>OY776676.1:106579538-107280153 GCA_963675555.1 Leptura quadrifasciata
TTTGTTTTTTAATCTTTCCAAATCATTGTCACAGTTGTCGGTATAGACAGGTTTTAGATTGCCCCAAAAGTAAGAATCGAAAATTGTTAAATCTGGACTTCATGGTGGGTATGGCTGTGGCCCAAATCTACTAATCCATTTTCCCCCAAATGTATTGTTCAACTAATTGCTTAACTAGTTAGTTTAGAGATATCATCTCAACAACATGGGCAAGGCAGTAGACGACCGATGCAGATACTGTGATACTGCAACTGAAATTGCGGAATATATACTTTGCGAATGCAACGCATTAATCCGCACTAGGCTAAAGTTCCTAGGGCAGGTGGAATTAACGCCTGAAAATATAGGGAAACTGGCCTCCAGGAAAATCACAAGCTTTATTAAAAGTCTTGGAATCCTGGGCAATAACTAGATGTAGGGTTATTCACCAAAGATCTCTTTAGGTCGAAGTGAAGTAACGTTACTTAAAGCCAAACGACCCCTGAAACAATCTACAAAGTGTTTAGTGTGGACTGCAACCGTCTTGATAATTTTTTTGTTTCTTAGCCAAATTCATTTTATCAAGATAATTTTGTAAGTGATTTTTTAATATCTTCAAATACGCATACTGATTTAAATTTCCATCCAAAAAATGAGGTCCAATTATCCCATCGTATGAAACAGCATACCAAACGTTAACCTTTTTTGAATGGTGCTTTCTGCAATTTATTCTAAAATTTGGGTTTTCATCCGACCAGTATCTACAATTTTGTGAAGAAACAACTCTGTTGCTAACAAAATAATGTTACTTTCAATTCTGCCATTTGCTCTGACGTTGCCCAAAGCCAATACTGTTGCTACATCGTCTTCGTCCATTTTTTTTTTCTTTCTTTAGATTTTCAACGGTCCCAGTTCTTTAAAATTTTGTCGCTTATTGAAATTAATGAAAACTGTTGTTCAAAATGTCTGACGACCCCTTTATAGCTAATTTGCCCCAACACATATTTTGCTCGAGGGTAAGTAATTAGATTGTTTTGCCGATTTACATCACAAATCTTTGACACTTTATAGCCAGTTTATGGTTTTTAATACAAAACACGCTTGTGCTAAAAGATAAAAGCTATTTACTTTAATTTGTAGTATATTTTTGTTCAAATGCAATGAAAGTTGGCACATGGCTCTAATTTTCAATGCAAAGTATTTTATTCAACTAGAATTTTTCCGTAAAATGAACAGAAAGACCAACTGTTTATCTACAATGATTTAGTTTTATCTTAGGTTACTTCGCGAATTAGATCCCATTTGAACTGTAATTTGAAAAAAATTCATGTTAGGTCAAGCAGACCGACACTAGAGAAAATGAAAGCTGTACTATTTTTTTCTTTTTTTTGCATATTCACCTATCGTAAACTCAATCCATGGATACACTGTATACGGTATGTCTCCGCATTCTTATAAACTTTCTTATTTTCGATTTGCCAAGAAGCAATCATTCTTGACAAAAAATTTTGCTTGCCTTAGAAAGTCAAGAACAGTTGTAAGACTTAAAATAAATTATACAGAGCATTCTAAAAACTATAAAATATGAAATAACAAACTACCCTTTTTTATATTACGAATGAAAATTTTATTTAACAAAGTTTTCTCAATTATGAAGAATAGCCTACATACCAAATTTAATTGCAAAATAAGAAAATCGCAACGAAAGTATTGCTAATTCAACAAATTAATATTATGTTTTAATTACTACAAAAACGTATTGATTAATTCAAGACTTGTCCATTAATTACAATACTGAACTGCTAACATTCAATAATGTGAAACTAACCTTCATCGTATTGTTTCTCTTTTCTTGACAACCTATTTAAAATATAATACATCTGATGCCATATTGTCTTATAACAATCCCCGTTGAAAATTGTAAACATAAGTCTCTTTCAAGTAATAATCATCAAAGGGCATAACCGTGTAAGCTTGGAAATACTGCCCTTGAAACAACATTGCTACTTTTTTGTATGGTGTATATAAGCATTGAATGTAATTCTGCAAAATCTTGACTTTCTAAAACTTATAGTTTTCGAGTAAAAAAATCAATTCTCAATTTTTTTATTTATTTTTTTGTTGACAACTGAGTTTACGAATTTCTTGGTGTTTTATATATAGTATATATCTAGTTTAGATAGATTAGTAATAAAAAATGAGGTTATTATTCTTCAAAGAAATTTATTTTTTTTATATTTTTTTTTAAATTTTGTTTAAAAATTTTTTTTACACTTCTATATTAGGAACACCTACCAATTTTTTAAAAATAATTTGTCATTTAGTGGTCTATAACATATATTTTTACGAAATAAGTTGAATTGGTACAACATAGTGAAAAATAAAAAAGCAATCAAGTAATAGGCCAGGCGTCATTTAGATTGACATCGTTTTAAATCGAATAAGAGATTTTACTGTTGGAATTAGTTCCTTATAGGTCTCTTTTAGACATACTAATTTTTCCTCCTCGCCAGCCCCCCGGAACACCCCCAATTTTGGGGCAGTATCGCATAAAAATCATTTTTTTGCAAATATCTCGATTGTGAATGGTCCTGTGAAAAAAAGATGGTTATCAAAGTTAAGGATAAGTAAATTCTCTATCGAAATGGTAGTAGTATTAATATTATTGGAGTTATAGGCGGGGGAATTCAAGGCATCGTATCGTATATTCCCTTTGTATATCGACACTTTTCTCTATATTTCCACACTTTTTACTTGCTATTACGTTCAATTTTCACTTTTGAAGTTTAAGTAAATACATTTATTATCAATTTTGAAATTTTGAAAGTGTTAATATACAGCGCAGATGCGATATGATGCTTGACTTCCCCCGCCTTTAACTCCAATAATATTAATGCTACGTAAAATGTATCTGAACAATTTCGATAAAGAATTTACTTTTACTTTGACTTACTTTGATAACCATCTTTTTTTTCGTAGGGCCGTTTACAATCGGGATATTTACAAAAATGATTTTTCAGCGATATTGCCCCAAAATTGGGGATGTTCCGGGGGTATTAGTATTAGTTTGTCTAAAAGAGGCCTATAATGAACTAGTTCCAACAGTAAAATCTCTTGTCCGATTTAATATAGTTTTTATCCATTCTCAACTTCCTGACGACTGGCCCATAAGTAGCATTTACATATATTAAATATTAACATATATTTATTAAATAGACACATAAAATAATATTCTTTTCTCTTAATCATCATCACTATCTTCGTTTATTACGACATTGATGCCTTCCGTTGTAAATAGTGTACTTAACGTTTCGGATAGTCGTGGAATTTTTGTCAAGAACCTTCCATAGGGCAAATAATAAATAACAGATGCTCCAGGTTAGGGATCCCAGTGCCTACACAGACACTGATGAGCTTATCCCCTGGCGTCGGCGATTGGCTTTGATAGCGGAAATAGGCCGACGTTAAATAAATGAATAAAAAATAATAATAACAGATGCTATGTGTGAACAGCAACCAACAATTCGCAATCCATTTGCACACACAAAAATATTGTTTAATGCCTTTAAATCCTGTACTATGTGGTGTATATTGAACAAAGCATCTGTAAACTTTTTTAGAAATGTGACGAGACAGAACCTGAATCTTTATATATCCGATTGTTCTTTCACGTAATGTATATTCAAAGAACCACCTTCGTTTAACATCTCTTCTATGCTAAATATGAAATCGCCTGGCCGAACCATATATAAATAACAGCTGCTACGTGTGAAGGTTCTTCCGCGACCATTCGAAACATTAAGTATACTATTTACAGCGGAAGGCATCGATGTGGTAATAAATGAAGGTAGTGACGATGATGATTAAGAGAAAATAATATTGTTTTATATGTCTATTTAATAAATATAATATGTTAATATATGTAAATGCTACTTACTTGATTAATTTTTTATTTTTCACTTTGTTGTACCAATTCAAACTATATCGTAAAAATATATGTCATAGAACACTAAATGACAAATTATTTTTAAAAAATTGGTGGGTGTCAATGCTTATATACACTATACAAAAAAAAGTAGCAATTTTGCTTCAAGGGCAGTTTTTCCATGCTTACACGGTTATGCCCCTTTTCTTGGACATTTCTTGGAAGTTCTTTTAAATGTATTTTATAAGCTCTTACATAACTCTTCCATGGGGCATTGCCATCAATGCGATGCCCCTCTACTTTATTTTAAAATGAAGAAAAGTAAATTTTTATTGACGGTAGCTCAAGTGTAAGTTTCACAATGGTCAAAGTTTGCTTTGATATATTTCTGGATTTGTCCGTACAAGCCAGCATTTGACAAATTTGTATCCGTACGTACTTTCAAAAATTTGCTTCTAGTATTTGCATCTTGCTGACGGCTCAACCACAATATGTACGTTCTTTTGCAAGGAACTATGATTAAGATGCTTTCGCGATTAGATGAAGTAGAAATATCAAGAGATATAGACGATGGCTGAAGAATATAATTCGTCAAACAGTAATAGATCACTGAGCGTCAAGTTACCATAAAATTGAGAAATGGTTCGTCTCAGACACATTATTTATGTAGTTAATTATTTGTTCTAATTGTGCTGTGTTTGCTTCTTATTATTATTCTTCCATGGTCTCTAAACATTATATTACGATTCATTGAATATAGCCATTAAACCAAAACTATTTTTTTAGTGACCATAGTGGATTAATTTATATAAAGGTATCTAAGGAATTTCACCTTTATATTTATTTGTGAATATTTTCCAAATAATTGTGACTTTCGCAGTACAAAATATTTTATATCATGATAATGGTACTGATTAAAAAATTATTTCATTCTGGTGGTATTTCAACCATGACTTTACCTGGTCGGTTCCAGGGCAGCCAACTGTCCTGTATGGTTTAATTTTAATAAATATTTGTTGAGTTGAATTGGGACGAAGGGCGAAAAGTAATTTTTCCTTAAATCTAAAATTGTTTAGGTATAAATTAAAGTCTCTCAAGGCTATACGAGTTATTAAAAAATTAAATTATATGTTTAATTTTAAAGTGAAATGCATTATAATTGTATCTACTACTGTTTACTTACATAATAGTTATAAATAAGGACACAAATAAGAATAGAAATTATTTTAACTTAATAGAGAAATTAAATGAAGTAAAACTCCTAACACAAAATGCAAATATAATGGAAAATGAATTATCATTTTAATGAGCTGGTAAAGTAGAATAATTAGAAAATGCTCTCAACTATAACAATTTAATGAGGAAAAACATTCCATCATGCATACAGATATCAATAAGTTATTATTGCCATAAATTTTTCAATTATTTACAAATGCTTAACTAGAAAATCCAGTCCCATCCTTTGTATTTACGCACAATTCCTGTTAGTCCTGTTTCAATTACTATCGTGAGTAAAAATATGTTGCTTTCATTTAATAGAGAAATAATATAAAATATTTTTACGTTTACGCTGTTATGTAATATATGTAACAGTCATATATTTTTGGATAGTTTAAAAAAATATTTTTTTAAGCAAATGAAAGCTTATGTAACAATTTCTTCACAAACTTTATTCAATAATCCATTAATCATTAACTACTTTACGTGAAAGTTTTATATGCAATTTGTTTAAATTCTAATTTCTCCAAAAGGTTTAAACTAAAGCCTTGTATAAAACAAGCCAGGACTCTTTCCTTATTATTCCATCAAATCCTTTGTACTCCGCACTTAATCCCCATTGACGACACTTTTGACTGACGTTCAGGACCAGGCGGACAAGCAGTTCCAACGCAAGTACAGTCCCTAGGAAATGGACAATTTAGGGCTGAATTTGTTCCAAGAGTCGTTGGTGAACATAGAATCAATGTAAGCGTTAATAGTATTCCAACTGCTGGTAGTCCATATGCCGCAAAGGTATATGATGTGCAGGCTATTAAAGTTAAAGAAGCTGCCAGTGGAATTGTGGGAAAGTCTGTTACTTTCTTGGGTAAGTGATGCATTAGAAATGCGATTGCTTTTCTAAAAGTTTCTTTGATTTATTTTTATAAGTATTTAGTAATATACATTTTAGTGATTGGTGTATATTAAATCTAACTAAAAGTTTATAATTTGAATAGTTGAAACTAGTCAAGCTGGCCCTGGAAATTTGGAAGTAACCGTAAATGGAGGCTTGGTTCCTACTTCAGCCCAGGCACAAGGGCCACATACTTATGCAATCTCATTTACACCTAGAGAAGCTACTGTTCATTCGGTGGATTTAAGATTTAATGGTCAGGACGTCCCAGGAAGTCCATTTAAGTGTAACGTAACACCAGCTGCTAGAATTTTAGCATTGGAAACTCTTGATAAAGTCTCAGTTGGCCGACCTTGTACTTTTGTTGTGGAAAGTCCAAATCCTCCAATTGTGGAGATCCTTGGACCTGCACGGAGAGCTTTAGTGACTCAGGTATGTAGTACGTGAATTTGTTACGACGATGTGAGACCATTCCCTAATTCTAAATATTCACGCAGGGGGATTTAATAAGCATAAGCGATCTGCTACCGATAGGGAACCCTGTAAATACCTGTGTTGTTGTGCATGTAAGACAGTGACAAATCAGTGTGATAATTAACATAGAAAAATGAAACAGAAACTATAAGGATCTGCTAAAATGAACAATATTCAACACCTATTCTACTTTTTCTAGAACTTCAAATAATAGTAATTATCACTAAAACAAAATTTAAAAATTCTTTCACAAGCTTGCTGTCAAGTGACCATTTCTGATAAATTATTTTACATATACTGTATTACCAACTAAAGCCTCATCAACATTTTGCAACACTTTGGAAAAAATCAAACTTAATGTTACAATCACATAAACAGTTATATATTCTTGTTATTATAATTTCATAATTATCGCTCAATATTTTTTAGTCCTTATCGCCATCGTCAATTATGACAACATTAATATTGTTTGGACCAAATATTCGTATTCGTGGTGATATATATATTCTAATAATAGACCTTTATACCGCGGCAAAAATCTCTCTCACTAGCTTTATTACTGCATTACTGGCTACTTGTCATAGGCCGAAGCGATTGAGCGGTCAGGTTACTTATTCGAATTGAAATTTGATATAAATTTTTTTAGGGCTTTTTTTGCTGTCCGTGTGATAAATATTTTTAGATGTCCTAAAAACTCTAACAATACCCTTGGCAGCAATTTTGATGGTCAGGCTTGGATGACAGGTTCAACTTCAGAAATTCCGAAAAAACGGGTCCCGGTGTTTGGAATGTCTATCATGCTATTTATTACGTCAATGATTTCGGCGCTCAATTACTTATCGGAATAGTTTTCACCAAATGTGTTTTGAAGAAAGCCAACTATACTGCAAAATAATTTTCAGTCGATCTTATCTTAACGATTTTGATTGCGCATACACAAAACCGTTTATTAATGAATGATTTTGCTATTAATAAACAATTTTACTATAAACATTCATAAAATCAAATATCCAAATCAAGACGCCATGTCATCAATATATATGTCACTATCAAACTTATAATTTCTGAAATCTGTTTTATTTTTACAAATAATTATTTTTTATTGGTTTGCCTTCATGATTAGAAAATATTATTTAGGTATTAACTTTTCTATTTATTATGAAATTATCTACTTTCTGTATATTTTTGCCCTTATCTGGGCATTTTAAAACACTATTATTAGAGAACCAACAAAAACAACTACTCTTCTAGCTAATACTGACAAAGTATTGAATTATATGATAGGATTCCTAGCATTTTGAAGCAAAAAAAATATATTGAAAATATTTAAGCCATTTATTTAAATTCAGTCATTCACAACAATTATTGAACCTTGCATTCTATTTAACCCTAGAAAAATTATGCAGGTTTATTCGTTCTCATCAGTAGAGTATAGAAACATTAATTCATTGTTTACAACCCTATTCTTGATTTACTTTTGCAAAAAATTGTTTTGTATTTATTTGCTTTCATCATGATCAGAAAATATTTAGGTATTGAGCAAATCACAACTTCACACTTTTTTATTTATTATGAGATTACCTACTTTCTGTACATTATGTATTAATACACTTGTTCGTTAAATAACTGTTAACGAACATAACGCCGTTTAAATATGAATGCTACAAAATTTTTCCGTCGACTGCTTTTCATAAAATGGAGAAAATCTGATTTTGAATTTTTATTCGCATACAAATTCAGTTATTCATTAATTTGACAGTGACAAATATTGATGACATGGCGTCTTGATTTGGATATTTCATTTTATATATGTTTGGGTATTTACACTAAAATCGTTGTTAATAGTGTTAATGTAAAATGTTCTTCTATATCCATTTATTCAACTTTTATAACACAGATTTCAGAAATTATAAACTTGACTGTATTTTTGACTATATCATTTTGATGACATGATGTCTTGATGTTTATACTAAAATCGGTCATTAATAGCAAAATCATTCATTAGTAACGGTCCATTTTTTGCGTGTGTAAATTTAGCGAAATACTAGCCGCAGCAAGGTGGCCCTGCGATAAAAGAGTGATTAAAAAGATGAATTGCAAGTATTTTATTACTGTGACATAAGGTATACAGTTAAGTTAGTTACTTGTAAGATTTGTTTGGTGTTCAAGTCTGTCGATATTACACGGCAAGTCGGCCATACTTATTAAGGAATTTTCACGTTCAGTTCTGTTATATTTACGGTATTAATCTGTATACTGTACTGTATTATCGAAGTGTAAACCCTAGAAACTTGCCCAGCGAAATAAATACTTTCTGTGGAAATGACCCTAGTCTAGTAGGGGAACCCTTAATGAATTAGGGGTTAATTTGTGCATTTTCGAACTATACAACCTCCAAGTGGGTATTTGGAAGATTACTGACAGTCAGTACAACGAAAATTATAAGTACGTTCTAGTTATGTTCCCTGAATGATTTTCCACTTTTTACCAAAAGTAAAATCCGTGGCGCCTAACTTTCCTTTCGAGATTTTGGCTCGAAGAATTGTTATGTACGTTAATATCGGAGTATCTAACTTTATTTTGGTATACTCCAGATTTTGTCAAGCTTGTATATTAACTTTTGTTACATTTACAATGCTAGATTTTGTTCGTATTTGTAAATTACCTTTTGTTGTGGTAAAGTTCTCTGAATTTTTCTATGACTTGATTGCGTATTCGAATACCTTAAATTTTACAAAACTCTTGATTTGCTTTTGATATTAATATATTTTTTTATGTACTATGGCCTCCGGGTCATCCATTGTTTATAATATAGGATTAGATTTTACATTGTTTGTGTCTCGTTATCCAGTTTTCCCTCGCCCCAGATATTGAGCTAGCTAGGGCTTTTGAAGTAGAGACATTTTTAAAAGAAATTTATAGTTAAATTTTAAGTTGTTTCAGGGGTCATTAATAAACGATTTTGTATACATTAATCAAACTCGTTAATACGCGGCTGATGGAAAGTAACTATTAATGTCCCTAAGAAACCATAAAAACGTTACAAATACACAAACAGAATTTATGAACAACCCTGTACTAGACACAGTAATAAAATTAAAATTAAGTTCGTAGTTCCGGCCTGTATTGTTAAATTTAAAGAAATAGCAAATCAAGTTATTATCCTCCTCTAAGTAGGTAGAATATTTCTAAGATATATACTGTGAACCGCCACTTTCAGGTCAGTTTTTAAGACTCTTTGATAATGGTCGCAAGGCCAAAACATATGTCAGAGAAATTTGAACAAAACTAATGAAACAATATAGCAAGTGCGTATTGTAACTATTCTTTTGAATATTTATTTATTATTATTCTATTAAATTTGAGTCATTTTCGTCTATTATAACTTTTTTGGCCTGACCATTGTTCACAAAGCAATGACAACATTTACATTTACTTATATTAAATAATTGATATAACTAGGGGATGGTAACTCAGTGTACTAAAGCATGTGGCTAGTAAACGGAGTTGCCTAGCGATGTGGATTTGATACCCGCAAGGCGAAACAATTTTTCATTGGAAAAAGAGAGGTTCGGAGTCCAAAATAAACTGTAGGGCCTCGTCTCTTTTTATCTAACACAAGATACTTGAGATCTTCCAGGAGATTACCTCGGCAACTTGAGAGGCGGTTAAGAAAACATTTTATGAAACATTTTTTAAGAAACAAACGACCGTATATATAAAAATGTCAAAATCACATTGATAAAGAACTATCGGCACATTAACTTATTACAATCGACAATCAAATTAATTCCATTTGGCGCAAGGCTCGACGTGATGCTCAGGCTTGTATAAATTTGTTCAAAAACTCACAAGAATCGACATGTATCATGCATATTGCCTAAAGATAAAGCTTGGTTTGGCAAACATGAAAATCCTCATTGAGATTAACATTGATTTCAATATCAATGTAATATTAGATCCTTCCACAACTGGGTTTCTCATTTATTGTTATTTTATAGTAGGTAATTTAATACATATAAAACAAACATTGAATAAGCAAGCCTATATGAGAGCTACACAGTATATAATTGGTGTGAGTGTTGTACCCCTCGAACTTTAACGAAACCTAATGTGGTAATAGAGAACTTGTAGAGTCATTTACAGTATTTCTTTGGAAGTGGCCATTCTACAGGAATCTTATGAAGAAAAGCCAGAAGTTATTATTAGTATTTAAAAACAAAAGGAAGTGTGTTGAATAGTGTCGCATAGTTATTGTTTCATTTTTATATGTTAATTTATTTTGTGAGAGATAAAAATAGAAATTTTAAAATATATCACCATGTTTTGACTACTTTTCTAGATATCTCCCGAATGATTCAATTCATGCCTAACAAAACTAGTTACACTGTTTTGTCATTGCCTTACCCTACACCACAACACAGGTATTTACTTGGCTCCCTATCGAGAGCAGATTTCTTTTAATTAGAAACAGTTATTCCATTGTCACATCTATCTTGTCTTCATTATAAACAGTTGGACATTTTCATCACCATAAAATAATATAAAGATCATATATCTTTTTAGATCAATCCTCAAGAAAATACAGTTGGCAAATTTGAGGTGACCTTCACTCCAATAGATGTAGGCGATCATAGCGTCGAGGTTCGTCTTCCATCAGGTCATATAGAGGGTAGTCCTTTCCTTATAAAAGCTTATGATGCCAACCGAGTCACTGTCACAGACATTACCGATGGGATCGTCGGCAAACCTGTATCCTTCAGTATAAATGCCTCACAAGCCGGAGCTGGTAATTTAGAGATAATCGTAGCTGTAGCAGGCAGAAATGTTCCTAATTTTGTACAAAGTGAAGGCAATGCTAGATTTAAAGTTAATTTTAAGCCAACAGAAGCCGCAACACATACTCTTAGTGTAAGGTATGAAAAGGTTTAGAAGCTTGATTTAAACATGTTCGAAACAATTTAATTTTTACAGATTTAATGGTCAGCCTGTCCCAGGATCTCCATTTAACTGCAAAGTTATTCCTGGAAACACTCAACCGAGAGTGCCAGTATCTGGTTCTGGTATAGAACTTTCAGCAGTTGGACATCCTGCTGAGATAAAAATTGAAGGTGTATCAGGTACCAGTTAATTTAGGTGGCGATGTACATCATATAATTATTATTTTCTGTGATTTAGGTGGTGATCCACAAGTCATAGCAACAGCACCAAACGGAAAAATCCTTCCAACAAAACTTATCATAAATGGAGACGTATACATTGCACGGTTCATTTCTGAAACAGTAGGACGACATTCGGTGGCAATTTTAATCAACGATCAACATGTTATTGGCTCTCCATTTAGTTGCAATGTGTACGATGTCAACAAAGTTATTGTAACTGGTTTACCAGGCCATAAGAATGATCTTAATAGATCAATAAATGATATGAGTTTAAAAGACGTTGGACCTGCCGAAGTTGGAAAGCCTGTAACATTTAGTGTTGATGCTGCTCAGGCCGGTGAGGGAACACTTGAGCTGGTAGTCTCGACTCAACATACTACTATTAAGGCTGAGGTTGTTGCATGTGCAAGAGGATTATATGACGTCACCTTTGTACCTTTAACAGCTGAAGATCATTTTGTTAATATTACTTTTAACGATATGACAGTAATAGGTAGTCCTTTTCATTGTACTGTGGTGGAATCAACGCAATACTTCCAAATAGGGGCTACTACGTACATCGATCTACCTAGTGACAGCCACAGAATTGAGATCAGCGACCCAAACAATCATCACGTTAAATACATCATTAAGAACTACAAGGCAGAATTTAATTTAACACAGACTGGAACATATCGTGTACAAATAGTTAAAGATAACGAAATAGTTGCAACCCGAACTATTCATGTATTTGATACTACAAAAATTGATATAATTAACGCTCCAGAAGCAATTTGTCATCGACCAGCAGTTATTGGTATAAATATGAACAAAGTTGGGCCTGGAAAGTTAACGGCAGCCGTTAAGGTAATTTTAATTCACTATTTATGACGCAATGTAACAATTGATCATTGATTAGGTTGCCAATAAGGATGTCGCTCACAGCGTCAGGCAAAGTCCGACGAATTCGAATATGTGGGAAGTCGTATTTCATCCTATTCAAGCCGCTCCTCATCGTGTTATGTTGTTTTATAACGATGTGCCGAAATTTGGCGTTTTAGAGGTACCGGTGAAGGGACCCGGGAATGAGCCATGGGCAGGAGGATTAGGTAACATATAGACTAAGCGGTATGGGCGCTGTCGTTTCGAATTAAATTCGGATTCGATTTTTTTTGCTGAAATCAGTTCAGGAGATACTACCAGACTGTAACCTGGGTCGCTATTTTTTAAAACAATTTTACTGACAAATAGAAAAAAATGTATTGATCAAACAATTTTTTAAAATATTTTCAGATTAATTTACAACAAGAAATGTTCAATAACTTTTTCTCGTAAAGTTAATATTTTCAGTGTTATTAATTTTTAAAAATTAAAAAATCACCAATTTCCCGTTTTTTTTACGCTCCAAAAGTGTAATTAAAAAATATTTTTTTTACAATTCATAATATTTTGTAATATCTTTAGACATTGTATATTAACTTCCAATAAAGAAAATTGTCGATTTTTAACTAGTTAATACAGGCTGTCCATTTTATCAGGGCTCTCGAGAATATCTCACTTAATATCGGTGGTACAAAAAAATATATTTTTACGAAAATTGTGCCGATTTATAAAACCTACAAAATGGTTTAAAGACATTTGAAATCCATGGCCTACTTTCAGAGTTATGGCGGAAAATATCGAAAATGCGGAAAACGTCTAGGCCAAATATCTCCGTTATTTGAAGAGATACGAGAAAAATTCTAAGGCGAAAATTTTTTACAAAACAGAGTGTTTCATCGAGGTTTTATCTAATTTTTTTCAAAACCGCTGTATTTTGAAATTTACTCTTCAGGCTGTTAAAAAAATTATTTTGAAACAGGCGGGAAATGGCGCCATTAAATAGAGTATTTTCCTCCCTTTTCAACGATATATCACATGCCATATTTATTCATTGGTACTATGTTAGTAATTATAAAAACATTAAAAAAAAATTTTTTTTTAACAAGCATTATACTTGCCGTGGAGTAGTATGATTAAATAAAATGATGAAATAATTCAATAAGTTGTTCAAATCTTTGCTATAATAAAACATTAACACAATTAAGAAGAATAAAGTAAAATTCAGGTAACAAAAACAAATTAATTATAAAAAGAATATAGCACACAGAACATTAATATTTATCTAATCCTCAAAATAATTTTTAAGATATCATATCAAGTGTTCAAAGTGTCCGCCGCGATTTCTTAAGCACAATCGAGCGCGGCGAGGCACTGCATTTAAAACATTACTCAGCATTTCTGGGGTAACTGTAGTACATGCCTGTTGAATTCGAGCTTTTAGGTCCTCTACATTTTGCGGTGTCGTCGAAAACACCTTATCTTTAATATACCCCATATAAAAAATCCATTGGGGTTATATCTGGAGAACGAGGGGGCCATCGAATAAATCCATTGGTACCTATCCAATGTTGAGGCAAAATTTCGTCTAAATAATCTAGGCAAATCTGGGAATTGTGGGGAGGAGCTCCATCTTGTTGAAAATATTGAAAGTTGTGTCGATTCTCTAAAGGTAGGTCATCTAAGAATTCATTAAATTCATTTCTCAAAAAGTTTAGGTACCTTTGACCACTGAGGTGACCATCATAAAAATAAGGACCTATTAAATTGGTGCCTAAAATATCTATCCACACATTTATTGAAAAACGATTTTGAAACCCAGTCGGTCTATGCCAGTGTGTACTTTCAGAAGACCATTTGTAATGAATATTGCGATAAAAAAATCCATTATTGGGAAAATTTGCCTCATCGGACCAAAGTATTTTACTACATGTTAATGGATCGGCACGCTTTTTTTCCAACAGCCACCTACAAAAAGTCGTCCTCCTTGGTTTGTCCCCCGCTTGTAAATTGTGAACTTTTTTGGCTTTATAACACCGGTAACCATTTTTCTTTAGAATTTCTCTTAATGATGTTTCCAAATTTTCTGTATTTTTATTTCTTACATAATTAATAAGTCGGTTTACCTTATTTACATTATCAATAACGCTGTTCAACCTCGTCTTCTTTAAAAATGAACCATTATTTTTCAGTTTCGTAGCTAATTTTCTGAACTTATTCGGCTGTAGTGCTTGTGGAAATCTGTTTCTATATTCTACTTGAGCTAATCCAGAGTTAAAATTGCACTGGCAATATGTAACGAACATATTATAACGATCAATGTGAGTGAAAATCATTTTTGAAAATTCTAAATTCTTAAGCTAGTGTGATTGAGTGAGAGTTTAAGTATTAACTGAGATGATCTGTCAAAAAATTAAATTGTCAAGTTTGTTCATAGCCAACTATTTTAAAATAATTGAAATAATAGTGAAATCGTGAAATACAAACAAATGGATATTATACTTAAATTAATTGGTAAAGACATTTTAACTTTCTGAGCAAGGAGTGATGCTTTTATGGAGGACCTCTATACATTGGCATAACTGCGAATGCTCTTTCCATAATTGCTCCGTGTTGCTTTCTTAATTATTATTTTGTTTTTGTTACCTGAATTTACTTTATTCTTCTTAATTGTGTTAATGTTTTATTATAACAAAGATTTGAACAGCTAACTTATTGAATTATTTTATAGTTTTATTTAATCATACTTCTCCACGGCAAGTATAATGCGTGTTAAAAAAAAATTGTTGGTTTTAAAAAAATGTTTTTATAATTACTAACGTAGTACCAATGAATAAATATGGCATGTGATATATCGTTGAAGAGGGAGGAAAATACTCTATTTAATTGCGCCATTTCCGGCCTGTTTCAAAATAATTTTTTTAACAGTCTGAAGAGTAAATCTCAAAATACACCGGTTTTGAAAAAAATTGATAAAACCTCGTTGAAACACTCTGTTTTGCAAAAAATTTTCGCCTTAGAATTTTTCTCGTATCTCTTCAAATAATTATTTGGCCTAGACCTTTTCCGCATTTTCGATGTTTTCCACCATAACTCTTAAAATAGGCCATGGATTTCAAATATATTTAAACCATTTTGTAGGTTGTACGACCGATATTAAGTGAGATATTCTCGAGTGCCCTGATAAAATTTACAGCCTGTATGTAAAAATTATATGTTTTTACTTGTGCGCACGTGCCAGCCGTCTTAATTCTCTCCAAGCACTATGTTGCTGTTTATGCGTATCGTGCGATTTCTGTTGTTTAAGTACCTATCGTGATCATTAATTTACTGTTCATTCTATTATTGTTAATTAACTATTGTAAATATATTTAATTAATAAAGTACCCAACGGTTTGTTTATTTATTTTGGACCAAAAATATATAATTTATTACCTCTTGAAATAAAAAATATAAAAAAATCACATCGGGTTTAAAAAGGAAATAAAAGTCTTGATAAACAATAATTTTAATAAAATTCAAAATATATTATATATGTAACATATTTACTATACATAAATATAAAATTCTCCTCGACATCCCTATAAATTTTGATCCTTCGTATAACCATTTCTTTCTTCTCTTTTTCTTATTATACTTAATTCGTGTTTTGATTAGATATGTTCGAAATATTCATGTACTAATAATTCCTAATCCACATATTTTCCATTTTTTTCTGTTTGTATTGTAGTGTACGATTGTTAGACCTACGAACAAGCATATAAATTTTTAAAAATTATTTATTGATATAAATTTTTTATGCATGTATATTTATATATATTTTTAATGAATATTCTCTGAATACGTATAATAGCAGTTTTTCCTTTCTAAATATACATATATAAATAAAATTGTAACTGCAACAGGGTATTTAAATTATAACTAATTTTAATAAAAAAGTGGAGAACACGATACATTTTGAAGCTATAAATTTAGTTTTACAACATATGAAGAATTAAACATGAAAACAAACAAAATGATGCTACGTTATTTTTTTACACTCTCAAAGTGTACATACACATTGGTACAGTCTTGTGAATTACAGGTGTATAAAGGAATACAATTGATATTATTCTTCTTATAAAAAATTGCTTTTGTCTTAAAAACTTTCTGGCAATTAGCAAGTTTTCAGGCAATGCAGATTTGTGTCTGGAATAAAAGTAATAATGCAACCAATTGTGCAACCAAAACATGTATAATCTAGAATTTGATAGCGAGGATATATTGCATTCTTCCAAATGTACGTTTGTGCAGAGGCCAGTAATGCATTAAGATGCAAAGCATTAGAAGTGCATGGAATTTTTGATATAACCCTATCTCAAAAGATCGAGACAAAATAATAGCTCTGGCTTCATCCACATTATTACCTTGTTCCCTAATATTAGTAAATAAAGTTTTTCCACTTTATCCAGCTGTTCTAAATTAACCTCGAAACTAGTACCTAGACATCTAAGAGATTTTTGATTTTCTACATTTCTTATAAATTAATTATTAAACGCCATCTCTTTCGTACCTATATATAAATATATGCATAAATAATTTGTATCAATAAATAATTTTTAAAAATTTCATCGCCAGAGTAATAATTTAGTGAAAAACCTATATTAAATTAATTAATTAATTAAATAAATTTATAATAGTTAATTAATAATAATAGAATTAGTAATTAATTAATGATCACGATAGGTATGTGCGCGGGTAAAAACAAATCATTTTTAACAGATATAACGAAATAAAAATCAACAATTTTCTTTATTGGAAGTTAATGTACAAAGTCCTAAAGATATTAGAAAAAATTATATGTTGTAAAATAAACATTTTTTTATTACACTTATAGGGCGGCAAAAAGCGGGATATTGGCGATTTTTCAATTTTTAACAATTAATAACACTGAAAATATCAACTTTACGAAAAAAAGTTATTGAACATTACTTATTGGAAATCGATCAAGAAATATAAAAAAATATGTTTGATGAAAAAATGTTTTTCTTCCTATTTGTCATAAATAAAATTGTTTTAAAAAATAATGATTCAGGTTACCATCTGGTAACAAGGATTCTCATAATCTGTACTATCTCCTAAACAGAGTCCAGCAAACAAATCGAATCCGAATTTAATTCGAAACGGCAGCCCCCATACCGCCTAGTCTAATAATAAAATTGTAAGTTTATTATAATCTGCAATTTCTTGCATTTAGGTCTGTATCAAGCAAGAGTGGGAAAGGTATCATCTTTCCACATTGAGACCCTAGGTAGATCTGCCAGAGAATTCGATGTAGTCGTGAGTGGTCCTACAGGATCCGCTGTTCCTGTAAGATGTTATCAAACAAAAACAGGTAAACTCCAAGCTGAATTTACATCAAGAGAGGTAGGATCACATAAAGTTGAAGTATTGCATCAAGCGAAACACGTAAGCGGTAGCCCCTTTACTTGCCAAGCCTTCGATCCTGATAACGTAAGAATTGTTGATATTCCTACAACCCAAGGAAATGTAGGAGAAAAAGTTTCGTTCAATGGTATGATTTTTAAATTGTTATAATTGTATGACTATTGTAATCTTTCTATGTTTCAGTCTCGTGCAAAAATTCTGGACTTGCCGAACTTGAAATACAAGTAACCAATCCTATCAATCAAACGTTAGCAGTGCAACAAACACCATTAGATGATAAACTTTATCAGATAACATTCCTACCCACCATAGCTGGGTTATATCAAGTCGCAGTAACTTATGGAGGAGTTGCAGTTAAAGGTTCACCGTTAGCCTTAGGAGTAGGTCCTGTTGGACCGGCACCACCTCCAAGAGCAGTAGGCAAGGGTCTTGAGAGTGGACGGGTTGGCGAGAGAACCTCATTTACAGTTAGTAGTGTTGTACAACCCAGAGTCCAGGTCGAGGCAGTTGAAGGGAATATTGATGTACACATTCAAAGTCCAAAACCAGGAGAATATATCGTTTCGTACACTCCTAAGTGGATCGGTACCTATGATATTATAATTAGTATTGGACCAAATGATGTAAGTATTTGGTTATTTATTCTAGGCCAGTGGAATCGGCAATATTATTAGATATTAATTATCAGAGTAGTCTTCTCAGTGTAAAATGTTAGTAATTTGATGCAAAAATGATCCAGTCTAAGATCCAGCAGCTGATTGCTGTTGGAATTCGTTTTATTTTTGTTGGTAGAAACTTATGAATGATTAATGGCAATGTAATATATTAGTGCCGGATAGCCTATCAAACATTAGCCGCAATTAAATTGATTGTAATTAATTTATTCTAATGAATTCCAACTACATATTTTTGAATTAAATATCATTTGATAGAAAATGAAGCGAAGAAAAAAAAAAAAATGGTTGCCAGCTCTCAATTAGCAGCAACCTCTAGGTTGCCGGGTATAAACAGGTAGTTATTGCTTATTATTTACGATCATAGTGTTTTTCAAGAAAATTTTATACTAAATTGAAGTTTAATTTTTGTTGTACACGATAGTAAAGTATATACGACCGGAATTGAAACCGTATAAAAACTAAAAGCCGGCAAAAACAGTCGGTATCTCTTTATTGTACATGAGCGGAGGTAAATAGAAATGATAATAAAATGTTAAAATTGTATTCATTTTTATTATTTTTTGTTTATTAGGTTCATTTCGCCAATAACATATTTTTGAGGTATTATATCAGTTTTAGATATAAAGTCTAAATATTTAAATTTATTGGTTTTAGTTTTAAAGTTAACCCATATTATATTGAAATATGTTATTGCTCAGCAAGGACCAACGAGAAGGTATGAACATATCTTGCCAGGAGGGGATGGGGCAGGTTAGATTAACGAAGGGCAACGATTTTAGTCTAAAATAAAATAAAAATTTAAGTTTCTTCTAAAATAAAAACGTAAGTTTCTTGAACAAAGCAAAGAATTATTATATGGAAACAAAAATAAATATTTGTATACTTATGTAAAACATAAATAAAAACAAAATTAAAATATTTCTCTAGAATGAAGTAACTTAAATTAAAATTTCTTGTCACCTAAATAAAATATATTCCACGAAATGTAACAATAAAAAAGTGAATGAAAAAATTAAGAAAAGTTTAATGTTAATTGACGCGTCCGAATATTCACTTTCTGAGGAGGAATCATTATCCAGTTGAATTAAAATCGGCGCACTAGGGGGTAGCGTTGGATATCGATTTCCTTCTCCAATTAATTTTAGTGTTCCCCAAACCATCTCGGTAGGATTAAATATGTAATAGTATGGAGGTAACCGCAAAAGTGTATGACCGTGTATATTGGATAAGTTATCAATAACATATTCCATTTTGAAATTCTGTCCTTTTATTCTTTTCAGTAATTCGCGTTTTATTGGAACTTTTACAGGAATTTCC
Organism: Leptura quadrifasciata; assembly: GCA_963675555.1. Classification (NCBI taxonomy): domain Eukaryota; kingdom Metazoa; phylum Arthropoda; class Insecta; order Coleoptera; family Cerambycidae; genus Leptura; species Leptura quadrifasciata. The sequence goes on from OY776676.1 coordinate 106,599,471, forward strand.
ATTTTTTTTTCTCATGAATTTTAAAATGTCTTCCTTTTTTGTGCTGTTATTTGGTATTTTATTTAATATATGCGAGTGATAAGAAGCATTATCTAATACAATCACCGAATTTGGCGGAATATTTGGTAGAAGCTGTTGAGAAAACCATTTCTAGATACACTATATGCCTGTTTAGTTTATGATATTCTCTAATTTTTTCCAAATAATCTACTCGAAGTGAAACTATACGTCGCGATTCCATAATTACCATACGACTGTCAAGTTTTTTATGTTTAAAACCGCATTCTAATAAGACATTTTGTTGTGCATCTAAAGACCTATAATTATAATCAGGATAATCGCTCAATTTTTCTTGAATCATTTTTAACGTAGGAACTATATTTTCTTCATACATATTATAAATTATACGCCGTATTACATCTCTAGTGGCATCATCAATATTTTTTAATTTCGTATTTTTCCCTTTCCTCTTTGCGCTGTGATCTATAATATCGCCTTCTTGAATTACGCGATAAATTGTTGATTTTGATATTTTAGTTAATTTGTTAATACGTCGTATTATTTCTTTCTCACATTGTCCAGGATTTTCGCTTTTCAAACATTCATGTATATTTAAAATAATACGTTGACTTTGTACGTGTAAATCTTGGTTTTTAAACTCTAAATTTATTTCGGCTTTTTCGACAATAACCGGTTCAACTATTTCGGGATTTTCGGGCGTTATTATATTATCCTTTGTTTCAAATGGTCTCCAGGAAGCCATGGTAAATTAGTAAATAATTAAAATATTTTACCTTTTATACAGTAGTAAATATTCATAAATATGAACAGTAACTAACTAAACTCCTACGTTTGATATTATAATAGGTATTTATGCACTGGACTGGCACATAGACAGCACGTTGTTAGACTTCCACGTTGACTGATAAGAAACGATTTACGGTTTTTTTTGTGCTAGTAGGCCTGTCCGTTTTATTACCTTTAAACCAGTGCAGTCGTAGATGGTTCATTCAGACTGATTACATTGCCAGTCTCGGACTCGCCTGCACAGTTTCAACTACCGTTCGAATCTCGATACCATTGCCAAATATATAGGACAAAATATCAAGTTCAGTGCGCACGGTCCTGTGCTTTAAAACTGACCAGTTTCAATTTTGGCCGTATTTACTATACATGGTTGAACTAATCACTCTCGCTGTAGATGAGTGTGAACCAGCGAGAAGTGTTGTAAACAAGGATCCAATGTGGTGTAGTTAAAGTTTTTTAATTTATTACCTGTGAAGCAATTTTTGAGCATAACAGGAATGTTTCCCGTTTAAGGAAGGAATCATGTTCTGTTAAAAAAAACGACGATTAAATGTTTCGAGAATATCAAAGTCCTTTTATCTGTTCTCCTATCTGGTTTGACGAAATAGATGTGTTTCATCAACAGAAAAGAAAGGCGTTTTTTCTGTACTTGAATTATTATTGTTGATCTATTAAATAAAAACTCTATTTATTGTACATTACTAATTTTACAAGAAGTTTATTATTTATTTAGTGAGTATCGTTCAGGAGTGTTATAAAACAAGCATGCTTTAAGTATTTTAATAGATAAAATATATTTTTTTTCCATTAATTAAAATCTAGAAATGTAATTTTATTATGTTAATAATCGCTTTTCATTAATTTCAATTCCTTTTCAATGACACTCATCTGCATTGAGAATAATTAATTCCAATCATGGCAACCACCACTTGCGGTCATTTTTTTTTCAGACAACCATGTACTATCTTGGCAAAAATTAAACTTTAATTAAGTATAAAATTTTCCTGAAAAACACTAACATAACATACTTGTTTACATCTGGCAACCTAGAGGTTGTGGCTGACTGAGACTTGGCAACAATTTTTTGTTCATTCTTCGCATCATTTTCTATCAAATGACGTTTAATTCACTTAAAAAACATGTAGTTGGGATTCATCGGAGTAAGTTAATTACAATAAATTTAATTAAAGGCAATTGCGGCTAATTTTTTATAGGCTACCCGGCAGCAATATATTACGTTGCCATTAATCATGCATTTGGATTAGGTTTCGCTAAAAAAACAGATACCTACAGGAATCAACTACCGGATCTTAGACTATGACTATCCAAAAACATCCTTAGGTTCTACCCCTGCGCTTGTGAAAGATCCACCGTCTGACTGACTGCAGGATTCTTAATATTAAAGCTGTTTTGTGTGCCTTGTTGAAAGAAGAAGTATAAAATTTTCAGTTCTTTCAACTCAAACAGACGAAATTACAAAAATGTTTACTACTGTCGATATCAGCTCGACCGCAGCTCTAGTAGACTGTGTTAACTGGAACTTTTCACAACACCTCTTAAGAAAACTATATTGCCTCATGCGATTTTCTTATAGCATCTGTCATTTTTCTTAAAAATTATTATTATTGTCTGAAAGTTATTTGTGGCATTCTACGAATATTCTTTCCTATTATTTGGGTTTTCTACCACATGTATTATTATCCTGAGGATAATAATACATGTGGTTAAAAAACCCAAATAATAGGAAAGAATATTATTTATTATTATTAAAGTAATACTCAGACACAAGTGGAAAGCCGAAATTTCTACAACCGTACGGTAAGTAGCCAGTTACCTCACTAATTTGCGTGCGGTAACTCACTCACTCACTCACTTCACTTTGCCCCACTCAGCCTACAATCTCATTAGATAATTTCCACGTCTCATGCAGTAAGTAATAACTTTTTGCTCTTGTTCCATAAATAACTACAACAACAAATACAAATATTTATTTTCCAATAAAACTATTTACACAGTATAGGAATGGTCAGGGGTACATTTTAAAATCTTACAATATATATACATATAATAGTACAAAATTTAAAATGTAATTATTCTTAAAAAGTGTGACTGGAACTATATATAAAAATATGAAGTGACTAGTCTAAAATAATATCTTATATAAGAAACTCATTAACAGTATGACAACATTTTTCAATAAGATATTCTTAAATTTTTTTAAATTTGTGAGTGCACAATACAACCTTGAAATTTTCTGGTAGGTGATTACAAAATTTTGTTCCAGCATAAGAGCATGATTTTTCAAATGCACTAAATTTGTGCTGATCAAGCCTGATCATGATACCATGACGTGTATTATAATTATGCAAGTCACTATTTTGTTGGTAGGAGTGTAAGTTCCGCGGTCGTTGGTATGAAAAATACTAGGTTCTCGTGTTGAACCGCGTCTGAGATTGTTAATGTCTCGACGTTTCGGCTTCCGTTTTGGAGCCATTTTCAAGAGAAAAAAGGTGGTCAAGAAAAAATTGTTAAAGAAAATAATGCTAGGAGTTCGTAGAACTGGTTCGATTCCGGGGGCTCAATCTACCTACTCCCCAAATCTCACCACGATCCGTCTCTAAGGCCTCAATCTGCCTACTCCTTAGAGCGAACTCTTAGAGTTTCACTAGATTTAACTGATAAGAAACCATGCTGACAGTTAGATAACAAATTGAATTTCTTTAGATATAACATAATTCGACAAAAGAACATTCTTTCAATAATTTTTGATATAATATTCATATAGAAATCGGTCAGGAGTTTTCATATCGGATGCATCACCTTTTTTATAGACTGTTATGACGAAAGCTATTTTTAACTGTTTAGGAAATTCTCCTAATTCAAAGCAAGCATTGATAATAAATGGTAATGGTTCAGCAATAACATCTGCAATGGCTTTTATTATTTTAGTTGAAACACAATCTATGCCAGTGGTATTTGTATTTTTTAGATCTTTTAGAACTTCAGTCACTTCTGAATTATGTACAGTGGTAAAAATAAATGAGTTTATTGCAGGGTCCAATGTAGTACATAAATTACTTTTATTACTCTTAAATTTCGTATTTATAAGATCAGATGCCGCAGAGCAAAAATGGTTAGCAAACTTATTGCAAGTGATTCTCTCATTCCCATGGTTATTTATAAACAATTTAAGATTTCTGTTTATGCTCCTATCTTTGCTTTGTGTTTTTTTTTTGATGTTTCCATACCCCTTTTAATTTTATTGCAGTTTTATCTAAGACTCTTTTATAATAATTTTTTTAGAACAGCATATTTTATTTCTATACTCTTTTTTAGCTTCTTGGTACTTCTGATATTTGATTTGAGCCGAAATAAATTTTTTGAATCATCACCCCCCGTACTAATTAATTCTGGTGTTATTCATTTGTTTTTATTTTTTTTCATCAGCTTTTTTTCCACAACTTTTTGTAGGACAAGTCAATAGCCCATCCTAAGGTACTAATAAACTCATTATATATTCCATTAATATTACTTTTACTATACACGTCAACAAACGATTTAATGATAAGTATATATTTAACTCTGCCAATGACTGATCACTAATGTACCTGTAAGAATATGTAATATTGCCATGTTTGATACCTATATTTATTAGATTTTCATATTGACAATATAAGCAAAATGATGTTTTACATTTAAATTTTTTACAAATTTATTATATAGCTCCTACGGCAAATTGCTTACTGTATATTCAAGACAGTGGCCGAACCATTTACGTTAGAAAAAATTCGTATTGGGTGGATATCGACATTATCCAACTCATAACTGGTTAATATATCACTTAATAACTGTTTCTCTTTTGTATTTTGTAAATAATCGATATTCAAGTCCACCATAGGATTGTAAAATTGAAGTTTGTTAAAGAGTAATTTAAAATAACATATAGTCCAGTAAAAAAAGGAATTTATACTATTGCTATACTATTTTAGTGTACTTTTATTTGTTCCTAATATTCCAAATTTAATTTTGTATTTTTCATAATTTTCTTTTTGACCCAAGTTACCATCATTTTACGTCGAGAAAACTCTCTGCTAAAATATTTCAGTTTGCTTATTTTTGAGCTAATTCAAGTAGCCTGTTATAGTATTGCTGTTCTATAATGAGCTTCACATTTTAGTTACCAGGATCACCATTCAGGCCCAATATCTCAGATCCTTCGGCAGTGAGGTTGATTGGTGGTTGGAGTCAATATTTAGATGACTCTGGGCGCATTAAATTACCTGCAAAGCTTGCCTTTGATATAACAAATGCGGGTCCTGGAAATTTGGAATGCAAAATATCTGGTCGTAAAATAAATCCTGAAAAAAGTGGTTCCCGAGTGAGATTTGATCTCTCTGGCGAAGGTCTTAATGCAGGTGAACATGAATTTGATATTAGATTTGCTAATATACCTTTACCAGAAGCGCCCGATACTATTATATGCCTTGGCGATCAAGTTGTTTTGACCGGTAGGGGTCTGGCTCAAGCACAGTGTGGAGAACCTGCCGTGTTTACAATAGATGGCTCTAAGGCTAGCACAGGTAAGTCATAAAAGATTTGTAAATTCAATTTTTTTTATTCCTTAACTTTATTTGTTCTGTAGTGTATTCTGACCTAGAAGTTTCTATTCCTTTTAACATTTAGCATTACCGAGTCACATGATTATTTTAGGTAACCCAGAAGTTACTTTACATGCTGCAGACACAAATATACCAGTCCCTGTAATGATAAGTTTAGCAGGGGACAAAATTTGGAGAGCAGCATATACTGTTGGTAGTCCAGGAAATTATTTATTATCTGTTCTTTGGGCAGGGCGACCTGTTAAGGGATGTCCCTTAATAGTGGAAGCTAAGGGAGGTGCAGATGCTTCAAAGGTAGGATATTTGTAGTAAATAGTTTTTTCTATTAGTGTTCGGTAGAAGACTATACTCCAAGTCACGACTTGTCTAAGTGATAGTTATTACAATGGGGTTAAATTAATTTATTAAATATACTTGATACTAAGATACCAACCAATGAGACAAAACCTATACCTTAATTCTAACCTAAAAAACGAAAGAACGAAAGAGAAAATAAGAAAAAGAAAAAAAAAATTGAAGAAAACAAAAAGGGATATAACAGGGACACACTCTTCTCATTCTGGGGTCTGTCGGAACATTTTAAAATAGTCAATACAGGGGGGGGACCACGGTTAACAGGGGAAAAATAACACATGAAAAAACAAACGGTAATCAAACATAATGTGAAACTTAATACTAGTCTCTTTTAAGAGGTTAAAAATATACGTATATACTTTCCGTAATCTTAAAGACAATAAGTTGAGCATATTCAATGGAGCCAATATATTGTAGTTTTCTACAATATTAGTATAGTCGAGATCAGCGCTTTCCGGTACTCAAAAAAACGCAACAAAAACTTTACAACCTGATTAAAATATCGGTACTCTCTGTACTATTTTGTTAATAAATTGATTCGCTTACTTATATAGGATAACTTAATGTGCGTCGGCTTGTTTGATAACAGTCTGCCTCTTGACCCAACAGCGATAATAATTATATCGTAATAGCCCAAGATCCCGCTGCAGGTCCCATTTATGTATCGATTTCCTCGATGAAACCTACATAACACGAAAGCTTGGACCTAAGGGAACTCATAAATGCAAAAGTTGGCGGGAAAACGTTTGCAGAATTTTAGTGGGGGCGCAACTACTCAGCGGGCAAATACCCCGATCTTCATTGAATTACACCTTACAAATCATGAAAGAGTGGTAGCCAATATCATTTGTCAATTCCCTGACCAGACATAGACCGGTTTCGAACTTATTAGTTCTCATCAGTATGCCATAGGTCATGGAACAGACAAATTATAGTGGCCAACCTGCTAGTTTTATACAAACTATAGTAAATTGAGTAGTAGTGAGAGGTAAGTGAATCCTCTCATATGGTCAATTGCTACTATACACCATAGATGTCTCCATGGGTGTATAGCGACTTGCGATTCTGCAAGTACCTGAGAGCGGTGACCTTTCAGTCCTAGGTGGACTTAACCTACTGTTATAATATATGATTTGCAGGAAACAACTACTCAGCGGGCAAATACCCCGACCTGCATTGAATTACACCCTACAAATCATGAAAGAGTGGTAGCCAATATCATTTTTCAATTCCCTGACCAGACATAGACCGGTTTCGAACTTATTAGTTCTCATCAGTATGCCATAAGTCAAGGAGAATCACAAGTAGAATCGCAAGTCGCTATACACCCATGGATACATCTATGGTGTATAGTAGCAATGCCTAGTAGTGGAGTATTGAAAATAAAATTGTTTGGGTATAAGTTTGTTGCTAAGAAATTCTCAAGAGCTTCAACAGAAAGTGGATCGATAGAAGTAGAATTCATGGTACCAAGACAAATTTGAATCGATTTTAGCTCTGTAATATCTAAAGTATTTAGTATAGATTTATTTTCAGATCCATATTTGATACATCCATAATGCTATGACTGAGTTAATACAGGCTCTATAGAAAAGCAATGCAACCTTTACATCTGCGCTAGTAAATAGTTATTTGAACTCTTTACTAGTATATTGTTTTATATTTTTAATTTTTAACAACAATTACGGTTTTCAACTATTTCAATGTCTACTCTGATTTGAAATTATAATTCAAGATTGTACTCAGTAAGATATACATTTTTTTCTAAGTAACATTGAAATTTGACCATCATTATGCAGTTGTCACTAGAAGTTTAGAAATATTAGAATAACCTCGAACATGAATTAATTGATAAGGTTGAAACACAAATTACCACAAATAAAAATAAAGATGTGGGATATCTAAAATTAAGTGTGTTTATTATAATACTTTTAGGTTTTGTGTTCTGGAGAAGGACTTCGACAAGGCGTAGTCGGCAGAGAGATTCGATCTTGGATAGATACAAGAAGAGCAGGCCCTGGAGAACTCACCGCACATTGTACTGGACCAAGGAAAGTGGCATACTGTGAACTTTATGACCATGGGGATGCTACATTTACACTTAATGTTAAACCACAAGAGCCTGGGAGACACGCCCTTACAATTAAATATGCTGGACAGCATGTACAAGGTTCGCCGTTCACGCTTAGGGTCGCTGGAGCACCTGATGCTAGCAAGGTAAAGTTGATATCATCAAATGAAATATCGGTTATTCAGGAGTAACATAAAAAGACATTCGTCCACCGACAAGTAAATTTTAAATAATTGCTGATGTCACCTGTTTGTAACTTCATGTACAAATGTCTGTTCTTGAACTTTTTCTACTTGTCCCTTATTTTATTAATTTAATTATTAAAATTATTCTAGATTTTACTATAAAATAAGTTTGAGAGACAATGTACTTATACTTATCTTACTGCTACTACTAGAATTCCGTGTTATTTTTTCTTATTGCACATCCTGAGATGTATAGACAATCATTGCTTATATTTTGCATTAAATTCATATTCAAAATGTGTTGTAATAAAAGATTTCATGTTAAGCATCATGCAGTTTTCATGTTCACAGAAATTTATGCGAAGTTTAAAAACCGGACCTGAAGTTGGCTAATTCTGAGCACCATTGTCTATTGGTCCTTTTGAGCATGTATACAGTGTGTCTCACTTTTCACCAATACACCCTAATATCTCGGCCATTTGTTGATCGATTTAGATCAAATTAGGCATACTTCAGATTGTGATTAAGAAGTTATTTAATTTTTTTTTTCGAAATTAAATGCGCCTACTATGATCAAAAGAAGTTGACAAAAATTAGGAATTTATATTAGCGATTGAGATAGGGTTTTTCTTTTTACAGAATCTTGTTCGGCATGGCCTAAAACCCCTTTATATCAAACTTCGTTAAAAAGTCATTCCTTTACAAAAAAAATCATATCTAAAATTTCAATAATAATCACTCTACTACTTGACTTATTTATTGTCGGATATTTACTTACATAACTTGGTAGTCGTGTAATAATGACGTAAATTAAGCATTAGGACACATTTTTCCTTTAAAGAAAATATCAAAGAACTAAACTTTTATTTTTGTAAATTTATTGTAACTTAAACAACACTTAAAATTATTACGTAAACAAAAATATAATTAAAAAAATAAATATTAAATATAATCTTTCTCCACTAGTCGTCCATCAATTCTGATACACTTTTTAATTATCTTCTTATCTTAATTCTTCAACTGTTACTTTATTACATGCTTCTCTAATTCTGTCATGTAGTTCCGCTCTATTTCGTGGCCTATTTTTATAGACTTTATTTTTTATGGTACCCCAAAAATAAAAATCCATAGGGGTGTCGTCTGGTGATCTAGGTGGCCACGCAATGAAGGGACTATTTATTTCAATCCAATGCATAGGAAAATTGTTATTCAGCCAATTTTTAACTATTATTGCATTATGAATGGAAGCCTCGTCTAGTTAGAACTTTTTAATCACAATCTGACACACAAGAAGTATACCAAATTCGACCTAAATCGTTCAACAAATGGCCGAGATATTGGGGTATAGTGGTGAACAGTGAAACACACTGTATATGGAAACATTTACTGGTCACAATTGTTGACTGATTTACCTGGCTTTTTGCTAATCAGAACTCTTTATTGAAGCTCATTCTTGTTATCATTGTGGTTTAATAATTTAATGGTTATAAACAATTATTTAATAACTTACAGGGAGTGCACTTTTGGTTCTAACAATAATTTTTGTTTATAGGTTCGTGTTTATGGACCAGGTATTGAGCATGGCGTTTTGGCAACATTTCAGTCACGGTTTATATGTGACACGAGGGGTGCTGGTGCTGGTCAACTCACTGTAAGAGTCAGAGGGCCTAAAGGAGCTTTTAGGGTAGAAATGCAACGAGAAAGTCAGAAAGACCGAACTATTCTTTGTAAAGTAAGAACAATTCACTATATTTTGTATTTAAAGTATTAGCGATTCTTGTATGTGTCATTATACTGCCATTTGTAAGTATATAGGTAGTATTTAATAATAATGGCTATTAAGCCTCAAAAGTGTATTAATTTCAAATAAATCTCGATGAATATATTCGCGTGAAACTATTTCTAATTATTTTTAAATATAATAGGGTATTTTGAGAAACTCGGAAAGACACTTTTTAAAAAATATATGACCTCCAAAAATCTGGATAATTTTGTTTCGAAAATTTGTACCCGAAAGTCTTTGAGATTCTTGCATGAATACGATTATAATATCTATATTTCAAGATTCAAAATTGTGAATTCAATGTAACCGAATTAAAATGAAAAATTATATAAAATTGCTGTAGCGAGAAATTTGAAAGATATATTTTCCACACAATTTTACGCCCTGAGTAATTTTTACTTAGAAAAGCTTTTGATTCGACTAAAAATTGTTATAGGGCCCTCCTCGGAGCTTTCCGTGGTTCACCGACGAGAAATCTATAAAAGACTTTTTTGATATAATTTTCATACAAAACAGTTTTCATTTGAAATATTTTTTTAAATTGATAATAAATTTTCTTTGGTCCCTTCGTGAGGACTTCCCTGGTTCACTGAAAAGACATTTACAAATGATCTTTATTTAGATACAATTTGTCATACTGAAAAATTTTCATTTGAAATGAGAAATTACTTTTTATCCTATCCTGAAGTCGCGCATGTGCACAAATTTGAGTAATAGTGCAGTCATTGAAGCTTTATATTTTACTACGAACCGATTTACATGAAATTTTGGAATTAGGCTTATCTTACCCTTAACTTCAAAAGTGATATTGATCCGACCTCCGTTCTTACCCTGGGGGTGGTTGCCACCCCTTCTCGTTAGTGGAAATTTTTTTGGTCAAAATAACCTCGGGGATTGATAGAAGACCCAATTCTAAGCAAACAGTGTTCTATAAAGTTTTTTCAAAAACTCAATACTTTTCAAGTTATTGGCGATTGAAAACTCGGAATTTTCCCACGTTTTTCAACGATTTTTTGCAAATATCTCAAAAAATATGCGTTTTAACGATAATTTTATAATAAACAAAATTGTTGAAGGTAAGAAAATGAACAAATTGGTTTTTTAAAGAGTGTTCTAAGTGCAATATTAAGCGAGATATTGAAGATAAAAGCCGTTTTTTTTTTGTCTGAACTTTAATCGATATATTCAATGCCATCTAGCGGACAACGGATACATTTTATCCATATGACAATGACGAACTTTTTTATAGTGCTTAAAATAATCTTTAAAATGAGCAGTGTTAAAAGTCTTTTGCACGTAAACTGAGTGAGTTGTAATGAAAAAAAGAGGGTCATCTAATATTTTTTTTTTAAATCGATGTGTTTCATAAGTGCCATTTCCACCAAAATTAAAATTAATCGTATTCCGTCTAGATTTAACTTTAATATGAAGAGTTTATTGGATTCCAGCCGTTTGGCTGCTTTGGAATGCATAATTTTCAAAAAAATCACGATTTTAAGAAAGAAATTTTTTTTTCATTTTTATAAAAGTACCTTTTGTTCATAATATTTCAAAAATAATGAAAGATACGTAAAAAACTGTCATGATAAAAAATGTAGGTCTTTTTTTGACAAAAATTTTGTTTTTTTTTTCTGTCAGACCAAAATTGACGGATATATGACTGTTTAAAGAGCGCGCGGTAGCGCAATTACAGTCTCTCTCGAGCCATTTGACCCTTCACCGTTTCAAAATGAAGGGTTTTACACTACATATCATAATGAAAAAAGTTGTAGCTCTTTCAATTACCTTTAAAATGGTTTTTTTAAAGTTGTGATAGCTTTAAAATTGAAGGAGTTATGGTCCAAAAACTAAACGTTTTTTTTTTCTATTTAGTAAAATGAAAATTTCGGAACACAAAAATTTGGAGCAGAGTGAAAGTAAAGAATAATATGAACCCAAAACTATTGTCATATATATATATATATATATATATATATATATATATATATCGGAAACATACGCACGAATACATACAAACGTTCATATATGTATATCCAATAAAATCCAATCCAATAAAAACTGCAGATCCACTTGCACCGCAAGATTTACTTAAAATGAATTTTTGCAACTACAAAAAAGGTTGCGGAGCCACTTGCGGATGCCGAAGAGTCGGAACATGCAGTGGAGATAACTGCCAGAATAGCCCTCCAATTGACCCAGAAGAAGATCTTGATTACGACAGCAACTCCGGAGTCATGAACGATTGGTGTAATAATTTTTTTATATATTGTAATGCTCTTGTTGCAGAATTTTTTATAATTAATTACTAATTTAATCTAGTAATTTCCAGATAACTTGTAAGTTTATATTTTATTCAATAAAAAGTGTCTGATTACTTACTCTATAATTAAATTATTTTTAATTGTATAAACATATATTTTCAATATTTTAATTTAGGGGTAGTTTTAAGGGTTGAAAAGCTAAACATATGATAGTCATTTTCGAGAACGTGGAACAACATTTAAATCATTTTGAGTTCATCAAAAGATATAAGATACAATTTTTAATTGAGGGGTTGTTTTTAAGGGTTAAAAAGGGGTTAAAAATATGATAATTAAGGTAGAGAACGTAAAACAATATTTACTCTATATTTAAATCTTTTTAAGTTATACAAAAGTATTTTTTGTAATTTTCTTCAATTTAGGGGTCGTTTGCAGGGGTTGTAAAGTTTTTTAGGGGTTGAAAATGGGTTAAACATGAGATAATTGTGTTAGAGAACACTTTACGATTTCACTCCTTATTATTAAATACGTTTTCTAGCGATAAAATGGCTCCATGTCAATTTTTTCATTAAGGGGTCGTTTTCACCCCTTAAAAATAAAAAATGGAGGTCGGGTCAATATCACTTTTGAAGTTAAGGGTAAGATAAGCCTAATTCCAAAATTTCATGCAAACCGGTTCGTAGTAAAATATTTCGGAGGTAAGACCCTATTTCTCGCTTCAATGACTGCACTATAATATTCAATAGCATTTCTATTTTGGACTTCCCAAACCTCATGTCTAAAATTTCAGTTTGTTTCTTGAGCCATTTTCGAGAGAAATATATCACTCCCAGACAGACACATCGACACATATATAATAGGATAGGATATATTTTTGGGGTTCAAAACGTCAATTGTCATCATCATTGCATTTGATTTTTTTCAACTCGCTAATTTATAGATAAAGAAATAAAAAGAGAGCTCTAACAAGAAAATATCTTCACCTCTATCTAGTTACTAATATTTTTTTAAATCTCAAAAGTCTATTTTATTAGCATTCGAAATGTGAGATAATTTTAGGAAACTCTTTTTGCATGTGGAATTATTGTATTTAGATAAGAAAACAATCTTAACAAATTTTATTATTTATAGGTATTTTTGATACGTTTCCATAATAATAACACAGATGTTAAGTAGGTCTTTAGTCGGTAATTCGATAGAAAGAAAAAGAAAGAAAAGCAAACCTTATTTCCTCTTAAAGTCGACCTTTCAACAATTATTATTGTCTTCTTCAGGACTAATGAGGTGAAAAGCTATCAGTCATTAAAATCAGACATAATATGTTTTTTATGACTGGTAACGATGATATTATGCCTGATTTTAATGACCTCATTAGTCCTGAAGAAGACAATAAAAATTGTTGAAACGTCGACTTTAAGAGGAAATAAGGTTTACTGTTTTTTTCTTTTTCTACAATTACCGACCAAAGACCTACTTAACATTCATTTTGTGGATAAGAAACGTATGTACTAATTACATAGATATTTTTAAATAAACAGGACGGCAGAAAATTTTTCTGTTTCCCTTACGCCATTAGGCCATCTTCGAGAACGTATATTTTAACAATATAAAGTAATTTTATTTTATGTCTCCAGTTTGATCCAACGGAACCTGGAGATTACCGAGTGGAAGTTAAATGGGCTGGAGAATTGGTACCTGGATCACCTTTCCATGTGATGATTTTTGATACACAAGAAGAACTGAGGAGGTATATAAATTCTTTGTAGATTATTTTTGAATAAATTTACTTTAGTAGTAATTATCTTTAACGGAAAAGAGTCGAAAAATTACAGAGTTTGAGCAAGTTAAAGTGATAGAAACAAACGTGTCAAAAATATATTTTTATTATGTTGCGATTTCTTGATTTATAAACACTTGCATTATTTTTCAACTGTTATTTCCTTAATTTATATGTTGTTGTAAATTATTTCTGTTGTATTTTTAGTATTTATTAAGATTACTTGGGACTGGATACAATAAATACTATTAATGTTTTTAGTATGACTCCTAAACAAGTTTACAAATAATATTTATAAAATTTAGCTATTACTCAATTTTAATAAATTGTTACGATAAATACACGTGTTTTATTCCAAATATGAATATTGCAAAGTTTTAAAAAGGTCTTAAATAATCTAATATTCAATTTAAAAATATTTTAATTCAGTTTTATCTTCATAAAATCAGGCAGTGGTGGTACGCCAGCCATTAGAGTAGAAAAGGTATGAAAAATTGTAAAAGTTTTCAAATTTTGAGACAACATTGGAGAAGGTAAATAATAACAAATCTGGTTTTGCACCCTATTCTGACCTCCGGAACATTGTTAAATTAACGAAAAACGTGAATTTGTAATAACTTTTGAAAAAATTCCGAAGTTTATGCAAACCTTGAAGAACATTTTAATAATTATTAGACATACATCTTCTATCAAGTTTGCACCCTGCTACGATGACCGAAACATTGCAAATAGTTGTTATTTACCACGGCCGTGTCAGATAAAAATATTGTAAAAAAAATCTTCCGGAATAAAACAAGTTATGCAAAACTACAAGCGGGTATGTGACCATATTCTGCCGTATAAACAATCATTTGCATAAATTTCGCAATTTTTTTTCAACAAAATATATCAACGTATATAACAACTATTATTGTCGAACTTTCCATTATCGAAGTCCGTAATGACTGGCCTAAAGCCGTGCACCCAATAAGCGATGCAACAATGTTATCGGTAGTACCGTTAAGTAAGTAGAGGCTAGCAAGAATAATGTACCGGCCACAAAACGTGTGTAGACATTGTAAAAAATTTATAAATTTTATTAATATACGGTGTTTCATATTTATCATACATATCTCTAGAAGCAGATTCTATATGCAAAACTAGGGGAGAAGTCCTACAAGAATGTGTCGAAAAATACTTCCTGACTGGGCTACAGCCCGCATAGGAAGTAAATAGTAGTTTTTATTAACCATCAAATAATCATGCCGAGATAATCCTACAATGAGTACCTTGCCATTTTTATGAATGCATAAAATAAACAATATTCCGAAACATCACAAGGTGCGCTCTACTAAATGAAGTCGCAGTATTTCGTTTGAACCGTTTTTACTTGAAAACTGTTTGTTCAAGGACTAGTTATAATGAAGACTTTTCTTATACAATTTTAGACAGGAAATCGTGATAAAGCTTTACTAATAATGTAAACTAGAAAAATACCTAAGCTTCTAAGCAAATGGTACCTACCCCTCGTTTCACCTTTGTGAAGAAAAAAAGTTTTAATTAATACTATGGTATAATAAATATTAATAGTGTAAAAAATTTGTAAAACACTTAACCGCTTTCAAAAATATTATCAAAAAAGTTATGATGTAAAATTTTACACAATTGTCAGATTAATCATAATCCAAGCTATTTGTATTTACAGCTGGGCAAACTAGCTTCACAGACTTTTTAAAGGGGTTCAGACTCAGCAATCATTACCGAATAACATATCCAATATCAGACCAAACGCGAGCATAGTCTAAACGCTGAAGGGAGGTTCCGCGGGCCTTAAGAGGTTCAAAATGAGAGAAAACATTATTTTTAACAATTAGTCATGAATAATTCGAGATAGGGATACTTTTAGGATCTGAAAGAAAGTACAAGAAAATACAATTTTTGTAGTTTTTTGTAAATAGTTCGAGACAACCACTTTTTGCGTATAAAAATACATAAAAATCGATAATAACATATTGTTATGTGTCGCCCTCTACCGGAGAGAGGTTGAATCTATCCTAGCAGGGTGAAAGAAGATCTACCTAGTGGCTACCGGTCAAGCGGCGTCATCCCTGGGTCAACTGACGGATTAGAAAGTTCTCAAGTCACGGACTGGAAAGATCGAGAATAAGGCGCCTCAGATATATAAGGAGTGGATCCTGCACACGGAGCATAGTTTTATATTAGACGAACAAGTGAACTGATGGAATAATAACAGTAATAACGTGTGAATTATATTAGTGTCTATAGTTGTAATTAGTGTGTTATGTGTTATAATAACGATTAGTTATTGCAATGAAGTATTAAATAAAATTGTTGACCCTTTCTCGTGAATAATTCGAAAATGGACCACTTTTGGGTTCTGGAACTCATACTAATCGATTGAACGGCAAAAAATAAATGGAAGAAGTTATAAAATCTTTTGGACTTCCTTAATCCAGCGATATCCCCCTTCAGCGTGTAAACTACCAAGGGAAACCTTCTAAAAACAAATTTTAAAATAACTGCTTCCTACCAAATAAAAAAAACCGCTGCCCAATGGATCACTACTTCCACATCCAGATTTTGTACTTAAGTCTTATACACACTAAATCCCAATGTAATATTTTACCCTTCCCTTTAATAATGGGGTGGGGGTGGTAGTGGGTGTGGCTAATGCCAAAAAATTTTTAGAGTTCCTTGGTTCTCGTATACACACTAAATCCCAATTTAATTTTTTACTCCCTTTAATAATAGGGTGGGGAGGGGCAATCAGGGTGATAGATGCTAAAAAAAAATTTTGAGAGTTTCGTTCTTGTATACACACTAAATCACATTTTATTTTTTTTTACTCCCTTTCATAATACTTTGGAGATGGTATTAGGGGGTGATAGTGGGACTGGCTGATGCAAAAAAAAAACTTGTGACCTTGACCTTTCGTACATTCCCTAAATTGCAATTCTATGGACTTTTACCTGGCTGGGTGTAATGGGGTAGTGAAGCGCAAGCTATAGCCTCTCCTACTCAATTGTTAACCTCACCTTCGCGATGAGTTCAATTTGAACTTGGTGCACCCTGTTTTCACTAACGAGGCTCTAACGACCGAGTAAGGGCGGAATAACCCTTACCTTTTTCCGTGAGCACATCCACCTTCTCACGAAGAGTGCGGTAAAAATAACCCACCGCACACAAAGGTTGCTTTTGGAATCGTTTGGTTACCCCATCGTCGCAGTCTCCTTCTGTGCCATGGGACCACACCACTCGCCTTCCGCAACCGAGCTGGTCAGTTGCATACCTGCTCCAGCTAAAACTTCAAATGCAGCTTCGTTTTCAGTCGATTAAGGCTTTAAAAAATGATGGAGCGTTCAAGTGGGACAAAATCATCCGGAGGTAAAATACCCTCCCGATCGGATCTCCGGGGGAGGGTGCCCACAGGGACACCTCATCGAATGTCGAAAAAACACCGACAAGTTAAATCCAACAAAACTAATTCTTTCATCTACGGTGCTTGGAATGTTCGTACTTTGAACGACAGCACTCGCACCGATCGGCCTGAAAGAAGAACTGCTCTAATAGATAGAGAACTTCACCGACTCAATGTTGACGTTGCAGCTCTCAGCGAAACTCGATTTTTGGAGGAAGGCTCTCTCACAGAAAAGTACTACACCTTCTATTGGAAAGGTCTTCCCACCAATTCAAGAAGACAACATGGAGTAGGATTTGCCGTTCGGAATCAACTTGTATCCAACTTAACACAAGTACCACAAGGCCTATCCGAGCGTCTAATGCTGCTACGCTATGAGCTATCAGATGGCAACGCGGTAAATCTAATAAGCGCCTACGCTCCCACTCTGGATGCAAGTCACGAAACCAAGGAAAGCTTCTATCAACAGCTGGAAGAAACCCTCTGTAGAATACCTAAAACGGAACGACTCGTTATTCTTGGCGATTTTAACGCTAGAGTAGGGAGAGATGCAGAAACCTGGCCAGGCATCATAGGCAAGAACGGTTTGGGCAACATGAACGCTAACGGTCAACTACTCCTAACTAAATGCGCCGAACATGATCTAGTGATAACAAACACCATTTTCCGACAAAAGGATAAATTTAAAGGCACCTGGCGTCACCCCAGATCAGGTCACTGGCATCTACTGGACTATGTTATCGTACGTAGGAAGCATCTCAAGGACGTCCAAATTACAAAGGCGCGCATTGATAGCGAATGTTGGACCGATCATCGTCCTGTTGTCTCTAAAATGAAAATTGTTATGAGACCCAAACACCGAAGAACTCAAGTAAAACGTAGACTCCGTCTCTGTATTAGTAAATTGCGTGACCAACAAACCGTCGAACAGCTAAAGCAAAAAGTTCAAGAGAATTTGAGTGCACTAGAAGAAACCAATTCTGTAGATGTCGCTGCTACCTGGACACAAATTAAAGACAGTTTAAAAAGTGCGAGTGAGGAAATTCTTGGCACTGCAGCAAGTAAGAAACAGGAGGACTGGTTCAATGATAATGAAGCTTTTATACAAGAACTTCTTGACCGCAAACATACTGCCTTCCAAAACGCTATCAACCACCCCAACGACTCATCAAAAGCAGAAGCTTTTATCCAATCTAAGTATGAAACGCAACGCGAAATCAGAAGAATAAAGAACGAGTGTTGGGCAAGCAAGGCCAGAGAAATTCAAAGGTACGCCGATTCACACGACTACAGGAATTTCTTTCAAGAAGTAAAAGCAGTGTACGGCCCCAGTCGGAAAAATATGTGCCCTATTAAAGATTTAAATGGAAATCTCCTCAAAGAAGACCAGGAAATAAGAGCCCGATGGAAAGAACACTACTCTAACATTCTTAACCAGCAAAGTCAAGCCGATCACGATATTATAAATCTTATCCCTCAATATGACACCTTCGAAGACTTAGATAAACCACTAACAACGGAAGAGATCTTAACCGCCATTGGGCAGCTAAAAAATAACAAATCTCCCGGCGCCGACTCACTCCCAGCTGAGATCTTTAAAGCTGTGTCGTCAGAGCTCATAACCTACCTCAAAAAACTGTTTGATGTCGTGTGGGAAAGTGGTCAAGCTCCGCAGGAGTTTCGTGATACACTTTTAATCAACCTCTTCAAAAACAAAGGGAGCGCTGCGGACTGTGGAAATTACAGGGGTATAGCTCTCCTGGCTGTTGGAGGGAAGATACTCACTAAAGCGATGGCAAATAGGCTAACACCTGTTATGGAAAAGTTACTTCCTGAAACACAGAGTGGCTTTAGACCAAACCGAGGCACATCGGATTTAATCTTCACACTTAAACAGCTTCAAGAAAAAGCACTCGAACATCAAGGAGAAATTCACATGGCCTTCATTGATTTAACCAAGGCGTTTGACTCGGTGGACAGGGAAGTGCTCTAGAAAATTATGTTCCGCTTAGGTATCCCTAGAAAATTTGTAGAAGTATGTCGCAGTCTACATACAAACAACAACGCCCAGGTTATGTATAATAATGAGGCAACCGAACCTTTCCAAACCCTCACTGGAGTTAGGCAGGGATGTGTCCTGGCACCCCTACTCTTTAATTTGTTTACCACTGCTCTAACAATTATTGTTGACAACAAACTGACAGTCAGAGGAATAGGTCTCAGATACCGTTTTGATGGCGGTCTCTTTAACATAGGACGCTTTAGAGCTTTCACGAAGACACGCACACGATTCATTTGTGATCTCCAGTATGCGGATGACTGTGCACTTTTAGCCTCTACGCCGGAAGAGCTTCAAGAACTTTTAGATGTGTATGCCCAGAGCTATGACTCCTTGGGACTTAAAATCAACATTGGAAAGACTAAGATTATGTCAACTCCTCATCAAGTGAACCAAATAGACATTACACTTAACGGAAATTCTCTTGAAGTGGTGGATCAGTTCAATTACTTAGGCAACGTTGTTAATGACAAAGCAAACATGGACAGCGAGATTCGCAATAGAACTAACGCTGCATCTAGAGCACTCTGGGGACTTAGAGAGAGAGTATTTGACAACCACGACCTTGCTTTGTCAACGAAAATGGCTGTCTACAGAGCAGTTGTCATTCCAACACTGCTATATGGATGTGAAAGCTGGGCCACTTACCGTCGTCATGTGAAAGAATTAGAACGTTTTCAACAAAGACACCTCAGAAGTATGATGAAAATCCGTTGGTTCCATCACATATCAAACGTGGAAGTACTCAGGAGAGCAAACAGCCTTCCAATTGAGGTGCTTATTTCAAGAGCACGCCTAAGATGGGCAGGTCACGTTCATCGTATGCATGATAACCGCCTTCCTAAATGTACACTTTATGGTGAATTGCTAAGCGGTAGAAGAAGGCGTGGCGGTCAACGAAAGAGGTTCAAAGACGCTCTCCATGAAAATTTAAAATCCTGCGGTATTGCAGACGAGCAATGGGAACAACTTGCAGCGGACAGAACCGAATGGCGAGGGGTTGTGGCCAGCTATCAAGGAGATATTGCTGCAAGAAGGCCGAATCCAAGACCTAACCAGGTCTATGTTTGTCCTGACTGCGGTCGACATGTGCTCTCCCGAATTGGCCTCTATAGCCATAGTCGTGTGCACCGTAGATGAATGGGAATTACAATAGACTACACCTTTTACTTGTTTTTTATTGTACACAATTTATCGACTGTAACATTTTTATACTCGGACTCGAGTAACGGCTAATAATAATAATAATAATAAATATTAATAGTGTAAAAAATTTGTAAAACACTTAACCGCTTTCAAAAATATTATCAAAAAAGTTATGATGTAAAATTTTACACAATTGTCAGATTAATCATAATCCAAGCTATTTGTATTTACAGCTGGGCAAACTAGCTTCACAGACTTTTTAAAGGGGTTCAGACTCAGCAATCATTACCGAATAACATATCCAATATCAGACCAAACGCGAGCATAGTCTAAACGCTGAAGGGAGGTTCCGCGGGCCTTAAGAGGTTCAAATTGAGAGAAAACATTATTTTTAACAATTAGTCATGAATAATTCGAGATAGGGATACTTTTAGGATCTGAAAGAAAGTACAAGAAAATACAATTTTTGTAGTTTTTTGTAAATAGTTCGAGACAACCACTTTTTGCGTATAAAAATACATAAAAATCGATAATAACATATTGTTATGTGTCGCCCTCTACCGGAGAGAGGTTGAATCTATCCTAGCAGGGTGAAAGAAGATCTACCTAGTGGCTACCGGTCAAGCGGCGTCATCCCTGGGTCAACTGACGGATTAGAAAGTTCTCAAGTCACGGACTGGAAAGATCGAGAATAAGGCGCCTCAGATATATAAGGAGTGGATCCTGCAC
The DNA here is from genome assembly GCA_963675555.1 of Leptura quadrifasciata. NCBI lineage: Eukaryota > Metazoa > Arthropoda > Insecta > Coleoptera > Cerambycidae > Leptura > Leptura quadrifasciata. The sequence goes on from OY776676.1 coordinate 106,620,680, forward strand.
ACGGAGCATAGTTTTATATTAGACGAACAAGTGAACTGATGGAATAATAACAGTAATAACGTGTGAATTATATTAGTGTCTATAGTTGTAATTAGTGTGTTATGTGTTATAATAACGATTAGTTATTGCAATGAAGTATTAAATAAAATTGTTGACCCTTTCTCGTGAATAATTCGAAAATGGACCACTTTTGGGTTCTGGAACTCATACTAATCGATTGAACGGCAAAAAATAAATGGAAGAAGTTATAAAATCTTTTGGACTTCCTTAATCCAGCGATATCCCCCTTCAGCGTGTAAACTACCAAGGGAAACCTTCTAAAAACAAATTTTAAAATAACTGCTTCCTACCAAATAAAAAAAACCGCTGCCCAATGGATCACTACTTCCACATCCAGATTTTGTACTTAAGTCTTATACACACTAAATCCCAATGTAATATTTTACCCTTCCCTTTAATAATGGGGTGGGGGTGGTAGAGGGTGTGGCTAATGCCAAAAAATTTTTAGAGTTCCTTGGTTCTCGTATACACACTAAATCCCAATTTAATTTTTTACTCCCTTTAATAATAGGGTGGGGAGGGGCAATCAGGGTGATAGATGCTAAAAAAAAATTTTGAGAGTTTCGTTCTTGTATACACACTAAATCACATTTTATTTTTTTTTACTCCCTTTCATAATACTTTGGAGATGGTATTTGGGGGTGATAGTGGGACTGGCTGATGCAAAAAAAAAACTTGTGACCTTGACCTTTCGTACATGCCCTAAATTGCAATTCTATGGACTTTTACCTGGCTGCTTTACCTATTTACCCTTATTTACTCCATTTACCCAAGAACCCTTCAACGGAATTAGATCAAAATATAATCTAGTTCCAGATCTCGTTATAACACATAATAAACAAACACACTACAGAAATTAGACAACCCCTAATTCCAGAAGCCAGGGCTTGTGCGGAAGGGAGTTACACATTGAAATAACGCAGACATACAACCATTTCCTCCGACAGTGCCAGTGCCGGAGCCAGGATTCGAACCGGGTGGTGCAATGTCCGTGTGATTAATCGCGATTGCCACCTCGCGCCTTAACCCACTCGGCGTTCGACCAGATACATAAATGTACATATTTCAAGTCAATATCATAAACGGTTCCAGAGTAAACGTGCGCACAAAAAAAAAGTTACAGACAGACGGACAGAAATTTATTTCCCGCTCAAATTTAAAATTTCGACGTTGCATGACATTTCAACAAAAAATATATATATTTTTTTACGTTACTATACTTCCACTGGACGTGGAAGTAATAAACTACTTTGCGCTTTTTAAATAGATAAAAATATTATGTTCTTTTACGTATAGCGATGTTTCATTTAAAACTTATCTTTCAACAATCTACTATAACACAAGCATTTTTTATATTATTTTGAACTTCGACTCAAGAAAATAACAATTATTTCAAATTCCTCCTGAAGTACTGTTCATTATATAAGTCAATTTCATCGAAATCAAACTATTATTAATTAACCGCCTTCATCACTGTTACCATACCATTGTTGGCGTTAGGGTGGTAATAGCAACAACCGATGTGGCACTCACTATAAGATTGGATAGAGTAATCCATTGCGTTTGTATACCCATCAAGAAGTAGCACATTTCGTCTTGCAGAAATATCGAATCATGTCGAGTAGTTAATCTGGAGTTGGCAGCATATCACAGAGTGTGAAGTAATAGAAATTATTTTTTATATACCAACCCCTTCTTCTGTCTCGATTCCCTATAATGTACACTTACAGACCTATATTTGAAGGTATGTGCGAAAGCAGTATGGTATTTTATGGATGAATCGATAGATGGCAAACTTCCGTGTAGCAAAGGATTTAGTTCCAGATATCTTTTGTACCAAAATTCGACGATGGCAATAGTGCTTTTGTGGATTCCATTGGCTTGTAGTTTTACAACAGAAATATTGCTTTTCTTTCAGTAGCTTCAACATCTGAAAGTTGACGAGAATTAGAACAGAATATATTTGTAACAGAACGAAACTCAATATCTTTTATCACTTTATTGAAAGCTCTGGACTTTTGTCCAATTGAAGTAACTCTGGATGTGGTATCATGGTCCATGAAAAAATGCAGGAGAAACTTGCAGAATGTCATGACCCTACAATAATTGGACGTAGAAGATATCATACACAGGATTGAGAGTTCCCTATGTCATTGCGTTAGTACAAATTGAACCACTGTTCTACTCAGCATAGTACGAAGCAAAATCAGCAATTAACTATTGCATTTATATTTTTGATGATGAAACTACAGCACGAACCATGTCCACAACAGCATCCACATCGGCATTGTGCGCAGTACATCCGTTCTTCTTCAGCTAGCGTCGGACTGGTTTTAAGAGAGCCTACCGGGCAAACTACATGGGGGGGCCACACATATACAATTTTTTGTTAAACATTTTTTTCATATTATCAACCCTTAAGTAGATTTTAGGAATTATTTCTATAGCTACAAATATTTTCTACTATAGATAAAACAAGAGGTACTTGAAAAGTATTAATTACATTATTAAGTTACCAAAATTCAAGTTCTGTGAAAGGTGTGAGTGGTTTAAAATAATACTTTTTTAGTTCTTACTGAGTTTTATGGTATGTTAAATAATCAAATATCATGAGAAAATCTAATTATACCAATTTTTTAAACATATACTGCAGATTGTTTCGAAAAGTAAGTATTAGCTTATTTAAGTTTGTCCAGCAGAGCTCATGATTTTAAAACTTCATAGTATCATGAACAGTATTCCTGCAAGCATTATCTTACATTATTTAAGGCCCACATTATACAGTGAATCTATTTGCAGAATTCTGTAGATACAGCAAGTCCCATTATTCAACGATTTGAAAAAAGTAAAAAAAGTGCATTTTTTTATTTCAACTTCTGATATATCTGATTTCTTGCTCTTGTCGATTCAAATAAAGCTATTGAAATGGATTTTAAGCTGTTCTCAGATACACTTCTACATTTACTTTAATCATCCCCCTTGGTGCGACGACACTTCAAAAATTGAATTGGATAAAATGCTAAAAATGGTAATAAAGAAAAACTTTTAGAGAATAAAACAAGTAAGATAGAATTTTGATTATTTGCAAAATTAGAAAATTATCACAAAAAATAAATGAGGCCGCCACTTTCTGAAGACAAACTTTACAGACAGGCTGAAATATATACTTCTACTGCTGTTGGTATAGCATCTTCTATGGGTTATTGCCTTGATTATAGTAGAGCACTTTAGCCATCAAAATTAACTTTATTCAGTAATTCTTGGCTAATAACTTCTGAAACAATTCTGCCTATATTAGAAGTAAAATTGGTTTAGTTTATTTATTCATTTTTACCCTGACTTCAATATCGATATTATAGACCGTCAGATAGTGACAGATATAGGTGCCCCATTTTCGCATACAAACAACCCTCGAAGAGGGTTGAAAAGTACATCGATGTTGAGTAGAATAAAGGGAAATTTATGAGTGGCCCCTGGGGATAACATATAGAAAATTCTATTTTCCTTAACATACCCCAAAATGACTTATTAATTCGCGCCACTCAAGCCAATATGTTTTTCTGGCGAGTGACGATGTACGTTTTCATACTTTCGATGAGCTTGTGTGGAAAAATCGGTCAATATCTCGATTTTTCCTTACAAGTTTACGCCCTTATTTCAAACCTTTAGCCATCTGCAATACCCAAGTCTAGTTTTCTGAAGCCAGGTTCTATTAAATAATCATTTAGTGAACACGGCTTGCATGAAAATATGAGCCACAGACACCTTTTATTTCTGTTAAGGAAAATCGAATTTTCCATATGTTATCCTCAGGGGCCACTCGTAAATTTCCCTTCATTCTACTCAACGATGTACCTTTCAACCCTCTTCGAGGCTTGCATGCGAAAATGGGGCACCTAAATCTGTCACTACCTGACGGTCTTTTAGGAACAAAGTTTCACTGTATGCAATTTAATTTCATAATTATTAGTACTTTTTCAAGGCGGGTCAGTTTTTGCAAAAAAAAAATGATTTCATCCTTTTTTTTTTAATACATTTATTTAACGTCGGTCTATTTCCGCTACTGAGGCCTAACACCGACGCCTGTAGACGAGCTACCCCCAACCAGGAATTTTGCCGAACCTCTTCCCTTAAGAAGAGTAGGGATCTTTTACTTGCCTAACATTTAATAGACAAGGGACCGACGGCTTTACATCCCCTCCGAAGGATGGTATATCTCCTATACAACCCTCGCCTAAGGTTGTATAGCTTCCGCGCATACACTGATATACAAGCCGCTGGAAGATGTGTGAGGCGAGAACGCGGTTTCCGTTGGAATGGTCACCAATCCAAGTACTAACTGCGCCTGCCGTTGCTTTACATCGCATACCGAAGTATGTACATAGTAAAGACGCACCTACGCTCGCCCCGATTTCATCCTTCTTAGTGATGTTTTATTTAATTTATTCATAGCGAAAGAAAATGTTATGATAATGGCATGCAGAATTTGTAAAAAAGTTATCACTATTAATTATAAATCGGTACATCTCACTGGCGCATCCGCCAAAAACTCGACTTATAAGAAATCTTTTTTTTTATGTTTGTTGCGGGAGAGCAATGTATAGTATATTGTCCACAAAACTAGAATACAAAATGTTTCTTTTCAAATATTTATTCAGGATATGAAAATGGTATTAATATTTTTTAGGAAAATTAAGTCTAATTTTTTATTACCATGATTATATAATAATACCATAAAACAAAGATGACTGAAGTAGCCTACCTAAGCGAATACACTACACAATGCTTTTTATAAATAGAGCTGCCATGCACCACCCTATGGAAAAATAATTATTTTAGTCGACCAACAGTTAACGCGTAATCAGCGAATATACGTAAAAAAAATATAGGATTGAGAACCTTCTATTTTTCAAAATATTTTTGAGGTTTACTGTTTATGCGGCGTTCTTCAATGTGAAATAGAAACAGAGCTAAACATCAAAACAAAAAGGGTCTGTGGAAGGGACTTTTGCTGAAATCTAAAGTACAGATATAAAGAAGTATGCCTGAAGAAATATGATTAAAGGTATCTAAGCATTGGGTATATTATTTGACATTAAATTCAAAATAGGTTTTTAAGATCTACATCATTGTAAATAATGTAAACTCTTTTGGAGAGACAGGATGAAGAAGTCAAAAACTTTTGCTAGAAAGGAAGCTTATTAATTTCATACGAAAGTGGATAACTGCTTTATTAAAAGTAACTTATCTACTGCCCTAGTCAGTGAAATACCGAAGAAGAAAAAGAATTTAGAATTTTTTTTAAGAACCCGGGTCCAATTATTCCGTTATATGAAACGACCACCGCCTGTCAGCCTTCTAGGGATACTCTTCTCTTTCTACTATGCATTAGAGAAAATTGATTTTTTTGTGATAGATATAATGGACCTTTTTAGTGTGACGTATAAAGCCCCGAAAGTAGGCAATCTTGTAGTATATAAAGTTATAACGTGTTCAATGAAAATTTGCCAAGTATTATCATGAACCTTATTATGTGAATTACATATAAGGAAAAAAAATAAATCTCATAAACAGTTGTCCCATATTTCATATAAATTTGTATTTATATGAAATATCCAAAAGTTTTTACTCACATAATGAATTCTACGTGTGTTCAGAATATCATGTAGTACGTACTGAAATTACATTTTTCGGACTACCGACTACTTTTTTAATAATTTCAACATCAGAATTAGTGCAAATAGCAGTTGGGTAGTAACTTAATGTTCATAGTTGTGAATCAACATTGAAGTAACGTTACTTGGACCTCGCGGACATACTAATTTAATCTGGAACATTTTCCAACGTTGTTTTGACGTCAGAAAGAGACCCAAATAGGTATCGTGTGTCCTTAAGTCATTTCCTAAGGTTGATTAGACTTTGGTTACTGACTAAATAGGACTGATCAACTTTTAGGTAATCTACCAAAGTCGGTTGGCCGTTGGTAACTAACTGAATAGGGTAGGTAGGTTTTCGAACATTTATCAACCTTGGTTAGAGTTGTTAAGTGACTAAGCAGATTCAGTGTAATTATTAATCACGAACAAGCGTTGATTAAATATTGATGATTAAGGAAACATGTTAATAATTTACTTTAGGGAAACTATCTGCAATATGTCAGTATGTTTCGTTATCTAATTTTACCAATAGAGCTACTGGATCTATCGTTAAATTTTGCACTTTCTGTTTGTAAGTTTGCCAAATTGACCCAAGTCTGACTTTATTTTAGAGACACGAGTAGCGCCACAATACTACTAACAGGTCCAGTAATTGTTACTATAGTTTGATTATTTTTACATTATGGGTAGTAGTAAATATGTCTCTATAAATTGAAGCTACTTAGAGTCCGGACACTACAAAGACGGAGACAGTCACTTTTTGCCAATGGGACCATCTTGACAGCTTTAAACAGACATAAACAAAGGTAGGAGGACCACGGTATGATATTGATTAAATCATGAAGAAGTTACGTTAATTTTCTGTCTAATCTAACCTAAAAGATTTAATTCATACCCGCGATTCGCGGTGGCTGGTTGCAGGGTCGGGCGGATCAAAACCAAGGAAGGAGTGAATATTTCTATATTTTTTTAAACATCATGTTTGATATTCTATCTCATTAATAATTACACTATTATAAGCAGGTAAGTATAATTTTGAGTGTAGTAAACAATTTAGCAATTATAAGTAGCCAAACTATTCGTGAATTATAAACGCACGTAGAGGATACGAAGCTAACCTTACATATTTTTTAATAAAAACTAAATCGTAAATTTCGTGTTTCGATAACAGTGATGTCATTTATTTGGGAGCGTTTAGATCAGAGTCACAAACTGTGGGGCTCTAAATCTCGAAAATTGACATGGCGTCATTTGTGCATGGCCCTTTATCACACGTTTCCTAACACACATATCATTTAAGTTGGACATCCTTTGCTACATGGCACGTCATCATATGATCGATAAAATTATGATATAAAATATCGCACATAATTTTTGCTTGTCAAATGTTACACTTTCCCTCTTAGGCGATGAAGCACAGACAGTTATTATATTCCTCTTTTGTTTCAAATGAAAGAATGTCTAAATTGCATACTCCGCTTGTGTTCTACTTACAGAACAATGAAATTATTATAAAAATACTAATGACTGTTCTTTTTTATTATTGTCTATGTGTTCAAGTCATATATAGTTTTATTAACAATACTCACATATTTAATACCAAATTCTTTTTACGCGTAAAGTACATGGGTTAACATGCTCTAAATAAATTTAATTAAAGTAAGCATCAATTTTATCATAAATGCTTAAACATAATCTGTTTAAATTTCGGAACATTCCTTTTGTTGATAATTCCATTGTTTATTCGGCTAACTGAAAACTGTATGCAAAAAAAACATATTTTATTATTTTCCTAAAATAACCATTTATGTTGATCAAATATAGTAACAATTAATTAAAAACAACTTGGCAAGAAAAGTATTAAAAAGTGGACGAATGGGCGCGTATTTTAATTTTTTACATGGTAGAGAAAATTCGCATGGACACCAGGCCTGAGGACTTATGGGCAAGTAGTACAGAACTCGTACGGTTAAACCCCTTCGTGCTTCTACGTTTGCAGCGTTCCGGAACCGTGTGATTCCGAATTTCGCAACCATTGCCTTTTCAGCACTGAAATAATTGGCGATGAATTACTAACCATACGAAGGAAAAGTAAATTGGAATGGATTAGGTCCCCAAAGAAAATTACAAAAAAAAACGCATCAAAGGCTCTACTCTTGGGTGGTGTGGAACCGATCCATTTCGTTACTGTCGGAGATCTCCAAGTTGGTGGAGAAGGTCGTCCTGGTCAGATTGGATGCTGTCCAGGACGAACTTCACATCGACGACAAGTGCCAGTTCGGTTTCAGAAAGGACAGGAGCACGGTGTAGCAAGTCGTCAGGATCGTTAATGATCGTCAAAGTGCAGTATAACCTCGGGAAGAACACCACCATGGTGCTCCTCGATATCGAGAAGGCCTTCGATACTGTGTGAATCCGGGGCCTACTCTACAAGTTAATTTCATTGGACTTTCCGACTTACATAATAAAACTAGTTCATTCGTTCTTGACAAGCAGATCGCTACAAGTCTTGGTGAACAATAAACGGTCAACACGACGGGATACTCGCGCAGGCGGGTCATGCCTGTCGCCAAAGTTGTACAACTTATATATCTCTGTTTTTCCGGACTTCCCGAATACCAAACTTGCCAAGTACGCCGACGACACAGCCGTATGCGCATTTGCACAATGCGCAAGCGGCCAACATGCTGCTGAAGGCACACGTGGCCCGTGCCACGGCATATTACGGCAAGTGGAAGATTCAGGGAGCATTGGAAAGTCGAAGGCAATAGTCTTCATGCGCCGGTTCATTGAGAACCGCATCCTAACGCCAATTTCTCTTGGGAGTAGACAAATTCCTACAAAACGGTGCGTGAAGTATTTGGGGGCGAGACTCGACCAAAGACTGACGTTCAACATCCACATCGACGAGACTGTACGGCCGTCTACTCCATGTCCAGGAGTCTGTATCCGCTCTTGGCCATGGGTAGCAGAGTGAACAAAAATATCAAAAAGCTGTTGTACACGATGGTGATCGGGCTGCCCATCACATACGCGGCGCCGGTGTGGTGCAGCATACCGTGCACGACAATGAGAAAACTTTAAGTGCTTGAACACAAATTTATGCGCCTCGTGTCGAACTCTGGCAGGTACACCTTCCTCAGAGATCTCTACGTACGTTGTAATGACATAACCCCACTAGCGGACTATGTCCAACTGATTTCGCAAATATTCTACGAATTTAAACTGGGCGATAGTCCGTTAGGAAGAGACATAACACGAATCAGACAGCATAATGTCCCATTTCGGATCAAGCGCAAGTTACCATACTAATCGTTGCTTATTTTCCGGAAACCGGAAACCAAACTTAGCCAAACTTCCTTCCACCCTAATCTTTCTCTATCCCACTCTCTCCATTTTTCCCTAAATTCTTTTACTTGACACGTGCAAGTCTTTTCTGTCCTCTTCTTCTTTTTGTCTGTCTCTTTGCTTGTTCTGTTTTGTTTTTTTTCATTGCATTTGTTTGTTTCTTGAAAATTCTTTCTCGAAATCTCCATTAAGAAACCACAATATTTTAGATGCCACCTTTTGTTTTGCTCTATGGTTGCCTCGAACGGACTGAACTCCGACCCGTATCAACTGCCAAAATTTGTGTTGTGCTCCAATTTTTCATAGTGTTGTTTTATTTTCTAATTACTTTAAGATATTTATTAATCATTTTATAATGTTATTACTGATTTTAATTAGCGCTTCCGCAAAAGGAGTTTCAGTTTTTGTCGCCTTTTTATTATGCCGATCCGGATCCGCCTCGTCCAACCATGCAATCCCCGCGACGCTGCGTGCCGCGGAGGGGTGGCTCTGAGCGGATGCCGGAGAAACAAATTTTATGTATATTTTAACTGTTAATAAATTTGTTTTGATTGATTGATTGAGTGGTGTGGGAAAGATTTTGGCATATGTGCGCCGAAGCCCAACTTTTTCCTGGTGCACTACAGGCTGAAGCATTCATGCGAGAGAAACAGAAAAATACCATTCTGTTTTAAAAGAGTTACAACTTTGGCGTCTTGTATTTTTCCCGTAAAAGCGGCCGTTTGTGAGAAAAATTTGAAAAATAAAAAATAATTGAAAAACCATCCATCGTATGAAACAAGTGTTCTTGTAGTACTTTTGAAAACCTTTAAAACGTTTGTCCCAACAGCTCGGCATTATGCATTCCAATAGTCCCTCAACAAGCCCTCAAAAGATCGCCGACGCCACGTCGGATGACTTGCAAGGTTAACATAGGGAATTTCGACATACTAGACTAGATATATTTGAAGTCTGTTTCTACGTCACTGTCTATTCATCAATAAAAATCATAGAGATGGCTACACTGGCAGAAATTTTTTCAGGTAACATAGTCACCTACACTACCTTTTCGCAAAAAACTTGTATGCACTTGTTGTATTATTTATAAAAATGTTAAATGGTTGTAAATAATCACCACTTATATATATTTATCAAGTATTAATGAAATTAATGTAGTAACCGTGTCAGCATATTGCAATATTAATAATTTATTAATGGAACATGCAGGAGATAATTATTGAAAACGATATCTATAGATAATAAAAGAACCATAAAAATTACAAATTATGTTGTTCGCATGCATAAAACACCGAAGTCTTTTAAAGTTCATTCCTTGACGTATATAATGTTAGCAAACCCCTTTAGCAAAATGCAATACTATTGGACATTTTTTTAATTTTATGGTGTTAATTTGTACCACTAAAATTAGTTTTGTACCTTGAATCATTTTCGAGAAAATTAAAAACTGCTAACGTTAATCTAACGTTAGCAGTGACCGCGTTATCTCAGTAGCTATTAACGCTAAAATAAAAACTCTGGTGTCAGAATTTGTTACTTTCAAAGTGCTTTCAGATACCAATGATGCATTTGTGATTAGACCAATATTTAGCCAAAAATTTTTTAGTCAATATTTAAGGAACTTTAAAGGTGTAATAATAAAACCACATTCAGCAAAATACAAAGAAAATCTTGCGCAGCCCGGCATTTATACACCTCGCGGAAGGCTCCTCGTTTGGATTGAGGTGCCTATGTCAGCTGCGAAATTTGAGAAAGTGATTAGTGAACAAGTCCTTTAAAAAATACGTAGTTTTAAGTATTGTTAAGTCTTTTATGTTAGATGTAAGTAATTTTAATACATTTTTAACCTATTTGTCTCAGAAGCAGTTTAGGTTTCATTTTTCAATTGTTTTTTAACCGAACCACATCCGTTCCACCCGACCCTGCAATCCGCCATCGCGTAATGCGGGTTGCACGGTCGGTCCCGGGATAGGTTCCGGGGAGGTACTTACTATATTATAATGTTAATAAAGTTATGTTGAATTGAATTCGATTGGGTTAACGCGTCTAGCTTTCCCTCTGAGAATACCTAACGAAGTGGGTTCGAGCCCCACCTAGTGCGAAGCAATGTTCAAATAAAAATTATCCCCAAGAACTGGTTCGGATCCTAGTATAAACTGTAAGGCCCAGTCTTCTTTTTCAGGCAAACCTCGATCTTCTAGACTCAAGAGAGTTCATTAATTTTTTACATTTATAAGCATTTATTTTATTCGGCCTATATATTAGTAATAATTGGTTATAGCCAGTTTACAGTTTTTAATGCAAAACATACTTGTGCTAAAAAATAAAACGCTATTTATTTTAATTCGCAGGATTTTTTAAATTATTATTCAAACGCAATAAAGGCGGGATATGGCTATTGGCTCTAACTTTCACTGTAAATATTTAATTCAAATAGAATTTTTCTGTAAACAGAAAGATCAGTTTACTTACAATGATTTATTTTCTTCTTAGGTTAACTCGTGAGTTAGATCCCATTTCAACTGTAATTTGATAAAGGTCCAATTTAGGTCCAGCACGCCGAGACTGCCGAAAATGAAAGCCGAACTAATTTTTTTTTTTGTATAATTACACTTATTGCAAACTCAATCCGGGGGCACACTGTATAGTATATAATCCCACTCATTTATGCAGCTATATTTTGGCAGATGCTATATTTAGCGATCCTTACCAGTACTCACCCCGACTTTGCCCCGTCGAAAATGATCCCTAAGGTGCCGCCAGTTACCCCATCGAACGATCAGTTACCAGAGTTCCCCGAAGATGACTCTCAGAGCGTATTGTCTTCGACTATGTCGGAATTGTCGACTTCTCAAAATGAACCGATAACAGTTATTGAGAACATTATCCAAGCACAATGAGGGTAAGAAGTACTTTATTATTGATGGATTCATAGAGCTATTTTTGCTACCTACTTGATATGGACGTTTTTTATACGTTTCGATTTGTAACAGTAAGTCTTTTGGACGCCTTTGGTAAAGTAACTGGACCTAAAATAGAAATGAATTTTCGAATGTCCAGGGCGCATATTTTTCAAACGTCCATAGGACAGTTTGTATTGTCTGTGATTAGGTCCTAGCAGAGCATTCAGGTCAAGTAAGGATCAAAACTGAACGTCCCTCGGAAATCGTGTGCTTTGTGAATAGGCGTGTCTCGACAGATAGGTTTTTGTGAAACGACATATTCAGTTTTAAAATCTCTTGTAACATTAATCTATATTCCCTCGTATCAGAGAGGTAACTGGTTATCAGTTTTAAAATATTAATTATTTCATATCAATAACTTAGGATAACTGAGAATATCAAATGCTTTAGCTGGATATGGTTTAGTGTCATTATAGACCGTGATACCGCTGTAAAAATATCTCACACTAACTTTTTGCTGGCAATTTGCCAATAGGTGGAGAGGGAAGGGGGAATAGGAATCATACTGGAACACAACCTTCTCCCCTGGACTTGAATACTCGCTCAAACACATCGATTGGGAATATTAATATTGCTTCAGAAATTTTACAGAGGTCTTTAGTTAAATTGCGCACTGGCTCCTCTCCAGGAGTTGACACAGTTAGCCCGTCATTTCTGTACAGATGTGCTACTAGTCTATGTGAACCGCTTTGTCAAATCATGATTAAATCCATTGAGAGTGGTATAGTTCCTGATGATTGGAAAAACATCAGTGTGGCGCCTGTTTATAAAAAAAAAATATAAACAAAATATTTTTAAAAAATCTTTTATTTAAATGCTCTAAAAAGTAGAAAATAAACTTTGAAGTAAATCAAATCCATCATTTTGTTATATTATATAATTTTTTTTATGATATAAAAACGTTTCGCGAGATTTTTCTGTGTAAAGGAGAGTGCTCGCGACAAGCTTTTATATCATAAATAAAATTATATAATGTAAGAGAATGAGGGGTTTGATTTACTTAAAAGCTTATTTTCTACTTCTTAGAGAAGTTAAATGATAGCTTCTTTTTTAAGTATTTTTTTATAAAATTTTATTTTTTACTATTTAGTCTTTTGATATGCTGTAATCTCCAGATATCAATTTGGAGACGAATCATAAACGGTAAAGTCATCCGCCACCTTGAACTAAATTTTTGACTAGAAATTCGTAATCCGCGACCCCGAAAACCGCCAGATATCGATTTTGACCGATTTGGGCCTAAATGACAAACGTCGTCAGCCATATTGGGACCGCCATTTTGAATGTGACAAGCTTTCCAGCTGCAATTATTGACCAATTAGCTTAACTTCAGTTCCATGTAAGTTACTAGAACGTATTATCTGTGAAGAGCTGATTTCTTTTTTACTAAGTAATTCCCTCTCACCAGCATGGATTTTTGCCAAACCCCTGGATAGTTTTCATCCTGCTTCAGGCGGTTAATGCGTGGACATCATACATCGACAGTGGACGTTAGATGTGATTTACTTGGACATTTCGGAGTGCGCGGAAAACTTTTACAATGGAATGAGTCATTCTTGAGTGATTATGTTTTGTGCGTATAGGAAACTGTTCTTCCGACAAGCGTAAATTTTAAGTGGTATACCTAAAGATTTGGTATTAGGGCCGATCTTGTTCTTGATATACGTGTCAGACCTGACGCAGAATTGCACATCATATACTCTATCTTGCGTTGATCATATCACCATCACCTGATATTCAACGCGACCTTTACTTTCTTGTGCGTTGGTGTTCTAATTTGCTGATTCCTCGGAACAATGCAGAATGCTGTGTACTGCAAATGTCTAAACATAACCCAAAATTGAACTACAACGTTAATGGAAATGACACTATAACCATATTAGGGTAAAATGACCTTGGTGTTGTAGTGACAGACTTCATTTTCTCCTGTTTTAAGTAAAGATATCAATAGGCTGGAAGGTGACCACAGACGTACAACCAAGCTCCCCGAGGTTTAGTTAAGAGCCATACAAATATTTTTAGAGTAAAAAAATCTTATTTAGACCATTGATTCTGATATTACACCTTCTGTAAAATGCATCTTGCTTTTGACGACCTTCCAAAACACATTTTTGCATATTAACCGGAAGTTGGACCTAGGAGCCAGACATAACCATCAAAATTGCTATCAAGGGTATTGTTAGAATTTTCAGGACATCTGAAAGCGTGTATCACATGGACAGCAAAAAAATCCTATAAACATCTGATATCAAATTTCAATTCAAAACATGACCACTCTGATGGCCCCCAACTATGGCCGCTACTCTTCCCTGCACCTATTTGCAAATAGCCATAATAAAATGCTAGTGAGAAGCATTTTGCAGCGGTAGCGGTCTATTAAGGAGCTTGTAAATATTTTCCACTAAAAAATGTATGGCACATCATCTAAAACGTTATTTACTAAAATCTCTACGTTAAATTTTCAAATTATTAAATATTTTTTCCATCACAAGTTGAACTATTAAGCAATGAATGAAAAAAGTAAAGAAATGAAATAAGAAATATTGAATATGTACACAATTTCCGAAAAAGACAATTAAATTTGTTTTGAAACCAGTTATTGACATTCAATTTGCTCAGTGTACGTTACAAAGCCTATTAACTTTTAAAACTACAAATCGCTGAATATTTATTCTATGCAGCCAACACCGTACGTTTACTTACATTTTAAAATCTTGTTAAAACTAATTCAGGATAATTCACGGCTTGCATGTAAATGTGTTTATAATGTTACTTCGATGGTATAACAATAAATTAATACAAATACGTATGCGCTGCGCATGCCCAATTGTGATCTGGTTTTTGAGTACTTAAACGCTAACGTCCTTGTCTTATGTATGTCTTCGTATTTCTAGGTCAAGAAACAAGGTCAATAATTTCTCCTGTGTTCGACTCGTATACGTTTGTACGTACAGTAGTTCTCCATTAGGTAGGATTAGCCGTCTACAAGCATTTTACTAATGTTCTGATATTTTTGACACATGCTAAAGCGCGTTTTTAAATGTAGGCCACTGTAGATGAAAGTTAAGTAGTTTTTGGTATATTTGTGGTTTTCGCTATTCATTTGGCATTTTACGTTCTGATTGTCTAACCATTCTAGTAAATTTTAACAAAGGTGTTCATTTTTGTGGTACGTTCATAGACAACTAAATATTTTTATTAAACAGTTGATTTCTCTTTGGAATGAGATGCGGTTTTTAAGTTGCCATTTTTTTCTTATTTATAAACTTTGAGTTGATTTACATTATGATTATTGATCATGTTTTTGACGCACTTTGTTTTTAAACATAATCAATTGTTTGTTACCTACATATTATTTCTATTTATATAATTTATATTAATCGAATATTTCTCTTTGTCATAAACAGGA
This sequence comes from Leptura quadrifasciata, assembly GCA_963675555.1. Taxonomy (NCBI): domain Eukaryota; kingdom Metazoa; phylum Arthropoda; class Insecta; order Coleoptera; family Cerambycidae; genus Leptura; species Leptura quadrifasciata. The sequence continues at coordinate 106,636,114 of OY776676.1, forward strand.
AACCTAAGTTTTACATATTTTTTTCTCTAAATACTCAAGATTAATTGACATTATTTGGTTTGGCTTGGAATAGTTCTATACAAAAATGGATCCAAAATTAAATAATAAATAGTTCAAATTTATAATATTACAGCAGACTTATAATCTGGTCGATTAACGAAATATTTTGTGTGATTTAGACGCCGCGTCGTCGAGATCTTTACATATCCGCTGTAACTTGGCCTATTTATGAAAATTAAGCAATTATATTTGGCCAAAATGAAACGATAATCTACGTATAGTTACCTCCTGAATTACGGTGCAGATATAAAAGACAATAAACACTTTACTAGCTCATTATTAACGCCGGTGAACCATTCGATATGGTGTCATCAAACAAGCCGACGTACATAATACAAACCTATAAAGGTTAGTGATTCAATTTGTGGGAGAAACAGTACAGAGAGTAACGGTATTTTAATGAAGTCGTGAAGTTTTTATTGCGTTTTTATCTGCACGGTAAAATTGCAAACGACTATTCTTATGAATTTACTCTTCCTGTTTATTAATTTTTAAACACCTTTTATGTGATTTGCAAGTACTAGAAATGGAACAAAGTAGAAGCGCATGTGTTTTACTAACAAGTAAATTAGTTTCCTGAAAATAGAATTTTCACCGTAGATTTCCCGAACCACGACAGGTTCGGAAAATCTGACAAATCTTAAAATTCTGTATCCGCTCTCTTTCAGCTGGTTATGAAAATTAGGAAAAGTTATTTGGTACCAAAATAAGTGGGGTACAATAATCTAAGTTTCTATTAATCTACTTTTTGAATTTAAGTATTTATAACTTATACAGGATGGGGCAATATGCGTCGGACCTCGAGTTCTACGATAGCTAGACATTTTTAAAAAAATTGCAAGTAAACTAGATAAGAAAGTCTATATATAAAATGAAATTATTTTCGAACATACAGGGCGAGCCAAGACGAAATTACAGGATCAAATGCCTTTTTCAAAATGGAATGCTATGTATATCAGTATATTTTTTTAAGCCTCATTCTAGGCTCTATTCATTCTTATATTAGCGTTGATTATCTCCCTACCACTTGGATGTAATGAATTTTTTTGCTAAAATAATGCAATCTGCAGATGGATATTAAAAAAATCACATGGGTTTTAAGAAATACTTATGTGAATACCAGTTACGAGATATCTAATTAATGTTTTTGAATCATTTCCATTTCCTAAAAATGTACAAGGTGGCCAAAAATTATTTTTCAATTAAGAACATTTTAAATTGAGTTTTCTTAATTTTTTTTCGAATGGAACACCTGTATATTTTCAACGATGTGATATAGAAATAAAAAACGAACATTTTTCCCTAGAGCTAATTGCAACCAATTTCGTTTTATTGAACAATAATTACAAAATTCAAAAATAAACTTAAAAAAAGAGGTTTCTTCAAATAACTCAGAAGAAAAAAATATAATAAATGTGCCACATGTTGCCCATTTTGATTGATACACATCTCTATGCTCTTTTGAAATGAGGTTTCCACTGTTCCTAAAACTGCCGGTGTGATAGATGTAAAGGCAGTTATTATGATCTTTTCCTTCATATATTGTACTGTTGTTGGTGTGTCACTATAAACAAATTCCTTCACGTATCCCCATAAAAAGAAATTAATTTTTGTATGATCTGGCGATCTAGCAAGCCATTTAGTGGGTCCATTTCTTCCAATCTATTGATTAGGGTAGGTATTATTTAAGTGGTCTCTAACTGCATTTAAATAATGCGGTGGAGCACCATCTTGCTGAAACAACGTCCTATTTCGAATTCTTTCAGGGAGATTTACCAATAATTGTTGCAGATAGTTTTCTAAAAAATGAAGATAGTGCACCATTAAAAAAATGTAACCCTATTACATGTTCTCCAATAATTCCTCGTCAAACTTTTATAGACCATATGTATTGGTTATCAACTTGCATAAAAAAGTGAGTATTTTCCGAAGCATAATAATGGAAATTGTGCCTATTAACAAATCCATTTTTATGAAAAGTTTCCTCATCACTGAATAAAACAGTACTGAAGTTGACATCATGTTGCATTTCATCTCTGGCCCAATTACAAAATTGTAGGCGCTTTTGAAAATCGTCATCAGATAATTCCTGGTGCATTTGAATATTACATGTATGCAACTTATTTGTTTTTAAGATTCGACCCACAGGCCGTCTACTTATCCCTACTAATGAGCTCACTTCTCTTTGACTTTGACGCTGGATTCTCAACTGTTGCCAGCAAAACTCATTTTCTTCATTCGCAACACGTTTTATTCTTTCACTTTTTTTATATACTACATTTTCAGTTTCCAGAAGTCTATCGAGAAGGTTTTGGAAGCTGCTAATATCAGGAATCCTTCTTTCAGGATAACTTTGTGATAAATTCTATTGGCAAGTAAACAATTTTTGTCTGACTCGTTCAAAACAAAAGTCATGTCTATAAGTTCCGCTTTATTAAAATTCGTACTGTATATAAAATTCCAAATATTTTAAATTCAATACAAATTGTAACGACCGATAAGTGTGATAAATGCTCCTTTGTACACGACAATTTATATCAAACTGAGGTTTTATTGCTTGTCGAATAACGAAAACAGCAAAAAATGTACAAAAAAACATTACAGTAAAGAACCGGTGAAGTACTATTTACTCATTTCAATGGATTGGAAGAAATGGTCCCACTAAATGGCCTCATTTCAAAATTGCATAAAGACGCGTGTCAATCAAAATGGGCAACACGTCGAACATCTATTATACATTTTTCCAACGAATTATTTGAGGGAACATCTTTTTATAAGTTTATTCTTGAATTTAACACTTATTTATTTATAAAACGAAAATGGTTGCAATTAGCCATAGGGAATTACTTACAAACAATGTTCGTTTTTCATTTCTACATCACATCGTCGAAAAATATGCAGGGATGTTGCATTTGAAAAAATTGAGAAAATTAAATTTAAAATGTTCTTAATTGAAAAATAATTTTTGGCCACCCTGTACATTTTTAGGAAATGGAAATGACTAAAAAACATTAATTAGATGTCTCGTAACTGGCATTCACATTAGTTTTTTTTAAAACCCATAATTGTGACTGTGGTTATTTTTTTAATATCCATCTGCAGATTGCATTATTTTAACAAAAAAATTTAATACATGCAAGTGGTTGGGAGATATTCAATGCTAATATAGGAATAAATAGAGCCTAGAAGAGGCTTCAAGAGTGTACAGATATACATAGAATTCCATTTTAAAAAAAGGCACTTGGTCCTGTAATTTCGTCTTGGCTCGCCCTGTATGTTCGAAAATAATTTTCAGTTATAGACTTTTTTATCTAGTTTACTTGTAATTTTTAAAAAAAATTTTACCTATCGTAGAACTCGAGATAACGAGGTCCGACGCACTATTGCCCCACCCTGTATATGTTAAAATGCACAAATGCAGTTTTCGTCGTGTTCCTCTTGAAACCTAACCATTTTGTTAGAATGTGCGCTCTGAATGGTATTTTAATTACCAATTACTAGAAGCGCAATAAAGGTAAAAAAATATTTGAGATAAAAAACAAAGGTCTCCTCAAGAAGCGTAAACTGCTTTTTGGTTTTTTAAAATCGGCCAATTAGGGCCGGAGATATGGCGAAGGGATTGAGTTTCAGGGTAGGAAAAGGGATCAGACAGGGGTGTTTAAGACATAAGGGATGGGGTTAGGAGGGTAATTTTTTTCTGCTGTGGGTGGTCATGAGAAGAGGTCGAGGCTGCGGAAAGAGCTCTCTAGGGCAATTACGGAAGGGATGGGAGAGGGGGAACGTGCAAAACGGGAAAGCGGCCATATCTTCGGATCTGCTCATGCGATTTTAAAAAATCAAAACGGGATTTCTTTGTCTTTATAGCAGCTACAACTTCCATTTAGCCCGAATTGATTGTTGGCAAAAATTCAAAAATGGGAAGCAAAAGAAATAATGGCATTTTTTTCAAATTAGGGAAGGGAAGGAAAGAGGATGAAATGCTCCTCAAAAGACGAGGACTTTCATCCCCTTCAAAATGAAAATTGTTTTTTCAAATTCTTTCATTAGGAGAACCAGGACGTCAACTTTTAGTTTAAACCCTGTAGAAGGGCAAGAGAAAGTCCTACGCCCTTTTGTCAGGGCTCATTTTCAAGAGAACAAATTTCTCTTTTTGTTTAAAAAAATAATTATATCGGACAGTAACTTGCGCTACGCGCGCGAGTTACATTTATAAATTTATTTCTTTTCAATCAGCAGCTGCAGCGGCGTGAGAGTAGGCGTGGCTTCTACCGTCTCTAGTCTCTCGCCGCTCTCACTCCCACAAAGAGAAATTCATTGTGTCCGTGTAAGCCGTCGCGCGCGACGTTTTCAAATATTTAACCTCCCTCAATTCTCAACCGTTTTTAATGATTTTTTTTATTTCCCGCGAATTTACGCTACAAATAAGCACGCCGGCGCCTCTCGTGCATGAGGATGTTTCTTGTCGACGTGAGGGTGGGCGGGAAATAAAATGAAAGAGGCAGAAGGCGACCGTATATCTCGAAACCTCCCGATCTACCTGAAATTTTCCTTCTATATCGGTAACTTTCCCTTCGACGCCAGTAACTTTTTCTTCAACGCCAGTAACTTCTCCTTTGACTTCAGATCTTCCTCTTCAACCTTATTTGCTTTTCCTTTGCCATCACTTTTTTCAGTCTTTATGTTGTCCATATCCTCTTTAATTTCAATTTTGAGGTCTTCAGTTGCTGAAAGGATAACATCTTGTTGCCCCTGTATAATTTTCCTTAATTGTTCTCTTGAAAATGAGCCCTAACGGAAGGGCGTAGGACTTTCCCTTGCCCTTCTACAGGGCTTAAAATAAAAGTTGACGTCCTGATTCTCCCAATGAAGGAATTTTAATTTTTTTTTTCATTTCGAAGGGGGTGAGAATCCCCGTCTATTGAGGAGCATTTCATCCCCTCTCCTCCCCCCTTCAGTGAAGAAAACGAATTTTAAAAAAATGTCAATTTATCTTTTGCTTCCCATTTTTGAATTTTTGCCAAAAATCAATTCAGACCAAATGGAAGTTGTAGTTGCCATAAAATCAAAGAAATTCCGTTTTGATTTTTAAAATAGCACGAGCAGATCCAGAGACATGGCCGTTTTCCCGTTTTGCACGTTCCCCCCCTCCCATCCCTTCCGTAATTGCCCTAGAGACCTCCTCCGCAGCCTCGACCACTTCCTATGACCACCCACAATAGAAAAAAAATGGCCCTCCTAACTCCATCCCTTATCTCTTAAACACCCCTGTCCGATCCCTCTTTCTACCCTGAAACTCAATCCTTTCAAACGGCCATATCTCCGGGCCTAATTGGCCGATTTTAAAAAACCAAAAACCAGTTTACGCGACTCGGCGAGGCCTATCTTTTTGATCTGAAACATTTTTTTGTTCGGTTCCCCTATCGCACGCAAATTAGAAATATTCTGGATATTCCATATATTTAACTGCGCCCCCTCCCCCCACCACCTTCCTGGACGATGTGAAAGTGTCTGGGAAGTGGGGGAAGTCGTTCTTTATAGGATGGGAAACACAATTTAAAAGAAAAACACTTTGCATTTGAACCCCTTTTTTCCGCCAGATCGACTTCACTAGATATTTTACTTCAAATAATATTATTTTGCTTTATTAATTGCACTTTTCAGTTTTCACAAGGTGTTCATAAATTTTTCGATTTTTGAATTAAATTCTTTCTAATGTAATTTTTGCATTTATGCAACCTGGCACTGAAAAGTCTGAACAACTTTTCATTCAACTGTTCAATTTCTCATACTTTTTATTCTATTATTTTGCATGTACTCATTTTAATATTTGTACTGTCATATATCAATATTTTAATAACTAAATGGAAAAATTATCTTTCTTATATTATGTCTAATTTGTAATTGAATGTTTCGATCAGTTAATTAATTTAATTTCATAAATAAATAATTATAGATGAGGATTAATAAAATTTTAATGTCATTATCACATCAATAATTCCCATGGTCGTATTATAACTTAACCTAATCAAGAGAAGTAATTTAAAAGGAAATAAGAAATACAAATTACACCAATATTTTTTATTCTCTATTTTATACTTCGTTGTAGAACACCTTAAGAAAGTAAATCGAACTAGTGTTGTGAAAGATATGACAATTGTTTCTAACGCATAATGTGTCGATTACTTACTGTATTGCCAACATTACTGACAATACAGTGCTTTAGCTTGTTTAAGAAATAATTACACTTAAATTCAATACTTACCAATTTATAGTCTATATTTGTAATAACTTCAGAATAGTAATAATAAATTTAATTAAACATATTACAGAATACGCACAACATGTTAATTCCATAAATATTTCGATTATTCAATATGCCGAATAAACGTTTTTCAAAATGAAAAATAAATTCAAAAGATTTTACGATTCATATTAGGAATATTGGGACGAATCATCGGTAACGCATTAAGAAACAGCACTTATCTAAATCATTCTACACCTATTTAGTGGCGACAGATAACAATATCTGCAACAAAACTGGGAGAAAGTGAGGAAATTTAAAATCTTTTTCATTTCCGCAAAATATATTTTCTGTAAAAAATATGTTAAACATAATACGGGTTAATTGATTCTCCGTTATGTAAATTTGTCAACTATAGCTATTGCAAATTAACATTAAGTCCCATTATTCATTATACTGGATCGGTTATTCCAAGAACATTTTCATTAATAAACTTTATCGCAGACTTAAATCACCATAGATCCTTGAAGGGGAGCGTTCAAGTCTGTTCCACCTACAATCTTATGTATATATAAGGCTATAAGATTTTGTAAGACAGCTTCCCTCGTGCCATTTTAGAAATGAATTATTTATCATTTACCTATTGCAGTTAGGTTACAATGAAATATCATCTTTACATACAAGATCATTTCCGGAAGTAAAGGCTTTTATTTTACAACAAAAAGAACTTGTGACGAATTAAAAAACAAAAACTTTTTATATGGTACATTTTGCATAGTTGAAATGCAAAAGTTACGCACCAATTGAAAAAAATACTTTTCTGCTGCTGGCATATACAATATAAATAGAAAATGAGAAAACTATAACAGACGAAAATAAATATTCTAGAGGTACTAATAATTTTATTGTATCACTAGCTTATGACTCATTGAAAAATCAACGACGCACAAAATCACATGTGCTAGCTTCAATTTTTTAAGATATTTTTCACCGCTACTCATAATGGTCCTAACGCAAAAACATCCCATAAAATTAAAAAGTATCTGAAACTCTTTACACAAAACTTCCATGTTCTCCTGGAACAATTTATTTAGCAAACTCGAAAATATTTACTTAATGTTTTCTTAACCGCCTCTCAAGTTATCGAAGTAACCCCCTCGAAGGTCTCAAGGATCTTGTGCTAGGTAAAAAGAGACGAGGCCCTACAGTTTCATGTGGACTCCGAACTATTCCTGGGGCAATTTTTGATAATGAAAAAATGTTTTGCCTTGCAGGCCTCGAACCCACTTCGCTAGGCATACTCAGTTTGCTAACTAGACGCTTTAGCACACTGAACTACCGTCCCCCATCCTGTCAAGTATTCTCTGTCTTTATGAAATAGGCTGTAAATTATCTGACAACAAATTATTTATTAAGGGTTTTGAATTGATTTCAACTAATTTTCATTTGATTATTGGGAAAAGAACTGTAGCCATTGCAAATCTGGTTTCTAAATTATTGCTGGAAAATTTTGTCCCCTGGATAAGCGGAGTTATAACACATTTAATTCTGACACTTAGAGTGTAGATGTCTCTCCTTCATACCAATGTACCCCTTTTATACTATTACTTCATAAATAATCTTTACGTATTAATTTCTTAACAATAATTTATACTTATCATAGTACACAGTATACCTTTTTATTTAAATAATTCATACTTTTTCACGAAACGAAACTACTGCTCTCTATCGGTGAAAAGTGTAACTACGGTGGTTGGTTGCTTAATGTAGATACAGATCAATCAGTGGTGACGGACGCCTGTTGGTGAACAGCGTAACTTAAGACGTGATTATTGATGGATTAAAGATTTTTATTTTCAGGGTATTATAAGTAACTAAAAATAAATTATTTCATGCATCGCCTACTTATTTGAGAAGAGGTATGGAAAAAATATTACCCAGTATATTTTTCGATATTCTCCCTCCTTTTTCTTAACCCCTGTGTACAAGTAATAGCCCAGATTTTTGCAGTAATAAAACCTGCACAAAATTAAGTGTAATAATCTTCAAGTGTTGAAAGTCGCCTTTTGGACGCTATCTTTATAGAGTTGTAGTTTCCTTACGAAACAATTTTATTGACGTATTTTGAAATACCCTATATAAAACTAAAACTATCAATTCAACATAACGGATATCTTGGATATTCATAAAATTCACACCTAAGTATATAAAACTTAATCTTCAGATTGCCGTATTAACCTTGCCATAGTAAAGAATAAAACAATGCACTTATTGCATGTCAATCGTACCAAAGAAAATCCACGCGTTAGATTTAGGGTATGTTGCTATTGTGATCATGACTGTTTTCATTCTAGCATTATGATAACAATACAGAAATGTTGAAATTTGCTAGTTTTCTCTAGGGAACTCGTATGCTGCTAAATATCTCACCATACACAATTTAAAATGTAAATACCAACTAGTTTTTCTATTAAATGGAATGTAACAAATATATAATGTTTGCAAATATTCGTATTTATCTTATTTTAACGAATTAAGTTCTGTTATGTCAAATATTGCAATAAATGTGTAATGATATATCATTATTTATTTTTATATTTTTTTTCGAAAACCGAAAATAACTACAACTAATTAAGCATGAAATTTTATATGCGTTACAGCTAAATGTTATTTGACTTTTTCTACGATTGGTAGCGATACTTGACCCAAGGTATATTGATAAGCTGGTGTAAACAATATTATCAAATCACAAGAAAAATTGCACCAAAAAGAAAACAAACTCTACATATGCCAACCATCTAATAGAGGAGGATCACGTGTTCAATGAAGACTTTAAAATTTTACATAAAGAAAAAGAAAGATTGAAACGCAATTTTAAGACTTTGGAAATAAATGTACTTAAAACATAGGAATGTTTACTAAATTATGAAACTGGAGCTATTTGCCTCCTGGATTAAATTCATTAAGGATATCCAATTAATTATCTCAATCTGAACCATTTAAGTAACTTTTCAATTTCGATTTCGTGTACACCCTTAATAATTTGGCGGGGTATATAAATGCCCCAATGAAAATCTTGACGTTAAGCCGACGTTGGGGTTTCCAACACTCAATGTCTAATATTTAATATCAATAGAGAAATCATCTATTGTCATTTGTATATTCTGTTTGTCTATTCCTGATCAAGCAGCATTCTTTTATTGTCTCAAAATACATTTGATTAGTAAAAAGTTAGAAATTGTTAAAAAAATTTAAAAGAATGTGTATCCCGCTTACCTCGTCTCAAGAAATAAACATTCCCTTATATCGAGTAATCTTAAACCGTTTAAAAATTAGTGCACATGTTTTTTCCATTCTCATCCGAAATCCTCAGTATGGTACATAGATTATTTGAAATAAAAACTACTATTATTGTAAAACAATCTGTGAAATTTTTCCTTAAAAAATCTGACATTGACATCACATTACAATATATAATTTATTTCACAGAGGTAAAAAAACAATCAAGTAAATGCTTTCATTATAAGTCCCATAGCCCCATCTGGTATTCAAAAATGACATCATTTATTTCTGCTGTAACAATTATAACAATAATAGTTATTTGCTAGAAACCCAAAAAAAATAAATTTTCACCAATATTTAGTCAATGTTTCTTCATGATTAATAATCAAACTCGCCTAGCTTTAGCCTCTTGACAACGTATAACCAACGTTGGTAAATGTTCTAGAACATGCCCTGACTTATTTAGTTTGTTACCAACGTCCAGCTGACGTTGTTAAGTTGTCTAATGTTTGACCAGTCTTATTTAGTTAGTTACCAACGTTTAATCAACGTATTTTCATTTTGATAATGTAGTAAACATTCAGATATATTAAATTTAATTGTTGAAGTTTCTGCGTAATTTTTACCAGTTTGTCCAATATATACCACGGGACAAGCATCGCAGTATGATATTCCAATTTCTATCAAAACTCAAAAAATAACACAAAAAATCTAATTTTCAGCTATTTTTAGGTTACAAAGAAATTTGGACGTGATAAGCCGATTTGGACATCGCGTCGTCTGATTCGGTTTCGATGTATTAAAATTCATAGGAATAATTGGGTGTAGTCTGTTGAACAAAATATTTTTTTTGCAATCGGCGTCGCAAAATTGCAAGTTCTACTAATTTCTAATAAAAGCTTTTATTTTGATTTTTGAAAGTTAAATAAAATATCTCTTTAATTTCTGTGAAAAAATAATGCTTTGATTCCAAAGCAAGTTCATTTTTGAGTGACTTTAATGATACCTTCGACAACGAACCGGAACGGTTATATAAAATATAATGGCCCTTCTTTAATTCCAGACAAGTTTAAAGACACTGACCACGGACCATTCATTAATGTAAAGTCTGTTATGTCAAATAAATTGGACTATAATATCGTTGTAGGCTTGTTACAGTGTTTCTGATCGACTTAACACGATCAGTGTCAATTAGCACCAACTTTATTTCCATAACAATTGCGTTTGTGTCGCACTTTTTAAATTGTCCCAATTCTGGACTCTGGCTCAGTTTTAAGAGGCGATTAGAACTTCTAAGGAACTGGAAGCTGGTCTAATAGACGTTGGGAAATGACTGAAGAATACACCATACGTAATTACTTTCCAACGACAATTCAACATTGGAAAATGTTCCAAATCGAAGTAGTATACTTGCAAGGTCCAACCAACGTTGCTTCGACGTTGATTTATAACTATAAACATTAAGTTACTCTCCGACTACCATTTGCGCTAATTCTAACGTTGGAATTAGTAAAAAAATATTCGGTAGTCCGAGAAATGTTGTTTGGTTCAACACATTGTTATCATCAATAATTGGAAAACAGAATGATTCACAATACGTTTATTTTAACAGTTGAAACTGTAAAGGAGATTAAAAAAGGAAATAATGGTAATATTATGCAGAATACTTGCAAGATGCAGGAGAAACATAGGGTTCGTTGCCGAATGTATCATTAAAGTCTCTAAAAATGAACATTTTATTTTAACTCAGAAGCATTATTTATTATACAGAAATGAAAAATACACTGTATTTACCTTTCAAAAATTAAAATAAAGGATTTTATTAGAAATTAATAGAAGTTATAATCTTGCGTCGCCGATTACAAAAAATATTTTGTTCAACAGACTAGACCCAGTTATCCCTATGAATTTTGATACACCGAAACCGAATCAAACGACGTGCAAATCAGCCTAACATCCCAATTTCTTTATAATCTTAAAGTAGCCCTAAATTAGGTTGTTTAAGCTATTTTTCGAGTGTGGATAGAAATTGAAACATTATACTGCAATACTTGTCCCAAGGTAATCATTAATAACTAAATTTATTAGAAGCCTTAGTAATAAATGAACTTAATATATCTGAATGTTCACTATATTATCAAAATGAAAATAATTCGTCTCCTCTATAATGAGGCGCTGTTGAATGGCATTGTAACGTTAATTTGATAAATTGAATGCATTTTTATCTGAAAGTCTTAAATTTTATATGTTCTCCGCACTTAAGATGTAGTCAGTGCTGTTTTTAAAGAGCTTATCTATAAAGTATATGTTTTCATTTCAAAATATAAGTAAATTATTTCATGTTTAAGAACCGCCATTTAACAAATAAATACATTTTTTAAGAGTTTAGTCCTGGAAAATCGTATATACAATACTTGCAGATATGATCAGTTTTTTTGAGCAGCGGCTATTTAAAATGTAATAAATAGATTAATATAATTATATTCACTTACTGAAGGTCTCTATATTTTTTGGTCTAATGCAAAAAAATCGTATCTAAGTTTTATTTTTTTTAGTTAGTGTTGGCTAGATATGAAACACTATTAAACATATATATGTGAAAAATTGAAGGACTGCAACTTTAATTGAAAAACGCTTAGAATGAACTAAAAACAGAGTTTCTCGAGATCTTGAAGGTGACGCAAAATATGAAATAATTCAAGCAAGTAATATTCGACGCAATACATCATATACCGTAAAATTAAGACTGCAAACTTTATAGGTAATGAAATATCTCACTTTTTGATATTTCGGAAGCCTTTTATTAACTACACATGCACTCCTGAATTCAAAAAGAAATTTGCAGATACATTTTGATATTATTTATAAACTCAAATTTTTTAGTTGCAATAACTTGTTTCTTTATTTAATTATTTAGTCTCATAAACCCCCATTATATTTTACTTAGTGTTTGCCAGGTGGAAATAGAGCAGTACACATAGAGCTCGTCGTACTGATTGCTCTCATTTGAGGACCTAAATGTGGCACATGACGTATGAAAGTACAAGTCGAGTACTGTGCATTGTACTTTCCGACCTTTGTTGGTTTTGCTCGATTTATAAGATATATTCGCTAAGCTACGCTACGCTGATGAGGAGCAATAACTCCGAAACACGTGTCCGTAGCTGCATTGTTGTTTCTCTTGAGGTATAAGGCACTAATTTGTTTCTTTATTTAATTATTTAGCCTCATAAACCCCCATTATATTTTGTTTAGTGTTTGCCAGGTGGAAATATAGCAGTACATATAGAGCTCGTCGTACTGATTGCTCTCATTTGAGGCCCTAAATGCGGCACATGAAGTATGAAAGTACAAATCGAGCACTGTGCACTGTACTTTCCGACCTTTGTTGGTTTTGCTCGATTTATAAGACATATTCGCTACGCTGATGATGAGCAATAACCCCGACACACGTGTCCGTTGCTGCATTGTTGTTTCTCTTGAGGTATAAGGCAGTAACTTGTTTCTTTATTTAATTATTTAGCCTCATAAACCCCCATCATATTTTACTTAGTGTTTGCCAGGTGGAAATAGAGCACTACACATAGAGCTCGTCGTACTGATTGCTCTCATTTGAGGCCCTGAATGTGGCACATGAAGTATGAAAGTACAAATCGAATACTGTGCACTGTACTTTCCGACCTTTGTTGGTTTTGCTCGATTTATAAGATATATTCTCTAAGCTACGCTACGCTGATGAGGAGCAATAACTCCGAAACAAATATATAATTTTTTCAACATACCTAGACGTGCACCAATTAACTTTAAAAATCCGTAAAGATGCAGATGTCACTATCTTGTGGGTGGGGATACCCTTTGCGACAAGATGAATAAATAAACAGTTCGTGTACCTATTTTGTTCAGTGAGATTTTCTTATTTCCCATCATTCTTACTGAAACGTATACTCCCGTTTCGTAAATAAAGTTACTATTATTTTAATAATCATTATTGCAATAATATATAATATTATATAAATAAATATTTCTACATAGTTTAAGTACATAGGTTAAGTTTAGTCTTAACGACTGTTTTCATTACGTTTGGTATAGTACACATTTTCGTCCCTGAGGACATGGAAGAAGAATTGACAATGAAGAATATCTTTACGGGAAATATCTAACATCAGAGATACAACTCTCATTGTAATAAACCAACCTACCAGTTAAAATTACATTTACTTTATTACAGAAAATTTCGTCAATAATTTTTATATGTAGCATATTCATATTTCATTTAATTCAGAGAAAAATACATTTTTATAGTTATTGTAAAATCGTAGTCTGTATTAATAATTAAAACCAAAAAAATATGCACTTCTCACACGTATCGTAACATGTCAATTATAACTGAAACCGCAATACTTTAGCAATAGATTAATATTCTTTCATATTACATTTTATTTCAAATAACATTTTTACGATTGATTTATATTTTCTTTATCAAAGTTGCCAAATACAATAATTAATAACGTATATTACATATCTGAATTGCGAAATATCTGTTACAAACCATTACCTTTAAATATGACCAATAATAGGAACTTCTAAAAATTATTAAACAGCAATAGGAAAAATAAGCTGTTGTTACTTTTGTCTAGAAATGAGATTTACATATTTTATTTATTACAATAAAATTGGCGAAGTGTAAATAAAGTTCTATGTTAATATTTCTTCAAATATAGTGTTTACCAATTTGTTGTTATTCACTTCATTGGGCCGTTTGGTACAAAGAAATTGACAAGCATTAAGAAAACACAAAATATTGATATTTTGAATAGAATTAGTTACTAAAGAAATATATTATTTAGAAATTAAACTACCTTATAGGGTATACCAAAACAACTACCTTATCCTAGTTAATACTCAAAGAAATTGGACTACATGTGTAGTAGAATTCATAGCAAAAAAATCGGAAGCTACTGGAAGCGGCTGGAACCTCCCCACTCGGTGGATCTTTGAAGCCGAAAAGAGCATTAAATTGTGTGACAAAACGGCACTAAACGTAATCCGATCTCATCCAAAACCTTTTCAGATCTTCTGGGGCACTAAAAATACCCTCAACTTAATGAATTTACAATCATCTATGCGAGTTATTACCTACATTATCGCTCGTTGAATAATATACTATTAGGATATTAACAACTTTAACATCACTTGAACGACTAAGAAAATCTAGTTATCCTAAATACTACGGATTTGTAAAGCAACAAACTGAAATTTGGTAAAGTGATAATCTATAATAAATTCACCAATGAAGGTACAGAAAACATATGGTATTGATATTGTTACATCTACCTTAAAGTTTGTGACAATCCACTAAAAGTTACAAATATGCCGAAATCTTATTAACATGACATGACACCAACGTGATCGGATGACAAACGATGACGATGATGATCGTCAAAATTTACTCATTGCAATCCGATCGCTCGCGACTGTCTTTGTTAAATGAAACATTTCAGTAATTTTACTAGATTTTAGAGGAATATTTGTAGTTTAATTTTTCGATTTGTCTGTATATATATTTAAAAACGGCACTAAACGTAATCCGCTCTACTTCTAGAGCAGTGAAGAAACCCTCACATGTGAATTGACACGTGATGTGACGAGTTTCACGACGTAACGGCTACGCGCGTCGATCATGTCATGCAAAATGCGATCTATGCTTCATATTTGCTTTGTTTTTAATTTTTTTCACGGAAACCAAATCGAAAGGGTGGAAGTCTGATATATCGTTGAAATCAGAATTTTAACTGCTTTTCAATGGTTCCATTGCAAATTGAAAGTAATTATAAAATAAGCAACTTGTTGCATCAAAATGGCACTAAACGTAATCCGATGTCAACCAAAACCTTTTCAGATCTTGTGGGGTAATAAAGAAACGCGCATGCAAAGTTTCATTCAAATCCGTTCAGTAGTTTCGGCGCTATTGTGCTAACACACATACACACACACAAGAATTTTTCAAAAACCACTTTTTTGAGTTTGATGTTATCTCAATTTTCGTTTTAGAACCACTTTTAGTAACCTCTCACAATTTTATTGTGGAGAGGTTAAAAATCAAAATGAGAATTCAAGGAACTTACTGCTAAATTCCGACATTTTTGAGTAAAACGTGCGGTAAAGTTGTAATTTCTAGAGTTCGTGAAAACCCGTTCTGCTTTCCACACCATCACTAGGCACTAGGGCGCTTCTTTAAGTGCTATTTGCAATAGGCTTCATTAAATTATTCGGTCTCTTTCTCTACCTCTATTTCCTTTGCAGCTTCGGCATCTTCCTTAGTGATTTCATCTATCGACTCTTCTGTCTTGTATAACAAAAGCCATTGGATCTATATCGTCGTAAGCATCCATGTTGTTTCCTGTTACTTCAGTCTCGGCGTTTAGACAAAAATATCCGTGGCAATGCCCACATATCAGAGAACAGCATCCTATTTTAGAGGGACGAGCGTAGGTGCGTCTATACTATGGACATATTTCGATATGCGATGTAAAGCAACGTCAGGCGCGGTTAGTACTTAGATGGGTGATCGTTTCAAGGGAGACCGTGTCCTCGCCTCACATTTTCCATCAATCCATGCGTGGAAGCTACGCAATCGTAGGCGAGGTTTGTCTAGCGGATGTACCATCCTTCGGGAGGAATGTAAACCCGTCGGTCCCTTGCCTATTGAATGTTAGGCAAATAAAAGAAGAGGCTCGACAAAATTCCAGGTTAAGAGTAGCCTGTCTACAGGCGTCGGTGTTAGGCTTCAGTAACGGAAACAGGCCGACGTTAAATAAGTGTTATAAAAAAACTATTTTTTTACAGGTACAGCACACACTACAGCATTTATTGCAGTTACAGAATATAGTATTGGGTAACAAGAGAGGCCGGTGGCAAGAGGGTTTGAATCGGTTCTAAACTGTTGTTGACTCTCATTCTCCTGGATTTACTATTTTAGATCATTATGAAGATAATTTTAGATTCGTAAATATACCCCACATAAAAAATCCATTAAACGTGGTAAATTTGATCATATTATGAGTGTTTTAGTCTAGTTGTCTTTACAAATGAATAATATCTTTGAGAATCAATAGATATTTATTTCTGTGGAGCGTTATGGTTAGAAGTAAGCGAATTCAATTTTCAAATATCCTTACTCGTGAATTTTGTAACATTTTAAAAACATTGTCTGAAAGTTATTTGTGGCATTCTACGAATATTCTTTCCTTTTATACAGTAAATGTGGTAGAGAACCCAAATGAAAGGAAAGAATATTTTAAAAACCTCAGTAGGATCTTGTAAATTCATGAATTTTGGAGCAACTTAATAATGTCTTTTCTTTTCCAATCTGAAATAATACAATTGTAGTATCACAATTACCGATAGTACGGATAAATAAAATGTAATTTTTACTGTTCTTAAAATTGTCAAAAGTTTGGATGAGTATACTTTGTTGCACCTTTCTCTTTCCCTGGCATTAAAAAATATATATTTTGATAAGGTGAAGTTCTTACGATTATAAAGGAATTAATAAATTAACCAAAACTATTGTTATAATATTAGTATGATAGTGCTCTAATGCAGTTTTTATGATAAAAATATCAGCGTCACCTTGGGCTTCATTGATGGAGATGTTGGCAGCTTCCAATTTTTGTTCCAATATTTAATATTTTGATATTTATCTCTCACTTTATCATAGGATACAATGAGAATAAAAATATTTACAATGCAGAGTTAACGTAAATAAAAAGTAGTAGCTAGATACATCATAGATACGGAAACAAAAAATGTATACCTATATAATAGTTTACATACATATATACCCAAAAATACATATCTACATATGCTTACATAAGTACTACAAATAAAACATTTTCGGAGTGAAATATGTGACATATAAGCCAAAATTCTCATATAGTCGAGGCAAGAATTCAAGCGATGCACGTCACAGATCGATTCTATAAATAAGAGAATACTGCCAAGAATCATGAAGCCCCATTAAACTGTACCTATGTCTGAAAAAAGATGTTTGTCAAGGATTACTCTTTTTAACGTAATTAATGATTAAAAATTATGTTACTATTAACATTTCTTTAATGAGATCACTCGTGACGTGCATCGCTTGAATTCTTGCCTCGACTTTAGAATAAGTAGTGTACAGATAAAAGTAAGAAATAATTTTAGGTGCCTAGGCAATGATGAGACCATAACTCCCCGTATGTACCATATGTTTGAAATGTTTAAGTTAAAAAAATAAATAATTAATAAAAATTATGAATTAAATACTTAAAAACGACGAGAGAAGACTTGGGCCATTTTTAGCTTTTTATAAAATTTGAGCAAATGAATTATAATTATGTACAACATACAACTTACAGGCTGAATTTTTTTATATTGCTTATTATTTTGATATTTATTGGAAGAAGATGATAGAATTTAGGTTCTAAATAATTCATGAACTTCTCATTTTAAGTGTTGGTTTATTCTATTTCGAGCAATAATTAATATATATGTTTAACTTTTGTGTGTTTTTTTACAAAACAGCAAGTTGAAATGATGAATAAGCAACGAACATTGCATATTAGGGTCGGGCAACAAAAGATTTTTTTTGATTCGCGAAAAACGTGCCCCTCGGTCAGATAATTTGGTTAATATCTTCCGGTTGTGCATCGTTTTCAAGACTCGTAAAAATTAGAGAAATTCAATTGATCTTTGTGTTTCTTTAAATATATCAAACTGATTAAGGTCGAACTGCTATACCGTAGAAAACTTGCCCCTCGGACAGATAAGTAAAATAAAACAAAGAAATGAATAATTGGTTAATATCATCCTCGAAAATCATAAAAATTGGCCAAATTTACATTTTGTCGTAATTAATGTTAGTCGAACAGTAGAACTTGAGATAAGGAAAAAACAGATAAAAATAAGATAAATAAATTCAAAAATCATAAATATTTCAACATTTATTGGTCGTACATTGTGTCTGAAAAACACATTTTTTATTTATTCTCTTTGATACTTGCTATTTTAAACTCCGATTTGTGCGAAAAACTTGACTCCAACGACTTTTTTGATTGCATAGCATTTTCTGCGGTATAGCGAATCAGAAAAAAATAAAAACTTTTTCGGCCCACCCTATTGCATATTCAATGTATAGTAAATTTGTTGAATATAGCCTATTTCTCTTTAAGACAATTTTCAGTATTGTATTTTGTGCTGCCAATAGCGGTTTTACAGTATTATTAAATAATAAATAATAACACCGCAGGTAATTACGGCCCCTTTTATCCAGGAAGGCTCTAGAAGAGCCTTGTGTGGGAGGGGGCTACACATTTAAAGACAAGGACACACACCCAATATCCGTGTATAGTGGAAAAATCCCTCTCGCCGTATTTTCCACTGCCACGACCGGGAATCGAACCTGGGACTTTTGGGTGAGACAAGTGCGCTTCCCTCTCGACCATCAGCCACATAAACAGATGTACAGATACTTTAAAGCCGTTATTGGTAGCACAAAACACAATACTGAAAAAATTTCATTACAACATCAAAATAAAGATCTCCATAAAAATCCGGCCTGGAATATTTATGAAGTTTAATTTTACTAAAGTATTAACTATGTCATCTTGTACTAAAATTGTAGTATATTTTTTAAAATTGAATAAATACAAAGAGCATTTCACTTATTGTTAGCAAGACTGCAACATTTGTTAGGAGGCCTCATTATGAGAATGAAGATTCCTCCTAATGTAAGTTTCTAAGATACACTGTGTTGAATTCAATTTTTGTTAAATAATATAGCCGCTCAAAAAAACTAGTAATATTGCGGCCAAAGGCTTGTTAGTTTAGAGCAAATGATTCGGCACTGAAAACTAATGCCTATTACTTCTAGTAGGGAAATAGATCATGTGCATGTTTTCAAGGATGTATGACCTAATTGAAATTTTTCATATATTTTTAGGAAATATGAATGTGCATTTAATTTTATCCCGAAGTGTTCCTCATGTTATAACTCGATAGATGAAGCGGTTAAAAAGACGATAATACTGGTTTGAAGTCAAATCATGATACATATATAATTGAATAGTTTAAAAATGTACTCAAAATTCCTTTTAGTTATTTAAATGGTAATAAATGTAATAATAAATAACAACATAGTGAATTACTATAAATCAATGGAAATTTTCGAAATGAGAAACATTTTATTCGATAAATAACTGACTCCGATGCTCAATGGAAGGGGTCAAGCGAATGAAATTACCGTCTCTAATCTTTTCACATGCATTTTGAACTCAACAAATAAGCTTTTCCCACCTTTCTCCTTAGCAAAGCCCTGTGCAAAAAATGTTGAATTACTTCTTGACATTTCGGCCAAAATAAGCTAGACATTCATCGAGTTGACATATGCATCTTAAACGAATTTCCTTGCATTTATTGGCACCTGTGCCTCTAGGAACTCAGGAGTTCAGTCGTGGAAGTAAAATGCACGGCCCGAAAAGATCGTTGTTGAAAATATTCTCATTATCATTTTCATATGCTCACAATATACTGACTGTGTAAATTCACCACCTCTTGATGAGCATGGGTCCATAATATATTTGACAAGAAATATCTGCTGTTTTGAATTGAGTTGAGAACCCACCGAGAAAAAACTATTCTTATACATTCTTCCTCACCTGGCCGTAAACGCCACATATGTTGCAGGTGATGTTTATGATGTATATCTTTGATCCTGCTTAAAAGTTCTAGAAACAGTAATTCTCGAAACGCCAACAATAATCTTCTGGTGCTTCTCGTGAGATCTCTGTTAAATTAATATTTTTTAAATATATTTGCAAAATTTCAATTCGGACATACTTTTTTTAATAAAAAAATAGCACTTTATTTTCCTCGCTGGAAATAATAGGCGATGGTTTTCAATGTCGAATTGTTTGCTCTCAAATACTTTCGCCTTTATCCGCAACATTACGAATGTTTTGTGGGTGGCTTTGTTAAAAAATATGTTCAAATTTAACATCCTATATCTCAGAAATATCTCATCTTATGAACGACTGTTGAAGTCCTACTAATAAAAAGTCAGACACTCTGTTTGTACTAATATAAATCCAAAAGACCCTTACTTATTGCAGTTTAAAGCTACTTTGTCATTGAGAGGCCGTATTATATTTTACATTATTATTGATTTTACCATGTCATGTCATGTCATAACATTTGTTGGACAGACCTTGGCTGGATAAATTTAGCCGACTAGCGTTGGGTCTCGTGCCAAGAGCAAACATTCTTTGTTGTCACAGATTTCTGTATTACTTGACATCTGTTAGTTGTTAGTATGTTTTAAAAATATTGACAAACAAATGAATACAACATGGTATTTATTGAGGGTCAGTAAAAACGCGTGACACAGCATTTATAATTTGATTTTCTTCACACCGTTGTTGGACTAATTTATCAACAAAGGGATTCAATTGGGAGCTGTGCTTTATAACTTCCTAGAATATCCTAATTTAAGATTTGGCACTTCATATAAATCATATATTTTTGTGTTACACAAAATAACTTTCGTTTAGATGTTGCTAACCCCTCAAGTTTAGATATTAGGCTGATAAAAAAATAATCAGGGAGAAATATGTTACATTCACCTCGAATTTGTACGTAATACTTTCAATCAGGTACCAAAGAAATTGAACAAAATCTTTATAAAGACATTACTCGTTGATGGACAGACATTATTTGTATATATTAATACATACATACACATGCATTTGCATATTCAGAAGTTTGCGAAGTGGACACTTAAACTGCACAAAGGGTTATTTTTTGTCACTATTAATGAATTCATCCAGTTCACGCAATATTTTCTCGAATTAGAATTAATAATTTTTTCATAACAAGATAAATAAATTGCATTAGTAAAACACATTCACTTATTTTGAAATGTTATGTAATATACACTAGCGCGAAGATGAATAAGGATATTGAATTCCTGATATAGAAAACCTTTATTATTATTTTTTGTTTCGTTGACAAAATGTAATTTTTTTGTTATTGTCTTAGGTATGTGGATCATAAAGGTAAACTTCTACTTGTACCATGAGCATTAGTACTAAGGAGTATTAAACCCACAAAGTTGCCAAATAATTAATGGCTACAAGTCGGAAGATCTCATCTGATTTTTTGGTAAACCACAGCATAATTATATGTTGTTTAACATAACGGACAAACAAGTTATTCAATTCAATATCGTTGCTTTCAATCTGTGCTACCTAAACAAACATCAGGAGTACTGTGAGAATCCATACCTGTGCCACAATTTTTTTGTATTTTTCATTAATAATATTATTGACATCAGCGGCATTCTCGTCAAATGATTTAGCTGTTATTTAATACTGAAGCGACACTTCGTTCTACCATAGAAATATATTAAATTTTATCAGTTTTTGCCTCCTACGAGAAATTAAAACCACGACTAGGACATTATATGTAATTGCCATAGTCGATCTAATGGGTTGAATGTGTGAACGTGCCGGATTTATCCTAATAATTTTTTGACTGTTGTGAAATAGGCGGAGCTTTTATAGACGAAGGTGAAATATTCGGGTAGCTCGTCATCCAGTGGCGCCACACATAAATTTATATGGGTATATGTAAAATAATAATATTGTTCACATTTTATAAAATAAAATGAAAAATAAATATAATTAAATTTGTTTTTACACTCAACTCGGCAAAAGAAAACTGGAGTTCTTTTAAGAAAATTTTTAATGGCAAGCATAATTTTTTAGGAGTGGAATACCTACGAAAGCTGACATTAAAACTATAGAATGTTTGATGTTCATAAAAATTTACACAAACTTCAACCATGCCAGTTGTTCTTATTGCACAGCAAGGTCTAACCTGGAAGTGTGAGCATATCCCTTGCCAGGAAAGGATGGTGACAGAGAGTAACAGGTTAAAAAAGAAAATAAATAAATAAATTTTCTTGTTGACAGAGCCGGGTTCTATCTTTGCGAGAATTTTTGCAAACCATTTCTTGAAAACATCCGCATTCATGTTCCCATAATAATCGACATGAACGATAGAATTCCAACCTCCACGAATCCTGAATCACTTCCTATGTGCGTTATCATTAAGCGTTTCCCTTTTTCTGTTGGAATTTTTAATCCGGTTGACCAATCTTCCATATGGGCTTGACGAACACTTTTTACATTTCTATCTTGCCAAAATTGCATTACACTATGTCCTTCATTCAACCACGTCTCATTTAAATAATAGCATTTTCTTCCTCTTTCACGAGCAGCTCTAATTGACCGAATATAATTTCTTCTCCAACAAATAATATCATTTCTCTCATGTAGGAGGCTATTCCTCTTTACTTTCGCAAATACAAAGTTCATATCAGGTAAACATTTTTTAAGCGTCGTTTTGCCCATTTTGGGTATATCTTTATCTTCATTCAACGACTGTAAAATTGTCTTTACAATAGGGATATAATTTCATTATCACAGAAAACTTTATGAACTTTACGTCGTATTCCATTTTTCTCAAAATCGTTTAATATTATTTTTTTCCTTCCTGACTTCGCTTTAGGTTTCTGAACATCTCCGTCATTTTTTTCTTCTATTAATCATGATTTTTGTAGCCTCGGATAAACTTTCTTCAATGCATGATATTACATTCAAAATATTTTTTTTCTCCTTGTAGCTCAATGGAAAAGTTTTAGGGATATGAACTTTCACCACTTACCGCCCAATTCATAAACAACACACTATACACAAAGACCACTGATTGTAAACTGAAATTATTAACGGCTACAGTGCCAAAGGACAAATATTTACAGCTGCGCTTTTCTAACATGGAGATAATAACAGGTTGCCAAATTCAAGCAAAATTGATCAACATTTTTTTTTACTATATAGAGTACCTATCTATAATATTTTAATTTAAGACATGGTAGCTCATGCATAATTAACACAATCCGAATTTTCGTAATATTGTGGAATTATGGAATTTACGAAATTCGTAAACTCGCACGCCCCTGGCTCTACTATTTATTCTCTTCGGCCCGACTTATATCTGCATTAGATCTGAACATGATTGCTTGAAACTCCAGCATAATCTAAATTTACAAGTCTCTAGATCGCGTAATAGTTAGATACTTTAAAAGTTACGTTTGTTAGATCCAAATTGGAATAATCCTTCATTATTTGGGGATCCACATTACACTACTTGAGAAAATATGGCGATGATTCTTTAAATCAGCAGCAATTGTTATAGAAGGTAATAATAATTGTATGTAGAAGTGGGTTCGTAAATTCCAATGGTACTAGTTTGCAAAGAAAAACTACTGCGCTCGGAGACCAGCGCTTGGTGAATTTGGTGACTGGGATGTGAATTTGACTTTACCAATTACCTAATTATTTATTTATCCAACTATAATTAAGATACATTGTTCATAACAAAAATGTACGGACGAACAATTTTACTGTATTACAGCATTTACTGGCAAAATTTCGAGGATGTTTTTCTTATAAAGCACTTACCTTATTGTATCAGATGTTCTAAAATTGATATAAAATGGTTTTGGTATTAAAATAATTTCATCCATATAAGTAACATTATATTTTCATTCCTATATAAATATTTTATTTAATAATTTCAGGTAAACAAAACATCGAAAACAAAATTTTATTTTATACAATTTCAATGATTAATAATTGTTTTGTACTCAGTATATTATTTAATTTCTTAAGTTTACTTCACGCAAAAGTAATATGCATCGTGGAAAATTGCAAGCTGTATGAATAAAGAAAAAAATTGTGTAATTATTTAATGTTAGTACTAATGCCATCATATGTTTGTTAATTTTACTAAATTCAATAATACAGCGGATTCTATTCTAAACTATATTCTATTATTTCACTGTTTAAAGTAATTATTAATACACCATTTATACGTTAGGATTTAGAAAAACTTCATAAAGAATTAGCAATCATACATTTAAGGGGGGGAAGAATGTCTTATAGACAAACTTCGCCCTCTAAATAAAAACGTTTATTATTATTATTTTCCTGCACCGTTTTTAAGAATTCTCTCATAATGTTTAGATTCAGGTGAGTGTCTTCTAGATATACACTCAGTTCATTTGGCATGTTTAATTTATTATCTTCTGTAATATACTTAAAACAGATGCGATATTCTATGCAGGATATGTTTTTCTGTCAATATCTCATCTTGGCGGTTGAGACCCCATGACCCTAGGCAAGAAAAAGATGTGGCTAATCCTCAATTTCGATATAGCAGTTTTGCGAAATGACTGTCTCCTATTTCACCATTTTTAATTTCGTTGCGATTCAGCTCCACTGCAAGTGCAAGTCCAAGTCCAGTCCAAGTCAATCTGTTTTATAATTTTATCATTGCTAATGTGAACAATCCATCTTTGCACGTCTTGAGGGCTTTTATTATATTTTTCAAAATGGATATTAAACGTTCACAAAGAAGGGTTCAAATCGACTATTTTAGACAGAGAATAATACAAAATCTATACTTACTGTTTCGTTTTTGCTTAACTGCTTCACTGATGGTACCAATTGGACGTCGTAACACTATAAATTTAACACAGTAAATACTTTCTTAAATTTAAACCTGAAAAGGAATTTTGAAACACAATAAAAAGACAATATAAAGTTCAAAAATATATATTAAATCTTTTAAAAAATTATGTTTTTACAAAACGTTCAAGAAAAATGTATTGACAAACTATACCTGGCCCGTGTACACCACATAGTGAGGAACGGAATGACTCATAATGTACCAATTACCATCCAATGTTTAGTTTTTGAGCTAACGATTACACAAAAAGATTCAGTAAAAAGTTCAATGTTTATAATTTTTGGTGGCCTTTTGCTTACCGGTCTATTGACGTATTTTCAGTTCAATATCAATTTTGGTCGCTCCTCGGAGCTTAAAAATGCTTCAATCGCAATTACTTTGAATTATATTCTGCAACTATAGATTTATACGTTCAGGCAAGGTGGTCCCATGCACGTTCTGAGTACATGGTAACTATACTTTTTTGACACTGAGGAACTGGTTTAGGGCAAATACCGTTAAAGCCCATCATTTTCTCGTCAAAATCGACTACTAGAAAATGATAGGGCACACTCGACGCTAAAGGATATTTTCGCTAAAACTCTCGAAATACTTTGACTAGAGACTAGATTAACTTGTCCTTATATTTAACACAACGCATGAGTTGCAGTGCTTAACAACGTGGATTCGTAAAAAGGTATTTATTTTCAAAATTTCCGAAGTTAAAGTCGGTTTTCGTTATGCTTTCTAAATTTTGTGGTCGAGGCGACATTACGTCCTCGTGCAGCGACATTTACTACACTATCTAAAATTACACTCCTTGATGAGTTTCCAAGATTTTGGCATAAAAAACGCTCCGTAGAGCGGAAATGTGGTTGGATGTATAAAAACATCTTCCAACGGCATTTTTACGTGACGCACGCTTTTCATGCGAAATGTTTCCTAAGTCGAATTTTGTTACAATTTCGAAAAGTTCATCGAGGGTTTTGGCGTGTTCTTTAACACTAAATATATCAATGTTATCTTGTGAAAGGTTACCTACTGCTTCTTTGACTGCAATATCTGCGAGGTCATTACCATGGATGCCAGGATAACCAAATGTCCAGATAAAACATATTTCTTTTCTCCGAGTTCCTAAACATAAAATATACAAATTATAACTTTCATAAACTTAAATTTTTTAACCGTTACATAAAAAATAAACGAGAGCATATAGTTTTCTTTGGCAACTAATTTACATTAGTTGTAGGTAGTTGGTTTTTTGAAACATGTAAATTTATATTCATGAAAGTCTTTTTCATTCATTTTTTATCAATCTGCAAGTTAAATTAACAAGTAACTGACAGAAGTTTATTGATAAAGTTGATCAAAATACTGTGGTGGTTGAAACTTCAAAAAATGAAATTGTTTCCGATTTCACTTCCATAGTTTCAAATTTAAGAGCGATGTCAATGTAGAAGAAGAAAGTAAAAACGAATAGAAAGATAGAGATAAGAATGAGAAAAATTAAACCGATAATTCTTCAACAGTTAAAAGAAATAAAATACTTTTAAAAAATAACTTTCTTTGTTTGTAATGTAATCTGATGTAAAAAGTAAGTTAAAAATGCAAGAAAAATGGTACGAACTTTATCTTATACTCATCCCTTGGCCAGGAGATAAATGCCAAATTGTATCTGTAAACTGAGAAAATACTCTTGTGTTTTGAATCCGAACCAAGCATAGGGCTGCCTCCTTAAACAAGACTACGAGCCATACAAGTTAAATGAGGTTCTCAAACAACTTCGAAAGTTCGGTATCTAGTATTATAGCAAGAGCTCAAATTGCTGCATATTAATGACTTAGTAATGCCTTAATCTATGAACTAATGCACTTTTGCACATTTTTAGTCATTTCAGGTGTAATGAAATGCATTTCTACTTCTATTTCCTGGACACCTTTTCAGCTATTTATTAATAGGTTTTCGTTTATCAGTTCATCGATCAGTACACGAGCTCCGTGATGAATACCAGACAGATCCTAGATATTTTCCAGATCTCTGGAAAAGTGGCAGTTTTAATAGACAAATTAAAAATACTAGCTAGCGGTTTTGCAAATAGAATGGCACAATTTTTAAGGAGAAAGGCCGGAATGCCATCAGGACCTGTAGTGGTTTTGGGTTTAATTTTATTAAGTGCCTTGACGCACATTTTCTGTAATATAGGGAATGCATAAATTGTTAGTATTACAATGAGTGCTATTTATATCATAAGCAAAGTTTGTAGATGCGGAATATGACTCTTGAAAATAATTAGCAAATGCGTTAAATATTACTTGTGGTTCGCTTAATATGGACTCATTATAGGTCATAACGCTAGGAATACTGGATATATTTTTTCTGCTGTTTACATATGACCAGAAGTGATTTGGATTGGAATTAATTTGGTTCTCAATATTGATAAGATATTTTTGTGCGCGTTATCAATATCGATTTTTACGTTTGCTCTTAGAATTTTAAATTGATTCAATTCATATGAGTTACCATTTTTAAGTTGCGCCAGTGCTTTGATTTTGTCTTCCTTTTGTGCATTTTGTTTTTCTAAATTCATTTCACATACAAATTTTGACCAAACCAAAATTTCGTTAATGCAAAATCGACATACCTCGAGAAAGGCACCTTGTAGAAGTTGAGGTGTCTGCGTCAGAATCAAAATTTAATCAGTGACAGCGAGTGAGTTTTTAAAAAAGTTGTAGTTATAAGTTTTATTAAATTTATTTTTAGATATGTTTTAATTCTATAATTTAATTTTATCCATCTGCGATGGAAGGCGTTTAGGTTAAGCTGTTTCTAATTGTCTTTTAGTCGAACCAGTCTCATTCCGCCCAACCCTGCAATCCTCCATCACGAACAACGGGGTGGTTGCACGGAAGGTCCCGGGGTGGATTCTGGGGGCAGATGTAAATTTTAATTATTAATAAAGTTGTATTGATTGACTTAAAACTTCAGCAAGTTCGAGCAAACTTTACCATATTTAGTAGTACGACCCTATAGCCTAATAATTTTGTAAGATAACAAACCCTACTGTGCGGACACAGTCATGCTTGACCGAGTTTTCCTTTGGGCCTAATTATCATTCATTCGGGTTCTTCAATTCTTCAGGAATTATATAATTTATGTAAATTTCATATGAAAAATTGGATTATTTAATTCAAATATTAATTTTTATGCAGTTAAATATTAGTCTCTAATTTTGTTTCATTCATTACGCAATGTTTCCAGATATTATATGGTTATAATTTAAACTGTTAAAATATATTTCTTTTAATGCATTTAATGAATAAATGCGTCAAAGCATCTATCGCGAGTCAAACCCGACAAGTTTGTATTTATGCTGACAACGTAAAACACATCTCCGCCACTGAAGTTAGTCAGTGCTGCTCAGATGTGTTGTTGGTAAGTAGCACACGGCACACTTAGTGGGCCAGAGGGGTTCGGGGCTCGGCAGCTATGCGGACACGCTTCCTACATTGACGGACGTGGTGCGCAAACGAGGACATCGTCATCATCTACTACACTAAACCGCCGATTCTTCCCATCATCTGCAGAATCTCAATCTGCTTTGGTACTTGGTACTGCCGGTACCAGGCTGCCGGCTTAACAATTCATACTATTTTATTATCCTTATTGCTACTGGTGCCCCTTGGTAATAATACACATTATCTGATTAAACCCATTTTAAGTGACCAAGGCGTAACCTAAAATATTACCAGTTTTTGCAATTTATGCCATTTATTATTTATACTCATACATTTTGAAGTTGAAATGGCAATATGTAATTATACTAATCACATCAAACAGTGTCCAGAAGATTAGAAGAAGTGTAAAATCTTTAGGGAGCTGATTTCAAATCTAAAAATATTTTAAAAGACTTTTGTTAGGCGGGCCATGCTGTGGACGTTATTCTACAATTTCTCGTATAGTCCCGAACTGATAAAAAAAAAATTATTTTATAGGTTTTTAGGGAAAATTCGATAGAATAGTACTGGACTATATTTTTGTGTGGAAAGCGAACATTTTTTCTTGTGTAAGAAACAAAACTTAATCATTTTTTTTACTTTTTAGTAGTCCAGTTTAAAATTTGTTGAGGGATGCAGGCGAAATTGTAAAATTATGAAATCTTCGGCACCGGCACCCTTAATATAGGCTTGGGTGTGCTCCCGAGGACAGGGGAGGACTGGCTTGGTAGGCATGTCAGCATTTGCTAGCCGGGCCAAACATCTTTGTTGCCAAATGGCAATCTGAAACAATGTTTATTTACATTTTTTTTAGAGAACTCTCAATTTATCTATATAAGTAAAAAACGAACGTAATTTTTTCATGATTGTGATATTTTTGCAGTGATCCGTTAAATTATAGCCTATATTCTCTCATATAGAGAAGGCCATGAAAGAAATATTTTTAAGCAGAAACATTTTAACAAGTATGAAAAAATGTTAAAATGTTTACATTCTCTTTAATTTGATGCAAATTTTAACAAACTAAACTTCGAAAATAATATTTCAATGGGCTTATTTCGATTAATATTCTGGCAGAATTTAGGATTAGCTATTCCACTAATAAACCAGAACACATACACACTAACAATTATACAACTATCATTCCCTACGATATATCTGCCGCAACTGAGACTCGAACTCGTGAGCAGTACAGCAATTAACCGTGGTGCCTCTAACACAATTCTGTCTAGTTCACTGCTATTAACGCCAGAAAACATCGTTATCCTGGAATAGTCTAGGCGAAATCAGTCATCGACCGGGAAAATTTATTCGGATGGAAATCTTTGTGTCATCTTGTTCAAAATGTGCTTCTTTATAAGAAAGTACAGGTTGTCAAATGAAAATGTAGCCAGGGATTGGTTAAATAAAGTTTTTTAAAAAAATTAACTTTTTTGTTCTGAAAAAATATTTTCGTATTTTTCACACCAAAACAAACAAAACATACAAAATGGCACAAAAATATTCCATCCAAATAAATTTTCCCAGTCGATGACTGATTGCATCCGGACTAGAAAGAATTCGAATCCGAGATTCCTTGTCTCAAGTTTATCACTTAAGTATTGAGCTACCGAGCCGGTTTGGAGTCCCCGTAAAACATTGTTTTTAATGGAGGCCTCTATTTTTTGTTTAAGCGAACTATCGAAAAACTAAAAAAACTGTAAACATATACATACCGACGAATTTCATTATTTAGTCGATATTTTTCTTTTTGCTTAACCAAATTTTAAATTTTCAGCAAAACGTTGGCTATTAAGTAATCTATGTAGTAGCAAGGAAAATGGCAGAAACACTATTAAAAAATTCCCTTTCAGTTACTTTTCGAAATTCTTCTTTAATATGAATGTTTTAAATTTTGGTATTAAAGTAAAAGAAATGCAGATGCATTATTTTTCAAAATTTATTATGCATTTTTACAAACACTTCTTTAACTCTTTGTTCCACGGGCTTCTTTCTGTCGAGAGAATACTGTAATTTCAAATTCGATAAAAGGACTGTAAAGCAAATTGAGTCTCCCATCAGAATTATGAAAAATAAAGTTACATTTTCATCTGAACAGTAAAAAGCTGCAATTTCCACATTTATACTTTAATATACGGATGAACGCAAACTCAAATCGCTTTGCAATCTAGGGAAAAGGATTCAGCAGAAAATGTTACGCAATATAAACCTAACTTTAAAAGTATGTTGAAGAGTTGCGTAGCAAAAAAAAATAAGCAGAGTTTAATTTAATACATTCCTTTCTGTATTTTTCCTTTCGATATTTAAATCTATATTCGACTTTTTTAAGTAATAAATATAGATATGAACACACGACTGTAATTATTAGCTTCCAAATTTTAAGTAGAGTCTGTTCAAAAGAGGGATGCACTTATGAAAAACAAAAACACTCATCTATTACCCACCGACGTCGCCAGTATCTGAGCTGGAGATCAAACTCAGTATACTTAAGGAGTTGACATGCTTGTCACACAATACACTCTAGAGTCTAGACCGTTGAGCTATTGTGCCGGTCAATAAACTGCATAAAAACGAATATACCAATTTTTATTGTTTGTTTAAATACATAATTTCTTATGTATTGAAAATTATTGATCTTTTTTTGGAGGTGTTGGTAAAACGTCGGGACCTACTGGGCCAAATGAGGCTAGTCCGACGCTGACTGAGGCAGTTACAAATCTGTGCAGATTTTTTAAATCCTGAGGCTTCTTTGAGCTATGTAGATATAATTTGTTACCAAAGCTTAAAACCAAATAGATATGAAAGTAAAAAAACTGATTTTATTTTCGTCTGTTGACTGATTTACCTGAAAGCAGATTGCTGTGTCGGCTACATCTACACTGGGTTGGCTTGGGGTCCTGTTTGCTGACAAGTTGCTAAAGCCGCATGCCGCATGATACAGGAATATATAATGTGAAATGTATGTGGTTGTGAGATGAACTTTCTGTTTCTATCGTTTCTCTTTTCGAGAGCGCATATATCATTGCAATTTCAACTGCTAGTATTTTTTTACGTTCTTCGGTAATCTTCTATCCCTTTTATAATTCTTTCCCTTCTCATTAATGCTGATATCTTATGTCCTTTTAGTTTTATTGCCTTTGCAAGTAATTGTACGATGACCCCTTCGACTCCTTTTAAACTTCCGTTAGTTTCGCCGTTGCCACAATTCAATCCGTTATGCCATTGTTGGCATTATGATAACTGATCGTATTGATCAGAACTCACATTGGTTTATTTTCTTGAAAAATGATAGACTTACCCTTGCAGTTATGTATACCATTTTAACTATTTTATTTACAGTTTCTCTCCTTTCTTTCAGTCATCAGATCAGATATATTCCTACGTAACGGGTTCGGTAGAATGAAGTATCCATTTTCAAAGTTAATTCATGCCATAATATGAGATATAAATTCACATAAGGTCGCCATGTTTTCGCGATAAATGCAAGTCAAAGCTTTTATGAGAAATGTCTTCTTCTTCTTCTTCTTTTTGGGGACATCAGCTGATCATCACGGTCACCGGATTTCTCGGCTTTTGATTTATTTTCATGGGGCTACTTAAAATCCAAAATGTTTTCTAATCGACCACAAACTTTGGAAAAACAATAATATAATATTCGGATAGAGATTAACGCAATACCAACTGAAAGGTTGGAGCGTGAGATGAAAAACTTTCGTGCTAGGTTTCAACAATGTCGGCAGCGAGGAGGAGGTGGTGCAATATTTAAAAAATAAAATTTCCGTGTTTCCTCAAGAACGTTATGTTTGATTCTTGAACAAAACTTTAGCCATTAATAAAAACAACTCAATTTAAAATAGATGCTTCATTCTGCCGCGCCCGTTATTTCAGTTTTTTTGTTGCCCTAAGGGACAGTTGCGTATTTTGTATTTTTCTCCACAGATCATTCTTTCTCTTGCTGACAGAGTGTGTACCTTTATTATACTCTTCTGCATGTTTGTGTTGCACTCTTCTACACAGAATTGATGTAAGCTCATGCATATCACATATAGACCTATATAAAATAGTATACTCTTGTGTAGCATATTACTACACGAAGCGCCAGAGATCTGAGTGATCTTTAGCATATTACAGCATAATTAAAGCGTTAGAGAATAATTTTTCTTCAACCGTCAAAAACTTGACTTTTTTTACGTAAACTGTAATTCCTTCGTCTAACCGGCTTGTTTAGCCTCTTATTGCCGCTAACGATCTGTTAGCGGCAGGAATAATCTTTTACTGCAGCTCACGGGCGGCACTAATAATACTGTAATGGGGTAGTGAAGCGCAAGTTATAGCCTCTCCTACTCAATTGTTAACCTCACCTTCGCGATGAGTTCAATTTGAACTTGGTGCACCCTGTTTTCACTAACGAGGCTCTAACGACCGAGTAAGGGCGGAATATCCCTTACCTTTTGCCGTGAGCACATCCACCTTCTCACGAAGAGTGCGGTAAAAATAACCCACCGCACACAAAGGCTGCTTTTGGAATCGTTTGGTTACCCCATCGTCGCAGTCTCCTTCTGTGCCATGGGACCACACCACTCGCCTTCCGCAACCGAGCTGGTCAGTTGCATACCTGCTCCAGCTAAAACTTCAAATGCAGCTTCGTTTTCAGTCGACTAAGGCTTTAAAAAAATGATGGAGCGTTCAAGGGACAAAAGGGACAAAATCATCCGGAGGTAAAATACCCTCCCGATCGGATCTCCGGGGGAGGGTGCCCACAGGGACACCTCATCGAATGTCGAAAAAACACCGACAAGTTAAATCCAAGAAAACTAATTCTTTCATCTACGGCGCTTGGAATGTTCGTACTTTGAACGACAGCACTCGCACCGATCGGCCTGAAAGAAGAACTGCTCTAATAGATAGAGAACTTCACCGACTCAATGTTGACGTTGCAGCTCTCAGCGAAACTCGATTTTTGGAGGAAGGCTCTCTCACAGAAAAGTACTACACCTTCTATTGGAAAGGTCTTCCCACCAATTCAAGAAGACAACATGGAGTAGGATTTGCCGTTCGGAATCAACTTGTATCCAACTTAACACAAGTACCACAAGGCCTATCCGAGCGTCTAATGCTGCTACGCTATGAGCTATCAGATGGCAATGCGGTAAATCTAATAAGCGCCTACGCTCCCACTCTGGATGCAAGTCACGAAACCAAGGAAAGCTTCTATCAACAGCTGGAAGAAACCCTCTGTAGAATACCTAAAACGGAACGACTCGTTATTCTTGGCGATTTTAACGCTAGAGTAGGGAGAGATGCAGACACCTGGCCGGGCATCATAGGCAAGAACGGTTTGGGCAACATGAACGCTAACGGTCAACTACTCCTAACTAAATGCGCCGAACATGATCTAGTGATAACAAACACCATTTTCCGACAAAAGGATAAATTTAAAGGCACCTGGCGTCACCCCAGATCAGGTCACTGGCATCTACTGGACTATGTTATCGTACGTAGGAAGCATCTCAAGGACGTCCAAATTACAAAGGCGCGCATTGATAGCGAATGTTGGACCGATCATCGTCCTGTTGTCTCTAAAATGAAAATTGTTATGAGACCCAAACACCGAAGAACTCAAGTAAAACGTAGACTCCGTCTCTGTATTAGTAAATTGCGTGACCAACAAACCGTCGAACAGCTAAAGCAAAAAGTTCAAGAGAATTTGAGTGCACTAGAAGAAACCAATTCTGTAGATGTCGCTGCTACCTGGACACAAATTAAAGACAGTTTAAAAAGTGCGAGTGAGGAAATTCTTGGCACTGCAGCAAGTAAAAAACAAGAGGACTGGTTCAATGATAATGAAGCTTTTATACAAGAACTTCTTGACCGCAAACATACTGCCTTCCAAAACGCTATCAACCACCCCAACGACTCATCAAAAGCAGAAGCTTTTACCCAATCTAAGTATGAAACCCAACGTGAAATCAGAAGAATAAAGAACGAGTGGTGGGCAAGCAAGGCCAGAGAAATTCAAAGGTACGCCGATTCACACGACTACAGGAATTTCTTTCAAGGAGTAAAAGCAGTGTACGGCCCCAGTCGGAAAAATATGTGCCCTATTAAAGATTTAAATGGAAATCTCCTCAAAGAAGACCAGGAAATAAGAGCCCGATGGAAAGAACACTACTCTAACATTCTTAACCAGCAAAGTCGAGCCGATCACGATATTATTAATCTTATCCCTCAATATGACACCTTCGAAGACTTAGATAAACCACTAACAACGGAAGAGATCTTAACCGCCATTGGGCAGCTAAAAAATAACAAATCTCCCGGCGCCGACTCACTCCCAGCTGAGATCTTTAAAGCTGTGTCGTCAGAGCTCACACCCTACCTCAAAAAACTGTTTGATGTCGTATGGGAAAGTGGTCAAGCTCCGCAGGAGTTTCGTGATACACTTTTAATCAACCTCTTCAAAAACAAAGGGAGCGCTGCGGACTGTGGAAACTACAGGGGTATAGCTCTCCTGGCTGTTGGAGGGAAGATACTCACTAAAGCGATGGCAAATAGGCTAACACCTGTTATGGAAAAGTTACTTCCTGAAACACAGAGTGGCTTTAGACCAAACCGAGGCACATCCGATTTAACCTTCACACTTAAACAGCTTCAAGAAAAAGCACTCGAACATCAAGGAGAAATTCACATGGCCTTCATTGATTTAACCAAGGCGTTTGACTCGGTGGACAGGGAAGTGCTCTGGAAAATTATGTTCCGCTTAGGTATCCCTAGAAAATTTGTGGAAGTATGTCGCAGTCTACATACAAACAACAACGCCCAGGTTATGTATAATAATGAGGCAACCGAACCTTTCCAAACCCTCACTGGAGTTAGGCAGGGATGTGTCCTGGCACCCCTACTCTTTAATTTGTTTACCACTGCTCTAACAATTATTGTTGACAACAAACTGACAGTCAGAGGAATAGGTCTCAGATACCGTTTTGATGGCGGTCTCTTTAACATAGGGCGCTTTAGAGCTTTCACGAAGACACGCACACGATTCATTTGTGATCTCCAGTATGCGGATGACTGTGCACTTTTAGCCTCTACGCCGGAAGAGCTTCAAGAACTTTTAGATGTGTATGCCCAGAGCTATGATTCCTTGGGACTTAAAATCAACATTGGAAAGACTAAGATTATGTCAACTCCTCATCAAGTGAACCAAATAGATATTACACTTAACGGAAATTCTCTTGAAGTGGTGGATCAGTTCAATTACTTAGGCAACGTTGTTAATGACAAAGCAAACATGGACAGTGAGATTCGCAATAGAATTAACGCTGCATCTAGAGCACTCTGGGGACTTAGAGAGAGAGTATTTGACAACCACGACCTTGCTTTGTCAACGAAAATGGCTGTCTACAGAGCAGTTGTCATTCCAACACTGCTATATGGATGTGAAAGCTGGGTCACTTACCGTCGTCATGTGAAAGAATTAGAACGTTTTCAGCAAAGACACCTCAGATGTATGATGAAAATCCGTTGGTTCCATCACATATCAAACGTGGAAGTACTCAGGAGAGCAAATAGCCTTCCAATTGAGGTGCTTATTTCAAGAGCACGCCTAAGATGGGCAGGTCACGTTCATCGTATGCATGATAACCGCCTTCCTAAATGTACACTTTATGGTGAATTGCTAAGCGGTAGAAGAAGGCGTGGCGGTCAACGAAAGAGGTTCAAAGACGCTCTCCATGAAAATCTAAAATCCTGCGGTATTGCAGACGAGCAATGGGAACAACTTGCAGCGGACAGAACCGAATGGCGGGGGGTTGTGGCCAGCTATAAAGGAAATGTTGCTGCAAGAAGGCCGAATCCAAGACCTAACCAGGTCTATATTTGTCCTGACTGCGGTCGACATGTGCTCTCCCGAATTGGCTTCTATAGCCATAGTCGTGTGCACCGTAGATGAATGGGAATTACAATAGACTACACCTTTTACTTGTTTTTTATTGTACACAATTTATCGACTGTAACATTTTTATACTCGGACTCGAGTAACGGCTAATAATAATACTCGAAAAAAAAACTGTTATTCCTTATAAAATAATATACTATGGTGATTTCATAAAAAAATTGCGTTTTCTTGATTGGACTCTGTATCACTTGGCGTAAGATCGTAGTGTGTAGTCTGGGAGATAGCATACGTCCTTGCTTGGCTCCTATATTATTCTATTCTGTTCTGTCAACTGCTCCAACCATTGAATCATGTTTATTAGATAGCATGGTACTCCTTTGCTGCTTAGACTATTGACCCTGATCTCGTTACTGATAGTGTCATCATAATCATTAAGATTGGTTTACAAATAGCGAATATTTCACGCTGTAAAAATTGACTGAGGGAGAAAATGATATCTTGGTTTAGCAGATTTCCAAAAATTAAAAAAAACTTCAAAGTTTATTTTTTAACGCTATGACCAGGATATAGTAATCCAACTATTCTTAAATGGAAAAGTTTGCGAGTTATGTCAGATCAATTTCTTTCCCATAAAACTCCACTTCTACGTTTTCAATCGATTTGACATTTTGCGCATATACATTGATGACAATTATGCGAAATACGCTGTGGTGCATAAATGTTACATAAAAAAATCGTAGAGTGCCTGTATTTATTTATAGCATGATTATATGAATTGGCACCGTATGTGAAACAAGAAATATTATTTTCTCCTGTTTAATGCATTTCAATAAAAGCGTGTCTCTGAATTTTTTTATATACAAATTTTATTAATCAATATACACATTATTTAGCACCTATCAAATTCTCGAATATTAACGAATCAATTAGCATTATAGGAATTAGCCATCGATTATTAAAGAAATTAAATTAGTGTGACATGTTATTATTAATTTCTGTCTATATCTTGTCAACGATAATGCGAACTTTCTCTTTCGCAGCCAGCGTCTTGTATGTAAATATATATTTTTTACATACATATTAAACTATTTTATTATGAATTTTAAATAAGTACGGCATTATGTCCAAAAGGATATATGTCAGTGTGGCAAAATATGAGCTAACTAAGCACGGTCATTTGTATAAAGATCCGCAATTCAAAAAAATTATCAATCTATTTATTTATTAGATCCATTATACAATAAAGTATAAAATAAAAATCGAAATAGCTTCTAGAAACCGGAGATATACATAAATTCGAATCTTGCAATGAATTGACTTTCGTAAATTCGCTATTTTTTAAATTTCTTTGATAGTCCGATATTTATGCACATTGTAATTTGTAAATGTATCGTTTCTATAGATTTGTGTTGCTGTAGAGGGTCTTTTTTGATTTTTTTTAAGGGGAAACTCATAATGAGCACTTGAGCTTAGTGTCTAGCGCTGCAGGTAGTGCCGGACTTCAACCAGCTAAAACCCCTCCCCATCTTTAGTGTTTCCGACTAGTTTGGAACTGCTTTCGCTTATCTTCAAACCAGTTGGTCAGTTGAGTTCGTTGTTATCAATTCCTCCATGGGGTCAGCCCCATCTCTCTTTCATCCTCTTCCTTCTTTTTGATAATGCGAGTTATCGCCACTTCCGCCTTTCTTCAGGTCTCCTCTGACTCCAGCATTCTCTTTACCATGTTGTCTGGGGATAGTAATGATGCCCCATCGTGTCGCCTCTCTTCCCTCCACCTGTTGCATTGTAGATTGTTTCAGGGGTCGTTTGGCTTTAAGTAGCCTTATTTCACTTCGACATAAAGAGATTTTTTGTGAATAACCCTACATCTAGTTATTGTCCAGGATTCTCAGATTTTTAATAAAGCTTGTGATTTTCCTGGGGCTAGTTTCCCTGTCTTCAGGCGTCATGTACTTTAGGACCTTTAGCCTACTGCGGATTAATGCCTTGCATTCGCAAAGTATATATTCCGCAGTTTCAGTTGCAGTATCACAGTATCTGCATTTGTCCTTTACTGCCTTGCCCATGTTCTTGAGACGATATCTCTATGATAGGATTACACCTAGATACTTGACTTCACTGGAAATGCTTAGGATAGTTCCGTTCAGCATAGGAGTTCTAAGGTTAAGTTTTCTCCTATTGGTGAATAGAATGATAACTGTTTTGCTCGGATTGACACTAAGCCCCTCCGACGAGCACCAGTTGTTTAAGCCAATTTGCATGAGGTTGGAAATCATAACCTCATGTCTACCTCTAACAGTCACTACTAGGTCATCTGCATAACCCTGTGCGTTGAAGCCAGAATTACTCAGTTTGTGGAGATCATCGACCACCATCGACCACAGCAAAGACGATAGGATTCCACCTTGTGGGCAACCCCTAACTGCAGTCACCGTAACCGATTCCTTCCCCACATCTGCGGTAATTATTCTGCTTCTGAGCATGGATTGTATCCATTTAATTGTAGGAATGTAGGGGACTGTATTCCCCTTTTGGAGGTGTTGTCAAAAGCACCCTCTGTATCTACGAAAGCGCACACTTCTTTAGCTGTGAATGTCTTTTCAAGGACAAGGCAATGTAGAGCATTTATTGTTGATTTGCCAAGTTGATAGGCACTTCTGATATGTCGATTTAATAGTTTCTTCATTGTTTTTAAGAGAAATGAGAAGCTAATGGGGCGGTAAGATTTAGGCTCTTCTGATGAACGTCTGCATATTTTTGGAATAAACGCCTCTTTAACTTCCCTCCAAGCTTGAGGGATATAGCCAAGTACGTAGCTTGCTATGAATATACTTCTCAAGCATGGGATGGGCTCCTCAATTCCAAGTTGAGGTAGGGCAGGGAAAATCCCATCTCTGCCCGGTGATTTAAATGGTTTGAAAGTAGATACTGCTCATTTAATTTTGTTGTGGGTGAATATTTTCCTTGCCAGTCTTTTTCCTTCTCTGGTTAGACGGTGTGCATCCTCATCCAGATAGTCCTGTGGGAAATCACCTTGAATTATGCGATAGCCTGGGAAATGAGTACTTAAAAGTACTCTTATGTTCTCCTGCTGACTTTCTGCAAATTTGCCATCGGGCTTTTTGAGTAGCCCTATTCCGTTTGAGTGGTCTTTTGCGGTAGGCGGACTGCTTTGGCTAGTTCATCTATCTCTTCACAGAACCATCTCCATGATTTTCTTTTAGACCTTTATGAGGCTTCTTAATTCTTTATTGTACTCCGTAAGGGTTTTTTTGTAGTCCTCGTTTCCGGAGTTTTTCGCTATATTGAACGTTTTCCTAGTCTCAGCCCCAAGTCGACCGAGATCCCTATTCCATCAAGGCACATATCTTTCGACTGCTTTTTGATTAACGGGACAGCTTTTTTCATAACATGAAGTCATGATGTTTTGTAGTTGGTATGAGGCTGTGTCTAATTCTTTTATTGTGTTGAATGTATTATATCTTCAGACCTCAGACTTTAAAACACTTCTTTATAAACACTCCAGTCCGTCAGTCTAGGTATCCTACATTCCTCAAGGCTTGTCAAAGCTGCTTCCAGGTAGAATCGTATGTGTCTATGGTCCGACATGGAAGGCTCATCTGTGACGTGACAGTTTTTTATTAAATCAGTTATGAATGGATCCGCGAGTGTGTATCTAGAACCTCTTTTCTGACCGCATTCACAAAGGCGGGTTCATTACGTTTGTTGATAATGTCGATGTTGTTAGCAAATAAATATTGAAACAGGTACTCACCTCTGGTGTTGGTATCAGTGCTGCCCCACATATGATGACGTGTATTGACGTTACCACCTATTATGTAGGGTTTGTTGTTTCTCCTGCACCAGCTTATGAGGCTTCTTACTTCCTCTGGGAGTGGATTTCCTTTCTCGCCGGGGAAATAAGCGGATGTCACTAGGACCTGCCTCTTACCCCTTTCCGTAGGCACTTCCACTGCTGCTGCTACCAGGTCACTTGATAGGAATTCTGTAAGGAGAAGAAAATTAGTATCTTTATCGAACAGCATGGCTGTTCTAGGATATTCATGCAAGGTAGAATAGAACTTACATGATTGTGTGGGGAGTCCTTTTATCCGTCTTCTGTGGGTCCAGGGCTCTTGAATTAGCTTGTTTAATTTCCCCTAATAAATCTCCTGCTAAGCACACTCGAGGCAGCCTTTGCATGGTGGAGATTTATTTGGCGGAACTTTAAGTTGCTTAGGGCAATTATGACGGCGAGGGACCTTTTTCATGGCCCCTTTTCGCCGTCTTCTTACCCGTAGGCTGAGTGTTCGGCCTGCATTTAGCCTTCGGCAAGGCTTTATCATTTATCCTTTTGCCTCAGGCTTTCCGGTCGGCTTATCT
Source organism: Leptura quadrifasciata (assembly GCA_963675555.1). Classification (NCBI taxonomy): domain Eukaryota; kingdom Metazoa; phylum Arthropoda; class Insecta; order Coleoptera; family Cerambycidae; genus Leptura; species Leptura quadrifasciata. Next base: position 106,677,080 of record OY776676.1, read on the forward strand.
TTGTTTCCTCTCTGGATCAACCTGTTTATCAGGCGTTTTTCCTTGAGATGTATCTGTTTCTGTTTGGGCTTTTATGGATCTTTCGCTTTTAGTTCTCAGCTGTAGCTGACCAAACTTGTAGCTAACCCTGTAACCCATGTTCTTGAACATCTCGCCATATTGTAATTCTGCCGAGGGGGTTAATTCGACTGAGCTGCCTTTATTTTCTCTTTTAAGCACTCTCCAGTCGGTTGAGTTGAGGCCTTCGTTTTGTGCCTCGAAAAGTTTCAGGATTTTCTCATTTGAGAAGTCCTGATTACCGGGTGGTAAGTTCGCCACCAGAAGGCATATCGTCCTCTTCAGCGACTCTCAGTGACGCACCTTCCCAAGACTTTAACTCCTTTATTATGCCTGTCAGCCACTGTATGGTGGCATTATTAGCACAAGTCAGAGCCAGCCAACCCGGTCTAAATTGAGAGCTGTGGAATTAAGGCTTTATACCAGCCTTTCTATTAAGCTCTAGAATTTTATCCAGGAGTGAATCTTGGATATTCTTCATTTGCTCCGTGCTCACCAGGTCTGTCGGTTAGTTGATGGAGAGAACCCCAATCCTAGTACCTCCAGTAACCTAGCTGTAGGAAGGACCTTTGGCCGGTGCTGTTGAGGGCCCTGGTGTAGCCCTTTCTTGTTCTTTAATCCACTTTCGCGGATTACTATCTGGTGTGTTAGCCTCTGAAAGGATCCTTCTCGGCCGTTCTCCAAATTTTCCACTCCCTGTTTGAATGAGTTTTAATGCCTGTAGCCGGGCCTCTGCCAATGGTATACCCTTTGTTAGAAGGTATTTAAACCTTTTTCTGGCGGTTCCGCACAACCTAGCCCTCTGCTCCTTGGGTTTTGGAGCATGCACGGCATTGTTGTGTTCATCACCGCTGCTTTGGAGGAGAGCCTCCTCAGATGGGTCAGGACTAGTTAAGCACTGTTCCATAGGCTCTTCAGCCTCTGTTAGTACGTTTGAGGGTGTACCAGTCCCTGTATTTTCTTTTAATTCAGCCATTATATGTCCCACGAGTAGCGGAGGAAAAGCAGTTTTACCTGAGGCAGTGCCCAGCGTACCCAGGCAGAGCAGACATTTATTGATCCATGGTGCGTCAGGTGCCCTGGAGTTCGCAAAATAGCGACTAATCATCCCCTTAGCATATCCTTGTGCTGTTCCACCTTTGACTTGGGGGGAGTTTTATTGTGGCTCCCATTCACTTGGTCGGCTGGTTAAGGCAGGCCCCCATGTAGAACAAGCAATCCTCAGCAACCACCCACCTGCTCTACACGGTTTATACCAGGCAGGTTTCCACGACAGGGCCAAAGCCTCCCGCGCGTCCGAGTCATCCGACTTTAATCAGACGACTCCGGCATCCGAGTCCCCGTCTCCACGCTGTTAGTCATGGTATAACTTCAGAACGTTGGGTACGCTACCTCCTATTCTGCACCTGTTGCATACGAACACGGTGTGTTCTGCGTTGTCGGCCTCCCCACAATATATACACTCTTATTACCGATATCATTTAGATATTCCATGAAACACCAATATCCACTCAGGACTTGGGTAAGATAATACCCCACTTCCCCATGCTTCCGTTCCATCCACGTCCTTACATTTGTGATAAGACATCTGGTCCACCTTCCATTGTGTACGATCTCCCATCGCACCTGCCACCTTTCAAACAGCCTGTCCCTGGCTTCTGTCTTCGCAACTCCTTCATAGACTTCCAGCCGTTCTTTGGCCATCAAATCCAAAGGGGGAATCTCCGCCACCACCAACGCCGCCTTGTACGAGATAGTACTATATGCGCTGCACATTCTTATCACAGCGCAACGTTGGATCCTGGTCATCCTGCCCCCCGTCCTGTCTATTTTCATCATGCTTTCCCAGACCGGAGCCGCATACAAGAGGATATAGTACACGACTCTGCACATCAATCTCCTCTTGCTAGCTCTCGGTCCGTGAGTATTGGCCATAAGTCTTCTGATAGCTATGGCTGCCTTTCCTGCTTTTTCGGCCGTTTTTGTAGCGTGAACGCCAAAGTTCATCTAACAGTGCAGCCAAACCCCTAGGTACTTCAGATGGTCACCTGGGCGTATCTCCACTCGTCCCACCTTAACATTCATCGATGGTAGGTTTCTCTTTCTGGTAATGACTAGGAGCTTCGTTTTTTCAGCAGCTAACTCGAGCTGCATTCTTGCTAGCCATCTCTCGGTTTTTATGATAGCCGCCTCCATTATGCGGACTGTCCACCTTCCAGTCACTGTTATGGCCAGATCGTCCGCATAACCGATGACCTTCACACCATCTTGCCAACGCAATCGGGAGACATCATCAAACATAATGTTCCACAATGTCGGTTCAAGCACCGAACCCTATGGAACCCAACACGTGATATTTTTCCAAACAATCTCTCCCTCCATATCATACCCGATCATCCTATTTTGGAAGTAGCTCATTGTAATCCTTACGAGGTACAGGGCTATCCACATACTCTGCATGTTCCTGACAATCATCGCCCATTCCGCCGAATTAAAGGCATTTTTGACGTCCAGGGTCACAACGGTACATATACTCTTCGCAGCTAGGGCTTCCTCCGCCGTCTCCTTTTGTAGTCTAATGGTACCGACCGTCGATTGTTCTTTCCGGAAACCAAATTGGCTTTCAGATAAGACCCCTTCTCAGCTATCTCCTTTTCTAGTCTCTCAAGTATTAAGTACTCGAGAAGTTTGCCCATTGAATTTAATAAACATAGCTGTCGGTAGGATGACGATTCCTACGGCGGCTTACCTTCTTTCTAGATCAGGACGACCCTAGCCTTCCTCCATCTGCTCGGGAAATCCGCCTCTCTAAAGCGCAGTTAATTACCCTTAAGATGTCTCCCGGATACTCTTCCGTAACCAGCTTAACTATTTCAAGCGGGATCTCATCTAAGCCTGCCGCCTCCCCACTTCTGAGTCTGGCACGTGCTACCTCGAGTTCTTCCGCCGTAAATGGGGGGACCGCCCCCCCACCTAACTATGTCCCTTTCTGGGAAGAGAACGCTCACCACTTCAGCCAGCTTTTCCGCTGACAAAGCCGGAGGAGGATTTCTCATTTGTCGGGTAGCAATCTTATAGCCGTCTCCCTAGACATCCGTATCCATACTCTCACATGGTTCTCTCCACCTCTCTCTCTTTGATCTTTTAATAGCCTCTCTCAAGTTTCTTCTGGCATTTCGATACTCCTCAAGATACGGGTTCTCCCTAGGCGCTTCTGCTCTCCTATTCTACCTTGTACCCTGCCGACGGATCGTGATGCACTCTCTTCTGAGAACAGCGATCTCTTCCGTCCACCAATAGACCTCCTTCCTCAATTTTCTGATTCCCCTCCTGGGCATTCGTTCTTCAACAACATACAGGGTGTTGGAAGAAACATTGGAATTTTTTCGAGATAAAAATGTACGTATACCTCGATGAAATTGCTAAGGCAATTTTGCCACGCTTTATACAGCCAATAAATATATTACGCTACAAGCTTTGCGAAATCAACTACAAGAAGCAAACACTTGCCGAGCGTAGGTGCATTTTTACTATGTACATACTTCGGTATGCGATGTAAAGTAACGACAGGCGCAGTTAGTAATTGGATGGTGACCATTCCAACGGAAACCGCGTTCTCGCCTCACATATCTTCCAGCGGCTTGTATATCAGTGTATGCGCGGAAGCTATACAACCTTAGGCGAGGGTTGTATAGGAGATATACCATCCTTCAGAGGGGATGTAAAGCCGTCGGTCCCTTGTCTATTAAATGTTAGGCAAGTAAAAGATCCCTACTCTTCTTAAGGGAAGAGGTTCGGCAAAATTCCTGGTTGGGGGTAGCTCGTCTACAGGCGTCGGTGTTAGGCCTCAGTAGCGGAAATAGGCCGACGTTAAATAAATGTATAAAAAAAATAAAAACAAAAAAAAAAAAAAGCAAACACTTAGGATTATACTTTCAAGTACAGACGTGAAAGTTGCGGAGAAATAGTGCTGGCGCGGAACTAACCGTACACTTAGACCAAAAACAAACACAGCCGATCCCGCACCAATAGAATTTTCAAAATGAGTATCTTACAAATGTATAATAAAAAGGAGAGTTGCTTAGGGTTGTCGCAAAGCTAGTAGTGAATGTTCCATGGTTTGCAAAAATTGCAGTAGAAAAACCTACAAGAACGTACCACAAGTCACTTAATTGGCAAAAATCAATCGGAAACATAAAAAAACAGAAATGGTTCAATAAACAAAAGCATTAATGTGATGCAATGAGGACAGATCATGGATAAGGTGTATTGAAAATATCATGATAAAAACGCAGCTTGAGCTCCACCCAAGGGATAAACTGCTTCCTAATTTTGTACATCCGATTTCCATTTTGTGTTGATTTATATGATTTTCAGCAAGACAATTTCCATTCATTTCCAAAGATTTCTAATAGAATAATGCGCAGTTATTTTAATTTGAAAATAATGAACTGTTGTGCGTATGAGACTCAGTTTTCGAAGTACGGAGGTATCAACCATGTAATTTAGATCCGTATGAAGTATCTTTTGGTTATATTATATTATAAAAGGTTGAGAAGTAGGTTTAAAATTTGTTTTTGATAAATACGTTCACTGTTCAAGTACCGCTAAGAAAGTACCATTTTGAGAATGATTAGACAATCGCTCTGAAAAAATATATTTCTCTTTTCACTGAGTTGAAAAATTGAATATTATTTTATAAAAAATCATTCTAGTCGAGAATGCTTCCCTAATGAATCAACGAATAGTGGACAGATTTTTCCCCGAAAATTGTCTTAGATACCTAAGACTTGAGATCCGCAAAATAGTACCATAGTAATAAAAAAAGTTTATTTATATAACAGCAACTTGAACAAAAAGAGGTTTAAAAAATCTGCTGTTTCATGAAAAATGCTTTTTGGGGTCCACAGATAACCTGTGACTTTATCCAGACTTTTTAATCATTTTTTGAATGAACGAGAAAAATCGTAAGGTTACTGTCAAGAATTGACGAAAAGCAAGGGCTTCGGAGTACTAAAGGTGATGAATAACGCCCTTCGAACACAAGATGCTTTACCGCGTGGTGGAAGTTAGCAAGACTGGTACTGATACGGAAACTTCAAACCTTTAGAGGTAGTTTCGTTAAATCGAATCCTTTATCTGCTAGAATATTTTGGAAATCGCCTAGAACATTTGATCCTTGGACTACTGAAAACCAACCTGGAGCGAGGAGGATACTTGTCGGGTTCAGAGAAGGCAGGTCAACGATGGACGCTATAAAAACCGTGCTCAGTACAGCGGAAGCAGAGGCTATGACGACTGGAGTACGAACGAATCTCTGCGACGTTATTGCCCTCGACGTCATGAATGTCTTCAATTTGACTTTCAGACAAATAATATTAGAAATCTTAAAGAGGAAAAGAAATAAAATTCTAATTTATTAGAAGTTACCTCAATTCGAGGAAAATTATCGTGGAAACAGATCGAAACCTGCCAGTATTTGGGGTAAATAGTGACGTCCCACAGGATTCCATTTTGGGATCGATACTCTGAAACATCACTTTAGATGACGTCTTGAGACTGGCACTCCCGGAAAGATCGGCTTCGCGTTAACTTTGCCGTGGTGGTAGTAGATAGCGACGAAGAATATCTGACGACTAGCGCTCAAAAAAGTCGTTAGCTGGATGCAGAGCAACTGGCCCCAGACAAAACAAAAGCTGTTATATTAACTCGCCGGTACCAGGTGGCGCCAGTCGTCTTTGATATACAAGGGATACAGGTAACCCCCAAAACAGCGATAAGATATTTTGGAGTGTGGCTCGACAAAAACATTACAAGGACGACGATCAGAGCTATTGAGGCCACACTCGTACTGGGCAGGCTGATGCCGAACATGGGAGGTCCTAAAGCCAGTAAAAGAAGAATCCTGAGCTCTGTGTCCCAGAGCGTAATAATACATATGCAACATCACTCTGGGAACGAGCTCTGAATATGAATAGAATCAAGATAAATCTGGAAAAGGTACACCGTGAGATTGCGCTTCGGATTGCCAGCGCATACAGAACGGTGTCGTCAGATGCAATTTTTGTTATTGTGGGCGTAGCACCAATTCAATTCAAATTCAATACAACTTTATTTTCAATTTTAATTACAGTTGCCTCCCCAGAACCCACTCCGGGTCCGGTCGTGCAATCACCGCACGATTCGCGGTGGCTGATTGCAGAGCCGGGCGGATTGGCTCTGGCTTGGCTAAAAAACAGTTAAAACTTAAAACCTATACTCCTTACTCCTTCTGATAACAAACAGATTAAAAAAGGTATTAAAATTATATATATCTAAAAAACAGATTTTATAAAACTTAAGAACTGCACATTTTTTAAAAACTTTCACTTTTCACCAAGTAATTTTGATACTGACGCTGACATCTCAACATAAACGAAGAGCCTTCCGCGGGGTGTGAAATCACCGGGCTGCGCATAGGCTGGCCTGTGGTTTTTAAATTTTTGGTTTTTCGAGAATTTTGGTTTTTTTGTTGAAAATTTTTGAATGGAAATGAATTTAGAGACAAAAATGTACAAAAAGAATACAAGAAATAAAGGGGATAAAAGGAAACAAACAGAAAAGAAGAGGGGGGACGGGAAAGATTTAAAGATTCAAAAGGTATGAAATATCAGTAAAGGTGGATAGGATAAGTGGAAGTTATAGTTGGTGAAGTTCAGTGAAGTGGAGGTTGCCGGAAGATCGGTAACGTCTGGTATGTTAGGGTGTGTTTTATCCGACATTATGCTGTCTAATCTGTGTTTTGTTTCATGTTAGCGGACCGTCGCCCAGCTTGAAAGAATAGAATTTTTGTGAAATGTTCTGGACGTAGTCCGCTATTGGGGTTATGTCGTGGCAAAGTGCGTATAAGTCTCTGAGGGAGGTGTACCTTCCAGACAGAAATTGGGAGTGACGGTACAGGCAGACAATATGGTTGAACTGATGCTGGAGGCAAAAAACAAATAGGATCTGATATCGAGCATGGTCTGTTGTATCGTAAAGGTTAAGGGAGAGAAAGAATGCTGGAAATAGGGAATATCCTGAACCTCTAATCACTGGCAGTGACGTAAATACTGTTAAATATTGATTTCTAGAAATACAATATGACTTTGTTGATGATGACTATGTTTACTTATACTTGTAAAATATGTACGTAGCGTAGAATTGTCCATAGTATATGATGTATCTGAACCCTACAATGGTTCCATAAAGCAGTGAAAACTACAATGTTTTGGATGCATTGTGTTTCCTAACATGAGTATTCTCGTCTTCTTATGAAGTAATATAGATTATTTCTGCCATCATATATGTTCACTTTCGAGATGCATGAGGTTGCATTATATGTGGTGTCGTACAACCCACAGTATTGAAAGTTAATTTGATTTGAATGGTCGTCAAGCTTAAATCAGCTTTAAAAATGTCGGCTAATTACTCGCTATATATTTTATATAATAACGTTAATGTTCTTCAAAAGAATTGTTTTTTAAGTATTCAAATTACCATTGTTCTTATTCTCTTGTTTGAATTCATGCCGCCTTACTAGCCTAATTATTGTGTACAAATTTCACATCATTTAATAATAAGAGGATATATGCCTACTTCTTCATTTTATAAATATTTATAGTATCTTATAGACTTAACAAGTGTAACTCATAGAATTATGAAAAACTAAAGACTAATTCTGGATCAGTCAGAGTTGAATGCTATTAACCTGAACAAAGAGTTTCTTGGAATAATAAGGGACTTTAAGTAAGACGGCAAGTTTCAGGAGCTAACTTAGCAATTGTACCATAAGAATACATACAAAGGTCAAGTTAAGTACTTAGAATTATTAAAGGGAAATTTGATTGTTTTATCCAACTATTAGTGGATAATTCTACTTGATCATATCGCATAAAAATAGTAGAATGTAATGTATTACAAACTTAATTATATCAATGCCAAACACCAAAGTTACAACGTTACATGGAACCTTCCCTCATATGAAAGTAACGCTTAACAGCCACAGTAACTATTTAGAGATTTAGACAAGCTTCATTTTTCTTAGTTTTGGGCCTAAACATGGTACCTCCTTCAAAGAGAAATTATGAAAATTATCTAATTACAAGTAATATTGTCACAGTTGACAGTAAATTTAATTTTGCAGAAGTGTCCTATATTCAAATTGTAAATATTATAAATATCCTAGAAACTACTAAACTCCATCAAACATTAATCTATATCCTGTTAACCCATAAATCAGCGCATAATAAGTAACGTATTTCCTAGAATTTTGAATATATCAAGTCATCCCTATTCATAAACAAGGCAACACTGAAAATAAGGCTAATTACAAGTGAATCTCTATTACCTATACCTTGAATTTTAAAGATTTTTGAAACACTGTTAAATTATATATAACAGCTTCTTTTGAGCATTTTAGTATAATAGTTTTAGAAGAAAAATTCTACTACTTTGTCCATCAATACTTACAGATTTACTAAACAAAGATTTGAATAGGGTGGAATTTTTTACGACTAATTTTTAGATCTAAGTAAAGCGTTTTATAGTGTATCTCACGAGATTTTTCCGAAAGGCTGACCTTCGCCTTCTTAAGGTCAGCTGGGCTGAAGTCTGAGACCGAGGGATTCATAATGGCTTGCCAGGATGGTGTATTTAACACTCTCGTCTATCGACGTCGTGTCATGGGTATGGAGGTCCCTGATGTCAGCTGCAGGGCCTGCCGCAGGGCGCCGGAGACTGTAATGCACTTACTGTCGGCTTGTCCGACATACGCAGTCTCGGCCTATATTCATAGACACAACGCAGCATTACGAGTGCTTTACTATCATCTAAGGCACTCGTATGGGATAGACGAAACACCAGTGCTGCCTTATGTTCCGGGGGATATTGAGTCCGTTGTGGGGAATGAGAAGTGCCTAATTTATTGGAACTACTCGTTTCCCACCGTCAGGCAAATACAAGCCAACAAGCCTGACATAGTACTCCTCGACCACCAACTCAAGACAATGTATGTCGTGGAATTCTCGGCTCCCGCTGAGAGCAACATTATCTTGAAAGAGGAGGAAAAACGGACAAAATATCGAGATTTGCTCTTCGAACTCCGCAGGCTTTATCCAGGCCATTCTGTTAAAATAGTGGTACTGATTATAGGAGCCCTCGGTGGAATGAGACAGACGCTGCTTTCAGAACTAAAGATCATACCGGCATGCCGAGATTCGGCAGAGATCTTAGCCGGCAGAATGCAGAAGGCTGTCATCCTCGGTTCATTACGTCTACTCAGGGCACACGATTCGCGGATCCGGTAGTCACTCACCCCACGGGCGTGTGGAGTGGCTATTGGTATTACCAGCTCCCCTCTGTGAGGGTCGGAGCCACAGAGTAAGGTGACTGGTTTTTTGTAAAAAAAAAAAAAAAAAAAAAAAAAAAAAAAAAAAAAAAAAAATAATAATAATGGCTCTCCTCGTTCCGCCAATACCAGAGGGCCTCAGTACCAGAAGGGGGTTACACCGTCTGAAAACCCCCGGGCCACAAGACCTGGCCAGAGTGGACGCTGAACTTCGTACAGCGCTACCAGAAGAGGCTGACATTTGGCACATAAATTGTGCCGTGTATGCCGCTGCTCAACGCTCGTCTCAGGTGGAGAGGCGAAATACCTCTTCCCCACAGGAGAGAGCGCAGCGGCGCATACAAAAGATGGAAGCCAAGATCCAGTCGGAGAGGCAACACGCATCCCGTATCCAATGTGTGATGGACTATATGGCGGCCAACAGGCCGTTCACGCCTAAAGTGCGTCGATTAGCCGCCAACTTAAGACGCGTCCATCACACACTCAATGAGGCAGTGCTGCGAACCACCAAACAGCACTGTCTCGATAGGATACGGGTGCTAGTGACTTGCAAAAAGTCATTAGTGAGGCGGGCGAGGGGGCTTGCGGAAAATAAACTGTTCCGCGAGAAGTCCTCGCGCCTTTTCCAACCGCCTCCGCGTGTTGTAGACAATCCGCCGACTGCAGATCAGGTGGAGAACTTCTGGAAAACGCTGTACGAGGAGAGGCTTCCACTCAACCGAGATTCTCCTGCCCTTGCACACTTTGAAGCCTTTTGTCAAAGGCTTCAGCGACCACAGGAAGCGTGCGAACCAATAACCCCAGAAGAGGTTCGTAGGGCTCTTGATGGCTCTCAGAAATTTGCTGCTCCAGGTCCCGATGGGATAAATAACTTTTGGTGGAAAAAGTTATCGAGCACCCACCACCATTTGGCCAGAATATTTAATTCCTGGTTAAATGGGGAGCAGCAAATCCCTTCTTGGGTTGTTGAGGGGCGGACAGTGCTGATCCCCAAGAACGGAGATTTGTCCAACCCAAAGAATTACAGACCGATAACCTGTCTAAACGCATGTTACAAGGTGTTTACACGCATTTTGTACATGCGGGTGCTCCACGCAGTTGAACCGGTTTACGAACGGATATATGAGCAACGAGGGTCGAAGAGAGGTGCCGCTGGCTGCAAGGAGAACCTGTTGATTGACAGATGTGTCACGCAGGACTCCATGCAGTATAAGCGGAACCTCTCTATGGCCTGGATCGACTACCGCAAGGCATTCGACATGACATCGCATGAGCTCATTGTTCACTTGCTCCGATGTCTTGTGGTACCCGGTCCCGTAGTGAGATGTATTGAAGAACTGATGCCGCTCTGGAGGACTCGCTTTACCATAGCATCGGGTAACGATAGAGTCCAAACAGAGTCGGTGACATTCAGAAGAGGAGTATTTCAGGGAGATTCCCTCAGCCCCCTTCTGTTTTGCATCTCACTACTGCCATTATCCGTCTCGCTCCGGAAAACCCGTGGCTACAACTGCGGTACCCCCGGCGACAGGAGGCATAAGGTCACCCATCTATTTTATATGGATGACCTTAAACTTTATGCCTCTGGAGAGAGGGATCTCCAACAGTCCCTTAGGGTGGTACAGGAGTATACGTAGGCTGTCGGTATGCAGTTCGGGTTGGACAAATGCGCACTGATCCACCTCAAGAGAGGACGATGCGGTGACTATGGAGAGGACACGCAGCTCGTGGACGGAAGCATCTTACACCATCTAGATGCCGGAGAGTCGTATACTTACTTGGGTGTCGAGCAACGCTCCACCCAAGAAGTGAGTGTAGTGAAAAACGCTCTCCGCGGCAAGTATCAGCACCTACTCCGACAGATCTGGTCTTCAGAACTGTCGGGGAAGAACAAGGTGTCTGCTACAAATATGCTTGCCGTTCCGATCCTTCTCTACTCTTTCGGAGTAGTGAAGTGGACTAGAGAAGAGCTGCGTCAACTCGATGTAGTAACCCGCAAGAAGATGCATCTCAATAGGAGCTTGCATCCTAAATCGTCCGCTCCACGGTTATATCTCCCACGACATCGGGGAGGCCGTGGACTCTTGAGCTTGGAGAGTCTCCATAGCAGGATGGTTCTGGAGGGAGCATGTAAGGTCACCAGGAGTTCGGATCCCCTCCTCTGCATGGTCCGAGACCATGAAAATGCAGAGGTAGGAGCTTTTCTCTTTAAGGCAGCACGGAGAGCAGCCGATGAACTTGGTCTCATCTTCGACGTCGAGCGGGTAAACCCCGACTCTGTAACCGAGTTGGAACCCGTTCGACTAAAAGCCCACATTAGAGCTGCAGAACACAACATTCTTCTGCAGCTCCATAAGGATAAGCCATTGCACGGGATCTTCTATAAAAATATAGAAGACCTCGGCTTATCCGAAAGGCTGACCTTCGCCTTCTTAAGGTCAGCTGGGCTGAAGTCTGAGACCGAGGGATTCATAATGGCTTGCCAGGATGGTGTATTTAACACTCTCGTCTATCGACGTCGTGTCATGGGTATGGAGGTCCCTGATGTCAGCTGCAGGGCCTGCCGCAGGGCGCCGGAGACTGTAATGCACTTACTGTCGGCTTGCCCGACATACGCAGTCTCGGCCTATATTCATAGACACAACGCAGCATTACGAGTGCTTTACTATCATCTAAGGCACTCGTATGGGATAGACGAAACACCAGTGCTGCCTTACGTTCCGGGGGATATTGAGTCCGTTGTGGGGAATGAGAAGTGCCTAATTTATTGGAATTACTCGTTTCCCACCGTCAGGCAAACACAAGCCAACAAGCCTGACATAGTACTCCTCGACCACCAACTCAAGACAATGTATGTCGTGGAATTCTCAGCTCCCGATGAGAGCAACATTGTCTTGAAAGAGGAGGAAAAACGGACAAAATATCGAGATTTGCTCTTCGAACTTCGCAGGCTTTATCCAGGCCATTCTGTTAAAATAGTGGTACTGATTATAGGAGCCCTCGGTGGAATGAGACAGACGCTGCTTTCAGAACTAAAGATCATACCGGCATGCCGAGATTCGGCAGAGATCTTAGCCGGCAGAATGCAGAAGGCTGTCATCCTCGGTTCATTACGTCTACTCAGGGCACACGATTCGCGGACCCGGTAGTCACTCACCCCACGGGCGTGGGGAGTGGCTATTGGTATTACCAGCTCCCCTCTGTGAGGGTCGGAGCCACAGAGTAGGGTGACTGGTTTTTTGTAAAAAAAAAAAAAAAAAAAAATATATAATAATCCTCGTTCCGCCAATACCAGAGGGCCTCAGTACCAGAAGGGGGTTACACCATCTGAAAACCCCCGGGCCACAAGACCTGGCCAGAGTGGACGCTGAACTTCGTACAGCGCTACCGGAAGAGGCTGACATCTGGCACATAAATTGTGCCGTGTATGCCGCTGCTCAACGCTCGTCTCAGGTGGAGAGGCGAAATACCTCTTCCCCACAGGAGAGAGCGCAGCGGCGCATACAAAAGATGGAGGCCAAAATCCGGTCGGCGAGACAACACGCATCCCGTGTCCAATGTGTGATGGACTACATGGCGGCCAATAGGCCTTTCACGCCTAAAGTTCGACGTATAGCCGCCAATTTAAGACGCGCCCATCACGCACTCAACGGGGCAGTGCTACAAACCACCAAACAGCACTGCCTCGATAGAATACGGATGCTAGTGGCTTGCAAAAAGTCACTAGTGAGGCGGGCGAGGGGGCTGGCGGAAAATAACCTTTTTCGCCAAAAGCCTTCGCGCCTATTCGAACCGCCTCAGCGTGTTGCCGACAATCCACCGACCGTCGATCAGGTGGAAACTTTCTGGAAAACGTTGTACGAACAGAGGCTTCCGCTCAACAGGGACTCTCCGGCCCTGGCACACTTTGAAGCCTTTTGCCAAAGGCTTCATCTACAACAGGAGGTGTGCCAACCAATAACCCCAGAAGAGGTTCGAAGAGCTCTTGAAGGCTCTAAGAATTTTGCTGCTCCAGGTCCAGATGGGATTAATAACTTTTGGTGGAAAAAGTTAACCAGTACCCACCACCATTTGGCCAGAATTTTTAATTCTTGGCTAAATGGGGAGCAGCAAATTCCTTCTTGGGTTGTTCAGGGGCGGACAGTGCTGATCCCCAAGAACGGAGATTTGTCCAACCCAAAGAACTATAGGCCGATAACCTGTTTAAACGCATGTTACAAGGTGTTCACACGCATTTTGTACATGCGAGTACTCCAAGCAGTTAACCCAGTTTACGAACGGATATATGAGCAACGAGGGTCGAAGAGAGATGTCGCTGGCTGCAAGGAGAACCTGTTGATTGACAGATGTGTCACGCAGGACTCCGTGCAGTATAAGCGGAATCTCTCCATGGCCTGGATCGATTACCGCAAGGCATTTGACATGACATCTCATGAGCTTATTGTACACTTGCTCCGATGTCTTGTGGTCGCCGGTCCCGTAGTGAGATGCATTGAAGATCTGATGCCGCTCTGGAGGACTCGCTTTACCATAACATCTGGTAATGATAGAGTCCAAACAGAGCCGGTAACGTTCAAAAGGGGAGTATTTCAGGGAGATTCCCTCAGCCCCCTTTTGTTTTGCATCTCGCTACTGCCATTATCCGACTCGCTCCGGAAAACCCGCGGTTACAACTGTGGTGCCCCCGGCGACAGGAAGCATAAGGTCACCCATTTGTTTTATATGGATGACCTTAAACTTTATGCCTCCGGAGAAAGGGATCTCCAACAATCCCTTAGGGTGGTACAGGAGTACACGCAGGCTGTCGGTATGCAGTTCGGATTGGACAAATGTGCACTAGTCCATCTCAAGAGAGGACGATGTGGGGACTACGGCGAGGACGCGCAGCTCGTAGACGGAAGCATCCTACACCACCTAGATGCCGGAGAGTCGTACACTTACTTGGGTGTCGAGCAACGCTCCACACAAGAAGTGGGTGTAGTGAAAAACGCTCTCCGCGGCAAGTACCAGCACCGACTCCGACAGATCTGGTCTTCAGAACTGTCGGGGAAGAACAAGGTGTCTGCTACTAATATGCTTGCCGTTCCGATCCTTCTCTACTCCTTTGGAGTAGTGAAGTGGACTCGAGAGGAGCTGCGTCAACTCGATGTAGGAACCCGGAGAAAGATGCACCTCAATAGGAGCCTGTATCCTAAATCGTCCGTTCCACGGTTATATCTCCCACGCCATCGGGGAGGCCGTGGACTCTTGAGCTTGGAGAGTCTACACAGCAGGATGGTGCTGGATGGAGCCTGTAAGGTCGTCAGGAGATCGGATCCCCTCCTCTGCATGGTCCGAGACCATGAAAATGCAGCGGTAGGAGCTTTTCTGTTTAAGGCAGCACGCAGAGCAGCCGATGAACTCGGTCTCATCTTCGACGTTGAGCGGGATAATCCCGACTCTGTCACCGAGTTAGAACCCGCTCGGCGGAAAGCCCAAATAAAAGCTGCAGAACAAACCATCTTTCTGCAGCTCCATTCGGATAAGCCACTGCATGGTGTCTTCTATAGAAATATAGAAGAACTTGGCTTATCCGAAAGGCTGACCTTCGCCTTCTTAAGGTCAGCCGGGCTGAAGTCTGAGACCGAGGGATTTATATTGGCTTGCCAGGACGGTGTATTCAACACCCTCGTCTATCGAAGTCGTGTCATGGGTGTGGAGGTCGCTGACGTCAGCTGCAGGGCCTGCCGCAGAGCGCCGGAGACGCTTATGCACTTGTTGTCGGCCTGCCCGACATATGCAGTCTCCGCCTATATCCAAAGGCACGACGGAGCACTACGAGTGCTTTACTACCATCTGAGGCACTCGTATGAGATAGACGAGACACCAGTGCTGCCTTATGCTCCGGGGGATATTGAGTCCGTTGTGGGGAATGAGAGGTGTCTAATTTATTGGAACTACTCGTTTCCCACGGTCAGGCAAATACAGGCAAACAAGCCTGACATAGTCCTCATAGACCACCAACTCAAGACAATGTTCGTCATAGAGTTCTCGGCTCCCGCGGAGAACAACATTGTCTTGAAGGAGGAAGTAAAGCGGACAAAATATCGAGACCTACTCTTCGAACTCCGCAGACTGTATCCAGACCATACTGTCAAGCTGGTGGTACTGATTATAGGAGCTCTCGGTGGAACGAGACACACGCTGCTTTCAGAATTGAACATCATACCGGCATGCCGACAATCGGCAGTAGTCCTAGCCGGGAGAATGCAGAAGGCTGTCATTCTTGGTTCATTGCGTCTGCTCAGGGCACACGAGTCACGGAACCAGTGATCACTGACTCTACGGTGTAGAGAGTGGTTACTGGCGCTCCCAGCGTACCCTCTCTGGTATCGGAGGCAGGGAGAAGGACGACTGGTTTTACTTTAAAAAATAATAATAATAATAATAATAATAAACGTCCTTATTTTGAGGGCGAAGTTTGTCTATACGACATTCTTAGTAAATATTAAATTTGGAGTACCTCAGAGTCTCGTGTTAGACCCAACCCCTTTTCTCGTTTTTATTAATGACTTGTAATACCGACCAAATCTATTCTATAAGCTAATTCAATACACAATTCAAGACTAATGAAGTAGTTTCTTCCTAGTCTTGCCGTGGTCGTCGAACTTGACTTGACGTTTCGCTGATCATCCTGTCAGCTTCTTCAGAAAGATTCTAAAGACTGAATTTGTTGTGTTACACTCCACGTTATATACCTAGGCGCCGCTTCGCTTCGCTGGTCATTGGTCGTGCTTGGTTCGCTTCGCTGTTCATTCGTCGTGTTTGGTTGACCGTGACTTACTACGGTGCTGGTACTTGGCAATACTAATCTCCACGTGTTACTAAGTCGATACCCATACTTTCTGTTTAAATTTTTCACGTTTTTCATAATTTCCAGTGATTCCCTAAAGATTCGCGGATAATAGCGCATATTCCTGTCTAATATATTGATGTCCTCGTAGTCGATTTTATGATTCTCGTTATTATGGACATAGTCTGCTATCGCCGACCTATCCGTTTATCCAAATCTGGTATTTCTCTGGTGTTCTTTGATTCTGTACTGGATACTCCGTCCTGTTTGTCCGATGTAGCTCTTACCACATGTGCACTTCAGCTGGTAAACACCTTTTGATAACAGTTTGGGGACAGGGTCTTTGATTGAGGGAAGCATCTGCTGTATTTTCTTCACTGTTCGAAACCGTACACCGACTTTCATGTGAATAAAATCTTCTTCAGCCTATCTGTGACTCCCGCGACGTAGGGTAGGCATGTATACGTTGTTGGCTGTTGCTGTCCTTCTTATGTAGTTCTCCTCTGGTCATTTACTATTCGTTGTATATTGCTTTGACTGTATCCGTTCTTCTCTAAAGCTTATTGGATATTCTGTAGTTCCTCGGGTTTCTTATCATCGTCGCATATTGTGTTGGCTCTGCGGACCAAGGTTCTAATTAACGCTCTCTTCTGTTGTGGATGGTGGTGAGATGTCGCATGTAGGTAACGATCGGTGTGCGTTTCCTTTCTGTATACACCGTGGGCCAGTTTTCCATTGTGTGACTTTTTCACTAACACATCTAAGAAAAGTAAAGCTCCATCTTGCTCGGTCTCCATTATAAATTTGATACTTGGATTCTGTTTATTCAAGCGGTCGAAGAAAACAGATAAAGATAGTTTTCCATGTGGCCATATGATGAACGTATCGTCTACGTAGCGTAGCCATCACTTTGGTTTATTTTCACTGCAGCGTATAGCTTCCTCTTCAAAAACTTCCATGAATAGATTGGCTATCACAGGTGAAAGTGGTGATCCCATGGCTGCTCTTTGCTTCTGCTCGTAGAAGTCTCCATTCCATAGAAAGTATGTTGTAGACAGGCACAAACGGGCCAGATCAGGTATGTCTTCTCTTAATCCTTTAGGTACAAGTTGTTGGCGAATCAGGTTAACTGTTTCCTCAATTGGTACATTGGTGAACAAAGATTCGACGTCAAAACTAACCATGATATCATTACTCGTTATTTCCAAGTTTTCCAAAATTTCTACGAAGTGTCTGGAGTTCTTTACGTGGCTACTAATCTTACCTATATAGGGCTGTAGTGTGTCTGCGACGTATCTGGCCAACTCATAAATTGGTGATCCACATGTGCTGACGATTGGTCTTAAAGGATTACCTGGTTTATGAATCTTAGGGAGGCCGTAGAGTCGTGGTGGTAAGGTTTCCCTTGACAGCAGGCGGCGTTGTTCTTCTACTGGGATTAATGATTTCTTGATAGCTGTTCTCGTTTGTCTTTCAACTTTTGACGTCGGATCCTTTTTTAATTTTGTGTACTGTTCTGGGGCTAATAATGATTATATTTTTCCTCATATTCTTCTTTCTTGATTACCACTGTGGCATTGCCTTTATCTGCTCTTAAAACGATGATATCTTTATTATTGCGAATATCTCTGAGAGCTTCACTTTCCTCTCTAGTAATGTTCCTCCTAGGTGGTTTTGATTTGCGCACTATTCGGCATGTTTCGTGCCTCACTTCCTCAGCTTCTTCAACTGGCAACCCTCTTATGGCGCTCTCAACTTCAGTGATAATGTTTTCCTTAGGTACTTTATTCGGCGCAACAGCGAAGTTCATTCTTTTGGCTAATACAGTTGTCCATTCTTCTGGTAGTGGTTGGTCCGTTAAATTAATTACGGTCTTCCCAACGTCCAGTTTGGATGTAGTTGATGTATATTTCGCTTGAAGTTTCTCAAATTTCTTAATCTGCTTCTTAGTGGCCCTATCTTGTTGAACTTCTGCATGCTCATAAGTAACGCGATCGACTGTACTCCAAAGATCTTCACTTAATGTGGTGGCCAACTCCAAGTGTAAATTATATAACTGCAAAGAGACTATATGTAGTTGATGATAAGTGTATCTTACCCTCTCCCTGGTTAATGCTTCTTCAGTTCTGTTGATGATCCTCCGGGCAGCAGGTGTTTCTAGGTGGTGTTTAATCTTGACGAATGTTGGTGTGACCTTCTTGTCTCTACAGCGTCGTAGGAATGCTAACGATGAAAGTAACTTATTCTTCTTGCTCCTTAGTGTGTCCAATCTCCTGGTTTTTAAGTAGATATCCTCCCCGTAGAGGCGTCCAATAGTAGAATGCAGGTTCGACTACGAGGATGTCAATATATTAGACAGGAATACGCGCTATTATCCGCGAGTCACTAGGGAATCACTGGAAATTATGAAAAATGTGAACAACTTTAACAGAGAGGATGGGTATCGACTTAGTAACACGTAGAGACTGGTATTGCCAAGTACCAGCAGCGTAGTAAGTCACGGTCAACAAAACACACCGAATGAGCAGCGAAGCGAACCAAGCACGACCAATGACCAGCGAAGCGAAGCGGCGCCTAGGTATATAACGAGGTGTGTAACACAACAAATTCAATCTTTAGAATCCTTCTGAAGAAGCTGACAGGATGATCAGCGAAGCGTCAAGTCAAGTTCGACGACCACGGCAAGACCCGGAAGAAACTACTTCATTAGACAACGGCCGTGAAAACCTGCATTCTACAATTCAAATTAATGTTAAATGACAATAAGACAGAAACAATGTTCATTGATTTAAGGCATTTATAGCGGATGATAATAATATCGTATTTACCGCCTGTGTAAAATTTCTAGGTGTTCATGTTGACAATAAATTAACATGGGAAAACATTTAAATTTCTTACGCACTAAAACATCTAAGAATATATTTCTCTTGAGCTTTGCGAACTGTACATCGTCAGAAGATGATTAAAACTGAAAAGCAGCATTATTGTTCTCCCGATGATGTTGACACGGTAAACGAGTATGTGCCGTTTAAATGTCCTGATATATTGGAAAAGTAGTTTTTAGGCACTAAAGATATTGATTTGTGAGTAACAGCACTCATACGGAAACGCCCCCATCGACAAGATCTGGACCCAGCATAGGGACTTCACACCATAAAATTTGAAGGGGGTTGTCAAAATCTCATTGAATAATTCAGTAGCTCTTGGTCTATTATTATTATTATTTAAGCAGCATGGCTGGTAGCTCCATTTTACCAGTTGAAGGCAATAATTTTGCACAGTTGAAAAGAGAATACATTTTTAAATATTTTGAAATCAAGTTTCAATTTTTCCAAGAAATATGATTGCAATGTAGGTTACTATGTGTTTAATAAACAACGTATCTTGGTGTCACTTAAATATTGTTGCAATGATTTTTCACTAAAACTAAAAAAGAATATGTATCAAGATCAAAGGCAAGATGAATGTTGTTCGGAAGCAGAAAAAGCGGCAGAAGCAGCCTGTGTGCAAATTTTACCAGAATAGTTCAAATAACTCTACAAAGAAAATAGATAATTTTGTTTTGAATCTTTCCTCCTGCTTCTTTTATTTTACGTACCTACTTTATTTTGCAAGAGGTTTACTAACTGCTCTTGGGTTTTCTAGACAATTTACATACCTTTTGACTTGTCAGAAACGAAGACTTCAAATTTGTTTTTTTAGGTTTGAAAAAAAAAAAATAATATTTTTCAAACCTGTGAATTTCTGGTTTCAGTTGTAGTAGAAAATCTTGAGGAAGTATACTCGCATTGAACAATATATAAATATAACTGATTGAGTGGTGGACTAGTTGAAATAAATTTCTCTATGCAGTTTGTTAACGTCGGGCGGACTACTTGTGGTCCTTGACACTATATACGACAAATGTCAGTAAATTTGGCTGCACTTATTACCTGAGTTACTCCGGTTTGATCTTAATTTACTGCCCTTGGTCATTACATATCGTGTTCATGAACAAATCATGAACCATATAAATGCGACTCGAATCTATTTATCGGTTTCTGCAACACACACAACAATCAATATAAACCAAATTTTATCACTATGTGGTCATAAAATCTCAACTGAAGTAAAAAAATCATAATACATTAATTGGTGACAATGTTTAAATGACCACTAAATAAGAAATATTGAGATACAAGTCACTCTCTGCTACGACCTTTTATATCTGCAATTTTCAGTGTAATTTTTGCTTGAATTTCTGGTCTCATTAAAGTCAACTGAATGTATTTTAAACAATAACTTTGAGTCACGAACATGCTTAACTATATGTAGTAGTGATAACATAATCAAATCTACTTATTTATACCTACTCAATAAATAAATAAATAAATAAATAAATAAATAAATAAACAATTTATTTGCCTCAGAAATATACATATACATATACAGATAAATATATTTGCAAACAGATTAAGACTAATGTTCGAGGTAAAAACGAACTATATCAACTGCTCCAATAGTCCGTAGTATTAAGATTGAGATTACAAACAAAATTTCAAAATTTTAACAAAAAAAATACATATTAAGCTAAAGTATAAATCAAAACAATTTATTTTTATTATTTTGCGGTACAAATTGCAGGGAGTGGCAGGGAGTGAGAGGCAGGAACACGAAATTTTCGATTCAGTAAAGAATCGCGATAAATTAATGTTGGAGGGCTACCAGGTAACTTGATCTAATTTCTGTCGGAGAGTTGTTGCTCTAGTAACATGGATTTAATATGCTTGGAAAATGTTTTTTTCGACAAATTTTTATGCTCATCTGGTAAAGCATTCCATAAATGAGCTGCTATAAAGACAAAGGATTTCTGGTATGAGGTGGTCCTGTGAGGGGAAGCTCTAAAATAATGTAGAAAACGTGTGTTGTGAGGATGATTGAAGTTAACAAAATTATTCCTAAGATATATGGGTTCATCTGATTGCATAATTCTATATATGAATGAATACATATGAGCAAACCTACGATATTTCATGTTGAGAATAGAATGAATGTTTAAAGAAGGAGTAATGTGATTTCTATAAGGAATATTAAATGAAAATCGCATACATGAATTTTGTATTTTTTGAATGAGATGACAGGACATGTGACTTAACCTATTGTACACCACATCACCATAATCGAAAAGTGACAGGATATGACTTTCACATAGTTGATATTTGACATTTAAAGGTAAATAATTCTTGTAAGGATACAACCCCTTCAGACGAGAATATGCTAAACTTGTTTTGTTGGTTATATGTGTTTGAAAGTTGAGATCGCAGTCAATGTGTATTCCTAAATTCTTTACCTCATGTACTATAGGTAGTTTTTCGTTATTTATTTTAAAAGTAATATTTTCACGAATCAATTTCGCCCTATTTACTTTACTGCCGAAAATTAGTGTGAATGATTTGGACGTGTCTATTCTTAAAGTGTGGTCTTTAGCAAAGTTAGCGTGTCTATATTTTCATTAATTTCCTGCTGAACTAGTAGGTTTAAGTCAGGAGAAAAGGCAAACTGTAGCTGTGAGTCATCGGCGTATTGATACAATTTTGCATTGTGGAAGTTGTCACCTATGTCTGCCACATATATTGAGAATAACAGGGGAGCCAAAATAGACTCCTGCGGAACACCTTTTTTTATAGATATAAAGTCCGACTTTAGATTTTCTCCTTTTCTGTTTAAGGATACACATTGACGCCTACCAGACAGATATGATTTTAAAAAATGTATACAGCTTTCTGAGAATCCAAAATAATGTATTCTTGCAATCAGAACCGAGTGATCCAGCAAATCGAAGGCTTTACTGAAGTCTAACAGAATTAAACAAGTAAGATTTTCTTCATCTGTGTTGTTTCGTATATCATCGATAAGACAGACGAGGGTGGTGGTGGTACTATGATTTTTACGGAAACCCGACTGACTTTCAATCATTAAGTAATTTTCTCGAAAATACGAGTTAATTTGATTATGTATGTCTCTGTAAGATCTTTGAAATAATAGGTAATATACTTATTGGCCGTAAGTCTTTTAGTTATTTTTAATGTAAAGGCCAACCCCTCCAACGCGCCTGTTCAACCTATCTTGTTTAAAAAAATTATATCCTGTTAATTTGTACATATCTTCACTGCTGTTTGAATTTGCCCTAGTTTCAGATATAGCAATAATATCAAAATTGAACTCGGTTATATAATTTGCGAATTCATCGAATCCTGTATTAAGTGATATTATGTTTAAATGAGAGACAGAAAAATTATTAGTCAAGCCCCCTTGCAAAGCCCGATTGTTTCTCACCGAACATTCCATCGCCTGTGCTTCTCGTGATCCCACTCTCACCACCAACTTACCGCATTGCCATTTATCTAGGAATTTTATTACCTTTTGTTTTGACTTACGAATATGATGAGTGCTATCGACTCACAGAACGGAGACCTAAAATTGACAAAAAACATAATACTAAAAAGCATAATGCTAAAAAACGATGTTAATAGCATATTTGTGTGGCGGAAGACAGTAGGTATAAATAAAGAATTTAGATCTAAAAGTTTTATAAAACAATTATTTTTTTTCCTCCTCATGAAAGTGCTCGCAGATCAGTTTCTGTTTTTATTAAGATTTTAGCATTATTATGAAATACAAAAATTCTACGGCCTTGAGTCCAGCACTTGTTTTGAATGTTTTTCTTGCTCCATTAAAAAGAGATAGTGCCTGTTCATGTAGAAGTTCTTGCATTATCGTTCTCGTACCTTTAAGAAGTTTCTTCCATAAAAAACTTCATCCCGTTTCCACTTATGGTTCAATTCAAGGACGAATTTAAGGATCGATGAAGAAACTGAGGATAGTTACATGGCGCTGTGATTTAATTAAAACTAGCCATTTGCGCTCTTGTAATAATAAATTGATAATAATATAATCCAACAATACATAATAATATCTAGGTAGTTACATTTGGGCGAGAAATTAATGGATAAATATGGACATCACAACGGATACACTTAAATTAGTTGAAAATGAAACCAGAGTTCTTCACAGAATGTCAAAAATATTGGAGACGGATCTAGCTCGATATCCGGAGGAACTCCATCTTTTACCACTACATTAACAAGAAATTGATGGGTAGGTAATATGGCTCTTAATCCTTATTCCTGAATATTTTGGAATTTTAACACTTATATGATAAACTGTATAAGAGTAATCAATAACAAAATAATAATAAAATGGTCAGTATATAAAAGAACAATCATGGGAGCGTAACGATAAAAAGTTGAAATCAATTCGAGGATTCAAGTCCAATTTTTCTCTAAATTATTTTTGCGTTATTGGCAAAAATTAAAAATTAAAATTTTCACTAATTTCAGATATCATATGAAGGCACAATTTACTCTAATTTAACCGAACCTCTATCTGTCATGGTTTAGAAGTTACCAATAAAATCCTAAAAGTTATTGACTATTCATTTATATACCTAATGTTCATTTATCTGTTAAGTTATAGTTCAGCTATGTACTCTTTGTACAGTTTACTATATGTCTCATTGTACAGACTACTAACAGACTAATTGTAGAACCAAAGTTTTGCGAAGGCACGCTTACCGGAGAAAGATATCTACAGTTTTATGAGAAGTATTGTTAAATTTCGTATATGACGTTGCATTACATATTAGGCATAATATGCTATTACGAGATCGGACACCACCACATAATGTTATAATTGTAACAAATTATTTAAACACAACTTATCCAGGTTAGTCAACTTCAAGACTAACAGGTTGGCCACTGTCATTTGTCTGTTCCATGATCTATGGATGGCGTACTAATGAGAACATAAAAAGTTCGAAACCGGTCTATGCCAGGTTAGGAATTGACAAATGATAGTTGGCTACCGATCCATCAGGATTTCCGGGAGTAATCCAATACAGGTCGTGGTATTTGCTCACAGAGTAGTTGTTTTGCATTGTTCCAAAGTATGAGTAAAACACCTAATAAGTTCCTCCCCTCGTCAGACGTTAATGCAAGAAAATTATGGCGACGAATAATTTCTGGTTTAGTTTAGTTGGTCCATGAATATGCTCTGAAATACTAAACGATTGTATAACCAGTCGAAAAATTTTACAGAAATATTTAACTTCCATCTGTACTTGAACCTGGGAAAATCTTGAAGACCGTGGGAACCTCTGTCAGCATATATCAAAGGAAATGATAGATGGAGATGAAAATCTAGTAAAGGCCGGAAAACTACATCGATGGATCATTAGTACACCTCGGCAAACGGTAAGGATGAAAATGGCTAATTATTTATATTTAGCCATTTAATGGTACCTGAAAATCGAAACCGTATCTACAGATTTAAAATTTTACTTCCTTCGAACTCAAGATATTGGATTTCAACGAAACTTGAAATACAAACCTGGTGATGCCTACTGAATATGCGAATCAGTCAGTTCTTCAATTTCGTGATGTCCGATTGATGCAAATTTTTTGTGGATGTACTAGGCATCAAATGTGATCGTTTACCGTAATATGCCAAAGACCTTTAATTTTGTCCGAATTCAATCCAACAAAGATTGAAGTTCACTCTTTTTGATTGGTCATTGAATAGAACACCACTTAATGATGCGTGACATTGAGTTGATGACGTTGAGTTTTAATTAAACTAAATATGACCCAATCATGCCTTCTGCATAGGCGAAGCGAGTCAGTTCTAGGAAACGTTTGTATTCAACTTCACGATATCCGATGTAAACTTTTAAGTAAGTATTAGAGATCAGATGTGTAATATGTCAAAAGGGTTTTGTCTGCAATATCCTTCGATTTTAATTACAAAAATGATAATATTCGTAAAAAAATTACTGAACACTATCGAGGATATATTTGATACGTTTAATAATTAAAAAAGATTATGCCTATTTGGCCACCTAATGATACCTAATGTGAATTTATTAGACCAGATTTACTATTCTATTTTTATGTTCTCAGCTCTGTTATTAACAAAATCTTTATTTTTATTAAAATATTCCATGGCTATTAGTATATCAACATATTAGCCCAGGCGGTATCTGTTTAAAATTACCTATGTTTGGGTAAATCGGGTAGTATCAACTTAATCGCTCCTAAATATAATAAGAAATGATAATTTCGCTATGCGCTGGTTTGAAAACGTGGGCGTAATTTTTTATTAAACAAAATGTGAAAAAATCCCTAAAGTAAAAATCGAAAAAAAAAAATTTTAAACGGCAAGTTATTTGTGGAATTTTTTCAAATACGTATATTATACGTAGGACCTTCATACTTGGCTAAAGAAAACTTTTTAATATAATAAATCTTCCCTCCAAATTTCATCAAGTTCGGACTTTTAGTTTTTGCATAATAATTTTGCAATTTAAACTTCGCAAAAAAATTTCAAATTTTTAAAATGTTGTCGAGGCCAAACTACAGCATTTAGAAAGTTGATATTCTTTTTACATATATTCAAATCCATTCTGAGATATTAAAGTCCGTTAATTAAGAAAGTCTAGGGAATTGTTTAATAATTTGGCAATTTTTTTGCTTAGTGAGGTTATGTCCCCCAGAGAACGCGTTAGGTTCGAAAGCCCACTGGTGAAGTTAAAACTCTTTGAATTTCCCGCGTTGCCCAAAATTGCGTCGGCTGGCCGGGGGCACGCAGAACAAGAGGGCACACGGGGCTCTTTGACAGCAAGGAGGCCGTGGAGTGCCAAGGGGGTCCTGGAGCGGAGCTCCATTTTTGGCAGCCCGGGGACTCCAGTTTTTGACAGCACAAGGGTGCCCATTCTTGGGGGCGGATTTCCGGCTTAACTGGAGTCATTTCTACTTTAGCTAATCAAATTTTTAAGCAATTCCCTAGGCTTCCCTAATTAACGGATTTTAATATCTCAAAATGGATTTGAAAAGTGCTCTTTTATGTCAAAAAATTTTCAACTTTCTAAATGATTTGAAAAAGTTTTCTTTAGCTAAGTATGAAGGTCCTTACGTATAATATAAGTATTTGAAAAAAAAATCCACAAATAACTTGCTATTTCAATTTTCTTTCCGATTTTTGCAATAGTAAATAATGAATTATTGTATTCGCAACCAACTGCATCTTATTTAAAATTTGATTACAAAACCTTTTCATTTCAATAAATTTTCTCTAAAGGCAATAGTTACTGAGATATATGCAAAAATAAGAAGAAAACAACGGAATTTTTAGGAATTTTTTCACATTTTGTTTAATTAAAAATTACGCCTACGTTTTCAAGAAATTGTCATTTCTTATGACTCTTAGGAGCGATTAAGTCAAAAATCATACTACCCGACACACCCAACCCAAAACAAACACCGCCTGGTCTATATATGGCAAATTCCCAGAACAAAACCAAGCTCTAAGGAAACCATTGTTAATACAAAACAATAAAGATCTCAAAAATCAAAGTTATATCACAGAAATGTATTTGAAAACATGAATACTTTCTGTATGAAGACAAGCGACATGCTTTAAGGTACGGTCTATTTTAGGCGAGTAGTGGAGGCGTTTAAACGTGACGTTTAGTCGCTTACGTTCAATCGCCTTAAAACGCACCTAGTGGTCTGTCTACGTCGTCAGCTCCGGTAATCGACTAGTCGCCAGTCATTATTTTTTATCCGTTCGGCAAAATGACTGCTAGTGGATATCTGATTGCATCACAGTTGCTTATGGAAGAAGCAGAAGATGATGATATTTTGCTATTATTATTAATACGTAAAAGCAAAGAAATGTTCATAAAATGTTTGTTCAAAGAAGAAAAGAAGAGTGTTTTAGTTCACTGATAAAGAGACATTTAATTGATGGCGAAAATAAATTCAGATCGTCCTAACTTCTCAGTGCCGCTTTAAGTTCCTTAGATCTATTATAATATTATCAAATTTATTGAGAATTTGACTTAATTAAATGATTCCATTATCAAAGAGCCGACCATTAACCACTAAAAAGCTGACCCGTTCATATACCAAGAAAATCTTCTCCGCGGAAATTTTCAGGAACTGCAACGAAGCCTGGGTTAAACAAATCTCGTAGCTGAGAGCGACATGTAAAAATGCATTCATGAACATTTTCGAAATTGCAATAAAAATCAAAATATTTAAGAATTACTCTTTAGAAACTAAAACAAAAACTTATTTTAAGCTGTTTCCTTTTGGTATTAAAACAAAAGGTATAGTTTCATTACCCTTTCGAAACTTTAGGAGTTATAGCAAACTTCAAGTTGAAAAAGATTTTTTAGAATCTACAGATCACAAACTTAGTTCTGGATACCCTTTTTTGAGAACTACCCCAAAAAGGAATTTCCTACTTCCAAATTAAATTTTCTTTTCTTCAGTGTGGGGTCTACTTTTAAAGTAATAACTTTTAAAAAAGTGATAGATAATAAGAAAATCGCATGAGGCGATGTGGTTTTTAAGATGTGTTGTGAAAAGTTTCAGTTAATACGGTCTATAAGATTTGCAGTCCAGCTAAAATCTACAGTAAATATAACTTTAATTTCGTCTGAGTTGAAAAATCCCCATCTTATAGAGAAAATTGTACTTCTTTGTGTTTAAGAAGGTGCAGAAAACACTTTTAAATAACCAAAAATCCTGCCGACAACTAGATGATGAATCTGTCACAAAATGGAATGGGAAATAAAACTCCAGATTTATAAATAGTCGTATTAAAAATAATGGTGTTTATTATACAACATACTTATTAACAAACTCAACAATAAAATAATAACAATATTTAATTTAAACTATTTAAATATAGACTATCTAAAATTATTTTGTATAATTACATACTAATAATAAGTTTAATTTTTCAAGCAACAGTGCCATTCTATACTCATTTATAAATTAGATAGAGTAATTTCTATACATGATTATCACAATCATAAACTAATTCAGTTAATAAAATACTGAAATTAGTTCCTAACCAGCCACAAATTTATACTCAGCTGATTGATATAAAGATAGCCATGCAAAGAGAAAACATCGCATTACCTTTGACATTCACAATGATAGTTTGTAGGTCACGTGACATCACGATTCAAAACTTAATTTCGAGTCAAAATAATGCATTGTTTCCTATCACACGATATTGGTGCAAAAGCAACAATGAGATTTTTGATTGAGATCTGTTTGTTCAAGACGAATTATTGGGCAGAAGCATATAACACGAAAGTCATTAGTATATATTAAATAAAGGGGTTTATAATACAAAATTTACAGGTAGTAGGTAGTAGGTATTCGCTGTTATAATTTTTCTGCCTTTATACTTTACCTAAATGAAGAAATATGTAATGTTATTGCAACAACTATTTATTGTTATTTTAAGGTGGTTATATACTGCATTTTATTTACTCCACATCAAGCTTTCCACTCACTTAATTAACCCAACAATAGTGTTAAATAACAGAACATACTTATTCGTTAAATAATCAATTAAAGATTGTACAGTAATAAATAACTTTGTTAAAATACAAATACTCTACTTAAATATTAAGTATCTTTATCACAAGAAATGTGTTACAAAAAAAACCTGAGAAAAATCGTGATTTATTTTTATAAAACACATTTTCCAAAATAAGCGATTTTAGCCGTTTGGTGACATCTAATAATGAAAAAGTACAACAACCTCTAGATTAGCAGATAATAACAAAATAAATATAGGAAAATATAATACAAGAAAATAATATACAGTATAACACCACAACAATGCGCAAAAACATGGGTAGAACTGAAGACAAAGACACTGCACATACAAACTGTTTAAGTGATAATTTAATAAATTTATAGATGGCAAAATGATGTATAATTGAATATCACCAATAGACGAAAAGCGAATAAAGCAGAGAAGAAAAGACCTGATAAAACTGATATAAACTTTCCTTCCTGAAACTGCTTGCGTTTCAAGATACTGGAGTTTAAAAAAATATTTTTGAAATACTTCTTGTTCAAATTGTGGTTAGAGATTTTCTCAAGAAAGTGTGTGCCTTATTTATTTTGAGTCAAATGTTTATTATTCACAAGCACGGAAGGAATGTGAACTAATTTTTATATTTTTCTCTAAATCCCATTATTTCAAGTTTAATTTTTTTAATTCGTAGTTTGCTCCCCACAAAACGGGCTCATGGATAAACAGTAATAGTGTTTATTATTTTTTTAATTATTTAATCATTATTTTGTAATAAAATATCTTAAAATAGTATGGTTGCATTTTACAGGGTGGGGCAATAGTGCGTTCGACATCGTTAGCTCAAGTTGTATGATAGATAGAAATGTAATAAAATACAGTTAACCTATATAAAAAAGTACGTAACTGGAAGTTATTTTCGTACATATAGGGTGCGCTAAGACAACAGGTCCAGATGCCATTTTTTAAATATAGACAGTCAAATCAAACCAATTTATTTCTGGAAAACTTCAATACATCAGGAATATAATAATTTCACAACACATATATAAATAAATATGAGCAACCTGGTCCATTACATAGGCATGAGTTGCCCGTATTGTGAAATGTACCAGGTTACATTAGACATCTATCAAATCTATGTATAGTATTGAAATTTATTATTATATTACCTATCTTAATTAGATATTATTGTATTTTTAATTTGAATTACTTTGAACTATGAGAAAATAGAATGAACAATGTAGTGAACAAATAATGACATTAAGTAAAACCAAATACTGAAATAGAGAATTTATTAGCCTCCAGCGGATTTAAATAAGTTAAAATTGGTGGAAAAAAGTGGGCAATTTTTAGACAACAGTATGATACAACAATTAAATTGAATCTTGACTGATCTTCGCCAAATTTGTTAGAGGAATTTTTTTTAATTTAAGAAACAATATTTTATGTATTACATCACGTTAGATCATAGAGGGCGACGCCGGACCTGTATCTGATGATAAATTTTTTTCATATTTTTTTTGACGAAACGTTATGGTACTGCTGGCCAGAAAATCTGATGAGGGCGTCATTTCCACGTATAAAAGGTACACTTGGTAGAATTTGATAACACCAACTGTTTTCGAAGAAAGTGCCGATAAACATTTTAATAATTTTTCGAAAGACAAATTAAAATTTAATGAAACAAAGTGTATTTATTGAAAAGTGTGCTTTGGTTCCGTTTTAATTCTGTCATATACGTCATTTAATCATTTTATTTTATTCTTGTGTTCCTCGAGTTAATTTCTTTAACTTCTTTATTTACAATGCCTAGACATAATCATTTTTCAAATAAGGAAATGAGGGATATGATGTGTGTTTACGCACAAAATAATTTTAGAGGCCGTGCTGCACCGAGGAGATACTCATTGCAATATCCAAATAGAATACAGTCAGACCATAAGATTTTCAAAAATATGTTTCGTCGTTTGAGAGAAATGGGTTCATTTCGCTATAAAAACAATGTAGGACGACCGAAACGAATTACTCCACATCAAGAACTAGAAATCTTAGTTCGTGTGGATGAAGATCCTCAAGTCAGCTCAAGTCGTTTAGCAGCGGCAACAGGGGTAAGTAAACAATCTGTCCTAAGAGTCTTACGTAAAGAACGCTTCTACCATATCATCTTACATCTTCCACAAAGGCTACAGTTTTGTCAATTTGCTCTAAATAAACACAACAGGGATCTAAATTTTGTTAAGAACACTTTATTTACCGACGAAGTAACTTTTACTCGCCGAGGCGTTTTTAACTGGAGAAATACCCATTACTGGGAAGTAAAAAATTCTCATGCCGTTATAGAAAGGCATTTTCAGCAAGAATTTAAGATTAACGTTTGGTATCATATCATAGGCGATCAATTATTGGGACCATTTGTCCTTCCTCCAAAATTTAAATGAACAGTCTTATCTGTTTTTTCTTCAAAATACTCTTGCTGATATATTACATGTTTTCATGCTAGACATACGGTTCATGAGAATGTGGTTCATGCAAGATGAAGCTCCCCCTCATTTTTCCATTGAAGTCAGGAATTATCTTGATGAGACTTTCCCACGCAGATGGATTAGTCGAGGAAGTGAGTTTGCTTGGCCACCAAGGAGTCCTGATTATAGTTCTGTTATGTGCTGCCCTCTAACAGAGAAGAGAGTGTAATTACTCCCTGGCCAGTAGGGTGGCACCATCTGTGGGCCAACTGGCGAACCGCCATTTAGTAGTGCCTAAGAAAACTATAGAGGATTCCAGTACATTCTAGAAGGTTCTCCAATGAGATTCTGGTACATTCCAAGTGTGTATATAAAGAGGTGAATCCAGCAGATGGGGGAACAGTTCAGTGAAGTATACAGTACAGTTCTAGTATACAGAGATAGTTTTTAGGTTAGATAAGAGTTGACAAGTTTTTAAAGAAAAGTAAAGTACATTTGTGATTTAAAACTAGCGAATTTATATTAGATTAAAGTTATTATTAGTTGTGTGAGTTTTAAGGATTAACTATTGTAATTTTAGTGATTAATAAAATAGTGGTTTGTGAAGATTCTTGTTGCAAGTTATTTGAACCTACAGAGTGTTTACTGAAGATTGTAAACACGTAACAATTGGTGTCAGAAGCGGAATTTCAACAGAATTTCTGAAGAATTCGTGAAAGTTCCATAATGTTCTATTTGGAAACCACTGGAGATAGTGAAGTGAGTCGAACTGGAAAGTGATTAGAAAGAAATTAGACAAGACTAATTTGTGCTATATAGTGTGAGAAAATATATAGAACATTCTATTCTGAATTTTGTGAAAATATTTTACTTGTACATAGCGTAGACTTTAAGTAAGACTTGTTAGTGTTGTTTGTTAGTTTTTGAATGGAAACAAGAAGCATGGCTGCTGAAAAACAAATGCAAGACATGTTAGCTGCATTTAGAAAAATGATGCTAGAGGAAAAAGAAGAACAAGAGAGACGGCAAGAAGAAAAAGAAGAACAGGAGAGACGCGAAGAAGAAAAAGAAAGAAGGCGTCAAGAAGAAAGGGAAGAACAAGAACGAAAACGACAAGAAGAAAGGGAAGAACAAGAAATAAAACGACAAGAAGAAAAGGAAGAATTGAAAAAAATTATACAGGTGCAACAAGATGCTATTCTGTCAGCCACTAATGAGGTCAAGGAAAAAGTACATAAAGTTGAACAAAAAGTTGGTAACGTCGAAGGAGAAATTAGTGACATTAAGGGAAAAGTTACCGACGTCGAAGGAAAAGTGACTACAGTCGAAGAAAAAGTTACTGGCGTCGAAGGGGAAGTTAGTGGAGTTAAAGGGAAAGTTACTGATATGGAAGAAAAATTTCGTGCAGTTGAAGGAGAGGTAGAGCGACTTAAACGACTGTTAA
The DNA here is from genome assembly GCA_963675555.1 of Leptura quadrifasciata. Classification (NCBI taxonomy): domain Eukaryota; kingdom Metazoa; phylum Arthropoda; class Insecta; order Coleoptera; family Cerambycidae; genus Leptura; species Leptura quadrifasciata. The sequence goes on from OY776676.1 coordinate 106,709,683, forward strand.
GAGAACAAGGAGGCCAGCTGGTATTATCATCGTCAGGTCCTCGATTACAACCGCCTTTCTTTGATGGTCAAACTTCTTGGTCAACCTACAAAAGACAATTTGAGGCAGCGGCATGCGCAAACAATTGGAGCAATGAAGACAAGGCTATGGCATTGGTGCTATCATTAAGAGGTCAAGCCGCAGAGTTGCTTCAGACTATCCCAGTGACGCAGCAACGGGATTTTAAAGTTTTGGAGGCTGCACTAGATCTAAGATATGGCGACCAACACCTCGCCCAAGTATACCGGACTCAGCTCAAATCACGCACACAAGGCTGGGGAGAGTTTACAAGATTTTGAGGCAGCCGTTGAGCGACTGACATACCTGGCTTACCCGGATGCAACCAAAGAATTCTAGGAACAATTAACAGTTGGTACTTTCATCGATGGCATAAGAGATGAGTCCTTAGATTATCTCGAGATAAGACCGGTAACGAAGCCTTGATCCATGCCCTCGAAATTGAAGCCGCTTATAAAGAGACTCCACGTCCGAGAGTACGAGCCATGAAAATAGAAGAGGACCATTTAGAAAAGTCAAATATGGAATCTTTGATGGCTGACATGCACAAAATGATAAGCCAGTTGATGACCAAACCAGATACTCTAGGAATACAGGAAAACCGATAAGGAGGTGTAAAGCCTAGCGGAGGTATCCAGTGTTATCAGTGCAGCAAATCAGGACATATGATGCGAGAGTGTCGAAAAAGTAATCCTGGGGAAGTAAACACTGCAAAGAAAGAGGAAGTCCGCTCTGATAAGATGAGATTGATTGTTATGTTAACAGGCATACAGAAAATGGTCGCGCAAGTACTAAACGAATTAAGTTCGGGACCGGAGCTGAAACAGGAACCTCAACCGCCGAAATGGAAGCCGAAGCAGCAGCGAAGTGCTGGAGGTATGACAAAAGGAATCCGCTGTTATAATTGCGGCAAATTGGGGCATGTCAAGAGGTACTGTCGCCAGAGGAACCCTAAGGAAGGGAACGCCGAGGATGCATAGAAGCAGCAGGATGTAGCAGAAGTGAAGGCAGTTAAGATAGAGGTTCCGAAGGATTGGACAAAGGAAGTTCTAAGAGAGGAACAACTGAACGACGATGAAATTGGACCAATGTTGAAGACGAAAGAAAAAGGAATCCGCCCGGAATGGAAGGACGTTTCCAGTAAAAGTGTTGGACTGAAGACTCTATGGGCGCAATAGGATTCCCTTAGGGTTATAGATGGACTATTACGGAGAGCATGGGAGAGCTCGGATGGGAAAGAAATTACCATACGGTTGCTGATACCCAGGTGCCGAGTACCAAAAGTACTTCGGGAAGTGCACGAGGGAATATCCAGAGAGCACTTTAGCAGAAATAAGACCTTGGCTAGAGTACGGGAAAGATTTTACTGGATAAATAGCTGTCAGGATATAGAGGCTTGGTGTCGCAGTTGCAAGGTTTTTGCGAATGTGGCTGCCAAGAGGTCACCTACAGGAAGTGGTGACCGAATGAAGGCTAGATATGACCCCAATGCTAGTTCGGCAGGATTCAAGGTGGAGGACTCGGTTTGACTGTATAACCCACAGCGGAGTGAAGAAGGATTCTCGAAGCCTCGCTCACCTTGGGAAGGATCGTATTCTGTCATCACTCGGACCAACAACGTTGTTTATAGGATTCAACGTAGAAAGAAGTCCAAGATGAAGATCGTGCACCTGGACAGGTTGGCAAAGTATGCTGGGGTATCTGAATTGCCTGACTGGGACGTTCAGGCTTAAGGAGGGGGCAGTGTTATGTGCTGCCCTCTAACAGAGAGGAGAGTGTAATTACTCTCTGGCCAGTGAGGTGGCGCCATCTGTGGGCCAACTGGCGAACCGCCATTTAGTAGTGCCTAAGAAAACTGTAGAGCATTCCAGTACATTCTGGAAGATTCTCCATTGAGATTCTGGTACATTTCAAGTGTGTATATAAAGAGGTGAATCCAGCAGATGGGGGAACATTTCAATGAAGTATGCAGTACAGTTCTAATATACAGAGATAGCTTTTAGGTTAGATAAGAGTTGACAAGTTTTTAAAGAAAAGTAAAGTACAGTTGTGATTTAAAAGTAGTCAATTTATATTAGATTAAAGTTATTATTAGTTGTGTGAGATTTAAGGATTAATTATTGTAGTTTTAGCGATTAATAAAATAGTGGTTTGTGAAGATTCTTGTTGCAAGTTGTTTGAACCTACAAAGTGTTTACTGAAGACTGTAATCACGTAACAATTCTTTGGATTATTATCTGTGGGGACATATGAAGTCCTTACTCTATGCAAATACTATGAACTCAAGAGAAAAACTGTGGGACAAAATACACGCAACGAATGTCATTAGAGGACAGGAAAATGTATTTTTCAATGTAAGAAAATCCTTTATGAATAGAATTAGAAAAGGCATAGAAGCAGGTGGAAACCATATCAAACATTTACTCTAAGTTGCAGTAATGGGGTTTTTGCATGGGGGGAAAGTTTACAATATCATTAAGTCAACTTTTACGTTATTTTTTGGTCTTATAATAAGATTAGATCCTTATTTTAGACAATCTTTTGATTTATGTATTTAACTCATTACCATGAAAATAGTCCATTGGTTCATAAGAAAGTAAGAAAAAGTTTACGTTGTTATTACGAATTTGCTTTCCCTTACGTTTTGTACTTACACTTACAATACACTTTGTTTCATTAAATTTGAATTATTAAAATGTTTAACGGCACTCTCCTCGAAATCGTTTGGAGTTATCAAGTTCTACAAAGTGTACCCTTTATACGTAAAAATGACGCCCGCAACAGATTTACCACAACGTTTCGTCAAAAAAAATACGAAAAAAATTAACCATCAGATAGAAGTCCTGCGGCGCTCTCTATGATCTAACGTGATGTAATATATAAATTATTGTTTGTTAAAATAAAAAAACGTTCATCTAGCAAATTTGGCGAAAATCAGTCAAGAGGCTGTCGAGTTATTGCAAAAAAGCGAAAAAATAATTTGAACTTTGACACTTTGTACCTTTTTCCACAGCAACATTTTACGAAAACATATTTGGTTATATCCTCTTATTTTGGCCCAAAGAATCTACCCCTGAGCTATGGCCTATTATTAGTAGTCCATCATGTATGTCTACTATATAAAAATGTATTCCACTTTACTAAATGTACCTTGGAACACCTCAAAATGTGAAGTAATATATTTATTTACTGCTTTTTTATATTTATTATAGTTTACTATACTTTTAATTTCAGGTGATAATAAGTTAAATAATTTAGGACCTAAATGAAATATAAATCTTTGACTATGGGTTTTTTTACACAGTAGAGTAACAATGTTTTGTGATGAAATGGATTATTATTTTTGCGCATTCATAGGTTACATTGGTAAGTATAAATCTGTCTAATATTAAATAATCCAGCTTCCTGGTTTATACTAGGAATCTTTTATAAGATTAGTAGAATATCGATGATGTTTTTTTAAAATTATTTTTAATATTATATATTCTGTGTAACTTTTAGGTTACTTAATGAATAATAATAATAATAATGTTTATTTACGAAAGGAGACTTACAAGGATTTAAAGCTTATACAGACACCCGACGCAATAATGCAATATCTTAATATGGATTCAACCAAGGAATCATACACTGTAATCAAATTTCTTTATTTAGAATATTTCTCAACTGATAAAATCTGTGTATTAGTCTTCTAAGTTTCTTAGCTATAAATTATATATATTCATTCCATTTCAAATGACAGTCAACGACAATCCCAAGATACTACAATGAATTAACTCTGCCAATAAGTGAACAGTACAATTGGGGATGTTGTCGCATCTGAAATTGTGTATTTTGAGAGTAGCATTTTGTGGTTGACCTGCAGAAGTAGCGGAGAAACTTAAAAATTTTGTTTTTCATAGGTTCAAATTTAGGTGACTAAAATTTAACCAGTTGTAAATTTTTTGCATACCATTCTGCAATTATAATACATGATTTGCAGGAAACAACTACTCAGCGGGTAAATACCCCGACCTGCATTGAATTACACCTTACAAATCATTGAAGAGTGGTAGCCAATACCATTTGTCAATTCCCTGACCAGACATAGACCAGTTTCGAACTTATTAGTTCTCATCAGTATGCCATAGGTCATGGAACAGACAAATGATAGAGGCCAACCTGCTAGTTTTATACAAACTATAGTAAATTGAGTAGTGGTGAGAGGTAAGTGAATCCTCTCATATGGTCAATTGCTACTATACACCATAGATGTCTCCATGGGCGTATTAGCCCGCTGAGTACTTGTTTCCTGCAAATCATATATTATAATAGTAGGTAGGTAGGGTAGGTAGGTAATAGTCTACCTAGGACTGAAAGGTCGCCGCTCTCAGGTACTTGCAGAATCTCAAGTCGCTATACGCCCAAGGAGATATCTATGGTGTAAAGTAGCAATTGACCGTATGAGAGGATTAACTTACCTCTCACCACTACAGTCTGCATTTGTGTATACTTCATTCCAGGAGTCCCCAATAAAGTTTATTACGGTAACATATAATTTTACCTTTAATAACTAGCTTACCTAGTAAATTAATATAAATTAGAAACATAATAGGACCTAACACTGTCCCCTGAGAGATGCCCATGGATCACTGAAACAGACATTTTTTGTTTTCATTATTATTACTTATGATATTCGTAATTAGCTCATAAATAGCTGTCTCGGTACCAATATTTTTTTGAAAACCAAATTTATTTTTGTTCAGTATATTGTTTTTATTTATAAAATTCATTAATAGAGTTTTAATACATTGATTAAACAATTTGTCGAAGTTATAAATAATAGTTATAGGTCTATAGTTAGTTAAATACCACTACATTTTTAGAAGATTCTATCTAGTCTTCTTCCACTCTTATATTATTATTGGCCATCTACCAACCCTTTAGATGTAGTGATCTTTTCTATTGAAATAATGCCATCTGAAGGTGCATTTTGAAAAATTACTAGTCACCATTGTCGATTTTGATTTAAAAAATTGTAAATACCAGTTACGAGACATCTGTGTGATTTTTTGAATCATTTTCACTTCCTAAAAATATGTCGGGTGGATATTGTTTAAATTTAGAATTAAAATGAAATATTTTCAAATCCTGTATATTTATCGACCATATGATGCAAGCATGAAAAAACAACATGTTCTTATGTACATTTCTATGAATACTTGTGTCCATTTTCGATTTATTGGGCAACAAGTACAGAATTCAAGAATAAACTCAAAAAATTAATGGTTTTTTTCGAATAATTGAACAGAAAAAATTGTAATAAGTGCTCCACGTGTTGCTTATTTCGATTGACACACATCTCTATGCGTCTTTGAAATCAAGTTTCTACTGTTACATCCAAGAAATGAAAAAAATATTAGTTTTTATTTCCGTTTGAAAAATAGAGAAAAATTAATTCAAAAAGTTCTAAATTGAAGAATCATTGTTAGCCACCCTGTATATTTTTACGAAAATTATTCAAAAATATCACACAGATGTCTCGTAACCGGTATTTACAATTTTTTTCTTAAAATCCATAATGATGACTGTAGTGATTTTTCAGATGACGCATCAATTCAAAAAGAAAAATAACAACATCCAAATGGTTGGGAGATGGTTAATAATAATATGGGGCTTCTAAAAATGAAGTGATATTTATAGCATTCCATTTAAAAAAATGGCACCTGGTCCTGGTCAATCGTCTTGGTTTACCCTGTATATTCGAAATTTCCATTTGTAGACCTTGTTACCTATTTATTTCGCTTTTTGTTGACAAATAAACGAAGCAACAAATGCGAACGACTAGCTAGTTTAAGCCGGAGCAAAGAGTAGTAGGTTCAGAGAAGTCAATCTTACATGTTTATATGTGTAATATATAAGACAAATTTTGTTTTGTTTGGGCAAAAGAGACAATGAAATGTTGATGTTAAGTAGGGACCATCTATAGTAAAGAATGAGTAGATTTGTCTCTTTTTCCCTTAGAACCAGTCTCCTATAAATAAGACTGAAATTTGTTGGCAAGGAAAAGAGATAATTGTTAAAATGAATGATAAAATATATTTCAAATAATTAAAGTTTACAATACAAATTTAGGAAATTTAAAAGTAAATCTTAAAAAGATGTATAAACTTATTAAAATATAATTTTAACCTGTATGAAATTTTAAATCGAAAAATTGCACAAAAAAATGAGATAGTTTATTCAAAGAGACCACATTACAATAATATAGGAAAAGTCAAAGGAAATATCACAGAACAATAATAAATATAAGCTATAGATTTGAAATAACACAATAGATACAAAAATATTTGACACAAGATTTTATACAATTTAATTTTAATTTAATACAAAATAATAATAATAATTGAAGATATAATACCAATGTCCTGTGATCCCAAAATGGACGTGTGTGAAACTGGAACGTCCTGATACAGCAGTTATACAAAGAAAATTCTGTTCGTTTGACTTACAGAAACTAAATAAAAATGCTATACAGATTGTGCTAATAAATAATATCAGTTATCTTCATAAAGTTATTGAATGGTCATAGGCCACGTAACAACTTTTTTATGTAGTTTACCAGTCTCTTTTTAAATTTCTGGCTATCATAGAAGTCAAGTTATCGAAGTCAGATGCACTATTGCCTCTTCATGTATATATACGTATACGTATATATATAAAAGTATTTACTGTGAACACGAATATTGTGGGAGGAAAACTTCTATTGTACATGAATTTAGACAGTAATTTATTAATAGCTGGAGCATAAAACTTATTGTTTTTACAAAAGGATTAGCAATTATAAAAATTACGATGCATTTTAAGAGAAAAGATCAGAAATACGGCACAGTATACTGACGGATAATTTCGGTAACCAAGCTGACATCATCAGGAGATAATTATAATTATAAACATAGAAAACTGTGAAGAAAATGTACAATTCTTATATATATCGGCGATGTTTTTTATTTATAACTTATAAAGTTCAACGTTAACATATGAGGTAGTTATTTGTTTACTGATTTACATGAAAGAAATATTAAAAAAATAAATTTAAAAAAAATGTTACAAAAGAGAGTACGAGTTCAGAAATATTTATGTAACCTCCTCTGTATCGCAGGCATTTTCTGGAAAATTTTCATCAGGTTTGCATTTGCAGTCTCTCAGATTTGCATTTAATTATCATATTAAATCAGGTTTTCTATTATCAGTATTTACAAAAACGACAAAAAAATAAATAATTACCTATAAACGAAACAACTTGTAGGGCGTTATCTTTGTTATATCCCCAAATAGATCAGAAAATAATGGACAGATTTCACACAGGAAATGATTTCGTTGATTTGCACCGGCTTCACTAGATGATGAAATTGCACATTGTCCATAATAGGAATATTACATGTTTTTAAATATGAGGTACCTTTTTTATAGCACGTTTGAAAATATCAGCCAAAAAGAAATAAATATACTTGATATGAAGTTATTTGAGAAGAAAAACTATTATTACATTAAAATATTTCCATTTTTTTAATTTTTTGAATAGTTCTATTGTAGCATTGTTCGTTGTTTAAATTGTGTGTTAATCCACAGATAATCAGGGCTTTAGATTCTATACTCCCATAACTGAGATGTAAAACAAGTTACGGCCAAGCACATATTGACTATTAATAATAATAATCATTCAAATGAGCTGCCTGTCTTTAGAAAAGTCCCTTCAACGTCTTCCCTTTAAGTGGATTTCTGCGGATTTGTCCAATCTGAATCCCCTTCCAATAGCCAGCGGTTACTCCTCGACCACCCTTAGAGCATTTTGGGGTGCATGCCCTCCAAATGCATAAAATTTAAGGTCATCTACATAATATAAATGGGTGACTTTACCTCCGATTACTGGGTGGACACTGGCGGAATTTAACAGATGAAGGTAGTATTGAAATACAAAAGTGAATAAGGCTCAAGAACTCTGCATGAAATACTTCTGTTGTAAATGGGACCTTCTCTGTTGTAATTCGCTGTGCAATACATGTTATGGATTATTTTTATTTTATTTTTTTATAAAAAAACCAGTCACACTACTCTGTGGCTCCGACCTTCACAGATGGGAGCTGGTAGTACCAGTAACTACTCCCCACGCCCATGGGGTGGGTGACTATCGAGTCCATGACTAATGTGCCCTGGGTGGATGCAATGAACCGAGGATGGCATTCTTCTGCATTCTGGCGGTTAAGATCTCTGCCGAATTTCGTCATGCCGGTATGATCTTTAATTTTAAAAGCAACATCTGTGTCGCTCCACCGAAGGCTCCTACGATCAGTGCCACTATTTTAACAGTATGGCCTGGATAAATCCTGCGTAATTCAATGTATTTTGTCCGTTTTTCCTCCTCTTTCAAGACAATGTTGCTCTCAGCGGGGGCCGAGAACTACACAACATATATTAAGTTGGTGATCAATGAGTACTACGTTATTATTATTAATCGGCAAACCTAAATGGAGGTATTTTAAACAACATGTTTAACACTCCTTTAAACTACAAGAGTAAAAGAAAAATAATAAATTTAAAAATTGAAGTAATCTTACTATAGAACAAGTATTAACTTCTTACAGAAGTAGCTGTTAAAATGGAAATTGTTTATTTTAAAATGCTTACAGCAGCCATTTGAATATAATTTACTTAGTACTAAACTCTCTCGTTAGATCAGTCAATGAAATCCAATTAAAAATCTAATTCTTTCCATTTAATTTGAATCTCGTCAGATAGAAGTATTCATTGGTGAAGACTATAGCTACATAATATTGTAAATTTGTATAAACCCACAAAATTGACTTTAACTAGACCATATTGGAACAACATATATGTTAAATTTGTACCAATAAACAACGTTATTTATTTCTTTTTGGCTTACATCGAAGTTTACGAAATTAACCGCAAAAATAATTAACTATACCTATTGGCATAATAATATTCTGCTGAATATACCAGAGCACTATTTCACATAGAAAATAAATATGATGTTTAATAATTTTGTTGACTACCAAAGCTTTGGAAATTAAATAAAGTGCTCGATAAATGTTATAACTTCGTAAACTCCAAAAGATAGCGTAAATCAATCACGCCCAATTCTTTTGTGAATTTGTTGGTGTTTTAACAAATGTGCTTTTTGTCTAAACGCTTTGGCGCATGTGTCGCATCGAAACGGTTTTTCTCCTGTATGTGTTCTTAGGTGAACTTTTATATTGCTTTTATTTAAAAAACCTCTATTACAAATACTACACCGGTGCACCGGTTTTTCTTTACCCAAAAGGCCTAGAGTTTGCTCTGTTTGAAAAACCGACGAACTAGTAGCCTGTTGTTGTTTTTTCTGTGCTCTCCTAGATTTTTTTGGAGCATTAGGCGTGGTTGTTGTAGTGTGGGGATAATTTTGTCCTAGCATGTCTGGACTTCTTATTCGATGGTCGTCGCTAAGACCGTGTACACTGTACTGGGGCATAAACCTACCATTTACAGTTAGAAGTAAGTTGTCTGTCGTAGATACCACATTGGCCGGGGGACTGGAGGTTGATATTAATTCCGCACCGTAATTTGTAGAACTTGGTGTTTCTTGTTTTATAGGTGGACCATTTTGAAGTCTGTCATGTAACAAAGGCATGTAACCGTGCGTAAGTAGTGTTTGTAGGGCAGAACTGCTCTGTTGTGATTGTAATTTAGCTGTATATCCTACCGATTGTTGTGTTTTCGTAAAATCGCTAGTACAAGGTATTACAAATTCCGACAAACCGTCTTGTGATATAATTATATTTTTTTGTTGATCAACACAAGCGCCATCAATCCACGCATCTAAGTCCATCCAGCTGTCTCTAGAACCTGTAGGTTCTTCACTTTCTACGTTGTTATTATTAGGAACGGTAGTATCTGCTATAGCAGAACCTATTATAGCCGCTATATCGTCTATTGAAGATATGTCGTATCCATCCATTTCAGTTTTTACGTGTGTGGCAGAGTCTACTGAGGGATGACTACAATCTTCGTATTTTATCGAGGACACTGAATCTGGATCTACACAATCCGTATAACCGTCACCCGAAAAAAAAGTTTTATCGCCCTGATCGCCTGCAGAGTCCGCACTAACATTACAAGTAGAACTTGACACTATATTCTGTTCGTTATAATTGTTATAAGAGTTGTTGTTTTCTTCGGGAATTCTTTGGGATATCGTGTGATAATGGTGCCCTTGTATACCGTTAATGCTTAAATTAGCTGTATAGCCGGTGAATGGGGGCAGGGGTTTTAACTCAGCGAAACTGTTTAACGATGGGGAACCTAATATATTTTCTATACCGTCCATTGTAACTTTAGTTTCGATTTCACTATCATCTTGGTTCAGAGGAGAGTCTAGCAAAAGTTTATCTGCACCTAAATTGCTCATAGGGCTATCTAAAATAAGTTTGTGGGTGTCCATGAATTCATTTTGTATGCTAGAATTGGAATTTTGCCAACAAGATGAGGTGAAAATTGAGTCGACCTCGTCTACGTGCGAACCATTGTTGACTGCCATATTGGTGCTTTGGGATACGTTGGGATATTTCATTGTTTTCTTTGACGGGTGTATCTTTAACACTTTTACGTCCTCTCTTGTTTTTTGTGGCACCTTGTCGTTCGTCGTGTTATGCATTCTGTAACAATAATGTATTCATTATAACTCTTTCAAGTTAACATAATGCAAAAAAGAGCAAAAATATTGACTGATATTAAGATACAATTGATTAAAGTTATTATTCGACATTCATGATAAGTAATCATAGGTGGATACTAAAGCAATTTGGGTTAAATATACTTATTTTTTGAATCTGTAATTATAAATAAATATTTCAACCGCTTTCATATCACTTGAATGATTCTCTTAAGTCTAGACTTGTGTGAGTAAAGGATACGAGGCCCTACAGTTTATAGAGGGATCCGAACCGCTCCTTGGAAGGTAATTTATAATTGAAAATTATTTTGCATAAGGTGGGGCTCGAACACCCACTTCGCTGCGTAAGCTCAGAGATAAAGCTAGAGGCGCTAACCATTGCGCTACTATCCCCTTCTCAATTATAATATTATATTAATATATTTTTCTACACTCCATAAAGAAAATTATGTACAATTTTAAATTTCGTGTAAGGCTTGTACGAAATTCCATCGTTCTAAAATTTTTAATTTTTTTATGTGTCGCCAGAGCATATCTAATTAAAAAATAGTCGTAATAATGCTTTATACCTTTTCATGAACATACATATAAAGATCATATCAAATATATTTTATAAACAAAGAAAAAAAGAAATTTCATCTCAAAACTAATCTAACAATGCGAAAAAATAGGTTCTTCAGCTCGATTATTTGTTTGGAGAGATGAGCTTGTCACATAATGAGATGAAACCTATAACATTACATAGTTATATATCATGTTCTCTGACATTATAAATGGGTATTTAATGTAGTTGATGTTTGTAGAGATCAAAAATTTTTTCAGACAATATATCGTATTATTAGAAAATAATGCAAACTATTATATCGTTTCACTTGTTGACACACATCCTGATACTCTAATTTATGTATGTATTTGAATATATTTTGGTATTTATGAAGATTAATCAATAATATATAAATAAGTCTGATCGATAGCCGCGTGGGTTTAGGCGCGAGGTGGCAATCGCGATTAATCACATGGGCATCGCGCCACCGGGTTCGAATCCTGGCTCCGGCACTGTCGGAGGAAATGGTTGTATGTCCGCGTTTTTTCAAAGTGTAACCCCCTTCCGCACAAGCCTCTAGCTTTTGGAATTGGGAATTGTCTAATTTCTGTGGTGTGTTTATTTATTTAAGTGACGCTATCTCTAACTCCGTAAAATGCAGGTACCCTTAAATAAATTTTAATAGAAAATAACCAAAAGATGACTTCACATACTAGAGAGAAATGTGCATGACTAAAATATTTTTAAATGTAATCTGTATATTTATGAAGGCATCATTGTCAAATTCAATTTAATTCAATACGACTCGATTCGATTCGTTCTGTTCCGATTCGATTCGACTCGAACCAACCCGACCCGATCCGACCGAAATCAGTGAAACAGAAAAGACTCCAGCTAGTGTGGGATCAAAATATATCGATATTTCAAATGAAAAAGTTTCAACTAAATATTATTCATGATGGAAAATTGTATCGAAGAGATTCTCTTTCAAATTTCTTATCTGGGTACCAGGATAGTTCTAAAAAAATTATTTCAATTAAGAATGGTTTCAAGTGGAAAGGTGCATTAAAAAGGTATTTTTCAAATGCTACGTTAGAACACCGGAAGCATATGAGATAAAAATATAAATTATAGATTACCGTTTGGTAGCTACCGTTGGCGTACAGAAATAATGATTAAATTAAGTATGTTAAAAAAATATGAGTTGCAATTAATTTCAAAAGAAGGTCTGTCAGGTGTGTTGTTTTCAATGTAGAAAGCAGCGAATAAAATATGAAATCAGATGGGTATAAATGAAGTCTTACATACAGTATTTACCAACTAGAACCCTCGGCTTTGAACCCCCAAAGATAGGATAGGGTGGGCCCTGGGTAACGTGGTCTGATCCAGGTGACTGGCGACCGTAGAGTGGTCCTAAACGGCGACGAATGCGCTCTTAGAATCGTAACCAAAATGATATAAGGGAATAAACCAAAAGTGATATTCAAAAACAACATACAGCAGCCTATGCAAAATCGTAGGTGTCAACAGCGTGCCGGGAGCGGGAAACGGCAGCGGAAGCGTAAGCGGCCTAAAATAGCAAGAATCATGTCAACAAGTGAACGAGGAACAATGAGAAAGCATGCTTACCATTTTGTCGTCTAAAATCCTACTAAGCAGTGACAGTTTTCCCTCAAGACTAGTACCACAAAATAACTCAATATCCAAAATTAGAGAAAACTTCTGATGATCGCCTAAATTAACAAATCCCACGAGGATGACTATACATAAATATAGCAATCACGACAAATCGGCCGCGTGCTTTTTTAAGACGAATATCGAATGGATAATGGCCGAGACGGAAGTTCTTTCAGAGCTCTCTACATTCAACAATTTAGCATGCTATTTTACATACATTGTGAGTTACAATGGGTTGCCTATGGTTGGGCGGTATTACATTTTGGTTGAACTTGGCCAGTTCGCCGTAGATCCGTAACAAGCAGATCAAGAAAAGGCCCAAAATAGTTTTTTTGTCGAATCAAAAAATGTTACAACTAAATATTTTTACTGATATCCCTGGGTTGACTACGAATTTGTGTGTCGTTTCGAAGGTTGGGCACCAGTGGCCTCTCAGGACTCTAGTAAACTTCGTGTAGATGACGGTGGAGTTCTCAGGGTCGATTTAATTGCGATAGGGAGTAGGGATACTGTGAATCGCTGAAGTTCAGGAAGCTGGATTAGTACTTTCATGACCATGTGGTCGCGCGGGGGTTACGTGGTCGTTTGGGAAATTACGAAAAAAACACGTGAATCATTTGATAAAATACAAAGAGATGTAACTGGGAAGGCAGCTATGCCTTATTGCTAATCAGTCCACGTTTGTGGCGAAAGATATTACTGAGATGGTTCCTTATATAAAAAAACATGTCAATAATTTGATAAGATACAAAGAGGCATAACTGGGAAGGCAGCTGTGCCTTATTTCTAACCTCCATCTAATTACTAACTAGCAATGCTTTCGTGTGAGCACGTGGTGGCACGGTATATGAGTGGTATACGAGTTTCCTTATAAGAAAACACGTGAATAACGCGATAAGAGACAAATAGGTGTAAGTGGGAAGACAGCTTGTGCCTTATTGCTAACCAATCCATGTTGTCGACGATAGATATTATTGAGAGATGCATTCACCTAATTACTAACGAGCAATACTAGCGATTTTAGGGTAGGAATTTGGGTTTGCGCTAATAAGAGTCACGGTTTGGTTTAAGGGTAACTAAAAGCAGCTCCTACAAATGAATTTGTTGCACTAACTTACATGGGTTTTAAAACACGCACATCTATTTATAATTGGTCTGCACTTGGAAAGTTCATTTCTTCCTGGTATGGATAACTATCTGCTGTTTGAGCAAAAAAAATTATACTTACTGTTTAGACTTAAGTGCAGGGCACTGTGTAGGCTAAGCAGGTAAGTGTTGATTGCCAGAGCAGTGGAGGTAGACTGCACATAGCCACCGATACCTAAGTCTAGTCCAGGGGGAGCTTGAGACTGTAGGTAAAGCTAAGCGAAGTGCATTGATCGGTCGGTCGATGCAAACTGGGAGCGAGTCGAGCCTGAGTGTAAGTTTTATAATCAATCGGACGCGGATATGCGACCGGTGTTTGGGTCGATGTAACAGGGCCTTTGATCAAACTCTATACTATAGTAGATTGTAGAGAGTACGTATAATCCAATTTTTAGACCTCCAAATCCTTGGCAAATTTTTGCGTGGCCGAAAAAAACACGAATTTTTTGTACTTTTTTCAGTTTGTGACCTATAACTTAAAAACAATGCATCCAATCAAAAAGTCATCTATTATCAAAATTAAAGAGCATTAAATTTCTATTCGAGTGAGTATCTCAAAGTTGAAATTTCATCAAGATGTGGGCGTAATTGAAGACATCAGGTTCTTACAGAGACATCATTTTCAGTGAAAAAACAAATGCTGCAGTGTCACAGAAAAAGTTTCTTGCAATCGAGAGTAACAAGAACCATTTGAGTTTGATGCTTATACAAAAATTTAAGGAAGGGGGAATCCAAGCGCAACAGGCAGAAGAAGATGCAGATTTATTAATAATTGTAGAAACAGCTATCTCCCAAGCAGCAAAATTCGACAGTGCTGCAATTATTAGCTAGGACATTGACGTTCTCTCTCTCTCTCTCTCTCTCGGCTTCGGAAGCAGGTACGAGAACTTGTACTTCCAAAAACTAGGGAAAGGGAAAAAAACCAGATGGTACTCAAACACTTCCTTCAACTTTGATTCACATGTCCTCTTCATGCATGCATTTACTTGGTGTGATACCACGTCATCATTTTTTGGTCACGGGAAAGGAAAATTTTTATCCCTCATTGGTCAACATCCACACCTGAAAGCACAAGCAGCTACATTTCTCGAGCCATCTGTTGTTCAAGACTTGATAGAACAGGCAGGGGAACAGCTGATCTTGGCACTGTACGGGCAAATGCACAGTGGACCTCTGGACGAGCTGAGATACGAGCTTTTTATAAGATTCGCCTCAAAGAAATTGTTCAACCTAGCACGGTTGCTATTAACATCGAATGCAGCAAGGTGGCACTCAATGCGCGCATACCACCAAGTGAAAACTTGGCTGGGAAGTGTAACAAACCCATGCCTTGGAAGGAAGGCTCGTCAGGCTTATTGCCTATAACAATGTCAAAGGATGCTGCACCCGACATACTGCTGAAAATGGTTTCGTGTACATGCAAAAAAAGTTGCACTGCAGTATGCGGCTGTCGGATATTATTCCTCAACTGCTTTTTTATCTGTAAACACTGCTCTGGCATCTCATGCCAGAACGCTTCTCAGATTGA
Organism: Leptura quadrifasciata; assembly: GCA_963675555.1. NCBI lineage: Eukaryota > Metazoa > Arthropoda > Insecta > Coleoptera > Cerambycidae > Leptura > Leptura quadrifasciata. Next base: position 106,725,343 of record OY776676.1, read on the forward strand.
GTTTGATGAAGATGAAGACGACGACGAAGATTACTTCGAGCTCGAGGAAGTTGGTGGTGCTGCTGCAATGAATCAGGAAGATAAAATACAGTATTGCAGTACGAGGACATTAGTCAGCCCCAATCCAAACCGATTCGACTACTATAACTACTACACACAAATAATTCGGTTTTTTCAAAACTCATTTTTACTTAATTTCAGTTTTTCTTACACCTATATTTATTCTATATATTGCTCTTGCACTTTGTATTTGTTTAATTTGTTTTGCACTTTGTTGTGGTAAATTGGGTAAATTTTTGTTTTTGGTTTATAAACTTTTGACCTTTCTTTACATTATGCTTTTATTTCGACAATCCATTTTCTCAAATTAATGTTGAAAAATTAAATAAAAGAAATAAAAGAAAATAATAAATATATTTATATGTAGGACATTTTAGATTTTGAGTGTATTTTGCTCAATATTGATCGAAATTGGAAAACCAGGTAACCTATGAACTTGAAACTTTCTATAACTTTCATTCTATGGATTTTTAAGACTTGAAGATGTTTAAAAAGTTGTGTGAATCCAGTGTGAATTTTCTACAAATTTGTAAAAATTGTTGTTATTCGACTGCCAATTACACCCATACCTCTTAATGAAATTTCAACATTGAGGGACTCATTCGAAGCAAAATTTAATGTTCTTTAATTTTAATAATAAATGACTTTTCGATTGGATGCACTGTTATTAAGTTATAGGGCACAAACTGAAAAAAGTGTCAAACATTAGTGGTTTTTTTGGCCACACAAAAATTTGCCTAAGGTTTGGAATTCTAAAACTTGGATTCTGCATACTATAATATATACAAGATGATAAAAAAAATGTACTACTAACTATCATCCTCTTTCGATGACGCCGTTCCCGGACTAGTAGCATTTTGTTATTTTTTAGTCAAACTATAAATAGTAGCTACTCGCACTGCGAGCAATAAATCGTAAGATTAGTGCAGTCTTGAAATGGACTTCGTAGAAACTGCTTGTATAGTAGCTTTGCTATTGCTTAGAAAAACCAAAAAGCAAGCCAAAAAAGATATTGGGTGCATCCGATAATAAATCAACGATTAATAAAAGGATATTTTTATAAAATACAAGATAATTTGGTACACCATCCCGCAAGATTTGTTCAATATTATCGGATGAGTGTGAAGAGTTTAAAAGTTTTGCTTCAAAAAATTCTTTGACATTTCTATCGCTGTATTCTTTTAGATTTTTATCGTAGAGCGCTGGTCTTTTCTCCACTTCTATAACAATAGGGTTTTCCCACTAATTTTATTTTAATAATTTGTGTCGTGAAAACGGTATAATAAAACATTTTATTAATTTACAACAATTTACTTTTCTAATAAGAATTATTTCTAAGAAAATATCGTTAAAACAACTTGCTGATAATTTCACTGCTTTTTAAAACGGGCATTTTTACGCGCCAGAATTACGTATCTACCCGGAAAACCAATGAGATTATGGATATAATTAGTTTGCAATAGATTCTAACTGTGTGTTAAGGAAAGCTTTCCTCTAAAACTCCTCAGAATTTCAATTTGTAATGCTTGTACTGTGATTGGTCTAAAGCAGTGGACGTGTAAATATTGGCCAATCAGAATCCAGATAAATGCCGCACAAGTTATTCGTTAAAGCGTCGGACGTTAATATTTTGTACTGTAGTTTAGGTTTAAACTTCACTGACATTACACATCAGACTAACTAACCTAAAACGTTAAATTTATATTTTTATGTTTGTATTGTGTGGAGTGAAAATATTATTTTATCAGTTTCTGGTTTATATTTTATTAATTCTACAATCAAAATGGAATCAAATAGAAGAGTGATATGTTAAAGGTACCGCTGATAATTTACCTAAAGTAGAAAAGTGCCGAGTGCTGTCAATAAATAGAGGTTATGTTATGTTAACAGAGACCAAGGTTAATAAACAATGTTGAACAGAGACAACCTCTGTGATTAGATTTCAGGGTGTTGACGTCACAACGCGCCAATTTATGGCTGTTTAAAATGAACCCAATATTTTTCAAACTTCAAGTTTTTTCTTGTTACTATTAGTAAAATTAATAAGATAATAAATATGCCATAAATCATTTATTTACGTGAGTTAAGTATTTCAGCAATAATTTTTTTTTCTGGGAAAACCCTATTCTATCTGTAGGAACTAAATCACTTGTTAATTCACTGTCACATATGATTGAGATACTTCTTTTCACAAATCGTACTGCTGATAAACAATCGCAGTGCGTGCACGTCTGTACGTGTACGTATGATTTATTTCAATCGGCGACAATCGCGTCGTCACTAAAATAAGACCAGTTCTATTTTTCAGTCGCAACGATTATTTCACCACAGAATGCGTGTATATTCATTAAAACATTCATTTTTGCGACTAAACAATCGCGCGATTACAAATCGTTTGTGCGCGCCTGGCCTAAGGCGAGGCTATTTTCACGCAATCTATCTACTAAACAAGTGCATTTCTATTCTATTTGCAATTTCTTTATCAATTTCTTCTTTTATTTATTCAAATTTAACTTCTATATAATTCTGTACGTCTTTTTCCAGTTTACTATCTGCCTCTACAATAAATGTAGTCAACGCTTGGTACATTTCACTACATTCATTCACTTCTGTTTTAGTAAATATTCACATTATTTGATCAACTTGATATGTTTATATAAACACTTTTCAGCTTTTGTCAGAACTTCTAGTCATTTTCAATAATTTCTCTAAGATATTTAATATACTGAATAGAATAATTAATTTTTATGTTTTCTGGATTTAATACTATTGCTAACAAATACTTTTCCATTATTATTTTAAGCAATTTAGATAAATTTGTTAATAGCAGGTTACTGAGAATGAAGAAAGTATAAATAATGTTAATTTGTTCATTATTTTATGCACTTTTGGGAACACGTCACAAGTATGTTTGCATTCGTTTTGTTAACTTGAGATCATGATAACCAGATAGGAAAATATTAAAAATTAATATATAATATATTTATTTATGTCCTTTGGTACGTTATTTGCATAAAAATAGTAATAAGTTGACCTAGCTATATTTTAATAATTTTCAAATATTAGAAAAATATACTCAAGCTCATTTGGCAAATGTTATGTAATTATTAATAATTTCAACATCATTGATAATTCTACGTGTAACCGGTAATGCCTATTAAGTTGTAGTTAAAAGTTAATGTGCTTGTAAAATAAAATATTCCAATATTACTGTGGTGCGCCTTGAAATTTGCTAGAAAACCTAACTGAATAATTTTTAAAATGTCAAATATTTAAAATTTTGAAAGGGTTCCATAATATTCTGTCAATATCCAAGATATGTTGCAACATAAATATATAATATAAATCTAAATACACTCAAAACAGCTGGTAGAATATTTGATTTATTTCATATAGGTAACTAAGTGTACTTCTAAATCTTTAATCAATTTTATTCTAAAAATAAACATATATTATCTCTTATTTCTAGTAGATATTGACTGATCATATGAAGAAAATGCATTAGTAATGGTAGGGTATTAAGTTTATGTTAATATTCATTTAATTATACACAGCATTAGCCGATAGTCGCGCTACCGGGTTCGAGCCCCTGCTCTGGTACTGTCGAAGGATATGATTGTATGTCCGCGTTTTTCAATATGTAACCCCTTCCGCACAAGCTTTTGGCTTCTTGAATTGGGGGTTGTCTAATTTCGGTGGTGTTTATTTATTATTATTTATTTTATTATAGGTACATCATAAATTAATAAGTACCAGGCTCAACCACAGCCCGTTGTAATGAGATCCCGGCGCAACTCAGTTCAGATCCGACCATCCGATCGTATCATACTAGCCCGATATACCTGTAAATTCGCAAGACATACAGATAGTCTAAGACTCGGCCGCTGATTTCTGCAAGTATCTGTTTTTTTACGAAACAAAATGAACGATTAATGGCAATGTAATATGTTACTGCCGGGTAGCCTATAAAAAATTAGCAGCAATTACCTTCAATAATTGAATTTATTGTTAATTAATTTAGTAACGAATTCCAACTACATGTTTTTTAAGTGAATTAAACGTCATTTGATAAAGAAGAATGAAAAAAAAAATGGTTGCCAGCTCCCAGGCATTCGCGCCTCTAGGTTGCCAGGTGTAACGAGATATGTTATTGTTAATCATGTGTTAGTCTAGTGTTTTTCAAGAAAATTTTATACCAAATTGAAGTTTAATTTTTGCTATGTACGATAGTACATGGTTGCTAGTAAAAAAATGCTAGTGGTTAATGCCAAGATTTGATATATAAACTGTTTACACCTGGTAACCTAGAGGTTGCGGCTGATTATCCATTTTTTTTTCATTCTTCTCATCATTTCTATGACGCCCGGATTTTAGACTAATAAGTTGAGATGCCTGCCTCACTCCACCTGCCCGACTAGACTAGTATCCATGCCACCACTGATGCCAGTATTACCTCTGACTATCTCAGAGATCTTGGCGCTAGAGTAGAGACACCGTTGTAGGGCTTGTTTTCTAATTATTTTAAGTAGATACTCATATTTAGCTGCCTCATCACTGACTGTAAATATTGCTATGTGAGTCGGTTGGAGAGTTATTAATATTCCGTTTTACCTGATTAGATATAGTTTTCTGTGTGCCAGGATTTTAGGATTACATTATCAACTAGTTTTCCAGTTTTTAACATTTGCACCGATATCATTGTATATAAAAATATCTAGTAAATTTCATCTCGGGCATAATTGCGACATCATAACCTTTCTATTGTTTGATGGGTTTTATTTATAGAATAACCGCACAGATAATTTTCCGTTTCTCCACTGTTGGCTACCTAAGCGCTGCTTAACTTCTCAATATTTGAGTTTAATTAATTTTCTATGCAGCATTCATATGAGATGTTAAAATGTTTAGCCAGTCTTGCCAATTCGACGTTATATCAGCTCTATTTTTTACTAGGAATCGAATTTCTATGATTTGACTGCTTCATATACACTAGAAAAGTTGAATATTCCATAATATTGACAATGAAAGCGACTACATTAAAGGCATTTCGAGTCTTATAGTTATTGGTGCACGTTTTGTGTCATTCTGTAAGTTTTCCCGTAAGTCGAGCGGCCGTTTCCAGATGGCTGCAAATGCAGCAGCATCCGGCACGGCGGCTGGAGCGGCCGCCACCAAATTGCACTGGCGTCGTAGAGATGAATTGGAGGATAATTTTAATAATACATTATAAAAAAAATCAAACAAACAATAGTAACAGAAACTATCGTCGCAGTTTTTACTATAAACAAGTGTTGAAATGAACAATTTTTTCTATCTCATTTCTAGATAAACTATGAAAAAATTAAAATTTCAGATTATGATGCAAATGGGCGTTTGAGGCCAGAAAATGGCAAGTTTATCCGAATCGGCACACCGTCTGTGAGTTGGTCTGTCCGTCTGTCAGCCTATGTATGATTTTTATTTTTCTCAAATACCCGTTCATTGTAGGGAACTACGATTTTTGATATAAGACCTACGAGATTCATGAAAAAACTTATCGAATATTGATGAAATCAGTGCACCATAGACAGCTCTAGGCAGGGCCAAAAATAATTTTTTGTTGAATCTAAAAATGTTTCATATTAAAATTGTTTAGGATGGAAAATTGCATCGTGACGATTTGCAAATTGTTCGTCAGGAGGGCAAATACGTTCTCAGGGAAGACCTAATGACAAGTTTACAATGAATCAAAAATTCTTCGAATAGAGATTGTTCAGGATGAAAAATTTTTGTTGTGAAAAAGTCTTCATATTTCTTATCTGAATACCAGTGATAGCTTCAGGGAAGGCCTAAAAACAAGCTTTCATTTAATCAACCTGTTTTTTAAATTAAAATTCTTTAGAATGGAAAATTGTTTCTAAAAGGCTTTAAATTTCTCGTCTGAGCAGCAGAGAGATTTAGTGATAGTCCAAAACAAGTTTTTGTTGAATCAAAAATGTTCAAATAAAACCATTTAAGATTGTATTAGAAAAGAATTTTTAAAATTTCTCGTCAGAATATAAGGGCAGTTCTAGGACGAACTCAAACCAATTTATTGCTGGAGCAAAATATCTCAAATAATACAAGTTGTTCAAGATGAAAAATTATATCAAACATTTTTTCTCAAATTTCTCGTCAGCATACCATCAAAAGCTCCAAGAAGGATCCAAAAGCAAATTTCCGTTTCAATTTTTTTAAATGAAAATTGATATGAGCCTAAATTAACGAAAAGGCTTTTTGCAACCCGAGGGCTGAATATTTTTCTCTCAAATCAGAAAGTGTGTCAAACCATTATTCATGATGAAAAATTGCATCAAAACATTAAAACGTTATATTTTAGTCGCAATCTCCTCCATAAAATCCTTATTTTACTATAAGGAACGTAACCAGACTGCAACCAACAGTTACTTTCCGGGATATATGCCCCGCCGAGCTCTGAATTACAAGTTACAAGCCTGACGCGTTAAGTGTAATAATTGCATATTACCAACCAAACGTTAATGGTTCGGTTGCAACAAACATCAGCCGAAAAACTGATTCTACTTAAAGGAGCTGTCGTGCCGGTCGTCCCACATCACTTGCAGACTGTAGTTTCGAGCTGTTGGCTCTCGTCAGTGCAAGGTAGGCATGTGACGACCGACAAGAGGATCCCTTGACTATTTGACACATCTCGTTATCCTTAGGATAGCGACTTGCAAAACAATCAGCAGGTGCCATCTAGCGGTCGAGTGTCTGTTGCAATCGAAAAATAAATAGCCTGACTGGGCTTAGTATAACTCAAAATAAATGTACTTCTAGAAGGCAGAATATTAAAACACGCAGTCTGCAAGTGGTGTGGGACGACTGGCACGAGAGCTCTTTTAAGTAGGATCAGTCTTTTTGCTGGTAATATGCAATTATTACCCTCAAGGTACCAGGCTTGTAACTTGTAATTCAACGCGCGGCGGGGCATATAGCCCGGAGAGTAGCTTTGGTTGCAGTCTAGTTACGTTCCTTATAGTAAAATAAGGATTTCATAGAAGAATTTGCGACTTAAATACTATGTTTTAATATTCTGCCCTCTAGAAGCACATTTGAACTATGCAGCAAAATATGTTATTTTTATTTTTTAGGTAGAGCAATAGGTGCGGTCACAGAAAGGAACCAAATTCTTTTATGTCGAATTCCATCCGCAAACATAAATAATATGACTGGAACATAATTAAACATGATTATGTCGAAAAAACGTTTTGCAAATTTCTTTTCAGATTAAACGGCCAAGAAAAATTGCATTCGGTTTAATTTTTGGTTTTATCAAATTGTTTTAGAAATATAACAATTATTAACAAAATATAAGCCAACGCAGAGTGGATTAACTATTACAAAAATAAATGTGTAGTAAAATACTACACCAGACCAAATATTCCGCTGTTTCCTACGAAAGGAAATAAATTTTCATAAAAATATTTTTAGGACATGGGGTGATGAGGAAGTAGACATCCATCCGAAACCGATTTTTTAACGTAAATTTATATTTTCAAGATTAAAATTTTCAACTTGCGGCATAAGAACTTTTAGTTGCCAATGTTTAAAATTAATCTATTTCAAAAAATTTCAAATTCCCTTGCAATAATGTTCACATTTACAAATGTTTGCAATTTTTCAATAATTCTCTAGTTGAGTTGTGAAACTCAAGTTGTTTAGATAAGTAACGGGTTTCCTTATGTTATATCCATACTCACTACGTATTTTAACCTCTCCACAATAAAATTGTGAGAGGTTACTAAAATTGGTTCAAAAACGAAAATTGAGATAACATCAAATCTTTAGGTTTTGAGGTCCTAGGAACCCAAAGTATGTATGTATGTGTTTTAGCACGATAGCGCCGAAACTACTGAACGGATTTGAATGAAACTTTGCATGTGCATTTCTTTAGTGCCCCAGAAGATCTGAAAAGGTTTTAGTTGAGATCGGATTACGTTTAGTGCCATTTTGACGCAACAAGTTGTTTATTTTATAATTACTTCCAATTTGCAATGGAACCATTGAAAAGCAGTTAAAATTCTGATTTCAACGATATATCACACTTCCACCTTTTCGATTTCGTTTCCGTGAAAAAAATTAAAAACAAAGCAAATATGAAGCTTAGATCGCATTTCGCATGATATGATCGATGCGCGTAGCCGTTACGTCGTGAAACTCGTCACATCACGTGTCAATTAACGTGTGAGGGTTTCTTCACTGCTCTAGAAGTAGAGCGGATTATTTTATTTTTCAGTTATATCGATGCGCGTTGCGTAGCGGGCAGCTTAGTCGTATAGATGCGCAGTTGTGCCGTTGCACATAATGTATTTTTGAGTTTAATGGATGTGCGTTTTCTCAATTCATAGCTACACAAATCTAGTAAATCATTCATTGATCATTGATATTAACTCTACATGGGCAAATGGAGTGTTTGTGTTGCAAAAAAGAGCCATACGCTGTATGTTCGGATTAAAATTTAGAGAATCGTGCAAAATGACATTTAAATAACAAAAAATATTTACTCTACCGTGTTTATAAATTTTTGAAATTTTGAAGTTGGTAAAAAAGAATTTAACCAATTTTAATATTTTAATTCATTGAATACATATCATAGCTATCAAACTCGTCATGGTTCTGATTTGCAACATGAGATACATAGACTTGAATTATATAAATCTAACCCATATTATATAGGCCCTGTGCTCTACAATAAACTCACTCCAGATTTAAAGAATATTGGTAATATAAAAATATTTTTATCTAGATTAAAAGTATTTCTCGTTTTATTCCGTAGAGGAATTTCTGATGTATTAATCGATACAATACTTTTACTTTTATTTATTTCTTTCATTTAACTCTTTCTTACATTTTTGTGTTTTCATATCTAATTATAAGTTTTTTTTGTTTAACTTTTCCTATGTCATGTATATGATCTATTGGATGATGAATAAATGTATTCTATTTTATTCTATTCAGCTCAATTATTAGTCAAATAATTAAACAATCACTATCTTAGAAATAAATAGAAGCTCATGCAAATTTCTTTCCATTAGTAACTAAAGCAATGGTCCATTATCTTAAATAATATTCGTTTATATACACCACGTTTTATTCACTTTTCAATACATTATAATTAAACGTATAATTCAAACCCACATCTAACTTTATTGTTTATCACTTAAAAGCGAGGTATTCTTGTTATTAACATAAATAATCAATATGGTGCATTGATGATAACATGTATACCTGACGTTAAAAACCCATATAACATCAATGACCCTATTATACACACCGACAATTCCGTCGACAAAATAATGAACCTAAAACAGCTTACGCGACACGATGCTCGATAACTATTTGATACTTATAAAATTGATGCTAATTAATAGAAAACAATTTCTAATTTTTATTTCATCAACAGCAAAGAATTTGTTGCTTCTGAGGGGTTTTGGATGCATTCGGTATATACGAGCTGTGGAGGCTACAGCTCCAGGTTCCATAAAGGCGACTTCTTTAAAGAAAATTATAAAGTTTTTTTTTTTTTTTTTTTTTTATACATTTATTTAACGTCGGCCTATTTCCGCTACTGAGGCCTAACACCGACGCCTGTAGACGAGCTACCCCCAACCAGGAATTTTGCCGAACCTCTTCCCTTAAGAAGAGTAGGGATCTTTTACTTGCCTAACATTTAATAGACAAGGGACCGACGGCTTTACATCCCCTCCGAAGGATGGTATATCTCCTATACAACCCTCGCCTAAGGTTGTATAGCTTCCGCGCATACACTGATATACAAGCCGCTGGAAGATATGTGAGGCGAGGACGTGGTCTTCGTTTGGAACGGTCACCAATCCAACTACTAACCACGCCTAACGTTGCTTTACATCGCATATCGAAGTATGTACATAGTAAAGACGCACCTACGCTCGCCCCAATTATAAAGTTCATTACATATATATCGACTTCTCACAACTTACACACTTTTTTAATTATTATGAAATTATTTACTTTCTGTGTATTGTTGCCCTAATCTGGGCGCGCTAATGTACTACTCAGGTAAGTAGGTTATTTAAAACACTCATTATTGAAGAACCTATCAAAACAACTACTCTTCTAACTAATACTAACGAAGTATTGAATTACACGACAGGATTCCTAGTATTTTAAAGCAAAAACTTATTGAAAATACTTAAGTCATTTATTGAAATTCAGTAATTCACAACAATTATTGAACCTTATTGAACTTTATATTTCAACTCTAGAAAAGTTTTTCCGAACTGGTTAGTTCTCACCAGTAGAATATAAAAACATTCATTCATTATTTACAATATAATAATCGTGTCAAATTAGCAAAAGGGTACCTACTTTTTGAAGTAGAACCCAATGGCCTAATTTTTTTTGGAAAGTGTTCAGAAACACTTATTGGTCAAATGTTATATGGTCTGAGGGTGTGCAAATGTTTTAATTCATTATTATAAATGGCTAATGTTAATGAACGAACAATTAATGTACCATTAATTAACAAATTCAAAATCTCGAAAAATATCTCACGAAATGGACCCAAAATCTGTATTCGGAGGTTTTTAAGGTCGCTGAACACGAATCCGAGGTCCAAATTTAAACATTCAAAATGGTGGATCCAATATGGTCGGCTTTTAAGGTTAGATTTCCATTTTTGTTAAAGACAAATCACGAAATTTAACAAAAATGTACAGTCGGAGGTTTTACAATTCACTCATGATGATTTTGTTATACAAAGAAAACGAAGTATAATACTCCTGTAGAAAATGTATAGGTTTGATGTCGATACGAAAACAATTGGTCATGAAATGTTATATTTTAATATACTTATAATAATTATGATATTTATGTAATATTTATTATAGTTATATTATAAATGCCTAATGAATAATTTTCTTGATTTTAAATATAATAAAATATATGATATTTGTTAATAAATAAAGAAAAAAGTAATTGTTACAAATTTATTTTTTTTATTTGCTTTTTATATATATTTTTAAATAAATATATTTATATTTTTTAAATGTATGTAATAGGAGTAATTGAAATAATAATTATAAAAATAATATTTTTAAATTGTATTACAGGCAAGGTGTTATCAGAAAATATTTTGGGGATCAAATCCAAATGAGAAATTAAAATGTTTTAAATTAAATACAATCACCTACGGTACTACGTCGGCGCCGTATCTGGCTGTGCGGTACTTAATGCAATTAGCGATTGAAGACAAGGATGCTTTTCCGAGGGCTAGCGAAATCATTGCTAATAGTTTTTATGTAGATGATCTCTTAACGAGTTCAAATTCATTGTCCGATTTAGTTAAAATACAGGGAGAAATATCTAGTATACTCTCAGGTGCAGGGTTTGAATTAAGGCAGTGGTTACGTAACGAAAGAGAAGTTTTAAATGATTTTTCAGTAAATAACAAATTACCTGCTAGTATCTTGCAAATTGGGTAAAAGAGAATAATAAAACGTTAGATGTTCTTTGGAATGCGTCGTCTGATATTATTCAATATTCAGTAGGTTTTTTTGATGAGAATATTTCAAATATTAGTAAACGAAATATTTTGTCAGTTGTATGTCAAATATATGACCCGTTAGGGCTTTTAGGACCGGTAATAATTATCGCTAAACTTTTACTTCAGGAATTGTGGAAATTAAATATTTCGTGGGATGATGATGTACTTCTTAATATATTAGAAAAATGGTTACAATTTCAAAGAATATGTATGTATGTGTATATAAATGAACGAAAAATCCCGCAAAATACAGTATTATCAGATTATATTACTACTGAATTGCACGGATACGCCGATTCATCAGAAAAGGCATATGGTGCCTCATTATATATAAGATATGCAAATTCAAGTGGGTTAATTTCTTCACATTTACTATGTGCGAAGTCTAGAGTTGCACCTATAGAAACTGTCTACCAGGCTTAGAATTGTGTGCAGCGGTTCTTTTAGCTAATTTAGCGAAGAAAGCTTTGGACTCATTAGAAATCAATTTTCATAATAAGTATTTTTGGACAGATTCCTCGATTACCTTAGCATGGTTAAAGGGGGATATTAGCAAATGGAAAACATTTGTAGCTAATCGGGTCTCAGAGATTGTTTCATTGACTGATGAAAATAATTGGTTTCATATTAGGTCTCAAGAAAGTCCAGCGGATATACTGTCGCGCGGTTTATCTGCTCATTTATTAGGCCACTCAAAATTATGGTGGCAAGGACCGGACTGGCTGTTGCGTCCTAATTCGGAATGGATTATGAGTAATACAAATTTAGATTTTGAGGTTCAGAACTGCGATCCGTTTCTAATTTTTTGATTAGTATAGACAATGTTTTCGGTATTTTTTCTGAACTGATTAAAAGGTATTCATCCTTTAATAAATTACTAAAAAGTTATATGATTTTTTGAGTTCAGAACGCGATTTTATTTCTAATAAATTAGTAGATGAACGAATATCTTGGTATTTTATACCGGCGGCATTTGGGAAGCGGGAATCAAAAGTTGCAAACATATTAAATGAGTTTTGGGTGGAACCTCGCTCACTTATGAAGATTTCTCCACCTTGCTTGATAGTATTCTTAATTCACGACCCCTTTGTAATTCACGACCCCTTTGTCCTCTATATAATGATCCCGACGACTCTACTGCCTTAACGTCTGCGCATTTTTTGATTGGAAGAACTTTGACGCTCATTCCTGAATAAATTTAGAAGAAGTGTCAGAAAACAGGCTTAACAAGTTTAAAAGATTGCAAGCTTTGTTGCAACATTTTTGGCGTCAATGGCAAGCAGCCTAAACGAGCTGCAAACACGTGTAAAGTGGCGTCAGAAATCCAACGAGTTAATCAAAGTTGGATTCTTGGTTTTGATTTAAATGGACAACGTTCCACCATTTCATTGGCCTCTTGGTAAAGTGACTTCGTTATTCCCAGGAAAGGATGGTATTGTGAGAGTTGTGGAAGTGTGGATGCACGACAATTTGATAAAACGTGCAGTGACAAAGTTGTGCGTGCTGTCTCTGGGATAAATTCGGGTGTTTAAGACTATCTGTAGTACTTAAGTTAAAATTATGTTTTAGTATTTATTTTTAGCCTTAAGGAAGCGACATCATGATTTGTTTATCCAAATTGTAACGTCACTAGTTCAAGTAAACATTGAAACGAATAGACATTTGGTAAGGGACTCAAATGTAGACTAGGAAGATGTGTGTTATTATTCATTTATGGTTAGCCTACTATATCATTTATTGTTACTTTTCTGTTACATCGTAATAAGGATATTAACTATGTTTAAAATGTTATCCATGTTTTAGTTGAAAGCATGGCATTTCAAGGCGGGCAGCATGTTTGAGCGTTTTCTTTGATTAATTTGTATAAAATGTGTTTTTGTGTTGTATGTGTAATTTTGTAAATAATGCTCTATATATCAAATACCTAACAGAGTCTGTAAATAATGAATATTGCAATTTGTTTTATTGGGCATGTCTAGACGTCTCAAATAGTTATCATACCTTATATATGTACGTTTATTGTTGTTATTTAAAAAGAATTTAAGTCTAGGAATTTCCAGTACACCTGCATCCATAGAAATATTGTAGAAAGTAAGATAATTTTGGAACCCTTGTTAATTACTATTTTGTTTTAAATGCAACTGGGAAAAACCATTTACCTTCAATTACCCTTGCAGGTAAGGCTATGTAACCCAGTCACGTTTTGGTCATGAGAGAGTAGAGTTGTAACTCAACACATTCGTACGAGAGAGTGTTGAGTAAGGGTTGTGCGTGTGCACTACGTACCCTTAATATTTTTGCAGAGATCAATACTCTATAAATTGTATAATGTTAAAATAAATGTATATTGTTTAACAAGTGTTTGAATTGTGCCCATTACACAAGGTGTGCCCATTACACTGGTCCACTTATCGAAGGAAACAATTTAGAGTGAGTTGTGCCCATTGCACTGGTCATTAGCATCGAAGGAGCCAAGTTTTAGCTACCATAGTGGCAGGTTGGGTGTTCAAAGTACGGCACCCATCATTACATCTTTATTTCACAAACCTACTGTATTTCATAATTATCTATGCAATTATTTGTTTAGCTAAATAGAATAATAATATAGTAAGAGAATTTGTTTATTTAACTTAATTTAAGACTTAAATAATGCCAAATTTACATCCACTTAAAATAATATTAAATATATATATAATTATATTATATTTAATTTTTTCTCATAAAAATCGTAAACTTTGATCTCAAAAACCGCTATGCACAGATTTTTGTTCAATTTCGTGATTTGTCTTTAACAAAAATGGAAATCTAACCTTAAAGTCGGACATATTGGATCCGTCATTTTGAATTTTTAAATTTGGATCTCGGATTCGTATTCAGCGACTTCGAAAACCTCCATAAACATTGTAAAGAACCGGAAATGGGGGACAAACTGACAAAGCTAAATCCTCAAGACAACTCGCTGTGGAAGTTGACGAGGGCCTTAAAAAGTACGCGGGAGGCTATACCCGCGTTGATGGGCGCGAACGAACGGACGTCGATGACAGACGTTCAAAAAGTAAGCGACCTAACCACGCATTTTAAAAGTATTCACAATAATAACATTTCAACAACCTCGGGAAGAGCACCACCATGCTGCTCCTCGACATTGAGAAGGCGTTCGACGCCGTCTAGATCCCGGAATTACTCTACAAACTACACCACTACAATTTTCCGACTTACTTCATCAAGCTCATTCATTCATTCCCAACGGACAGATCTCTACAGGTTCGAGTGAATAATAAACTGTCAACACGGAGCGACGGCGGGACATTCGCGCGGGAGTCCCGCAAGAATCATGTGTGTCACCAATGTACAACTTGTAACTTGTACGTCTCCGGCTTCCCATAGTTCCCGAATACGAAGTTGGCCAAATACGCCGATGACACAGCCATGTACGCACATTCTCATAACGCACAAGCAGAAAATATGCTCGTGCCCCGACTTATTATGGCCAGTGGAAGATTCGGGTGAACGCTGAGAAGTCGGAGGCGATAGTCTTCATGCATCGTTTTATTGAAAACAAAATCTTAAACCTATTTCGATCAGGGGAAACAAAATTCCAACCAGGAGTTGCGTAAAGTACTTGGGGGGTAAGACTAGACCAAAGACTGACGTTCAGTACTCATATAAATGAGATAAAACAGACGGTTTATTCCCTGTCCAGGAGTCTGTGTTCGCGCATTGTTAGCAGACTTAACCGACAAAATAAAAAACTGTTGTACACAATGGTGGTCAGGCCGTCCATCACATACACGGCGCTGGTGTGGTGCAGCATACCTGCCACGACAATGAAAAAACTGTTTGAGCACAAATTTATGCGCTCATATCGAATTCTGGAAGGCATACCTCCCTCAGAGATCTGTATGCACGATGCAACGACATAACGACGATGGCGGACTACGTCCAGCGCATCTCTCAAAATTTCTATTCGTTAAAGCTGGGTGATAGTCCGCTAACAAGACACATAACGCAAATTAGACAGCATAATGCTTCATTTCGGATTAAACACCCCTTACCATACCAGACGTTACCGATTTTCTGTCAACCTCTGTAGCCAAGCTTCACCAACTAAAACTTCCGCATACCCTATCCGCCTTTACTAATATTTTTCTGTTTGTGTCCTTGTGTTTGTTGTTTTCTTTGTATACATTTTTATTTTTAAATTCATTTCTCATCATGAGTCTCAAATAAATTAAACTATTCTGAAATAAAAATAAGAATTTTTATTTCTTAAAGCCAACAGCCCTGCGCAGCCCTGCGCAGCCCTGCGCAGCTCGGCGTTCATGGGTTTTGCAGAAGGTGCCTCGTTGATGAGGTATCTACGTCAACTGCAAAAATTTAAAAAAAGTGTTACAGTGAATCAGTTATTAAAAGTATGTGTAGTTTTAAGTTTTTTAAAAAAATCTTTATTCTTTATATTTAATGGTATTACCTAATTTTATTTGCTTGTTGCAAAAGGTGCTTAGGTTAAGTTTTAAAATTTGTTTTTTTTACCAAGCCAGACCCGGTTCGCCCGGCCTTGTAATCGGCCACCGTGATCAATGCAGTGGTTGCACGACTGGCCCCGGGGCGGATTCTGGAACGGTATTTCTTGTATACATATTAAATAAAGCTGTTTTGAATTGAATTGAAAAAAAAAATAGCTCATGCCCTTCACATTATTGAGGGAGTTTTTGAATTGTGAAGCCGCATGTATACAGAGACACGAGGGCATTGGAAAGCCACACAACTGATTTGGACCTTCTTCTTGCAACTGATTAAAAATAGAAAAGTTTGTGTTTTATTTTATTTCTGTTTCATACCATGTAAAATTGTAATTTTAAATAATAGAGTAAAGAAAATATTTACTTTCCCAAACACATACTACAAACTTCAAAATGTATTCACACTTTATTAACCGAAGAAAGTCTTTTTATAAATAGAACACATACAATTTTAATACGGTTCCAAAAATCAGTTTCAAATGTTGAAATAGACTTTATACATTGGAAAATATATTACATTGACAACAAAATGAATTGTGCTAAAAACTATGTAAAGCAAATTTTTCCTGAAAATATTTTTAATCAGTATAACAGCTACCAAATAACATCTTATAGAACAAAATACAGGGTGATTAATAAAATGCAAATTAATAAATGCAATGCTTTATTTGAAAGTCAAGAAAATATCAGATAATTAAAATGTAAATTTTAAATGGTTAGTAAATATTTGCGACCATCCAATACCGAAAAATGTTCAACATTTGTTAAGTTTAGGAGATAAATTTAATTTACCATATGACATAAAATCCCTACCAATAGAAGAACTTATAATAGACGTAGAATATATTATTTACCAACTCGATGATAATGACATAATAGAAATTCGCCACAAATTTATTAACATAATTACCAATATTTTACACTATTTTGAAAACAAAAATGTAAACTCTCACATGTATCATTGTAAAAAAATATTAAAAGATACAAATGATACCCATAAATTTATAAAACAAAACATAGATGATATTGTAATAACAAAAGCTTATAAAGGAAACGTAACTGTTATACTTAGTAAAGAGGAATATGAACAGAAAGAAATATTTAGAACTTATAAACAATTATCCAAAGACCCTGCTACTAGTATGCAAAATAAATATAACAAATTATTAGTTCAATTAGTTAATAACGGCCATTTAGATGAAGAAGTGGGGAAAAACTTAAATCAAATAGAGGTGTACCACCAAAAATCTACTTTCTACCGAAAATTCAGAAAGATAATAAGACCACTTAGACCTATAGTTTCTTTTATAGGCTCACCTCTTTATAGTGTTACGAAATTTATTTCTTTATTCTAAATTACGCATTCCTTAAAGATGAAAGGTACGTAAAAACTCACTTGAGTTTGTAGAGTTTATTAATGCTCAAACTGTTCCTCAAAATTATATTTTTGTTTATTTAGATGTTAAATCACTTTTTACTAATATTCTAACGGATATAATAGAACAATTAATTACAGATATATGATAAAAGATAACACAACTATGTCTCTTGGTGTACTTTTGCTGTTATTTATATTATGTATAGAAAATAATTACTTTTAGTATGAGAATGATTATTGTACTCAAGTTTTTGGCTTGGGCATGGGAAACTGTATGTCTCCAGTGTGTGCTGACTTACTTTTGTCGGAACTCCAAGATGTTAGCCTTAAAAAACAAAACTGTGTATTATTCGTTAAAAGGATGTGGATGACATATTTATGGCCATTGACAAGGATAAGTTACAATTAGTGTTAAACACATCTAATGGTTTTCATCAAAAAATACAATTTACTGAGGAAAAAGAAAAAATAACCAACTTGCATTTTTTTATGTGTTGGTTATTAGACATAACACAGGGAAACTCATAACAGATTGGTACCATAAACCAACCTTTTCTGAGAGAGTTATTAATTTTCACTCAGAGCATTCTTTTAAGCAAAAAATAAATATTATCAACAATCTAAAAGACAGAGCGCTAAAATTATCAGACCATGATTATTGGGAAAAAATTTAAACTATATACATAACATGCTTTTAAAAATTAATTATCCACCAAAATTAATAAGAAGATTCCTAAATAATAATTCTACATCTACCACACCGACAAACAATAATACACAGATACAGGGTGATATAAAATATTTAAAAATTCCATATATAAGTGAGTTATCTGAAAAATTAAAGAGGATAATAACTAAAAAACAGATAAAATTAAAACAGCTTTTAAAAATCAAAATACAATGAAAAATAAATTCTTTACAAGATTAAATTTAAAAACACAAAAAGAACTACAATTGGATGTAATCTATGAAATACATTGTATTGTGATAAAAGCTATATTGGACAAACAGGTAGGTACCTAACACAGAGAATATTGGAACATAAGAATAACAGTAGAAATGCATTAAATAAAAATAATCCCATCCAACTTGTAGAATAGGTATTAACTGGACATACTTTTAAATTTTATGAAACTAGAATAATTGGGAAACAAAACAATCTAAAGACAAGATTAGCACATGAAATGATTTGCATTAAGAAAAACGAAAAACGTGTTAACAAAAGATCCGATATCAAAAACTTAAATGCAGCCTATTTCAATATTATTAGTAAAATTAAAAGATAAAGTCAATAGCATAATAACACTAGGTATATTAATATTTAATTGAAATTACTCCTAGACAAACAAAAAATCTGAGCACCTGATAACGTATCATCGGGTACACAGTATTAAAGTTAAACTTGTATGTATAGTCGAAGTAAGGACTTCCTGAGACAAAAAAACTAAGCAAAAACTTTACTTCATAATTAATAAAAATAAAAAATGCGAACAAAAACTTTACAATATAATTATATCGCTGCGAGCCATGGCGCCAAGCCTGACATGAAACATCCCCGACGCACATCAAAAACCTATAAAGGTAAGCGAGTCAATTTGCGAACAGCACAAAAAAGAGTACCGGTAATTTAATGAATTCGTAGGTACACTGGTACCTAGTGATGTCCCAGAAGTTATGTATTATATATGACATCAAAATACAAATTATATGTAAGTCTATTTCCAACTTTTTGAATTTTGCAAGTTTTTGTAAGTGTAAGTTGTTGTTTATGTTAGTTTTCTTTTTTGTATGTATCTATTCACTTAAAAAAAGTTTTAGCTGAAATTTTAACGTGTTATGCAACCAATTTTATTATTTTAAGGTAAATTTTTAATTTTGATTTGATTGATAATTTCATAGAATTCTTTATATTTCTAGTGTCCTGAGGATATTTATAATATTAAACGAAACGTCAACAAATTAATAATTGTGTTTTTTTGACAAAACGTTGATCCCAACATCTACCAAACTCATCAAACAAAAATATTTACTTTAATAAAAATACTTAGCGATAACGTGGGTGTAATTTCAGATAACGTGTAAAAGCAATTAATAATAAACCGATTAATTGCTTTTGTATTCGTGCATATACATTTTTACAACTGTTGTGCTGGATGCATGGTCTATGACCCAAAGCAAAAAAAAACATCTGTTGGTATAAGAATAGATAAAAACAGTTTGTAATTCATTTTCAACCTCGTTTATTAACCAAAAAGTTGAATGACTTAGAACTAAGTTCTCAATAAAATAGAGAAAATTAATTCTGAACCCTCATCAAGATAGTATTTTTTTCAATTTTTTAATTTTATTTTAACTCCTTATTTAGATTAATGTCCTGGAGGTGTTTAGCATTAGCTACGTTACCACTCAACCAGGACACATACACATAGACAATTATACAATGGCCATTTCCCACGACATTGCCATCTTCCGCAGCTGAAACTCGAACTCAGGAGTGGTAGAGCAGCTACCCATGTTGTCTCTTACACAACCTCATCTAGTCCACTGCTACAAACTCGGTAATACATTATAACATTCAAAAATTTACTTTTTAAAATGCCACATAGGGAGTTTGAATTATCTCGAGACAAAAGTGTCAATTTTACTTTAATCAGAGCTATGGAATTTAAAATTTTGGAGAGGAAAAAGTTTTTTATTTCTTGGTAATCATCATTTTTAAAAGACGTAAAGTGATATTTATTTATTAAACTATAAAAACTGTACAAAAAGTTGATTTCCAAAAGGAGATGCCTCTGCTTTGTATTTGTGTACACAATATAGATAATACTAGATTGTTGTCACGAATCGTAAATAGATAGGGAAATAATTATGCAAATATAGATATACCCATTTTGACAGGTGGTCATTGGAATAAAAAGAGAAATTTAATTTATTGTTAAATACAAAGTTGTTTATAGCAAAAGAAATTTAATGAGTTCTTCTACTCTGCCATCTAACGTGTGGGCAATCACGGATCTGTAATATGTGCATTAATATATCATAAATCATCTATAATTAATAGCGATAGAAATATCATGTTTCTATTCTAAATGCACATAACCATTAATATTTAACTTCGTTTAATTTTCCAATGATGAACATATTTAAATTGATAGTTAACTGTACAGAGGCTTCTTCCTATTTATTTTTTGTTACATGCAAAGCAATAATGATTATATATACCTACTAGTTATATGTGTAATTATCCAATTTATTAAACAAGTATGTTCAGTCATCACTTTATTACTTTTTGCTATTAATAAAAAATTTCTTCAAATTTTACTACAATCTGTGAAATAATAAACGCCATATCCTTCGTAAGATTAGGTGCAGTAAAAAATACCTAAATAAAATCTTTGCGGTGTTATTATTACCTAGTAGCATAAAACGACTTCTTGTTCGACCTTAGCCAAATTGAATAAGTATAATAAAAATAACTTTATAGCTATCTTTACAAAAGATTCAACATCTTCAGAAATTTTATATTTTTGTAGACAATTAAAGAACCGCAAGAAGAGGCATGTACATCTCAAATCTTGTATAATAAACTGACTTATTAAACCTTCCATAAAACATCTCGTAGCTGGTCCCAAGGTAATTTCAATTTTTATTACCACCATAAACTCGATCATCAGATGTAATGTACGCCCATGCCTTGGATGACGAGTGTTAAGATCAGTGGAAGTGAATACACAGTACCGTTACCCGTTAGTCGGTTTCTGCTGGGTGGGGGAACTTTGATACTGGTAACACACTTCCGTGGGTAGACGGAGGAACTCCGACTCCCGCGTGTTGATCGCTCGAGGTACTCAAGTAGATAGATAGCCCTAGCGGTACTTCTGGTGCGTCATATTTTGCTTTAGAATATTGTGATGTTCGCTGATTCCGAGACCGTTAATTGAAAGTGAAGTTGCTGGACTCATTCCCTGGCCTACTCCCATTTCATATTGTTTATTTGCCATACAATTCATAATTTTAAATATTTGTGTTACGACAACGAATTATTTTATTTAGTCCAATAAAGAATAGTAAAAAATACAAAGCGCTAATGGCTTGACTCAATAGTATTATCAATTTATTCAATCAATGAGAGCATAATGACTTATTAATTTCCAAAAAATACGTAATTCTGATAAATTGAATATTAACGGAAGATTGCAATTTTCACGAATTAAGTTTTAATGCCAAGAAAAAGAAAATGAAAAATGCCTTGGCACACACAATGGGATCCCGTTGAGTCCTCTTTTGGCCGATATTTTTATGTCTCACTTAGAACAACAAATAGTCAATACACAGTAAAGCAAAAAGCATATCAAATTTTAGTATAGATATGTGGACGACTGTTAGTCTGCTTCACAGGTAGAGAGAGACAATTAAATACTTTTTCTAATTTTGACATATAAAGTGACACTTTTTAAAACTGATTGACATTATGAAACGTCTTACTTTTTGTAACTAGTTGCATAAAGTAAAATTTTATGCAATTGGTGACGAAAAATGTATTTCAAAATTAGTGACAAAAAGAATTATTCTATTTATTAAACTGTTATAATACAAGTTAAAAACATAAATTATAAATTAATTAATTATTATAAATATTGATAACACAATTATTGCAATTATTCAAATTAATTCCCGACGACATATTTTTTTCATTGCTCGAACTTGCTGTTATTTGGGAAGTGGCGCACATTGCTTTAGATGTTTCACCAAATATTTCTTGCGCTATAAGTTTCTTATTATTCATAGAATTTTCGACATATCCCTCCGCAACAGAGCTAGATTTCCAACCTCCGTGCCTCTTTAATTTTAAAATATCAGCGCCACTGTCTGCTAGAAAAGTGGCAGAGCTTCTTCTAAAGCAGTGGCCAGTATATAGAACAGGGTTTGAAAGACGAAGAAATTGTGCAATAACTTTTGGCAGACTGCTAAATGTGTTAATTCCAACAGGATTTCTGGTACATTTTCCATTCGCATATTTTACAAAAAATCTGTTGTGTTTAAGAACCTGGGGACGCAGCTTAATATATTTTCTTAATATTTCAACAAGATTCGTATTTTCAATGTCTCCAGCGGTAATTGCAAACTGCCGTATAACTTTTGTTTTTGAAGGTGGGATATCAACATGAAAATAGCTTCCTTCGTCTATAACATTTTCAACTGGAAGAAATGTTAATTCTGCTTTTCTGCATGCTCCTGCCATTCCAATTATCATTGCAACCTTAGCCATTAAGTATTCTTTGTCATCAGCTTCCACTAAAAATTTGGCAAAATCTTCTTTAATAAAAACTTTTGACTTTTTAGCACTGTACCCGTCCGCTTGACTTTTAATATATGCTACCAAATTTGTATATTTTTTAATATCAATATTCCTTTTCAGATTTAGTTCAGACCTTAACATTGAGTAAAGTGTCCATAATGTGGAAACTTTTAGATCTTTCTTACCCTCAAAATATGCAAGTAAAACTTTCTCATTAACATGTTTAATTTTCTTCTCATCACACCACGTAACAAATTTTTCGTATGCCAAATCATAAACTGCCTTTGACTTTTTGGGAATTACTGATAATAGAGCATTACCTGCTGCCTCTTCAATATCGCTTGGTAGCTCTTCAGAACTTGAATTACTCATTTTAAAAAAATAAAACTAAAAATATATCAATCTCACTAAAAACCTTCCGTCTAGACTTTTTTACAAAATGTCAAACTGACAACTAACATGAAGTAACAGCAACAAACTAAATTTATGTTTTCCAAATTTTTATCAATTATATTAAATTTAATTTTTTTATTATTTTCTTCAAAATTAGAAAAAATCTTGTAAGCAATACATTACGAAATGAAATTTTGTGTAACTTGTGAATTTTGAATTGTGAAAAATCTCACGCGTTACACAAAATTAGGCATTTCGTAACTGATGGCATAAATAGCTATTTTTAAATTACATAAATACCGTCCATCCCAATATTTTGGATTTAAACCTAACCCACAAAGATAATAAAATTCACTTCAATATCTATAGAAAAGCAACAGACACTACTATTTCAAATTATCCACTAAGCCCCACGTCACATAAACTAGCAGCATATAACTCTATGAAGCATAGAGCTTCATCACTACCCCTTTCAAAGGAACATTTAAAAATTGAAATAGACGCCATAAAAACAACAGCATTGAATAATGGTTTTCAAGTAAGAACAATAGAAAATCTAATTAACAAAAAACAATTTAAATTAGTTTGCTATAGTATATATCCACATATTAAAGATCACAGTAACGATAAATATGTATTCCTAACATATTATGGCAGCATTTCTAAAAAAATTGGAAACATTTTGTCATCACATAATCTAAAAGTTAGCTTTAAGTCACAATCTAAACTGTCAAATATATTACTTAACGCCAAAGATGAAACCAACCAACTTAAAAATCAGGAATTTATATGTCCGAATTGTAATACCTCCTATATAGGTCAAGTTGGTTAAGTCCACCTAGGACTGAAAAGTCGCCGCTCTCAGGTACTTGCAGAATCGCAAGTCGCTATACGCCCATGGAGACCTATGATGTATAGTAGCAATTGACCATTTGAGAGGTTTCACTTACCTCTCGCCACTACTCAATTTACTATAGTTTGTATAAAACTAGCAGATTGGCCACTATCATTTGTCTGTTCCATGACCTATGGCATACTGATGAGAACTAATAAGTTCGAAACCGATCTATGTCTGGTCAGGAAATTGACAAATGATATTGGTTACCATTAATTCATGATTTGTAAGGTGTAATTCAATGCAGGTCGTGGTATTTGTCCGCTGAGTAGTTGTTAGTTAGTGTTGTAAATTTTCCCTCAATAATTTTAAACATATACGAAATAGTTACATTTAAATTTAGAAAATACGAAAGTTGGTGTAATTTTTAAAATTAAAGCTAACTATTTTGCAAACAACTGAAATTATTGAGTAAACATTCATATTACTATACACCTGTCATAGTTCTACTTAGGTAGTCTTATACTTTTTTTTACCAATATATGTATTTAAAAGAAGTTATGGCCAAGAATAATATCTCTCTCTCTTGGATATTCCCACCTTAACTCTAGGAGATCTAGGTTTATCCGAGTGAAGGAGGCGAGGCCCTACAGTTAGTGGGATCCGAACCACTTCTTGGCGATAATTTACAATTGAAAATTACCTCGCAATAGGGGGGACTCGAACTCACTTCGCTAGGTATGCTTAGAGAGAACGCTAGACAGGCTAATCCGCTGAGCTACCGTCCCCCCCCCCAACTTTTTAAATATACATGATCCTTCCCGTGACCTGACCCGGAGCCAGTTAAATATCCACTGTACGCAGCGCTGTAGCAATTGAATAAATAAAAACCTAGCTCGATTCTTCCATCACAGCGACAAATTAATGTAGTAATATGTAAGAAAATCCATAAAAAGGATCAAATCAATTAAAACTTACTATCTAGAAAAAGTAAGGGAGATGCACTAAATTCATTTGAATAGCTACTACGGGCTAAACCTCAAAGGAAAATCCCGATTGAAACAACTACCACAACGACAGCATTCTAATATATCATTTTCTAACATTTGTGTTGGTTTTGAAGAGGAAAAATAGAAATGAAATGAAAAGGGGGACATAAAAGAATTAAAGTTATATAGTGTTCGGTAGGAAAGGGCGGAGTAAAAGGAAGTTGTGGTAAGTGAAAGGTTGGTTAGAGGAGTTGCCGGAAAATCGGCAATGCCTGGTAAGATAGGGTGTGCCCTGCGAATGGGGCATTACGCTACCTAATTTGTGTAATGTTCTGGGTTAGCGGGCTGTCACCCAAATTGAGAATATGAAATTTTCTGGATGTAGTCAGCTACAGGAGCAATGTCGTGACAACATATACAGATTCGGAAAATGAAGTTGGTGATATAGGAAATATCGGCCACACATCCAGTCCTCCTCCCATAATTCTTGAACGCACCTCGTGGCGCAGGTAACCTCCCCTTATAAAAGTAAATAGATATGGATTGACCAGTCGCATTAAAACAAAGACCTCATGGCGCAGAACATGTACTCAATCCCTGCGTTGATTCATGACAAGGCGTGGTTTACCTGCGCTGTTAACATTTACATATAACGAACTACAATTTCCGAATCTGTATATACAACTATCTATCTATCTATCTATCTTTTACTTTTGCACTCACTATTAATCTAAATTCCGGCCGGATCTTAGACTATATATTCCCTTTAATTAATTTTATGTTTACCAACTTTTTAACCCTCACAGATTCTCTCCCTGCATTTTCCAGGAGGAATTATGAGAAATTAGTTATGTCATCTCATAGTGGTACTAATGAAGTACATACGAATTAAATTTAATGAAAATTGTTATTGCAGTTTACAGCCAGATTTGAGCTATTTTTTATACACAACGACCGAATTTTGTTCTAAACTGTATATTTTTTATAATTTAATTATTTTATAAATTAATGAAGCAGCTATTTGTACTTTCGAATTAAGCATAAAAATGACTGACTTTTTTCTGTACAGTATATTTATTTTATTCGCATCAAATTATTATTAAAAAATATCGTTAATAAAAATTATTACTAATAAATGTATCACAAATAAATCCACATAATTTTTGAATGAAACACAAAAATGATTGATCTATTTTGTTCTTGGATTTATATGGATTTTCTTTGCATTAAATTTGTTATATATAGCACCCGTTATTATTATTTTTAATGTAATAATTTTTAAATTGTTACAATTGTCTTAAAAATTAATCGTATGATAAATGTATTTGAAAAAACAAAAGAAAAAATTTTGTATTTTCATTTAGAAGTACACAAACGCTCGAAACAAAGCCAGTTACCAGCATGTGTGTGTTTGTAATAATACAAAAAATGTGGGACTTTATCTAATCAAGCAATAGCTGCCGTGTCCTTGAATACTTCTTCCAAAATATTTTAATTGTTGAAGTGCTCGACTAGATAAAGTCCCGCCTTTTTTGTATTGTTACATACACACACATGCTGGAAACTAGCTGTGCACTGCAAAAGTAAAAGATTTGTTGCAAAATTTTAGTATTCATGTTGAAAATAAAGTATGGGTAATAAAACATATAAATTTTTCCGGCATTTCCCAATTTTCCAGGGCAATTACAATTAGCCAGTTGTTAATATTTCGTCGAGTTACCCCAGAGTAAAAAAATGCAGGTTCTACGTTACCTAGAAGCCGAGATATTGTAAAATCGGTTTTCGCAAAAAACTCAGAAAGTATCAATTTGTTATAAAATATGTACACATGAAAATTATAGGCAATAAAAATCCGCATAATTTCGTTTTTTCTTTTAACTTAGTACGACCTATTAGAGTCGAGACAGATTTTTTGAAATTTTGACAGTTTTGCAACGCAACAAACTAAAATCGCGAAAATGATCATTCAGATCGCTAAATGTTTCAAATGAAAGTTGTAGAGAATTCGACTACGAACAATTCCCTTTTATTTTTCATTTCCATTCGGTCAATATTGGCAGAGATATGAATTTTTAAACATCTTTATAGCATGCTATCAGAACACTTGTTTCATGATAAAATCGATAAAAACTCGAAAACGATAGATCGTACGCATATAGTGTATTTAATGAAAGTTAAAGAGAATCAAATTTTGAATATGTTACGGCATGTTCAAAATTGTTTGATAAAAGGGAAAACCATGAAAAATGAAAATGAAAGCATGAAAAATTGTGCTTTTACTGCATTTAGACAAATAGTTATTTTTTGATTGCCTTTACGCAATAAACCCTAAAGGTTTTTTGAAGAGAATTAAATTAACCGTAAAATGAGCTCCAAGTGATCTTCATACGATGAATGGTTCACGAGTTACAGCTGTTTAACGCTATATGCAAAAATTTCTTTTTTATTATAAATTAAGATGTTCCTGCATGAACTGCTCATACCATTTTGTAGCATACTTTCCCACAATTAAGCACGGATATACCATAATCATAAAACTAACAAAGGTTATACCTTTAAGGCAAAAACTGCCGACAGGCTGGAGACAGTAATGGCCAACTACAATATATTTTTTTTTATACACTTATTTAACGTCGGCCTATTTCCGCTACTGAGGCCTAACACCGACGCCTATAGACGAGCTACCCCCAACCAGGAATTTTGCCGAACCTCTTCCCTTAAGAAAAGTAAGGATCTTTTACTTGCCTAACATTTAATAGACAAGGGATCGACGGCTTTACATCCCCTCCGAAGGATGGTATGTCTCTTATACAACCCTCGCCTAAGGTTGTATAGCTTCCGCGCATACACTGATATACAAGCCGCTGGAAGGTATGTGAGGCGAGGACGCGGTTTCCGTTGGAATGGTCACCCATCCAACTACTAACTGCGCCTGTCGTTGCTTTACATCGCATACCGAAGTATGTACTAGTAAAGACGCACCTACACTCGCCCCGCCAACTACAATAGTTTACCGTAAAACCGTAATTTGGAAATTATGCTCATTTACCCATCCCTCGAGAAGTATACGAGAGACCGCCGAAATGCAGGTAAAACAGGTCAGTCTTATATCTGTTCTCAAACAATCCACTTCATAAATTTAAACTTAAGATTCGTAACCACTTTTTGTTAAGTTTTGTTTTAATAAATAACTCCTTCTGAAGAACATTTAATTAGTTGTACCCACACAACAATTGGTGACCCCGACGTGATCAGAAGAGGCAATCGTATTAGTCGTGTTAAGTACAGTGCAAGTAAAAAAAAACTCTAACAAAATGCCAGTTACGGAGCAACAAAACGTTTCAGAAACAGTGCGTGAATGAATCGTGTGTCCGTAAAAATTTTACCCTGCCAGAAGAACCGGCACTTTGGTTCTACCAACTCGAGGGGCAATTAGTACTTAGTAACGTAACGGCGGATTCGACAAAATTCTATCACGTGATATCATAGTTGGACAATAAAATCGCGCAAGAGGTAAAAGACATTATAACTTCACCTCCGGCTACACAGAAATACGACGCAATCAAAAGTGAACTAATCAAAAGGCTATCTACATCACAAGAACTGTGAACTAAAAGGCTCCTTGAACATGAGGAGATAGGCGACAGAACACCGTCTCAATTTCTGAGACGTTTACGTGATCTAGCAGGTACGTCAGTTCCAGATGAATTTTTACGTACATTGTGGACAAATCGTCTTCAACTCTCCACACAAACCGGCGTCAAGCTTAATAAGTTTGCATACGGTGCAACATCTGGTATTCCGCAGGGATCAATTCTTGGACCCCTGTTATTCAACATCTTCGTAAATGATATCGTGAATTGTATTCAAGTATCCTGTTTGCTGTATGCTGACGATCTTAAAATATTTAATACAGTCTCATCTCTGGAGGACTGCGTCACACTGCAGGATAGTCTAGCACGCATATGCAACTGGTGTACTCGAAACAAATTATATCTAAACGTGTCAAAATGTAATGTCATGACCTACACAACTAGTGCAAGGCCGGTTATTTCCGACTATAATGTAGATGGTGCAGTGCTTCAGAGACCTGATACCCTTGTAGACCTTGGCGCAATCTTTGATAAATAGCTTACATTTGTACCGCATGTAAACAATGTTGTAGCCAAATCTTTTAAAACTCTGGGCTTTATAATCAGAATGAGCAGAGATTTCTCAAACATTTGTACACTAAAGATCCTCTATTTTGCTTTTGTCCGGTCTAAACTAGATTATGCATCTCTCGTCTGGAATCCCCATTACAATGTTCACATCGACGCCTTAGAGAGTGTGCAGAGACGATTTGTAAAATTGCTCTGGTTTAAATCGGATGGAGTATACCCGGAGGTTGGCCTCCCGCAGCAAGAACTCCTAGCTAGATTTTCTATAAATTCTTTGGCTACCAGACGCGAATACTTTTCTCTCGTATTTTTATACAATATTGTTCACAGCAATATACACTGTCAAGACATTTTAAGTCAATTAAATTTCCGCGTTCCGAATTTGAACTCCAGAAGTTCACAAACCTTTTACCTCGGCATCCCACATTCTAATGTTTTAAAATTCTCTCCTCCCCATACTATGTGCAACAATTACAATAAAAACTGTGGACTGTTTGACATTTTTCACAGCTCAATCAATGACATTAAAAAACTCCTTAGTCCTACTTGAATCTTTGTTTTTCTTTAGTTGGTAATTTCATTTTGTACTTTTTTGTATTTTGTATTGTGTATTTTTCGTATTATTTTTCTATATGTATTTTTTTGTCAGTTTTTTACCTGTACCATACTGCTATGTATTGCTAATTTGTGCATTTGCCCTGCTCTCTAAATGGGTTTACCTGTTGAGCAGTGTATGTAAATAAATAAATAAATATCTCGCAGACAAGATTAACGAGAGCAGACTCGAAAGTCAAGTGGCACAGTTGAGCAGAAACTACGTAATCGACAAATTATCGCAGGAACTGCACGATTTAAAACTTTGCGTTGCCGAACTCGCACAGCAACGCGGCCGCATACAAAACCGCCGTGTAAACAGGTCGAGGACGAGAAGCCACAGCCGCAACAACAATCCAAACAGTGAGCAAGAAAATCAGTGCTGGTATCATAGACGCTTTGGTGAAAGAGCAAAAAAATGTACCGCACCATGTCAGTACACGGGAAACGCCGACAAACGTCATTAGTCGCGGCACTAAATGACGGTACCACAGTAAGCTGCTTATTCGTAACAGATCGAGTTTCTAAATCCTCGTACCTAATCGATATAGGCGCAGACCTATGTGTTTTCCCACGAAAATGCGTCAACCAGCGATTACAAAAATCGACATACGAACTATCTGCAACAAACGGATCTACGATCGCCACATATGGAACTGTTACGAAGAACCTAAACCTAGTACTAAGACGCGAGTTCATGTGGAAATACGTGATTGCGGACGTGGATAAAACAATAATAGGTGCAGATTTTTAAAGTTTTTATGGATTACTAGTTGACATCCGCAATCAGCGTCTAATAGACGGAACCACTTCACTTTCGACGATGGTGGTCACATATGTGCAACCAATACGATTTCAATTTAAAAATTGGTTTTGACCTATTTTTTTAAGTTTATATGTAAGTAATGCAATAGCATAAGTCGTTCGCAAGGTATTTTCTCATATAATTTTCAATAAGTGGCGACAAGGAACTGACGATTGAAAATGCGGTTGATTTTTAATTTTTTAGCAAACAGGCAATTATCGCCACGTTTTAAATACAAAAAAGTACATTTAATAATATTTTTTCACTTTTAAGTATCAGAAGTTATTCTGTGAGCATTTTTGAGTCACTTCATACTGGGCCCATATTTAAAAAAAAATGTTATGCACAGTTTTTGCAGGAAAATCTTAATTTATAATAAAAAATTAATTTTTGAATTTGTGACAATTACGGAAAAATCAATCTTGAAAAAATCGTTGTTTTGGTTTTTCATATTTTTGACAATGTTTTTCCACAGTAACGGTATGATTTCTGTACGCCGTCTTAAAGTAGAAGTTTCAACGAAAAAAATTCCGTCCTTAAATTTTCAAAAATGAAAATTTTGTTAATTAACATCTTTTATTGAAATTTAGGCCTTTTTTATCGAATTAAATTCACATAAAATAAAAAATAAATATTTTACTTAAAAAAACAGCTTATTTGTGACATAAAAATGTCATTTTAACCAAATTTCATTAAAATCAAATCATTTTTGTGGGAGACAAAGATAAAAAAACAAAAAATTGGCTTTTCTCAATAGTTTTGAGTTTATGTTGAAAAATAAGGGAAAAAAATATAACAACAAAAGTTGTAGATCTTTGAATTATCTACAATTTTTGCGTTTAACTTTTTTCGATAGGAGGTCTAATTTTGTCAGAGATAGTAAAAAACCACGTTTCATCCCTAAAAGCACAACTTTTTTCACCCCTACCCTACTTCCGGTTATTTGTTGGGGTCCAGTCGATTTTTTCCCATTTATATACCATTAATCTTAAATTTTCCGACCATCCATATACTGCTAAGAATTTTGTCGATTTTTGACCCCTGAAAACCGGTTGGGCACTGCACTAATAATCAACTTTGTAATGTATAAATAGCGTCACAATTTAATTTGTAATTCACTGTGTTTAAAAATGTAGACTAGATTCTACGAAACTTCAGTCGCAAACTTTAAAGTAAAATAAATATGTAACAAAAAAAATTGTATTGGTTATTTGTAATTAGAATAAGACTGACCTTTTACTGTTTTTTGCTTGATGTCTTCACATTACGAGGATTTTGCCTTGGCTAGTGTAGTTCCTTACACTTGATTTCTGCTTACTGAAAATTTGAGTCACAGGATCACTGCTTTTAGTCGCAATTCATTTAAGAGAACTTATGTCACACTATGTTTAGGTCTACAAACAAACTGGTACTACCTATTAAATCTTCAATAGTTATATAGGGTTAATGACAGACGAAAATCTGTCCAATAAAACCTAATTGCAAATAAGTTAAGGTTATTACAGGTAATAACATTATTATATGTTATTAAATGGCCTTCCAGGAATAATACCGTTTATTGTCTATTGCTCCCTCTTCTTAACCATATTCTTATTGCATCAGTTCGTTCAAGAAATTTTGCTTGTCGTGAGTTTTGTTAAAACTTTTTTTTATCTATAAATTTTTCTTTTGCGCGCGAGTTAATCTCTAATAAAATCTACTTTCGGATGTTTAGTGGCTTGGTTATTTATGCGATTGTCAGACGAATATCCACGGACTTTGTTTTTTATTTATATTTTATTTATTATACATTACATACGCATTTAAACATTGACGAAACTGACAAAGACGTTTTAGAAACTTGGCAAGAAGCATTAGAACAGTGTACCAAAGAAGATTGGAAGAAGTATGTCAATCATACAGACGAATTAATAAAGCGATGGTGGCAAGGAGAAGAACTATAAGATGTTCAAGTCGAACCATTAATTATTACATTTGACGATTCTGATACTTCTGATAGTGATGATGCCAGTAATAGTAAAAGTGATTAGGAAAGTGTCGAGTAGATAAATTTTTCAAATGTAGTGTTCAAATGTGTCAGTGTTTATGAAAACTGCTTCGTTTTGTTTTACTTTTTTTAGTTTAAAATTATTAAAAATTGCACTGTTCTGATTTTTTGGGATATTGTTAGGATAGATACCAGAAGTATGAAACCAAGTTTGCAGCTTCGAAAGACCTCTGCTAACTGCGTGGTGCTCGAAAAATATTGAAATTTTCTATTTTTTTTCAGTTTTTGGCTTATAACTTCGAAAAGGTGCATCCTACGGAAAAAGTCGCAATGTACACTTTTAAAGTACAAAAAATTTTATATATAATATTCTATTTGAGCGCAACCGCAACTCCGTAGGTCTCGAGATACACCGCTTCAAAAATTGGTCATTTTTTCCAAAAAGTACGAAATTGTAATTTTAGCCGTCTTCCGAGCAGGATATCGGCTAAAACACCCACCTTACGAGAAAAGTCATGGGAGATGAAGTTGTAAAGCAGTTATTTTGCTTTAAAGGCTGACACCAATGACTTCAACCAAGAAACCAGTGGCGCTAACCCTGCTGAAATTCCTGTCATGCAGCTGACAGAAAGGGCGCGGAGGAGGAAACTGCTCCTGCCACAGAACAGGGCTGAAATGCTCTATCCACTTTGTGTTGGCTTATATATTTTGCTAAATATATACTTAGTCCGAGATTGTCGCCAACTTGATTGCAATAAGTCGTTACCAGATGGAGCTATTCGCAAGTTGCGGACACCTCGTGTCTGTAATTTGATGACTATAGAAAGCCAGTGAAGTGATGTTGTGTATTTGCCTATGTCGCACTGATGAGAGCTAACAAGCTCGAAACTAGTCTGCGGCTGGCGGTGCACAGCAACACTGCATTGGAAATCTGCCTGCGGGGGGCTTATTGCAATCAGATTTTATTTTGCGTTTTCCGATTGAAGACGTAGTATGTCGTAAGTTGTAGGACATTATTTTCAATTGATTTGGAAACGCACATTGTGCACCTTGATTGATGGCAATGAATCGATTTCCTTTAATAGGAAATAGTGGAACACTGGACTGTCGTAGTAGGTATATTTTTACCTTACTAATCTTTTATTATTTTTGTAATAATTTATGTATTATATCACGTTAGATCATAGAGGGCGCCGCAGGACATGTATCTGATGATAAATTTTGTTCATATTTTTTTACGAAACATTGTGGCACTTCTGGCCAGAAAATCTGATGAAAGCGTCGTTTCCACGTATAAAAGGTACACTTGGTGGAACTTGATAACTCCAACCGTTTTCGAGGAAAGTGCCGTTAAACATTTCAATAATTTTTTAAAAGACAAATTCAAATTTAGTGAAACAAAGTGTATTTATGGAAAAAGTACAAAACGTAAGGGAAAACAAAATCCTAATAACAGAGTAAGCTCTTTCTCACTTTCTTATGAACTAATGGATTATTTTTGTCGTTTTGAGATAAATAAATAAATCAAAAGATTGTCTAAAATAAGGATCTAATCTTATTAAAAGATTAAAAAATAACGTAAAAGTTGACTTAATGACATTATAAACTTTTCCCCCATGCAAAAACCCCATTGCTGCAACTTAGAGTAAATGTTCGATACGGTCTCCACCTACTTATATGCCTTTTCTAATTCTATTCATAGAAAATTTTCTTACATTGAAAAATACAGTTTCCTGCCCTCTAATAAAATTCGCTGCGTTTTGTATTTTGTCCCACATTATCAGATACAGGTCCTGCCGCGCCCTCTATGATTTAACGTGATGTAATACATAAATTATCGTTTCTTAGAATAAACAAAGTTCCTCTAGCAAATTTGGCGAAGGTCAGTCAGGAGGCTGTTGAGTTATTGCAAAAAAAAACGAAAGAATAATTTGAACTTTGACACCCTTACATCTTTTCCACAGCAACATTTTACCAAAGCATATTTGGTTTATATCCTCATATTTTGGCCCAAAGAATCTACCGCTGAAACACGGCGTATTATTAATGGTCCGCCCTGTATATGTTATTTTTTTAATTGTTCACAACCTCGTTCGGATCAATTTTATGGGGTTGAGAAGTACTTTGCTTTAATAATTTTAAAATATTTTACATATAACTTCTCACGTACAGCCAAAGCAAATTTAGATCATTAAATGCAATTAACTAATTTCAGTAATACTCATTTCAAATTGAGGCTATCAATTTAACCAAGAAATTAGCTTGAATTTACATACAATTAGCAAACTCCTAATGTATTTCGAAACAACATGTTATTCAAAATAATACAACATAAAAGAACTTTTTTTAAATAATAAATATGCTTT
Organism: Leptura quadrifasciata; assembly: GCA_963675555.1. Lineage (NCBI taxonomy): Eukaryota > Metazoa > Arthropoda > Insecta > Coleoptera > Cerambycidae > Leptura > Leptura quadrifasciata. The sequence continues at coordinate 106,760,295 of OY776676.1, forward strand.
CTTTAAACTTAGTAGCCTGATATCGATTTTTCGTCGCCAATATAGTTCAGCCCACTTGTAGATTAATGTCACCAAGATCTACGATATTTCACTAACAATAACAATGCGACAGTAAATCTCTTACAGTAATTTACAAACAATGGCCTAACCATTAGTACAATTTACCAACTAACGGGTTTTATAATCTGGCAAATATTTAGACCAACTATCCGTTACAAAGATAACTTACAAATATAAGGGCTCCGTAATTTTGGCTTTAATAATGTTTTATTCAATTATTCATTTTTTCATTACGGTAGTTGCCCGCATTATTTGATGATGGACGTATTTTTTGTAGGTTAACTGGGCTTTATATTTTGTCAAGCGTTACATGTTGTGTGATGAGGATCTGATATATTTACCGTATCAGCTAACACCTGTTATATTTAGGGTTCGGCACGGAAACATATACTGATTTGTTTTATAAAATATTTAGAGTATTTGTGTAAAATAAATATGTGTAATATTCATTCACTTCCATAAAGTTTTTTATTTTTTCAATTAGGGCAAACATTCAAATATTTAATACTTGAATATATTTTTATTTTTATTATTGCGCATCATTGAACAAACGATTATTTTTAAGTAAGTGTACAATTTTTTGGTACTATTCAACACAACAACATAATTCCCTTTGTAGGAACTCTAATAGGTGTTTTATTTTTATTTTTATACCCGGTGAAACAGGATCATGGTATCATCCACCTTTTTTCCTTTAGTTTTGAAGATAATTGACTGAAATTTATGATATACTACATACATAATAAGCGACATTTTTTGACATATAATTGATTTTTTTTCCTTTTTTAAATGGAATACCCTGTATATTGTTGCATTTTTGAATTCTGCATAATTTTCTGTATCCAACGATGCCAAATAAGTGACATTTCAAACATCAATTTTTTTTATAATATAATTTTGTGTTTTCCATTTAAGTGTTCCATGACAGTACTGATTTATTCTAAATGACCCGTGTAATGCTACAAAAACGAAATCCCATTAAAAGCACTAAATTACGTGATTCATGAGCAATTAAAATTCACCAAAATTGTTTTTGAGGCAAAACTCATTTTTTTCAAACGGAACCGTATCGGTACCGTGGTACCATTTATTAGTACTACTAATAAGCAATTTATTCATGCGTCGTTTTAAACTGTGCGATAAATACAAATAAAATTACAGCTAAAGGAAAATAAGAAAATACAATTTTATTCTAATTACCTTGTTACACATAGGGTGGTTTTGGAATACAAAAAATTAAAACAAAACATTACAACAGTTGTTCAAAATGCTGTTCATTAACGTCAATGCACTTCTGAACTCGCGTAGCTGTTTCTCGAAGAACGTTCGCCAATTCCTGGGCCGTTATGCTATTACTTGCTCGTCTTACTCGTAACTCCAGATCTTCAAGGGTTGTAACGGCGGTTGCAAAGACAATATTTTTTAAATGACCCTAAACAAAGAAATCAAGGGGCGTTAAATCAGGTGACCTTGGAGGCCACCTCACAGGACCATTAGTCGAAATTACGTTTCCTCCGAATCTCCGTTGAAGGCAATCAATTACTGTCCTTAAATTATGGGGAGGAGCGCCATCTTGTTGGAAATCCATTCCCTATCCTAACGCTAAAGGTAACTTGTCTAAAATGTCCCCAATCCCATTTTCCAGGAATCTCAAGTATCTGGCACCAGTCAGAGGTCCTTCAATTATTGGACCAATGATTCTACTACCGATTATTCCAACCAAACATTGAAACTGAACCGCACTTGAAAGTTACCCTCCCGTAATAAATTTTAATTTTCTTGTGACCAATATTTTGTTTTTTGTCGGTTAAATAATCCCAAATATGTAAACCTAGACTCGTCAGAAACTAAAATCATGCAACTTTAATTTCTAATTTTTAAGGTTGTGAAAGGATCAGTATTTTTTTATTAGGATTTTTCGAATTATTCGTAAATTTATTACAATAACCAGTAACACGTTTTAATTTACATAAATACATAAATATGTATAAAATATGTCCCACTTATCAGAAAGCGTCGCAATATTTTGTAAACCTAGACTCGTCCGAAAATAAAATCAATCCCAAAAATCATTGTTTTCAATCATTTCATCCTACGTTCGTAATCACTTTCGTACAAATGCTGTTACAATTGACATTTAAAAGATTTATAGAGGTATTTGTGTAAAATTCGGCTTACTGTTTTGTGACTGATGTCCAATTCAAACCCAATTTGCCTTAAAGAAACAGTATTATCAACTTCTATTCGAGCCAAAATATTAATTTCCGTTCATTCATCAATAATTAAGTTTTCTTCCGGATTATTGTTGGGCTCTCTTCGGAATTGATTTTCAACACGTTTAAAATAATTTTTCTCCGGATATCGTTGGGCATAAAGGTAGGTAGCCGCAACTGCATTTCTTTTACATTCCCCATAAATAATTAACATGTCCACTTCTTCATCTCTTGTATAAATTTGCGGCATTTTGAACCGCCTCGAAGTACCAACTTTTCGATATTACAATGGCGATCTTTAAATTGTTACGACTTGGAAAATATCAATTATCACAAGAAATTAGGAACCGGCTTATGGCTTAAATATAATTTTCTATCAGATTGAGTGATTAGTATTTATTTTTTATCCATCTCATATTTTACAACAGTCTGGGGTGATTATTGCTAATCTAGACCGCAACTGAAATGCAGCAGATATACCCCCGCTTTTTCCTATAGTCTTAAGACAAACGTTGGCAACTTAGAACATCTTACATACTTAATAAACGTCATTGTTTGTTATACAAACGATTTTATCCACTTCCGGTTTCACCGGAAATTGCACTAACTTTTGATTTTCAAATGGAACACCCTGTATATTATTGCATTATTGAATTCTGCATAATTCTCTCAATTCAATGATACAACGTAAGTGACATATCAGACGTCAATATTTATTTTAATATTCCATTTAAATGTATTGTGATTGTTCCAATTTATTTTAATTGACTCCTGTAATGTTGGAAAATGGTTTTCGGGACAAAATACAATTTTTTCAAAAGGTACCATATTGATACCGTGGTACCATTTATTAGTACTATTAATAAGAAATTTATTAATTTGTCTTATTGGAATATGCCATAAATAAAATCAAAATTACAGCTACGATGTTTATTAAAAAAGGGGGTGTCCTCTTACACGAGGTATAAAGGACTAACGCTGAAAATCGTTAATTTAGTAATCTTATTTTGTTAAATTTTTGGATATATATTGATTAATAAATTGCATTAAATTTGATAGTAGATTTTTTATAATGGAACAAGTCATTAAGATGTCATCAATGCCACTATAAAAATGATGTTGAAGTATATGCTGAGAGGAAAGCAAATAAAAGGGAATACTTATCATTGATGAAACATGAAAACCTTATCCATATAACTGACGTTATGTATCTTAATAAATCTTATGTCAAACACAATTTAGTGAAGTGGAATATAAACAGGCATAACAATTATAAAATAATTTCCCGTGAGTACTGCTTCATGTATTCAAGAATACTTTTAAAAAAATTTAGTTTAAAAAACTAAAAAGACACGCTTTAATAGCAAACCGAACTAAAAAGTAAAAAATAATGTTTAAAAAATTCATTTTATTGTAGAAAAGCATGGGATGCTTTTTACTATATTTTTATAATTCTACTTTTATCAATAGCTACCAATAAATTATTTATAACAATTGACATCAAGCATCCAACACTTTTTACAATAAAATGAATTTTTTAAACATTATTTTTTACTTTTTAGTTCGGTTTGCTATTAAAGCGTGTTTTTTTAGATTTTTTAAACTATACATATTTAATAATAACAGCGGCGCCTCCGGCAAAATGTCGACAATAGATTAATCTTTTTTTTATATTTTTATTTTATCCTGATGATCCTGGTGAGGACATTAGGACAAAGTTATCAAATTATTGTATTGTCATCAGTCCTTGATAAGTGTGCAAAGTTTCAGTTTAATCTGACGTTTTGAAGTGGGTGAGAATCACGTTCAAAGATTCCGCTACAAACAAACAAGCAAACATACAGGTGAAGCTAATATAAAGCGTGCAAAAAGGGTCTAGTAATCCCCTAATTTTCTCACAATTTTGAGAGAGTAATTTGAAATTTAGAAAAATGACTTTCGAAAATGTTTCTTTATGGAAGTGATATAGTGTCAAAAGCACATTTTAAATATATTTATATATTTAATATATATAAGTATACAAGGTTTAACAAATTAATTCGTTGTAGGGTGTATTACTAGCAATTGAGAAGATTTATTTTGTAATTATGTAGACAAGGGATATACTACAACCACCAAATATTGATTACAAGTATACAGGGTGCATTTTCCACTAGCGCTAATTCAGGACATTACAAAGTGAATTTTGTCAATTTTTGCAAATGGAACACTCTGTATATTATTGTATTTTTGAATTGACATGTTAATTCTCTACGATTTTTATGAATAATATCATATACCTACATAAAATCGATATTTTCAGAGATTTTTTACTTTTTCATTCAAAATCGCTAAATTATAATACGTTCATTTCGAACTGATCTAGTAGCCATGATTTTGACACAAAGTGAGAATAATTATTGAAAGTTATCTTATTGGCGTCTAATTATTAACTATTGTGACAAAGTGTTTACACAAAAAACGATATAAGCCGATCTTCAGAATGAGAAATTTGCCGTAAATGCATTTATTCGTTATAAATATAACTTTCTTGACAAATAATAGTATCTTTTTTATTTAATCGTCTTATTTAGATTAGCTTGTCCACCACTCAACCAGGACATCTAGTCAATTACAGCGACGATTCCCTGAATTGAAATAATGTAGTTTAATAAATTAGGCTATCGAGTTTTCAGTGAGAGAGAGACATTGATGATACAGCAGAAAACAAACCTTTAAGTACTACTACGGCCGAATTAAAGCAGTTGTCAAGTAGTTCGTTATTCGATAAACTGTCAAATACTCTAAAAAATCTATTTCATAACACGCTGAATTTAAATATATAAAAAATATCTGTCTGTATCTATGTGTGCAATGTACGTGTGCTATTTTTTGATAAATTTAACTTCCGTTAAAGTTACAGATTTCTATTTGAAATTTGGTACATCTGTAAAGTATCATGTAATGTAATATTCTATATGAACTATGTTTAACTTTAATTTTATGATACTTATTAGTTTGCTTAAACACGTAAAAATAGAAACCTGTACAGTGTACAAGATACCAGAACTTTGTCATATACAGTTTTTCACTCAGCCTCTAACTAACTTTAGATAGGTCATGTGCCAATTACACTTTGAAGTATCATGGCACTTTAAAGTAATCAATAATAAGTGATATTACAAAATGAGTGAATATTGCAAACACGTATGGAAATAAACATTTTAAAAAACCTTGCTCTGTGTACTCTCTACTGCAAAATTTACTCATTTTTATTAAAAGTGAATAAAAAACACGAAGCTAAAAACAAATTTAAATACCAACATCAATTATTATCATATACATATACACATACTCTGCTGATAGTTATGCCTTAACAAAAAAGAAAATAAGTGACGTACCTGATATAACTACGTCATTAACATACAACAAATATTATAAACTAATAAATAAATTGGAAATGTATTAGTTAAATCAAATTTATTCACAGAAAACTAATAATCACAAATTTTTAATGTAAAATTAGACTTGATTTTAATTAATTAACTGTATTTTCTTCTTTCAATATATATTATCTAAAATAATTTTACAATCGAAACAACGTAGATGATTAAAGATATAGAAATATAAATATGTAGAAAATAAACTAGATTTCCAGTTGCTGATGAGCAATGTAAACCAAATTTGAGATCTATCACTTTCATATGCTTTAGATCAGCAGTTGATATTTTTTATTTCTTTTTAAATAATATTTACAAAGCCGTCTGAAATATTATTCGGAAAAAATCCAGGAGTTTTCACTATTTGCCTGGTCATAACATCTTGTTATATGCCTCCCTCTTTCGTAGAGATTTCGTAGAGAAGCAGAGCGAAAGGAGGGTTGCCTAATTAGCTACCAGTAAAACGACGCCATCTCTGGGCCACCTGGTGAACTGCCATTACCACGGATGGAATTCAAATAAAATCAAGAAAAACACCACGGATATATAAGCAGCGGATCCAACCAACAGAAAACAGTAGAGTTGTGAATGAGATGAGAAATTATCGGATAAGATAATGAACGGTAATAGGTTGTGAATTATAGTAGTGAGACTATAGCAGATGAAAGATATAACCAGTGTGTTATTGTATGGACTAATTATTGTAATTTAGTGATAATAAATTAGTGGTTAGTGAAAATTCGTGTTGCAATTATTGAACCTGCGTTTGGAAGTGTTTACTACAGAGTGTAAACACATTTTTTTTGAGAAATTTTTGAGGATCCTCTTACTTATAGAACAATTTCTGTTTTATGCACCAATAAATATTATTATACATACCACATCAGCAACTATTGTATTACGATTTTCATTTTGATATATTTTCTGAAGACAAATTCTTTTTGATGACACCTGAAAAAAGTTGTTTTCCCAAATTTTGTATGATTCGATTAAAACTTATTGTGAAAAGGTAAGATTACCCGAAGAAGTACCTAAACTAATAAGAATTTGAATTAAAAAATATCACCTAAGGTTAAATTTTTCGTTCTTTTCAAAAACAGAAACCTGTCTATAAGTATTAATCAGTGTGGCCTCCTGATTGCAATTAAATATTTCGAACCTTTCGGTACGCCTTTATAAATCCCTGTAACTTTGTCATCACGGAGTTTCCAGATTTGAAACTCCTCTCCAACGTAGATCGCGCCACCCAATTTCCGGCTTTGGTAAAAGAGCAAAATAGTTAACATACAATATTTACATGGAAATTTGGACGACTGGTAAACTAATATCTGCAATAACTAGTACAAAGTTAATTACTTTTAAATTTTCTTACTTTACATATTAATGGCAATTCATTATAATATCATATTTTATCCTAAGTACACCATAATAAAGCAAAACAATGCTTACGTTCTTTTTAGATTATCAAATTTAAATAATAAGGTTATCGGGTCTACAATAATTTTGTTTGCGAGAGACTTTAATGACACATCAGATCACAAACCTTCATGTACTATTGCGGCCGAATAAAGTAAATTGATTGTTTGTCGAGTAGTCTATTCGGAAAACTGTCTTGTGTTTTTTGTGTAAATTGGAAGTTTTTCATTAGTCGTGCGTGCCAACCAATGTTATCAAGCTTGGCAAAATTTCTAATAAAGAATAATTATAAATTTTATGTAAATTCTAAAAGTTATATCAATTATACTTTGAGGTGTCACGACACTTTAAAGTAGTCACTAATAAGTAACTATTATGAAATGAACGAAACTTGCAATCGGATATTGCTGAATGTGAATAAAAATGTATATATCTTGGCTTTGTACACTTTATTAAGTGAAATCTATACACCAACAACATTTCTTTATATACATACACGTATCCGCTTTATAATATTTATGTCAATTTGAATTAAGGGTGCGTTACCAAGGTCAAATAGTGCGTAAAATATCCTCATTCTTATTTTACACTCTTCTTAAAAACTAGTTAAGAGAATTCAGACAAGGACCTATTATATTTTATATTGTAATCCTAGTTAAAATTAAGTTTCCAAAATTTTCTCCTTGATTATTCAACGCGAATGTTCTACTCATTTGTTGCAAATTCCCCATAAATTGTTTCATATTCTACAGAGACTTAAATATTCAAATAAAATATAACACGATGTAGTATAAAATAAAGTAACATGAAAAAAAGTGAAAAGTCTGCATAATATTTGTTCCTATTAAAGTTTAATGTCGAATACGAATTTGTTAAATTTCGTCTAAAATAGTTGGACGTTTTGCTACTAGAGGCAGCAACATAGCGATGACCGTTGCTAGACGTGTGTCAAAGCAGGGTCGGACTCATAATTTTTCATTTAGCCTGAGAGCTTCGAGTGGCGATATGATATATAAATAAATATGTTATGTGTTCCTGATAGCTGAATTCGGTGATTTACTAATATTTTGTTTTTTATGTCAACTATATACACGCAACCCACAATACTTCAAGATGTTTTGTGTCTCACCGAGGTTTTGTTTGTAACTGGTACGTATAAACATAAAATCACGTCGTGATTACATTCCTACGGTCCTGTACGCCGCTTAGACTAGGGTGGCTTCTGTGTTATCGACAGGACGATGTAATTCGGTTACTTACAAATTTACTCGCGACTGACTGGTGCATGCAAACCCACTCTTTAATAAACAAAAATATGCTATGTATCCGCTACACCTGCACCACGACATACAACAAATACTCTAAATTCTTAAATAAATAAATTAACCTTTATTTACAAGAAACTAATAAACATGAATCTTTGGCATAAAATTAGAATTTATCTAATGAAATTAACTGTTTTCTTTTTTCTATATGTGTTATCGATGATGATTTTACAATCACAACGACGTAGATAAATAAAGAATAAATGAGATATATAAACATATATAAAATAAACTAGATTTTTAATTAGTATTTCAGCGGATGAGTAATGTGAAGTCAAATTTCTTTTCATCACTTTCACTCTTTAGAAGAACATTTGGAAAAAAATATATTTAAAAACAACATTTATAAATTCTATTCGTCTGAAATTTTACTCGAAAAATATTCCGTGAGTTTTCCTCTATTTATCTGTCCAACCATTATTTATTGGAAAACTTTTGCCGATTCTGCTACTTGTATATGCCACATCAACAACTATTCTACGAATAATAATAATGTTCTAATACAAATTTATTAAGACCTCCATTAATTATCAAATTTCTTACATATCTGGATAAAAATAACAGTATGACAAATATTTTCATCGGATCCTTTGATCTCTCGATAAGTACATTTAGTATAGTACATACAGTACAGCTGGGCTGAAAAATTTTCAGTGGGGTATCAAAGACCATTGACATTTTCTTCGTTATAAAATAAATACCTGACATTTTATTAGGCTGTTGCATATAGTTAAATAAAATGTATTAGTTTCTTAGTTGCTATTTCCTACCGAATACTAAAAAACAATACACGAAGATTAGGTTCTCGTGCTCACAAGTTTCACGTAAATTACTATCTACTGAAAATTGTTTTACATTAGCAGGTTGCCACCCCACAAAACGTAAACAAGTAATTTAAATCCAGTAGTTTGTTTATTATTTAATCTAATACGTTGCAATTAGCGTTTCTGCAAGTAACATTATTTCCTGGTGCAGTATAATCTTACAGGTCGACGCCATTGAACTGGCAAATACGGCTTGGAGAAAGTGTTCAGAGTTTTCGAGAATTTATTAATCACCAAGCCATTGACTTCTAAAGGTTCAAAGAAATCAACATGACAACCTCCATAACTACCATTCGCATTTGCAAGCTAGTAATATATACATTCCGGGCAAATTCCACGTTTTTCCCATCTATATACCGGAATTTGAAAGAAAGTTTTATAAAATTAACGCTTCAGTCTTGTTTCATATTTTTCAGCCCATATAAATAATATATCTTTATATATCAACAATAATGTTACTTCAGCTATATATTTTTTAGTTTATTTACTGTTGTATCAAAAATAAAATATGTAAATATGAATTATGGCAATGACAAGGCATTCAATAAGAATATTTTAAAGTTATGGTGGATGCGCCACCATCAGGACTGACAACTCATAAATATTATGCGCTGAAACATATTGAAATATCGACAGTTAGTCGCCATATTCTTCTATAAGATACTAATTAGGGTAATTAGCTGAAAGTTAAATATTTTATATAACGATTAGTAATAGAATATGTAAATATGTATTACCTGTTGAAAAATCTAGAACAGGCCCAGTTCACAAAATATGTCATGCAATTAATATAAGTTAATCATATACATAGTTTGTTTTGAAAAATATTGCTAATAGTAGAATGTTATCCTTGTTTTAAAAAGAAGGAAAGTCCTTCAAAGATTTCATATTTTTTTCACTTTTAAAATTCTACCATAGTCTAAGAATATATTAAGTCCGATCACTCGTATAATACAATAAAAATCCCCCTCCTGCCGACACCCGTCACTCGCCCAGAAATTTGCTTGCTCAGTAAGCAGCCCCTCTTTACAGTATTGAACACGGTGTCCTCGCATAGAATTGTACTAGGTGCGCCAAATAACGTATTTAAGTGAATATTGATTGATGGCTTCTCATGGTTATTATTGTTGTGTCAATGATTGTAATATTAATAATATATGAAATAATGTTTCGTTTTTTCGCATTACCCCCATCTTGAAAATACATACAAGTGATTATAGAAGTTTAATAGCAGAGGAAGCAATGCACTTGTCTATATTGGTGGATACTTTTTACGCAAATGTCTTGCAAAAAATTCATGCGACATTTGTTTAGATTATTGCAATATAGCCCATTCAGACAAATCCACAATATTTTGTGAGTTAAAAGCTTTGCGAAGGCAGTCACAGACCATTTGGTGGATTGACAGTCCCTCCAAAAAATTTTATTGAATATCTAATATCTTTAGAAAATGTTTTTATATCAAAGTTTAATAGTATTTGTATTCATGATGGCGTAGCATAGCATAGCATAATCAAAGAATTTTCCAAGGTTACATTATTTACATACACGCATGTGCAAATTTTCCATATAAATATTTGATTTGAATTAGAATTTCCTATATGCTAAAATTTGCAAATAGAGAAATAACATCACATAATTCTTGTAAAAAAGAAAATCCAAAATTAAGAATTTTGAAAAAATTACAATATGTTTGTACTTTTATACATTTTATTGAAATAGAATTAAGATGTTTTTGTATATTCATTACTGTTATCTGAATACTTAGATTTATAATCCAGATATCGAATAAATTGATATTGTATACAATTTCTAATTTTAATGTTTAATAAAAAATGCTAATACAAATTTATGTTTTACCCAGCAATGTTAATGATCGACCCCCGTAGAAGCACCAACCAGTTATCATTTTACCCTCGTATACAACAATTCAGCGCGTGTTGAAGTTAGTTTGCGACCGGCTGCAAAAAACGCCGGCATTTCCACCGAGATGAAAGAAGTGAGCCGACTTAATATATTCTTAGACTATGGTTCTACTTTGATTTTTGTTTTTGTAGTGTTTCGTGCCCAAAAGGGAAACATAACTCATATTGGATACTCCATTTATCAATTCATCTGTAGGTTTGCACAGTTCACAGTGGGGTATCTAAGAAACTATTATAGAGAATAACATAATATTTCACGTAATATTAATAATAATAATAGTGACAATAGCATGCATGCAAGTAAATAAACACGAAGAAACTGCAAAAGTAAACTTATCCACGGTAAATATGTATATCCTCATAGATTGACGTTCCAAATATAAAAGTATTTTTCTTCAAACGTAAAAAAACGTTCCTTACAAAACAAATTTCGTGATAAACTGTCATTCTCAACACAAAAAATGCCACTTTTGCTCCATATAAAACAATGTACTATTAAAAATAGAAAAATAAAAATTGTATGTACTGTACCATACTTATATCTACCTATATGGATTGTCAAATAATGTATGTAAACTATTCTTCTCTAATAATAATATTGTTATGTACTGCTCTTTAACGAGAGAGGTTGAATCAATCCTAGGTAGCAGAGTGAAAGGAGGCCTACCTAGCTTTTACGGATAAAGCGGCCCCATCCCTAGGTCAACTGGCGAACTACCATTATCACAAAGTGAAGAAAACTGTAGAATCTACTAGACGGACTAGAAAGATTTCAATTAACGGACTGGAAAGATCGAGAATAAAGCGCCACAGATATATAAGGAGTGGATACAGCGCACGGAGAACAGTTTTATATTAGATGAACAAGTGAACAGAAAAAATAAGAACAGCAATAAGTTGTGGATTAGATTAGTAGATCAATGTTGTAATTAGAGTTTTATTGAAACAATAAATTATTGTAATTAAGTATTAAATAAAGTGTTCGTTAGTGAAAATTCTTGTTGCAATTATTTCAACCTACGTTTGGAAGTGTTTACTGGAAATTGTAAACACATAACAATACATATTTTGTATGCTTTGTTTATTGATAAGTTTTCTAGATCGATGAGTTTGTTTATTGTTTTGTCACCACTCCACTACCATGAATACATTTTTACTTCATGTAAAAGAAAAATATAGTTTTATAAGTTCTCCCCAACTTAATATTACGTAAGATTCAATAAGAGCAAAATGCATTGCTCCTACAATAACTGAGGTAATTTCAAAACTACATTCTTAAATTTTGCTGTACGTATTTCGTAATGTTTTAACACTTGGCTTATATAAAAATCTCGCCTTAAGCACCATCTATAAATAGCCCAGTTGCCAGGGGTTTTAAGTCGATAGGTAAAAAAAGTAGGTCGAGAAATGCTTCATTTCTAGCGAAATGTAATAATTTGTCATGCTAAGGGAATCAGTTATTTAAAAAAACTTTTATGCCATTTTTACGTAAAATTTCCCGCTCTTTCACGTGGTGCTATCCGTTTATTATTTTTTTTTTGAGATATTAGCAAAAACTGAATTTCTCCATTTCAGAGGGTTGTTTATAAGGGTTCGCGGAGGTAGATTTCTGTAAACTTTTTTGAGCCACTTTCTACTAGCAAAAATCTAGCCTTTCATGAAAAAATTAGCGAGGTAACAATTAATTCTAACTTTGTAATATTTAGTTCCTATATTAGGGTAGGCCGCCTCTATATGAACTAAAGGGCATAAACTTAGTTTTAACAGTATTTATTGTTAATTTTTGTGATTGAGTCCATGTCATTTTCCTCATTTTTTTGAGCTTTGTCAAGTAGTATCTTTGTAAAAGAAAACCATGTCAGTAGGAATTTCTAGTTTTCATTTTAATTGTTCATAATTTTTTTTAAATGATGTTTATCAGATCAAATAATAATTAATAATAGTAATAATTCATTTATTGCATCTTGTGTCTGTAAAGTGCCTAACAAATTTGTTTTGACCGAGATACTTTTTTAGCGCATAGTAGAAAACTTGTGCAATTAGTTCTGATTAAGTTGGTATGTTTATTTGGCGAAATATATATTTTTTGATATATTTACTTCAAATATCTTAAATATTTTGATTTGTATATACACTGAATATATCTTACATTTTTTGTTTATGTGCATTTTGTTTTATTTTGAACTCACTCATTAATAATATTTGCCTTGATTACATGCTTTAAACGTTTTAAAAATCAAAGTTGACCATTTTATAATTAAAAATGCCAGCTTAAACAATTTGACTGCTGCAAATTACCAATCTTAATTGACAATACCCGATCACCGGATTATGCGAACAGAAAAAAGCATATTTTGCGCTTAAGTTCAGAAACTAGCACCCTAGGCTAAACCCGCCATAATATCTTTTATAGTCAATACTTTCGTTATTTGAAAAGATAAAAAAATGAACCAAGAACTATTTTATATTACCTCGAAAATCCTTGCTGATTACATATTTAATATATTTTTGTTTTGAATGAGATGAGCATAGGGAAACCACCACAAAAAGCAATAACTTAAAAACAAATAATCCGCTTCAAGACTCCAAGTACTTAGTTATATCACAGGCGGATTACATTCCAAATTATACCTGGCAACTATATGTTCCTATAAATATTTATGAGTACAAATAAACCGTTTTCCAATGGCACACTAATGAAATGTTTATCCATATGTTTTGCATTTACATCGTCAATGAACTGCCAATTATATTTAAAAATTCCTGAATTTATTTTCTTTGAAAAATTAATTATTATTTAGATCCTGATTGTAACGATTTCTGAAGATAGACAATATTCATAAAACCAGTTTTAATAGTGGAATTTTGCACCGTTATGAAAAGGATTTTGGCATTTCCTGATGCTGGTCATAAATTGAATATTTCGTATATTGGATTCTTGAGAATGAAAGGAAATTCAATTTCTTTATTACAGATAAAAAAATGTGTATTATTAAATCTATTTAATTACAATCAATCAAATTAATAAAATGAGTAATTGATTTAATAACATGTTATATGGTATTGGTTGTACAGGATCAACAGAAAAGTCTGATGGAATTTAACGCGGATATTCTCTTAGTATTTTAGGTTGCACGACTAGTTGATTATAGAAAATGCAGAGATGCAGGCTCTTAGGTTAGCGACAAGAAAATAATTATAAAATTAGTGAGAACAAATGCTATTATAGTAATCATAAGTGACATTAGAACTACATGTCAGTGCCGGATTTGGAAATTTCTTGAGAAGGGCAATATTGGATTTTGCCGACCCCCACCCCAAGAAACAAAACAGTCCGAAAAAAGTCCAATTTACGGTTACTTACTTTATCCATATTCTTATGAAAATAATATTTTGTAATGTTCTGGTCGTCTCTGTTAGAAATATGAAGAGCGAGGGGAGTTCTAATAATGTCCGCAACATTTAAGAAAGTTCGCGAATCGGATTAATGCAACACAGTTATTTTATCGTTCTCAATAGAAAGTATTGGCAAGTGAGAGAATTCTTAACTCATTGTTTCTTTTTTCTTCATTTTGCCACCCCTCCAACTTGCCCCGCCTCCCAACATTATCACCCGGGGCGCTTACCCATTTATTGCCCCCCCCCCCCTGCCGTATGTCTGGCCCGGCTACTTTTTTGTAGTCATTTATTTAACGTCGGCCTATTTCCGCTACCAAGGCCAATCACCGATGTCAGGGGATAAGCTCATCAGTGTCTGTGTAGGCACTGAGACCCCTAACCTGAAAATTTTGCCGAACCCCCACACTTAGTCGTGAGGGATCCTTAACGTGCTCACATCGCAAATACACGGAACCCAAAGTTTTACATCTCGAAAGATGGTGACGCTAACAGATCCGCTCATCCAGTATATCTCATCGAGTTTGACCCGGTTTTGAATACGGGCCATCTGCGTGGGAGGACATGCCACTGTTCATCATGTCGACAGGCCCTACTACTTGAATTAAATATCATCAGGATCAGTTAAGAAATAACAGAGATTTGACTATCTAAAGTTTGGATATGTGGAATGGAGGAGATCAGTCGGCCAGATTTAGCCTAGTCCTGAATTTCTGGAGCCTCTAGTCTGTTAGCTTTGCTGGCACAGTATCTCTAACGTGGTAAACTCAAACAGTACATTGTACTAAAAAATTCTGTATACAAACATACCTGTATGTTTTAAATTGAATAGCCTTGAGATACGATAAGATGCTTACCACTGAATACAAACAGTTATAGAAATATAATTTTAATAAAGTTCACAGACTGTTCAATTCTGTATACAAAAGAGCACATGTTTGTTCCATTTTGATGTGAAGTACTTTAGCGTTGAGATGTGTCGAATAAGTAATTTATGCAATTAATTCAAGATAAATGTTTTTAAAGGAATGAGATTTTGTTGAGACCATAGTTTAAAGTGGGAACGTGTCCACCTGTATGAGGAAGTCAAATATTGCTCTCTTCATGTATATGTCTTTATTATGTCTCATAATTTTCACATTCCTGATTTTTCTCAAAAATAAAATTGTCTAAGACTAATTTGCTGTGTAAGTTTCAGTACAATCGAACTTCTCCTTCTCAGGTTATCGTGCAAGAAGTATGACAGATAGATAGACAGACTGAGCTAAACTATTCAGAATTCTATGGCTAATATCATGATGTGAGAATGTTGTCCCTACGAGTGTTATTTTGCCTGGCAAATACACTATTCTCTTAGATAGCTAAAATGAAGTTGTTTCGGAGATTCTTTCCTAAAATAAAACTATAGGTATTGATAAACGTTTTATGCACTTCTAATAAACTCCGTTAAGATTTTAATTTAAATAAGACGATAAAAATCTTAAGAGACCTTTATATATTTAATTTTTAGTAGATTATTTGCCTGATTCTAGAATAAACGTTTGTGTTCATTCTATATCTATATAATTAGGGAATAATTTATTTCACAGTGTTGTACAAAAATTAACTTAGTAAAAATCATTTTTTTGATTTATGTAATTTAAACATCGTCAAAGCTCTTAAGATTTCATTGTTGGGTATTAAAATGTATAATTAATTACATCTAATAACATCTGCAGCATAATAATTGTTAAAGAGGAACGAACCACTTATCTCTAATCCACCGCAATGATGCTACTATATTGAGTAAGTATGTTTAAACACAATAATATTGCATCTTTTCTTTAAAAAAACAAAGTGAGAGTATATTACTGTGAAAACTCATGCAAAACGGTTTCTGGGATTCTACGGCTCTAAACTCTTTGTTTAAATACACCGCTGCCATGATGGTACGTAAACCGGAAGAGTCGGTCGATGTCTGCGCATGAGATCCGGGAGGCAAAGGGGGACCCGGAGTCGACTGAGGGGGAGAGGTAAGTAGTCCATTGACCTACTTTGCCAACGACGCATACTTTACTTAACTCGAATTCTTGTCTTGTATCTTATGACTGTCTTTGTATTCTACAGAATCTTAAAGAGAGTTTTTAAATGTTTAAGGAGTACTCTAAGTACGAATTAAAACATCACTTAAGAAAGAAAAAGCTATGTACATTTGTCGTTTATTACGTGTTACAATGTGGGTCATATTAACAGTAATTTTAAAATTGCATGTATAATATAATTTTGGCTTAAAAATGTTTATTTAGTTTAAAATATTTAATAATTTAATAGCATGATTTTTAAATTATAGCTAAAATAAGGTAATTTTTATTTCGTTGTTTAAATCACAATCATTGAATCAATTCAATTTTATCACATTATTCTTTTAATTCTAAATTTAAGTCACTTTTTGAGTTTCCCATAAAAAAGTATTTTTATTTACAATTATTATACTAAATTATACTCGAAAAATAAAGACTTTCCACTACTAAACATAATAACTCCCTTCTGCTTCACATTTACAAAAACCCACAGTACTCTTCAAAGTTTTCCAGTACCAATAGTAATCGAATGCATCGCAAGAAGATGTGCAAGTTTTGAAAATAGCTTTACATCGTGTTATATTAATTCTACAACTAAAATAATTAAAATTTGGTTCTCGCTTGTTTAGTTTATTTCTTTCTCCTAAACTACGAATGATTCAAACATAATGTAATTTTGAAATTTATACACTGCTTTATGCAAGCTAAAGAATTAGGTAGATATACATTAGCAGTTCTTTCTCATCGTCGTCATCATCATCGTAAAGAACCCCGCAGAAAGTACACGTAAAAACAGTTCCGGTAATATTCCCTTAATTTTTTCTCGATTATAGATCTAGTAATAATTAAATTGCACTTTAGCAAAACCCACCTTCCATGACTACTTTCGGATTTATGGCCATCCAAATTTTAGATCTTGCATGACTCAAGAATTACAATATTTTATAAAAAATATTTTATAGCACAAATTAAAAATATTATACTCTTCGTGATGAGATATAAACATTTACTAAATATTGCTCTAATACCTATAAAACCTACAGGGTGTACAAAAGAATATTTTTATTCTTAACCACAACCTTGTAACGACTAACAGTAATAATAAAGATTTTTACTCAATGACATTATCTGTACCCATCACTTGCATCTTGGGTAGATTCTAAGAGGTTGGTTGACGGGTATTTCATATTCGATTCATATCTTGAGTAACCCAAAAACCACAAAACGCTAGCTACGTGACTACATGTGCCAACAGTTCTTGCACCAGATTTGCAAGTACAATAACATTAAGTGATAGGATTGCCTATATTACTATATTCTATCCATAACTGATACTTAGCAGATAAATTATCAGCTACAACAATTTGTTGTACTATATTCAGAATATGAGCCCTCTATAATAATTGGTGTGCCAATTCAATATTGGCCTCTCCCATATTTAATAACTGGTGAAATTTATGATAGTACCACAAATATGATAAAAATGATTTAAATCGGAATAAAATCGACATAAAACTTGAACATGTATTTAAAATGACCATTACTCGACTCTATAATCCATCTTGTTCTCGTAATTAAGCGAGATTCATTTACTTCTTCGGTCGAAAGTTGAGTTTCTCCAACACGCATGTTACAAGGTATTTTGTGATGTAGGCTCAGTTCCACCAGTAATGTCACTGCATCTATGTAACTCTTGTCAACAACAAATATGTTATTTTCTAATAACCAGTTTCTGATTCCATTACTGTCGTTGCTATTTATTTCTCAGCATCGATATATCATTATTCCGAAAATCAGAGGAATATGGTCCATTGTGGCCAATATACGACCATCTGGACCAACAATTAAGGCAGGTTTTATTAAATGACGACGAATCAGTGGACGTGGTGCTCAATAAAATACAATACTCAAAAAATTTCCTGATGTCCAGGCTTTGTTTCAATTTACAAAGATATGTAAGAGATTTTTCTTCACAACCTACTTATATCCGCCTCCTCTTAGAACTGATTCAGAATAATCATAAAGCTCACAAATTTCTAGTTAGGGGCAGCTCGTCTACAGGCGTCGGTGATATACCTCAGTAGCGGAAATAGGTCGACGTTAAATAAATGTATATAAAATAAGTGTGAACATCCAATTCACTGTTTTATTTATGCTGCTGCTAGTATATTGAACCTATTATTAATCTTACACAAGATCTTAAGCAGACGTGCAAAATTATTTCTTTATAAAAAAGAACATACTTCTGTAAAGTGAATTGACACCACGAAGTCTATTAGAAAAGTTGGCCAAAAGCTAAATTTTAATTTACACGCAAATTCACAAAATACTCCTGATCGATCAAAGAACTTTTCTGATTATTGAGTATTAGCTTGTTTTTACTCATTAACAGTTGATTTGATAATAAAATTTCACTTGAGTTATTGCATGAATCATAGCTTCTCACTTAATCATTTTCCTGTAAATGCATTTCTTTTTTGTAAAATTTTACGCATAGGACTAGGTTATAAATTATTTGCAACTTTTCTTGGAAAGTTATATAATGGCAATAAAACAACTGACTTATGGCAACAAATTTTGACTTTATTATCGTTTTAAAAATTCGCTGCCGTGCAATTTGTGGGTCGAATGAACGGATAAGATATTTTTTTCAATCTCGTTAAAATACAATTCGAATTCCATTCCTTGAAGAACATTATTACAAATTAAATGTCATGAAACGTTATGTTTTAACGAGACCATCATAAAGGAAGTTTTTCTTCTTGTAATCATAGCACTTCATCATTTTATAATTACTTGTGGCTTTATTATATTTTTATTTATTTTAATGATATTAATGACCAAAATATTTTCTTGCTTAATAATTTGATACTATTAATTATTGACTACCAATTTTGACGGAGACGGTATGATATTTCTTAAGAAATTGCATTGCAAATCAAATTGAAATCTCTAACCCATCCACTACGCAGATGTCGAATACATGTTCCCATAACGAAACTTAATGTATGCTTGTGCCTTTATATTTGTTCTAACCTGCAATGATGTTATCTATGAATAATAAATAAATAATAATAAAACTATTAAATATTTAAATTATAATCTAATACTCAAAATGGAACTTTAATCTAACGGTAGTAAATTCACTTCAGTAAAATTTTATTCCATCCTAAGACGCCTCTTATTTCTACATCCGCCTTCTGACATCGCGTTGGTAATTGGACTTAGTCGTGGAAATAGGCAGGGAATAGGCGAGAATGTTTGAAAATATGTTTTACCGCCTTTTAGGTAAACTCAATGATCCTTCTATGTCTATGAAATCAAAAAAATTTTTAGTAAAGGAGACGGAATTCTACAGTTTGTAGTGGAAACCGAACCACTTCTTCAGGATAATCTGCAATTAAAAATTACTTCTGCGTAATTCGAACCCAGAGACAAAGCCAAATGCACTAGCCAATTTCTGAATAACTGAATAAAGAAAATTATTAACAATTTAACAAATAATAATAAACTTTGATAACGTTTCGCAAAACACACATTATGAAACAGAGTCAATGATGCCAATACGACATTTTGCATAGCCCTAGTTGTCACGGTGTTACTCAATTTCAGATATTAAGGAAATATTTTAAATACATAGTCTACATACAGACGCATACACATTTTCTGGACAGATTATGATATACTCTTTTGATTAAGTAAAATAAGAAGAAACACTTGTCTGGTCGATACCGAGTGGGTTAAAACGCGAGGTGGCAATCGCGATTAATCACACGAACATCGCACCACCGGGTTCGAATCCTGGCTCCGGCACTGTCGGAGGAAATGGTTGTATGTCCGCGTTTTTTCAATGTATAACCCCCTTCCGAACAAGCCCTGGTTTCTGGAATTGAGGGTTGTCTAATTTCTGTGGTGTTTATTTATTTATATTTATTTATCTAATATACTTTTTTTGTAAAATAATTTCAACAATATATTTTATCTCTTTGTTTATCTTTTGTATGACATTTAAAGTAGCTATAAAATTGATAGCATGTAACGGCTAGCAGCAACAGGAATTTTATCCTCATTCTACTTAAATACAATTTTTCAATTAACTGTGTTTATATTGCTAAATAAATATATTTAAAATATTATAAATTAAAATACCTTAAAGTCTAGGAGTTTATGTAATAGGGTCAAATATAATGAACAACTTTAAGTCATTTTAAAATCTATTAGTGTTCTTATTTTTATTCATATTATACATGGAAACTGTTTAGCCCTTTTGTACCTCTTTATGTGGATGGGGAAAATTTTTCTGTACATGACAGTTCTTGTTTTCTGGGGACCGTTTCAGCTTCCACCTTGAAAATTGTAAATGACAGGAGGGTATTTTCAAACATCACTTTCAAAGCTTAATACATTTCGAGCATCTGCGTTATAAACCTTTAAAAAAAATTACCTTCAACCGTCAGAAAACCATGACTTTTATTACAAAATTTCGTGAACCTAAACTGTCATTTCTCTGACACATCATCACGAGTGGCACTAAAATTATTTAAAGAAAAAAATAGTTAATTGTTTGATTCATAATCGACATTTGAAAAAAAATAGCGTGTTATATGTGGAGTAAAGTGATTTTCTCTGTACCGGTTTTCTGGATTTCATTCTACCGTACCGTCGAGCGGCGTCGGCGTGGTACCCGTGTTTGTCCTCCGGTGTTCTCTTTAGAAACGTTAAGTTTTTGCGATTTAACGTTTGTGTGAGTCAAATCTGAAATATGTTTATTGAAATATTGAAATTGAAAATAGTACTACAAATAATATCGTATGAAACTCATGCCTAAGCTATCTTTATTTTTCTCATGAGATTGCCACACTTGCCTACGACTCGTGCAGTCAAACTTCGTAAATAATGTTACTTTATATACTTGTTGTGTAAATAACTATTTTCTACGATTGGTAACATTTACCACTTTCTCGTGCATAAAATATAGTGGTAACAATGGAAAAAGTACTGTTTTGGTTTTACTTATATCCGATTTATAAAAATACATTGAGCGCAATTGAAGTTGCTTCGCGATTTTCACTTTAGAAACGTCAAATTTTAGATTTATACTTGCAATAGCTCGTGCGATCAAGCACCACTTTCTGCAGTGGTTGTACATAATAGTTATTATTGTACAAAGGATATAAAGTGTTACTTTTTGGCCTGCAAATTCCAAAAAATTACTCTACACCGATGAAGCAAGCAATATTTTTTGTACGTTTCATATAGAGTAAAGATAGTAAAGAAAATAGAAAAAATCAATCATTTGTAGGAAATTATATGGACCAATAAATTAAACATATACGTCAATATGGAACTTTTATAAACTGAAAGGGCGAGTTGTACAAAGTTCAGTTCCAGTTCAACCTAACGGTTCAAAATCCTTGACTACCATTGTTGCCACAATTATTGTAACCTTGTATTTTGAACTTAGTTTAAAGTTGATTCACGTTTATACAAGCCGCCCTAATTGGTTTCGGTTAAGCGCGGAAGGCGTAAAACGTTACTTTTAGACCCTTAAACCATTTCTTACTTTCTCAAATAAAATCATAAAGTGTAACTTTAATCCTGGCAGGCGCGGATTCAAAATTAAGGGGGGGTGGGGGGTGTGCAAAATATTGAGAGACACATACAAACAGAATACGCTAACAATATGACAACAATCTTATTAAAACGATTTTCAGGAAGAATAAGATAAAATGTATTTTTATTATTGCTTCATAATATAAAATCAAATATAATTCCTACTTATTAGGTGGGTTTGGTGTATCGCGACGTAAATAAACATTTTTTTAGGATACCCGATTAGTCGTTTAAAACTGTATGTGCAACGCGGGGCGCCGGAGAAATTGGTCGTTTTGGTTGATTTTTAAATTTTTTTGTGAGCCAGGGGGCCATGGCCCCCATGGCTCCTTTCTAGATCCGCGCCTGAATCCTGGTGTACCAAAATGACTATAATCTTGGTTCACGTTTTATTCGTAGGTGTACATGAGAATTCAATTTGTATACACTATTTTGTGTTTTAATTTATTTTTAGGTCGTAAAATTTTATGCCACCAAATCGAAAAATATCACATTAAGCCCAGTCGTACCAAAATAATTATTATGCAGTAATGTCTTTGTATATTTTATTGGGATATTCCCTTTTGATTTAGCAACATATTGTTACATATTTACACCTAGTAGTTAATACTTCCAAATGTAGATTCAATAATTGCAACAAAAATTTTCACTAACCACTGATTTATTAATAAGTAAATAACGATAGTTAGTCCTTATAATAACACACTAGTTGTAACTTTCATCTATTATAGCCTCACTACTATAATAATTCACGACTTATTATTGTTCTTTAACTTATCTAAACATTTGATTCCTCTCAGATCTATACTGAACTCAGTGCGTTGGCTCTGCTACTTATATATCCGTGGCGCTTATTCTCGATTCATTCCATTTCACTCCAGGCTATTTCAGACTCACTCTGGATTCTAGCCTATCTGTAATAATGGCGCTATGTCTGGCCAACTAGCGAACTACCATTTTACTGGTAGTTAATTAGGTAGACCTCCTTTCACTCTGCTACCAGAGATTAAGCCTCTCTCCGTAAGAGGGCGGCACATAACAATATCAATATTCGATGTGTATACCTGTACTATTAGTACTTTATGTTACTAAACATTATGGGTGCATAATTTCAAGACAATAATATAGTTAAATTGAATCTCACCGTAAAGAGTATATTATTTTACATGGAATAAAAGGGGTATTTTTGTGTCGAGGAACAGCCGAAACAAAAAAATCAGTTTTACTTCATGGTGAATATGTTATTTTTTCCAAATACTGATAGATACGACAATAACAGACTTTTCGTACCTCTCAGAAGAAGTGCCGGACAAATGACAGTTTAAGTCGAGGTTTAAGTTCACGATACTTGTCACAAAGTCATGTTTTTTGACGTTTGAAGAAAAATTATTTTTTTTAATGACAAGTTTCGTGAACTTAAACTGCGCTCACGTGTGGCATCAAAAATATTGGAAGAGAAACTGGCACTGTTTATTTAATTCATAATTGACGCTTGAAGAAATAAAACATAACATGTTCTAACCTATGTTTTTGTATCACGATATTACACCCTCAACACAAAAAATTTCACATTTTCTCCATATTAAAACAACGTTCTTTTAAAACCCTCATCTATAATATTCAATTATAAAAATGACACTATTAAGTGAGACAGAGGCAGAAAAGAATTATTTGATCAGTATTTCTAATTATACAGTATGTCTCACTTTTCACCACTACATTCCAATATCTCGGCCATTTGTTGATCGATTTAGATCAAACTTCTTGTGTTTCAGATTGGGATTAAATGATTGTTAACTAGGATCAGTCTTTCGGCTGGTGTTTGTTGCAATCGAAGCATTAGCGTTTTGATGGTAATATGCAATTATTACACTTAACGCGCCAGACTTGTAACTTGTAATTCAGCGCTCGGCGGGGCACATAGCCCGGAGAGTAGCTGTTGGTTCGAAAGGTGTATCAGAATTGACGGAGGACTAGTGGAGAAAGATTATATTTATTGTTTACTATTAAAACTATTATTATTCTGTCTATTTAATTACAATCTGAAGCAAAAGAATTATACCAAATTTAATCTAAATCGATCAACAAATGGACGAGATATTTTGGTGTATTGGTGAAAAGTGAGACACACTGTATAAACTAAATTCCATTTTCTTATAATGTAAACAAGCAAAACTTTTTTAAATTTGGTATTAAGTAAGAAACAATTCGCGCAATACCTCGGTATATAATTAAAATTTAAATTCAGATTGATATAGTTTAAAGCTGTTATGTGGCGAATATATTAAAGTTATCTAAATCTAATTAAAATAACTGCATACCTACAAACTTGCAGGTATTACAAAAATATCAGACACCTTGCTTTGTAAACAATGTAGCGTTAAATTATCCACTTGAAAGATTTGTTTACGACGACCTGTACGCATATGTACTCTACAGGTTGAATATAATTATTTAGTAAAGTTAAGGACGTACACTTAAACCTTTATAACCTATAGCTCGAGGCTAGATTAATGTGTGGCGTTCAAGATAGACTTGGAAGTAAATTATTTAATGGAGATTTAAAAACGTGTATACGCGGGAGCAGCGCTACGTTAAACCTTTTAACAATTTTATTTTCATTTTCAAACAAATTATTTTTGAATGTCAATTACTATTTTGCATGATTTAAGATATTAAGTACTTAGAGAATTTCATAAGTCGACTGAAAGAACAAACTCCAGTGGAACGAGGTTATTGACCACAATATAAACAACATTGGAGTGGATTGGATAATAAAAGAAAAATTTCATTAAGGAAATTAATTAAGATGAAAACATTTCACACACGTTTATATTTAATATGAAATTAAGAAATTACCGAATTGTTAATTAGGATTGCTATGTCATTCTCTTTAATACACCATGCTCAGAGATTTTCTTTCGAGATTTTTGAGCAAGTGTATGAGTTCATCTTCATTTGCAGCATCTAAACTAATACTTTCTACAGATCTATAGAAAATTTTCACTTCATTTACACTTAGTTTATATTGTCAGTCGTCAAGCATACATGATATTACATGTTTTTTTATAGATATTCAGTAACACAAGATATTTACAGACTTTGAGCTGTTCAGATTTAATTGTAATCAGTTCACTAAAGCAGAGTTTTCTTGATTTTTTTTATTGCCTTATTTATATTTACGTCCAGGGTGGCTATTCTTGAGCTTGTGGGAGTAGAATGAGTAAGAGAAAGTAATCTTTTTCTACTCCCTTATGTAAAATTTGTATTCCTGAATTATTTTTCCTCAGCCAGATAGACGAAAACACTCCCTACTAATTCCCTTATTTTTAGTGAGAGAAAGTCGAGGGAAAGCAAAAGAAACATTTTTTAAGTATTTTGTAGGTTATGATTGTGCCTGTGGAGACGTACACCTTATTAATTCGGTTTTATTTAAATAATGGACATTGAAGATTTAGTGGCTATATAAGTTTTGAATGATTTAGAAGATGCGGAGGAACAGTTTGAAAATGGGAAAAATATTCGAATTTTAGAAAAAACTGATCCTTTTGAATTGCCGGATCAAATTTTTGTTCGTTTATTTAGGTTGTCCAAACCATTAGTGAGGGATCTTATAGATATTTTAAACCCATTGCTTTGTCGTGCAGACAAAGGTAAATTAGATTAAAGTGAATTACATATTGCTTAGTTTTGTAGGTTACGTTAGGTATATGAAACAGAGTACCTACCTACTTTATTTAGAACTAAACCATATTTTTAGATATTTGTTACATTACGTTTTTTGGCTACTGGCACTTACCAAGAAATAACTGGTAGCAATCACTATACTGCAGTAAGCCAAGCCAGTGTAAGTCGCTGTATAACAGAAGTTTGTACTGCATAAACTTCACCAAATATTTTTAATACTTAAGTACAGTTTCCAGAGATATTGCAGAATTGGAGAGATTAAGAATCAGGTAATTAACCTCTGTCAACGTCAACTATCACGCCGCCACGAGTTGACAGCTGAAATAGTCAGATATAGGAGAGCTCTGATTGGTTATACCGTGAAGAACAATATGACAACACTGTCGACTTCTCCCTCAAACTTTCATCGCTCCCTCGTTTTTCCTTTTGTTTAAGAATACATGTTTTTCGAATAAGGGAATTTCAAGTGAAAGGCGAGGGAATTAATTCTCCAGGGAGTAACGATTTCTCTCGCGCTCAAGAATAGCCACCCTGGCGGAGTTTAGTTTACAGCAACTCTCCCACTGAACCAGGACGGCCAAACGAGATACCGTTCTAACCTAAACTCTTTTTTACAAAGTATAAAATTAAAATAGGTATTAACATTAACAATACTTGAAAAACAAGCTTAACTAAACTTAAAATTACATTAATTTTTAAATAGCTCGCGCACAAAGAACCCTATTAAATTTTGTATCTGGACGCAGGCACAACTCAAACGAGGTGCCTTCCGCGAGATACTCCAACGCGGGTCTGCGTTTAAACTGATGACCGTACCTCGCTTCACATTTAGTTGGTAAATAAAGTAAAAATAATATTTAATCAATAGTTTTCAATTTTTGATAAGTAGACATCAGTTTTGTTTCAGTTGTTAGCTAAATATTATATATTTGCTTAATATTTTAAGTATGACATTTATTAATTGTATAGTTACTAATTTAATATTTCTTTTTTTTTTGTATATCTTGCATACTGGTGAATTCAGAATAAAGCAACAATATAACTGCTCTTCGCGTCTAGCCTGGCTCGGGAAATGTGTAAAAAAGCGAAAAAAGGACCAGTGTTCGTCAAAAACCCAACACAATATGATGTTTGAAAGTACAACCTAGGGCACCATACCTAAATATCGAGTACCTAGGTATGGAAAAATAGTTTAGTTATTATGAAAATGGAGTAATTATATTCATGACTATTTTAGTGATATTAACATTTTCATGAAATTCAGAAATTGTATTTTTTATATTATTTTCTTTTTAATTCATATTTTTGTAATGTTCTCGTATTGCTTACAATCCAAGTGTAATAAAGGAAATAAAATTTAAATATATTAAAAAAATATAAATTGTTTTAAGAAATTTGCTTTTCTGTAAAAAGTCGTACTAAAAAGTAAAAAATAATAATGTACGACTACAAGAAAAGCAAGGCGTTCGCACTTTGTATATGAGTATATGTATCATCATATTTATATACGCATGACTGAAGGCAATATATGTACAACGATTCCATCTCTTTCATACAATCATACAAAATACGCCTTGCTTTTCTTGCAATCGTATATTATTATTCTTTACTTTTTGGTACAACTTTTTACAGAAAAGCTAGTTTTAAAAAATATATTTTTTTATTTTCTATTTGTTAATCGTTCTTTAAATTATTATCATACATTGCCGAAGTTGATTTGTTTTTATTTTCTCTCCCCTTCGCTTTCTCCTTCGTTTTGCAGATTTTTCAGTGTTCACCCCCGCGCCCCCTATGTACGGATATTTGCAAAAGTAACGATGAAATATATGTACATAAAGTTAGCAAAACAGCTAATGCAATTATTGTTAAAAATTATTTTAAACAACCATATGCATGTTAGGAATTTTTCGTTAATTTGTCGTGACAGAATAGCTATGCTCAAAATTCATCTGCGCTTTTTCTTCTTCTTCTTCTTCTTCTTCTTCTTAATGGCAATTATTCATTAACAAATAGCGAATATGCCATTGTTCGCAAAAAGTTCCTAAGAAAATGTATACGGCTCAATTACGGGGACCTACAGTGAATCCATTCAACAAAATGATGAAATCATATCATGTATATTTGGGGGCACAGTATCGAACCCATCCCTTGTGTGAAAGTTCCTTATCTAGGAATTCAGGAAAATTGTAACTCCATCGATAGAAATTCTTCCAACCAATTCATACAAATGAACATACTCAAGCGAACTCGAAGTGAGCAAACCTACCTTTTTATCGGGGATATTTTACTAAAAACCACTAACAATCAATATTTACGAAAAATGTACATCTTCGGGAATAATTCGCGGAATTCTGACACGGCAAAATCTGCAATGCCAAATTAATTCGTTTGGCCCTCACAGCAAATTTTCATATCGAATTCGAATCAAAAACATACAACCCTACCGTACAGTCGGGGGTGTTTTGGCAGAAAATGCGAAAAATGCACATCTTCGCGAATAATTCGCGGAATTCTGTCACGGTAAAATCTGCAATGTCGCAACTAGTTCATTTGGCCCACACAACAAATTGCCATAACGAGTTCGAATCAAAAACATGCAACCCTACCTTCCAATCGTGAGTGTTTTAACAGAAAATTACGAAAAATGTCCATCTTGTAATTTAATTATTTATTTTTATAAAATTTGAAATGAATTGTTAATTTTTGTGGTTTAAAGAATTTCTATCGATGGAGTTACAATTTTTCTGAATTCCTAGACGAACAAACTTCCAACAAGAGGTGGGTTTAATATTGTGCATAATTACATTTTCGCTATTTGTTAATGATTAATTGCCATTAACTCGGAAAGAAAAAGAGCAGATGAATTTTGAGCATAGCTATTCTGTCACAGCAAAATCCTAACATGCACATGGTTGTTTAAAATAATTTTGAACAATAATTGCATTCGCTGTTTTGCTAACTTTATATAAAATTAGGAAGACGTACAATATTTTTTTTAAATAAAGAACGGCAAATTTTCTTTTTTCACATTTAATTTACGGCAAATTAACGGCAAATTATCAGTAGGCCACTTCTTTGATTCGAGCAAGTTGTTTTGTTAACTTTATGTACATGTGCAATATTGTATTAACATCCGATCTTAATAACTGTGCGACATTTCATCAATTGATTATATCAGGAAATGTGTCCTCCTGTAAATAAATAATTGTCGGATAATATTTATAAATATTGGTTACGTTAGATTATTTAAAAGAAATCTCAAGTGTATTTCGTACTTGAATTACTTTTCAATTTATTTTGATTACACTATATGATAATTGTTACATTGGATCATTAGACAGAAAACATAGTTCAATAAATTTAGACCAATTTTTCACATCTTTTGGATTTTACTTCTCAGGGGATAATTTTATGATCAATCGATGGGAAAAATGTCAGGAATAACATATTTAAATGTTTAAGACTTGGGTGTTGTAGCAATAAAATACTTCTAATAATTAAATAATATATATCACGTTGTAGCGAAAGGAATTCTCTACAATTTTGATACGAGAAATACCTCTCTACGATGCTTAATTTTTTATCAATTTATTTTTTTATCAATTTTTAAAGATTTTTTTGCCAAATTGTTTTCGTTTGATCATTGTCACGACGCCCCTTTGTAACATGGAGGAAAGGCGCGTGCTGCGCGTGCATCTAGAAAAAATTGTAGAGAAATATTTTCTGAAAAATAATTACACTATTTTGTTAGTTTCACAATTAAATATCTGATGGCTATCAGAAAGGCAGTTTTTCAATTATAAAAATATAGCATTAAGGAAGAAATATCGATATATTTTTTTTACATTTCGTTATAATTAAAATTCAAGTACAAATGTTCAAAAGTCTGTGGGGTACGCGCGCAGCACGCGTCGTTCCGCCATGTCGAAAAGGGGCGTGGCGACAAAGGTCAGTTGACCAAACGAAAACAACTTGGCAAAAAAATCTTAAAAAATTGATTTAAAAAAAATTAAGCATAGTAGAGGGGTGTTTCCCGTATCAAAATTGTAGAGAATTTCTTTCTCTACAACGTGATATATATTTTTTAATTATTTGAAGTATTTTATTGCCGTCGTACCGCGTTAAAATTGACAAGGCCAATTTGTTGATGTTTGTATTTATTTATGAAATTGCTACAACACTGGCCAAGTCTTAAACATTTCAATATGTTGTTCCTGACATTTTTCACCATCGATTAACCATATAATTATCCCCTGAGATGTATAATCCAAACGAAAGATTAATTTTATTGTTCTATTATTATTTTTTATTAATATTATATGCTATGATGATCCTCAATTTATCTTTAGCGCATATTTTATAACTTGTACTGCATTTTAATTCTAGTCTAGCAGTTAGACACGAAGAAACCACTGGGCTTAGATATTCCTAAAATATTGAATATTCTGTAGCACCAACATTTTCAAGTGCTTTATATGATGCAAACACATCACATTTTTCACTTAATAAATAATCGAAATCAAAACAATTAAATATTTTTTGTCTTTAACGACATACAATATTTTTATTATTATTATTACTATTATTTAGATTACCGCCTAGGCGGAGGACACACATACAGATAATTACACAACGATCATTCCTCACGATATTGCTATCTGTCGCAGCTGAGACTCGAACTCAGGAGTTCTACTACGACTAGAAGTGTTGCCTCTTATACAACCCCATTTAGTCCTTTGTTACCAACTCGGTAAAACACGAAAAATTCCACTAAACATCCATATCCTAGCCAGGATTCGAACCCGTGACTTCTTGATCTCAAGCGTAACGGGTAAGCTTTGAACCACTGAACCGGAAATGTAAAAAAATAATAATTTCCACAAATACAATATGGCCTGCGATGAAACCAAATCAAATGGATAACTATTTGTCTCATTATGTGTCCACGACAAGCACTTAATTACAAGCAACAATTTTATATATTCGGTATATTAAATTTGTAATAAAAGACCGCAATAATGTAAGAATTGTGCATAAATTTTCAATAGGTATGCGTCAATTTGCTCGATGTTAATTCCGCAATATTCGTATACACATAGATCTTGTTAATTGATTAAATTTCAACACTGGGTTAATTTATGTTGTTATATTCCGATTCCGGAGTAAATTGTGAGGCTAATTTTTCAGAAAACCTGACACTAAAAAATGAGAAAGACGAAATATTTTTTTATTCTTCTATGCAGTCCAATTGTGGTTGTTTATATGTATATTTATTTTTACTAAAAGCACATTTTAAACTAATCGCTTTTCTCATTAACATAATTTATTAATAAAATATGCTATCTAGTCCAAAATACTTATCGTTTTGGGGTATTTACCATGGGTAACATATAATTATGGGTAACTTGTCATGCAAATATATTATTCTAAAACAATAAATAAAAATTTCTTCTTGTCTGACTTTGAGACTCGTTTAAATATTTAAATATCCTTCTTCTGCTTAAAATATAGGTCTAGTTGTTGTGCTGTCTGTGTATTCACTGTATTTATGAGTTTTTAAGTTGTATAATACTCTACTTTAATGTATAATGTGAAATAAATGCCGAGACACCGGCAACGAAACAATAAAGGAAAAGGTACCATGCAATATCAATATTAACTACCAAGTCGAGTACATTGGCATATTTATAAGTAATTTAATATATTCAAGCAAAAATTATAGTAGGTTATGAATGAATGCATTGGCTTATTATTTTCCTGTTTGGCTTAATTGTATTCACATCAAGTATTAAATATTTTTTGTATTAACGGAGCAGTTTTTTTTTTAAATCCAACAGTAACAATATCAAATGTATTAAGGAATAAAGACTACTGCATTGTCAAAATATAGACTCCTATATTTTTGGAACGAAATAGTTAATCTTGATACCGTCTTTTGTGATTGTTCTAGAACTTTACCAGCGGTAACGGATAATTTTATTGCGTTTGTTTCATTTATCTACAGGATGATTAACCAGACCCTTACATAGCCGTTGAATGTCATCATTCTCCCAAATTTCTAATAAAAACATTAATTTTTTTAAATATGTTTGTTATTTATTATTTATAAAAAACGTTGGCGAAACAGTTTTAAATTATTTTTGTTATTTCTATTATTAAACGAGATACAACATTATGTATAAAAAGACATTGAGGTTTTAAAAACCTTTGGCTATTGAGCTGATATTTAAGTATTAATAATATTTGTTACTCTTGGCGTGGTGTTAGTATATCGTAAAGGGTCGAAATTTTTTATTTTATTTTTGCGCTGACACCACTGGAACTCGTAGATCACTTTTGACGTAGTCCTAAAAAAATTTTAGTTCCCTTCTGTGCATAAATGTAGTGGAAATTATTTCAAAAAACAGGTTTAGCAGTATGTAATGGTTTAATAAATTAACAATACACAAAAATGCAAATAGTAAATCCAGAAATGTTAATTTGATATTTATTTTATTAAATAACAAGAAATTCATCTGCTCTTAGAAGTCGCTGAAATGCAACAAAAGTTGCAATACTGAAAATGAACTTAGATATCATAAAGAAGTAGATGAAATAAATACTAATTAGTAACTTTAATTTAGCACAAAGCGTCGGGCGCAATGTCCCTTATTGTGAAATTTGTGAAAAACTACTCATTTATCTTTAAACAAAATGCATTTCACATAAGGTCACTAATATTTCTTTAACTTTAGAACTATTAAATAAATATTTATATAAATCTCGTTAGATCATGGCATAACGATAAAATCAGGTTCTTCTTATTTTTCTATTCAGACGTAGCCAGATTTCTACATTTATTTTTTCATTTATTACGTTTTACTTTTCATTCTTTCCTCGTTTTTATTCTCATTTTTCGTTTTTTGTTGACTTATTCAATTACTGCATCTCGCAAAATATGTATTATACATATTTCGCAACAGATGTTCCAAAAGTGTTAAGGGATATATTTGTGAATTATACATTTCCTAAATTATTAATATTTTTCTGTAGGCAGGCCAGCTATAAAAAATATTGAAAAACATAATAAACCAGATTCTTGACACTAAAATTACTTCAGGACAGGAAATAAATGTGTTTCCCGTAGTTTAATTTCAAGTTTCATTGATAACTATCTGAGGGTTTGATTGAGAGATCATATTTAAATCTTACCTAGGAGTGCCGAGTTCGATTCCCGGCCGTAGCGTTGAAATTTTCTCCAGTGAATAAATTAATGTCTGTACACTCAATTACTTGTTGTGTGTCTCTTGTCTCCGAATGTGTGAGCCTATAGGAATAAAAAAATTCGTACTATCTGTAGCGTTAATTATGCTTAAGCATCATGCCAATTTTTAACTCATAAGATTAATTTAGACAGCTAAAAAACCATAAGAAATACTTAAACTAAATTGCTTATTTTTTAATTTTTCTCTGATTTACGTCATTACTTAAGTATTGCATTTGCCTATTTCTCGTCGTAAGCAAGTTGCTGTATAACTTTAATTTTACATTAATAAAAAAGCATAAACATATGTTGAAAGTACATAAAAAAAATAGAAGAATTTTAAAAATGTACTTATGATAAGAAGCCAGATATCGTGTATTGATTATATTCCAAATTATCTTCGTCATTGACCATGTGTAAATCATTTTAACATTGAATTAGACTTATTTCTGCAACGACATTTTGTAGAGAGGCAGATAATTTTTTCTTGTTTATTAGTCCCTCTGTTTCAAATGCAGAGGATGGAGGTAAGACTGAAGACGAGTGATTTTTATGCCACAATGTGCTGTAACTCTACAGTATACCGACTAAAATTAATGTTAATTAATTTAACCAAACAGTTGAAAATCCATACATTCAAAGTTATGACAAAATTTTTATTTGACTATTTACAAATGACCAAAACACAACTTTTACATATCACGGCTCATAATATCACTAGGTACGCTTTTTATATACATTTCATTTCGCTTACTTTCAGTCAGATACTGATTCTTTTAAATTTACAGAGATAACTATATCCGTTTGTTTAAAAAGATGCTTTTTTAAAGTTGGTTTAGTTGTGTTGAAACAGCTAATCACTGGCGCCAAAAGAAAAATTAAAATCAGTGATTATGTAAATAGTAATACTTTGGCAGGTATCGTAGATGTCATAAAGTAGGTATCTTTAATTAAAGTGCGGATCGCGGACTCTTGGGATCCACTTGGTATTAAACAATCAAGTTTGAATCCGAACTGTCAGCATGCTCCAGGTCTTCAGTAGGTATTTTCAAAATTTATTTTTCACTTGATTGAACACACTCACTTTTTTTGAAATATTTTGACTTTGATAGTACTCTTTTAATTATATGTTTCGGTCGAGTTTTTCATATTAAGTTTTTCTACCCCAGATAAATTCTATATAAAATACTTTTAAAAGAGTAACATTTTTCAGAATCCCGAAAACTAATATCATCCACAGGAAACATTGCCGTTCATTCTTTGTTACTTATGAGATTACGTTCTTACCATCAATAGTTATTTATTGTGTGTTGATGGAAATACACAAAAAATTGACAAATTTTCTATATCCTCTAATATTTATAACCACAACACAAGATCATTTAATTCTCTAAGAAAAATTAAAAAAATTACATCTTTTATTTCTACTTTAACAAAATCTTAAGAGTTCTGATGTTAGATGTTTAATATATGATTTTTATCTCATCTGCTAAATATCCAAAGTATAAAAGCATTTTCCACTAAATCAAAGTATAGACTAAATAGTAGCCAACGAAAATGCCTGAACTTAAATTTATATAATGTCTTACCTCACATATAAACTTGTTAAGTGACTACAAATTTAAGGTTCCTATAAGTAATTGTATTTTAAAATAATGTTTTTATTCCGTAAATAAATATCTTGACTCCATCCACCACTTTTAAAGTGAATTTTCTGTTCTTCTGTTATATCTGTTCTGTTCTGTTATATTTTAATTTGTACATTTTATACATTTTGTTTATTTACAGAGTGATTCACATAAAACTCCCCAGGCAGTTTCCGTATTATCGAAAAGAGGTATTCAATTTCTGGAAAGGCTAGTCGTTACATATTTTTGGTGGCTTTAGATTGTCGTTCAAATGTTGTCAGTGACAGTGGCGTACACGACATCGCGACGCCGGAAAGAAAATTTTCCATGACCGGAACTTTGAAGGTATAATATTATTAAAGTTTGTTTAATTCTAAGTACTTTTTGCAGTACTTATAGACTTTTGGATTAAAACCAGCAGTTTTCGTGATAAATCGAAAAAATTATTCAGTCAAATATTTGGTAACTAGCAAAAAAATTAAAATTCGCTCAAAGGTAGTCACTACATACGAATAGGTATTTAGTTTAAAGTGATTCGCAATCTTTCAAATGGTTTTACAAAGATGGCGTTGAAGAGCAAAATTATTTTTCGATAGCTGGAACTTTGAAATATAGCATATATGATGAGGAACTAATATACATATAATTTTGTAATGACATATTTTTTAAAAATGCCAATGTCTTTCAAATTATCTAATATTTTCATTAGCCCCTGTATTGTTTTGTTAATTATACAAACTAGTGGTCCTAAGTCTAATTTAATAATGTAAAGTCAAGTATGTTGTGAATTATTTTATTTTGACTTTTGTTGGCATATTATCGATTTTTAAACTTTTGAATGCGTTTATTATTACAACATAATTCAGAAATGATTGTGTACACCAACGAAGACAAACTAAACATGATTTTGATCTACGGATAATGTATAAAAAATTCCCATGAAGCCGAAAAGTTATTCCATTTACTTTTCCCCAATTTACGTAAGCCAGATCATAAGACCTTTATTTCTTTAACAGATAGTTTGAAAAATTACGGAAGTTTAAAAAGTTAAACCATAATAAACAGTCAAGGGGTACAAATGATGCAAATACTGCTTTAGTAATTGACAATATTGTAAATAATCCAAATATGTCTTTACGGAAATTATCGCCTGTAACAAATATTTCCTACTCCTGTCAAACTATTTTAAAGAAAAAATAAGTTCCATCCATATAAAGTACATTATGTTCATCATTTAAGACCTGGTGACTTTTAGTGTCGCATAAATTTTATTGCCAAATTGCTGACAATTACGTGAAGAAAATCCAAATTATTTGATAAACGTGTTGTGGAGCGATAAGAGCTGCTTCCATAGTAATGGTCTTGTGACTACATAGAACGCTAGGTATTGGTCTCAAAATAATCCCAGGTGGGTACGAAGAACCAGAAATCAAACAGTTTTTAAAGTAAATGTATGGTATGGAATATTGAACGGACACATAGTCAGATCTTATCTATTTCATGAAATGTTAAATGATGCTACATATCGGACGTTCCTGCAAGATGACCTGCCAAATTTATTAAGAAACATTTCTCATGATAGGCACATAATCTAGTTTCATCAAGACGGGTCACCAGCACATAATTCAAGAATAGCGATTAGACACTTGCAACGAACTAATTAAGGAATCAGGTGGCCAGTACGGTCACCTCACTTAACTCCACTATATGTGTTCTTATGGGGACATCTAAAAAATTTAGTTTACATTGTAGATAGAACTGCCTTATGGAAATTAATTGGGGAAGAAATAATTAAACGATTTAACATAAATTGTGTATCCATAAATGAGGAAACAATTTTGAACATTTACTATAAAAATAAATACATACATATGTACATATTTTATTTAAAAGTCAAAACAAATTATTAAAAAACTTTATTATTTGACTTTATATTATTTCGATTTCTCTCGAAAACCGTTGGTTTTAATAGAAAAGTGTATACTACAAAAAGTACTTAGAATTAAACAAACTTTGATAATATTAAACTTTCAAAGTTCCAGCCATCGAAAACTTTATTTCCGGCGTCGCGACGCCGCGGAGGCCCTTATCATGAACAACGTTTGAACGACAAAATAAAGTCACCAAAAGTATGTAACGACTGGCCTTTACAGAAATTGACTACTTACCTCTTTTCGTTATTAGGTAAACTGCCTGGGGAGTTTTATGTGAATCACCCTGTATATATCCATTTATATTTGTCTATTGAATTATATTTATATATACGTATCATATACTCTACTCCGAACTTTATGCAAAAGACTGCAAAATCGTAAAAAATATATTTTAACTAACTGTTGAGAAATTGTGACAAATCATAATACTGATTTAATAATTCTGACATAATATTACAATTTGTGACAATTCACTGCCAGTGTATAAATTAATTAAAACATCATCATAAAAATTTTATCCAAAACGACATCCAAAAATTTTCAGAATTATGAGAAGCAGATTTGGGCTTTGAAATATATTTATTGCTTAAAATCCAATCTAAAAAATGATTTATTGATTCCCAATTTCAAATTATTTTAAGTTATAATTTACACAACTAAATAAACTTTAAGCGCATCATTTTATATTTTTATTTTCAATACCTTTTCTAAAAATATATCTTCTGCATTTTAAATTAACCAGCTAATTTACAGATAAACATTTAGATGGTTTCTTTATAATTACAGTCAATAGTACAACTCCTCGAATTACGATTAAAAATTATGACAGTGATTTAAATGAATATTAAGCGGTAGGTAGTCGTCCTTCAACCACTGTCAAGGAAATTCATTGCTCTTTTTCACATTTAATGGATGAATATGCACAATACAGACATCAGCTACTTACCAAATGTATTATTAATTCCAAATAACAAAAAATATAGGTCACTGATGTGGTATTATCCGCAATTCTACACTATGCACATCCGGTAAAGTCTATTGTTTTTTAAACAAGTGTCACTTTACTTTGTTCCAAATTTTTAAATGTAACAGTGGAATAATTTTAAACCGAACAAATTTTCGCATTAATTTAGAATCCAATTAGGGCACTATGAGTGAATTGATACGTCGAAAATCACATTAGCACTTCTTTCGTTTGTTTAAAATTTTAGTTTTCTTCCTAAAATACATCACTGCGTTCCGAACGGTAAACACAAAAATTTTACGACCACTATGTAAGTATGTTATGGTGTCACGACTTAATTCATGTTCCTATAATCCCATTTCATGTCGTTTCGTTTGTAAGACACTGCAGTCACTAATTTTTTATCTTCCTTATCACTACTCCTAGTCTAGGTAATTTGTATAATTAGTGGTGATATGGAAACAACCCCTTCAGGTTACACAAGCTTAGGCCTAATAAAAACACACAAAAATATTGACGTCATACAAAACTATCACATAAAGTTCGAAAATGAGGTCGTACCAATTATTTAAATTTTCTGGCGGTGGGTATTTTTCGAAAATTTTCGAGATTTTTGTGGCACACAAGGACGTGAACCACGCGGCAGAAGACATTAAACTGGTCATCAAGAACCCTACCATGAGCTGTGAGACCAGAAGATCCCCTCCACGTCAGATAACTGTACCTGTAGTAGATCTATACTGAGCTAACCTACTTATTTGTAAGTGGGGGCACTTAGTACTTGAAGATGAGATTTTCGTGTCTTAGTATAGCCATATCAATGCATACCTGTTGAAATATTGCTTAATTTTTGTATTTGGAAACTTATTATAAATCGGTAATTCCAAATAATTATTGTACTAAATATGTAAACAAATTGCAAAAATAATTACGCAACAATACTTCTGGAAGTTATTATTACGATATATGCAGACGAAATTTACTTAACAATAGTATCTGGAAAATTCGTAACAATCCACATAATCCTGTGCTGAAACCACATTATCGAAAATGATGAGAGATGTATCAAACAGTAGAGTTGTATTTTTATTCATGGGCTTAAAGAATGTACAGATAATACAAGGTGGACCATTAATAATAAGCCATAGTTCAGGGGTAGATTCTTTGGGCTAAAATATGAGGATATAACCAAATATGCTTTAGTAAAATGTTGCTGTGGAAAAAGATACAGGGTGTCAAAGTTCAAATTATTTTTTCGTTTTCTTGCAATAACTCAGCAGCTTCTTGACTGACCTTCGCCAAATTTGCTAAAGAAACTGTTTTTGTTCTAAGAAACAATAATTTATGTATTACATCGCGTTAGTTCATAGGGGGCGACGCAGGATCTGTATCTGATGATAAATTTTTTTCTTTTTTTTTGACGAAACGTTGTGGTACTTCTGACCAGAAAATCTGATGAGGATGTCATTTCCAGGTATAAAGGGTACACTTGAAAGAACTTGATAACTCCAACAGTTTTCGAGGAAAGTGCCGTTAAACATTTCAATAATTTTTTGAAAGACAAATTCAAAGTTAATGAAACAAAGTGTATTAATTGTAAAGTCTGCTTTGGTTACGTTTTAGTTCTGTCATTTACGTCATTCAATCATTTTATTTTATTCTTGTGTGCTTCGAGCTAATTTCTTTAACTTCTTTATTTAAAATGCCTAGACATTAGCTATTTATGCCATCAGTTACGAAATGCCTAATTTTGTGTAACGCGTGAGATTTTTGCGGAACGAACGAAGTGAGTTTCGCAAAAATTCACAAGTTACACAAAATTTCATTTCGTAACGTATTGCATACAAGATTTTTTCTAATTTTGAAGAAAGTAATAAAAAAATTAAATTTAATATAATTGATAAAAATTTGGAAAACATAAATTTAGTTTGTTGCTGTTACTTCATGTTAGTTGTCAGTTTGACATTTTGTAAAAAAGTCTAGACGGAAGGTTTTTAGTGAGATTGATATATTTTTAGTTTTATTTTTTAAAAATGAGTAATTCAAGTTCTGAAGAGCTACCAAGCGATATTGAAGAGGCAGCAGGTAATGCTCTATTATCAGTAATTCCCAAAAAGTCAAAGGCAGTTTATGATTTGGCATACGAAAAATTTGTTACGTGGTGTGATGAGAAGAAAATTAAACATGTTAATGAGAAAGTTTTACTTGCATACTTTGAGGGTAAGAAAGATCTAAAAGTTTCCACATTATGGACACTTTACTCAATGTTAAGGTCTGAACTAAATCTGAAAAGGAATATTGATATTAAAAAATATACAAATTTGGTAGCATACATTAAAAGTCAAGCGGACGGGTACAGTGCTAAAAAGTCAAAAGTTTTTATTAAAGA
The DNA here is from genome assembly GCA_963675555.1 of Leptura quadrifasciata. NCBI lineage: Eukaryota > Metazoa > Arthropoda > Insecta > Coleoptera > Cerambycidae > Leptura > Leptura quadrifasciata. The sequence goes on from OY776676.1 coordinate 106,800,391, forward strand.
AGATTTTGCCAAATTTTTAGTGGAAGCTGATGACAAAGAATACTTAATGGCTAAGGTTGCAATGATAATTGGAATGGCAGGAGTATGCAGAAAAGCAGAATTAACATTTCTTCCAGTTGAAAATGTTATAGACGAAGGAAGCTATTTTCATGTTGATATCCCACCTTCAAAAACAAAAGTTATACGGCAGTTTGCAATTACCACTGGAGACATTGAAAATACGAATCTTGTTGAAATATTAAGAAAATATATTAAGTTGCGTCCCCAGGTTCTTAAACACAACAGATTTTTTGTAAAATATGCGAATGGAAAATGTACCAGAAATCCTGTTGGAATTAACACATTTAGCAGTCTGCCAAAAGTTATTGCACAATTTCTTCGTCTTTCAAACCCTGTTCTATATACTGGCCACTGCTTTAGAAGAAGCTCTGCCACTTTTCTAGCAGACAGTGGCGCTGATATTTTAAAATTAAAGAGGCACGGAGGTTGGAAATCTAGCTCTGTTGCGGAGGGATATGTCGAAAATTCTATGAATAATAAGAAACTTATAGCGCAAGAAATATTTGGTGAAACATCTAAAGCAATGTGCGCCACTTCCCAAATAACAGCAAGTTCGAGCAATGAAAAAAATATGTCGTCGGGAATTAATTTGAATAATTGCAATAATTGTGTTATCAATATTTATAATAATTAATTAATTTATAATTTATGTTTTTAACTTGTATTATAACAGTTTAATAAATAGAATAATTCTTTTTGTCACTAATTTTGAAATACATTTTTCGTCACCAATTGCATAAAATTTTACTTTATGCAACTAGTTACAAAAAGTAAGACGTTTCATAATGTCAATCAGTTTTAAAAAGTGTCACTTTATATGTCAAAATTAGAAAAAATAATTTTTCAAATAGGGAAATGATGGATATGATGTATGTTATAATTATAATTTTAGCGTACGTGCTGCAGCGAGAAGAGTAATTGCAATGTCCAAATAGAATACAGCCAGACCACAATATTTTCAAAGATATATTTCGTCATTTGGGACGAACGGGTTCATTTCGCCAATTACTCCACATCAAGAACTAGAAATTTTAGTTCGTGTGGATGAAGATCTCCAAGTCAGCTCAAGTCGTTTAGCATTGGCAACAAGGATAAGTAAACAATCTATCCTGAGAGTCTTACGCAAAGAACGCTTCTACCCATATCATCTCACTCCTGTACAAAAGTTCCTTCGAAGGGATGTTCCACAAAGGCCACAGTTTTGTCAATTTGTTCTAAATAAATACAACAGCGATCGAAATGTTGTTAAGAACACGTTATTTACCGACGAAGCAACTTTTACTCGCCGAGGCATTTTTAACTGGAGAAATACCCATTACTGGGAAGTAAAAAATCCTCGTGCCGTTAAAGAAAGGCATTTTGAGCAAGAATTTAAGATTAACGTTTGGTTTGGTATCATCGGCGATCAATTATTGGGACTATTTGTCCTTCCTCCAAATTTAAATGGACAGTCTTATCTGTTTTTTCTTCAAAATACTCTTGTTGATATATTACATGCTTTTGGAACAAAATGTGGTTCATGCAAGATGGAGCTCCCCTTCATTTCTCCATTATAATCAAGAATTATCTTGATGGGACTTTCCCACGCAGATGGATCGGCCGAGGTGAGTGTGCTTAGGATTACAATCTTTTGGATTATTATGTGTCGGGACATATGAATTCCTTAGTTTATGCAAATACTATCAACTCAAGATTAGAGCTGTGGGACAAAATATAAAACGCAGCGAAATTTATTAGAGGGCAGGAAAATGTATTTTTCAATGTAAGAAAATCTGAAATGAATAGAATTAGAAAAGGCATAGAAGTAGGTGGAGACCATATCGATAATTTACCCTAAGTTGCAGCAATGGGGTTTTGCATGGGGGGAAAGTTTATAATGTCATTGAGTCAACTTTTACGTTACTTTTTGGTCTTCTAATAAGATTAGATCCTAATTTTAGACAATTTTTTGATTTATGTATTTATCTCAATACCATGAAAATAATCCATTAGTCCATAAGAAGGTGAGAAAGATTTTACGCTGTTATTACAATTTTGTTTTCCCTTACGTTTTGTACTTTTTTCAATAAATACACTTTGTTTCATTAAATTTGAATTTGTCTTTCAAAAAATTATTGAAATGTTTAACGGCACTTTTCTCGAAAACGGTTGGAGTTATTTTCTACCAAGTGTACCTTTTATACTTGTAAATGACGCCTTCATCAGATTTTCTGGTCAGAAGTACCACAACGTTTCGTCAAAAAAAATGAAAAAAATTCATCATCAGACACAGGTCCTGCGGCGCGCTCTATGATCTAACGTGATGCAATACATAAATTATTATTTCTTAGAATAAAAAAAGTTCCTCTAGCAAATTTGGAGAAGGTGAGCCAACAAGCTGTTGAGTTATTGCAAAAAAACAAAAAAATAATTTGAACTTTGACACCCTGTATCTTTTTCCACGGCAACATTTTACTAAAGCATATTTGGTTATATCCTCATATTTTGACCAAAAGAATCTACCCATGGTCCACCCTATAGATGATCATGTATTGAAATTAACAAATTTACAAATATTTAACAATAAGAGTGAGAATGAATTGGCTGTTAAAAAAACTGATATTAATGTATGTTGTCGATTGGGTAAAAAAGTGGCGAAGAAATCAAGGCCGCTATGTGTTTATTTATGTCGATTCAAGATTAAGTGTTTTACAATAAAAAAAAATTGCGAGAGTCGAATAGGGTCTTTATGTAAATGCTGTCAGTATGAAATTTAAATTTGCTTGAATGTATTAAAGTAATTATAATAATATAATTATTATTATTTTATTTTCAGTTTTTGGCACCTAAAACTCCTAGAGAATTTTTCTTGTCTCATATATTATAAATTAGGTTTTCAGTATAAATAACTAATAATATAAAAATATAAAAACTAAATGATTTTGTAAATGATTAAAGTACGAAAGAAAATAATTATTTTTTTAAATTGTATTATACGCAATGGGTAATTTATAATTTAGTTTTGTACTTTACTATATAACGAATTGAATTTAGTTTAAGATATACTAATAAAGTATTTGTCTACTTAATCATACGTTGTTCTTTTCTAACTTGGTAGGTCATATCGCATCTATTTATTTCTTGTGCAGTGTGTCTCACTTGTCACCTCTACACCTCAATATCTCGGCCATTTGTTGATCGATTTACATCAAATTTGGTATACTTCTTGTGCTTTAGATTTTGATTAAAACGTTATTTATTTATTTTTTTAAATTAAATACCCTTACTATGATCAAAAGTAATTGGCAAAAATTAAGAATTTATATTAGCGATTGAGATAGAGCTTTTGTTATTTCAATAATAATCATCCTACTATTCTAGATTTTCTGTAAAGAAATGAATATTTTTAACGAAATTTGGTATACGGTTATAGGTCATGCCGAACAAGATTCTGTAAAACCAAAAACTTTATCTCAATCGCTAATATAAATTCTTAATTTTTGTCAATTTCTTTTGATCATAGTAGGCGTATTTAATTTCGAAAAAAAAAAAATTAATTAACTTTTTAATCACAATCTGAAACACAAGAAATATACTAAATTTGATCTTAATCGATCAACAATTGGCCGAGATATTGGGCTATAGTAGTGAAAAGTGAGACACACTGTATATGAAACTTAGGCAAGTGCGATCGATGTTAAAAATTTTTGATTTAATTTTGCTAAATTGCTTAGAATAGTTGATAATTTGATAGTCATTCATAATTATACACGTTGACTTATTTCGTTGATTAAAGTATATACAGATTTATACAGGCTGTACATTTTATCAGGACCCTCGAGAATATCTCTCTTAATATCGGTCGTACAAAAAAAATTATTTTTACAAAAATTGTGCCGATTTATATAACCTACAAAATGGTTTAAAGACATTTGAAATCCATGGCCTACTTTAAGAGTTATGGCGGAAAATATAAAAAATGCGGGAAATGTCTGGGCTAAATTTCACCGTTATTTGAAGAGATACGAGAAAATTTTTTGCAAAACAGAGTGTTTCAACGAGGTTTTATGTAATTTTTTTCAAATCCGCTGTATTTTGAGATTTACTCTTCAGGCTGTTACGAAAATTATTCTGAAACGGGCGGGAAATGGCGCCATTAAATAGAGTATTTTCCTCCCTTTTCAACGATATATCACATATCATATTTATTCATTGGTACTACGGTAGTAATTATAAAAACATTTTTTTTAAACCAATAATTTTTTTAAACAAGCATTATACTTGCCGTGGAGAAGTATGATTAAATAAAACGATAAAATAATTGAATAAGTTGTTAAAATCTTTGCTATAATAAAACATTCACACAGTTAAGAAGAATATAGTAAATTCAGGTAACAAAAACAAAATAATAATCAGGAAAGCAACATGAAAGAGTATTCGCAGTTATTCCAATGTATATAGGTCCTCCATAAAAGCGTCACTCCTTGCTCAGAAAGTTAAAAGGTCTTGACCAATTAATTTAAGTATAATATCCATTTGTTTGTATTTCATGATTTCACTATTATTTCAATTATTTTAAAATAGTGAATGAACAAACTTGAAAATTTTATTTTTTGACAGATTATCTCAGTTAATACTTAAACTCTCACTCAATCACACTCGTTTAAGAATGTAGAATTTTCAAAAATGATTTTCACTCACATTGATCCTTATAATATGTTCGTTACATATTGCCAATGCAATTTTAACTCTGGATTAAATCAAGTAGAATATAGAAACAGATTTGCACAAGCACTACAGCCGAATAAAACTATGTTCAGAAAATTAGCTACGAAGCTGAAAAATAATGGTTCATTTTTAAAGAAGAAGACAAGGTTGAACAGTGTTACTGATAATGTAAATAAGGTAAACCGAGTTATTAATTATGTGAGAAATAAAAATACAGAAAATTTGGAAACATCATTAAGAGAAATTCAAATTGCTTGTCTATAAATAAAACAAGTGCTACAAAAATTTTAAAGAAAAATGGTTACCGGTGTTATAAAGCCAAAAAAGTTCAAAATTTACAAGCGGGGGACAAACCAAGGAGGACGACTTTTTGTAGGTGGCTGTTGGAAAAGAAGCGTTCCGATCCATTAATATGTAGTAAAATACTTTGGTCCGACGAGGCAAATTTTTCCAATAATAGATTTTTTAATCGCAATATTCATTATAAGTAGACTTCTGAAAATACACACTGGCATAGACCGACTGGGCTTCAAAATCTTTTTTCAATAAATGTGTGGATAGGTATTTTAGGCACCAATTTAATAGGTCCTTATTTTTATGATGGTCACCTCAGTGGTCAAAGGTACCTAAACTTTTTGAGAAATGGATTTAATGAATTCTTATATGACCTAACTTTAGAGAATCGACACAACTTTCAATATTTTCGACAAGATGGAGCTCCTCCCCACAATTCTCAGATTTGCCTAGATTATTTAGACGAAATTTTGCCTCAACATTGGCTAGGTACCAATGGTACCAATGGATTTATTCGATGGCCCCCTCGTTCTCCAGATATAACCCCAATGGGTATTTTTCTGTGGGGGTATATTAAAGATAAGGTGTTTTCAACGACACCGCAAAATGTAGAGGATCTAAAAGCTCCAATTCAACAGGCATGTATTACAGTTACCCCCGAAATGCTGAGTAATGTTTTAAATGCAGTGCCTTGCCGCGCTCGATTGTGCATAAGAAATCGCCATGAACACTTTGAACACTTGATATGATATCTTAAACATTATTTTGAGGATTAGATAAATATTAATGTTCTGTGTGCTATATTCTTTTTATTATTAATTTGTTTTTGTTACCTGAATTTACTTTATTCTTCTTAATTGTGTTAATGTTTTATTATAGCAAAGATTTGAACAACTTATTGAATTATTTTATCGTTTTATTTAATCATACTTCTCCACGGCAAGTATAATGCTTGTTAAAAAAAATTTTATTGGTTTTTAAAAAATGTTTTTATAATTACTAACGTAGCACCAATGAATAAATATGGCATGTGATATATCATTGAAAAGGGAGGAAAATACTCTATTTAATGGCGCCATTTCCCGCCCGTTTCAAAATAATTTTTTTAACAGCCTGAAGAGTAAATCTCAAAATACAGCAGTTTTGAAAAAAAAATAGATAAAACCTCGTTAAAACATTCTGTTTTGCAAAAAATTTTCGCCTTAGAATTTTTCTCGTATCTCTTCAAATAACGGTAATATTTGGCCTAGACGTTTTCCGCATTTTCGATATTTTCCGCCATAACTCTTAAAGTAGGCCATGGATTTCAAATGTCTTTAAACCATTTTGTAGGTTATATAAATCGGCACAATTTTCGGAAAAATGATTTTTTTTAACGACCGATATTAAGTGAAATATTTTCGAGTGCCCTGATAAAATCGACAGCCTGTATATTTGTATTTGCTTGCTGAGTAGTTAGTTGTTTGTGTACCTCTACCTAAATTCTAGATGTGCTCAGCAAATCGTGGCCTATTATCCAATAAACCGGACTATTATTATAGACCCTAGCCACTATTCATACTATTTTTACATTTTGCAGTTTCTAGGCTCAAATGCATACAACTGCTATATGCCTAATTGATCTTAAGTTATTAATATCTATTCTATGATTATTATCAAAGGCATGTTGAGCAGTACAAGATTTTCTGTCCCACCGTATTTAAACAGCTTCTTGAGTCTTCAAGTGTTTTGGTGTTTGCGCAAACTATGCCAGTGTTAGTATCACACAAGACGTTCCAACTCTCTCCGGGACTAAGGAATTCAGAACCCCAGGACAACTGATGTGCAGCACATATGTGTCACTATTAATCAAATCAAAATCAAAACAACTTTAGTAACATTAAAAAAAGTACACAAATTGTCCCCAGAACCGACCTGGGGACCAGTGGTGTAACCATCACGCAAAATAAAAGCGATTAAATAAATAAGTAAAAAAAGTGTGATGGTTGTTGCAGCATTCGGTGAAGTAAGTCTTGTTTGTTACTATTAAGGATGAGTTACAAACCATTAAAATTCGTTGATGGTGTTCCTTTGCTTCTCGTTAAAATAGCATAAGAAAATATTTCATTCAATTTCAATAACGTATCGACACAACTGTTGTATGTCAGATAACAGATGCTCCAATATGTTTAGGAAAATGACTCCAAACATTTATTCTAAAAAAAAATTGTAACTGAAGATGGATACAGTTACTGAGCTACTCAATAATGTTGTTAAGTAATGTGTAAAAGTTAACAAACAATCAGGTAGCAATTGCAGAGAAATGTTGGAAATATATGTAAATTTTGTTTCTCCCATAATAATTGGGACATTTACAGAACTGTTTTTCCACTATCAAATTTATTTCAAAACTGTGCTTAAAAGTGCTACTTAGACTATTTGTAGGCAATAGACCTCAAATGTACACAAAACGCTGATACCCACACCAACTTTAATGCAACGCCACCTCGTATACCGCTTGTACTTGTAGGGTACTAATTCTGACAGTGCATGCTCACATTCGGAGGTGTTGTCCATGGAAATTTATACATTTAATCAACTTTTCTTTCATCCCCTCTAGCAAGGATCGTATTTCTAGAAAAATGATTCGCTTCAAATGCTGTAATGGTGCATCCACATTAGCGGAATATTTTCATTTGTGTCCTACGCGTCTGATTAACTGTTAATATTTGTGATATGATAAAAAATTCAAGTATATAAAACTTTTGGTTACCAATTTTTCATACTGTTCATACCGAGTAGAAAATTCTTTTTTTCTTTAAGTGGCTTTCGTTCAAGGACTATACTGTTAGCAGCAATTTGTTTAAATATGAATTATGTGATGAAAATATAATTATGTATTTGTCTGTCATTTGACTTTCGAATATGTTATCAAAATATTTTACACCTAAATCTAACCTAAAAACGAGAGAGAAGAAAAGGTTATAGTAAATAACAAAAAAAGATGTAACAGGGTCACACGCTTCTCGTCCTGGAGTTTGTCAGGACATTTTAAAATAAACAATACAGGGAGGGCCACGGTTGATAGGGGAAAAAAATACAAGAAAAAATATACGGTAAACAAATATAATCTACTTAATTCCAGTCTCTTCTGAGAAACAAAAGCATATATAAATTTTCTTAGAAAAAAATTAAAATTGATAGAAAACTGCTCAAAGTTTTGAAGTTTCGAACAGTATCGAAAAACTGTAGTCAGAGGGGGCGAAAGTAATCTAAAATTTGCTATATGTATAAGTCGAAGGTGTTAAGCTTGAAATTTTTAAGTGCAGTATTGAAATAAAATTGTTTTAATATAAATTTGTTGCTAACGAAATCCCTCCACAGATAATGGGGGACTCAAGAGCTTCAACATAAATGGGACTCTACAGGCGTGGAATTCATTGTACCAAGGCAAGCTCGAATCGCTTTTCTCTGATACATGATACATCCGTAATCTATAACTTCTATAACTGTCTGTGTAGGTTTTATAGAAAAGCAATGCAACCTTTGTTGGGGCCGAGACTTATGATTCTTTGCAATTCAGCAAACTTGCCTCTTGTTCCTTTCTATTCCGTGCTGCAATAGGAGTTGGACCCCTTGGTAATAGCTCACTGGTTGTGGACTGTATGTATGATTGATTAAAACTATTTATTCAAACAAGGAGCTATATTGAAGAATATCAAAAATTCTAATGACAACTAATGGCAGCTGCTTATTTGCTTTTTTTCATGTTCAATTGCTTAGTAAATTTTCTGTAACTCAAACCTAAACAACCTTTACATCTGCGCCCCACCAAGTATAAGTAACTAGTTTTAAGAAACTTATTCCTTTATTGCATTTGGTTATGACTGACTCAATGAAGGATTTCCATGTCAAGTTTTTGTCCATAACCACACCTAACTATTTGGCTTCTGGCTGATACAAAAATTTATAATCTTCCATCTGGATATCTACAATCTTTAGTATATTGTGTCTTGAAAATGTTGTGAAAATCGATTTCTCTTGTAACAGCTCAAAACCGTTTGTAGTAAACCACTTCCTTAGGTTTATAATGGTATATGTTCGAGAGATTTCGACATATTGGACAATATTCACATTTGTCGTAATAGAATTATGTATATCGGTGGTGTTCAAATTGAATAAGAGTGGGCTCAAGACTTATTCATGCGGTAGACCAGTGTTATTTAATCTCGGACATATTTTTTCCATTTTTATTATTTCTTATATATGTAATTCGGTTAGTAAAAAGACCTATAATACATGAAACAATATTTCTTGAAATAGAAAATATTTCGTGCATTCGCTCATTTCAAGCGATCATTCTAATTTTTGTCACTAAGAAGTGATAGTTTTGCACCGTAAAGTTTTGCACGTTTTTGCAAAATTCGACTTTAAATTCTTTGCACACCTCAGTGTGAAGAATTGACAGCTTCAATGCCGTTTACACATATTAAGAAATGGTACTACATATTGCATATATAGTTTGTTTGCTTACAATTCATTAGTGTTGGAATAGACTAAAAGCTCAAGCGCAATTTGAAGATAACTCTACTTTATTAGCAGTAGCTCATACATCACACAGTAATTGTCAGAGACAGACTAGGTAAGAAAATATATAATTATTTAATTTATTATTATTCATTTACTACTGCAACATTTTTACAAGTTGTACATTTCATGTAATTATATAGCTAATATAATATTTTTTATTAATTTTACAATTCCATTAACATTGTGTGTTATGACACCTGAGAGGACCTCGTGAAGTATCTAGCAGCATTTAACATTTTGTTCATACGTTAATATTCGTTGTACTTTCTAGGAATACTACGGTTTATAGGTTTCTAGTTATAATATGATACGATACGATACGATACGACGTGACACGACACGACACGACACAATACAATATAAAGTGAAATAATTAGACAGAGGATGACAAAGAGAATATATAATTAATTGCATTTAAATTTATTATTTTATCTTTATTTTTGACTTGGTTAGTTACAAATATCGGAAGTTAACGTGGAAAGGATTTGTTTTATTGTTAGGCCAATAGTTGGAGGAGTGTGGTATAATTGTCTGTTATACTTTTTACATGTCTTTTCGATTTTTTTTTATTATGGATTTTAATATATTCAGGTAGTTGGTTGTATAATTTAATTCCATTGAAATTTATTTGTTTCTGACAGATTGCTTTGTTGTGTTGTGGAGTGTGATACGCGTTTTTAGATCTATTTCTTGTTTCATATGGGTGGTTTACAGGCAATCCAAATGTACGCTTCTTGTTGTGAGTATAAACTATAACCGCATGCATATGTCACTAAGAGATTTTTTCTATTTAGTATACTGTTAGGGTTATATAATTTATATATTAGTTTTCTTAGAAAATAACGCCGAGGTAATTAATTAAATTTGAATTTGTGTTTCAAAAAATTATTGAAATGTTTAACGGCACTTTCCTCGAAAAGCGTTGGAGTTATCAAGTTCTATCAAGTGTACCTTTTATACGTGGAAATTACGCCTTCATCAGATTTTCTGGTCAGAAGTGCCACAACGTTTTGTCAAAAAAAATATGAAAAAAATTTATCATCAGATACATGTCCTGTGGCGCCCTCTATGATCTAACGTAGTGTAATACATAAATTATCATTTCTTAGAATAAAAAAAGTTCCTCTAGTAAATTTGGCGAAGACCAGTTAAGAGGCTTTTGAGTTTTGCAAAAAAACTGGAAAATTATTTGAACTTTGAATTACCCTGTATCTTTTTCCACAGCAACATTTTACGACAGCATATTTGGTCCTCATATTTTAACTCAAAGAATCTACCCCTGAACTATGGCCTATTATTAATGGTCCCCCCTGTATAGAATGATTTTTTACCATTAATTTACAGTTTTTTATATTATATTTCTTTCTATTTTCTCGCCTCTTATTTCAAATTTTGAAATGTTTTTGGTCCAACACTTACAAATGTAAATAGGGCATACTGAAAATTGACATTTTTTAATGAATCGGTGTTTAGAAGTTAAAAAAAGGAATACAAAAACGTTTGTCACCCTTATATTAGATCTCTCAAATGATACCTCTTTTGTCCCGATTTTTTGTAAAGCTCCACATTTTTGACCAGCAAAAGGGAGCCAGAAATTAATTTTAAAACATGGACTCCTCAGCTATCTGAGGAACACCAAGCTCTATGACATTATGACATGTAACTACAATGAAATTTTATATTTCTATCTATGACAGTTTCGGAGATAAATCACTGTGACAGCAGACGGATGGACAAACGAATCCTCGTATAAGGGTTTCATTGTAGATTTTTGTGTACATAACCCTAATTATTTGATTGAAAATAAAAACATTTTTTTCTCAAAATTAATTTTGTTTAGTTGATTAAACTACATCTTAATTAAAATAACCAATACTAAAGATACGACATCGATTAACACGCTCAAGTAATATTTTTCCATTATTTTAAGATTTCTGAATAAACTGATCGCAGGTTACTCTTGTAATTGATCGTTGAAGTCTCCCATCTTGACGACAGATTACTACTGTCTAGCTAGACTTTTGACAAGCTCGTTAAATAACTATAAACAGTTGCGCATTAAGGTATTTTGTCATTAACTCGTAGCCACAAGAAAATTTAATGCAAATATACTACAATAGTACCTGACCGCTTGTGGTTTATTATCTATTATAAGTAAGTTGTCACTATACAGCCTTAATGGTGCCTGTAAAATAAACAAACGAACGAAAGACGAATCATTAATATTTAGTTAAAATATATTTCTTAGTCTAACCGAACATTAATTTTCCGAGGAGAGCAATATTGATTAAAAAAAGAATGTGTACACAGTAGGACTTGAAAAACACGAATTGTGAATTGTGTGTGATTAGGCTTGTCTTTTTATTTTAACTTGTTCAGGAGGCCATCTTGAATATACAGTTCAGTTTTGCAATTTCGGAGAGTCCTTTTTTAGAAAGTGTTTTCCATCGGTTTTTTTTTTAAATATATCGAGATCTATAAGTTCTACGAGACAAATGGTAAATTGAAAAATGTCAGGTATGAGTAGTACAACAAATATATATTGTTACGTGTTTACAAAACAGGTTCAATAAATTGTAACAAGTACTTTCATAAACCACTGATTTATTCACCACTTAATTACAATAATTGAGTCCTTATACACATTAGTATGAACTAATTATAAGTTCCATCTACTACTCTGATACTGTTTCTTATTTCATCTTATCACTCGCTTGTCTAATATCAAACTGTTCCCAGTGCGTTTAGATCCACAGTATATATATACCTGCGTCGAACGTATTCGTATATTCTAGAATGTTCCGGTCTAACATTCGCGACTTTCTGGCACCGTTCTCGAATTTTCTATCATTCCAGTGGCCTAGTCGTGCACATAACAATATAAACTAGAATTCACTCCCATTATTATTTTTATTCGTAAAAAATTAAATATTGCAAAATTATGTTTTGTAAACAAATTACTATCTCTGAAGAAAATGGACAAATTTTAATGAAACTTAGGTAAAATGTAGGTCTTACAAAGCACTATTTTTAATTGAAATTTCAAATTAGAATGGGCATTGAAACAGCCGAAAACCGTAATTGTTGCTAAAACTTTACACCCTTATGAAATCCTGCCATTAAAACCGAGAAATGTGTGCAATAGCTCAAACCGTAGCATTTTAAGAGTACTTTAAGGTAACTGAAAGAAAAAAAATTATTTCGATTCTTGACCATTTTCTTTGCGATTAAAATAATTTGCTATAAATATATTAAATTTTGGCACGTAAAGAAAATTCAAATATAAAATGTTCTTATACGAAGTATACATCCCAAGATATCTTAGCTTAAAAGTTTTAACATTTTGTTAATGGAGAAATTAACTTAGTGACTTGAAATTTGTCCTGGTTATTTACAAATGTCTATATTTTTATTTTCATAAGAGGAAGAAACTATTAAACGGTTACTAGAAGTTAAAAAAATATTATTAATAAAAAGACGTGCGGGGGATTGCACAACCCGGGCGAAGTCACTTCATATGAGATATACGGAGTGTTCGAAAATTCCTACCAACAACTTTGGATAAAGATAGTACTTGTCAAAATATGGAAAATAGTTGCCATCGACATGTGTTCGGAAATTGTTCCTAGGGACCTAGGACCCTTTGAATATGGTGACCTATAGTAAGTTTTTGTTAATTATTTCAGAACCATCTCATATTACAGCTATGAGATATTGTGCTCCATTTAATATCACTAAGGGTTATTATTTGATGGTACTATGGATGGCTAGAGAGTCTGTAAATCAACCCCATTGTCTGGTCTATTCCTTTTTTCCCGAAGACACCACCGTAGGGCTGCAGTTTCTGCATCATCGAAGTCTGGGTATCGTACCACTCTAGATAAGTGTATTGTTTTCTTTACCGGGGACCACCTTCAGTGGTTCTGCGTGGTTATATATATTTATATGTACTTTTGCATTTTAACTTGTGTATATATTTAAAGATTTTACGCATTTATTATTACTTAAGGAGATTCTCTAATCAGACCCATTTTGGCTAAATTTATTTCAATTTATCCTCACGTTGTAAACCAAATGTAGCTACACGAAGGGTATACATCTTTATTTATTCTGTAATCTATTAATCAGAATTAGCCACACCATTGAACACCCCCAGGTTTCACGTTAGAGAACCAGAAATTATTTGTAAATACTGTAATATAATGCATTTCATGTTGAAAGAAAGTATCATTATTTCATCTGCGACCACTACGAATGGAACCCTCACTGATTTATGTTAAGTAAGTAAATTTATAAAAGTTTATGTTAAACTTGGACTTAATGCCCTAGATTTGTGAGCACGTTACATCACTTATCCGGGCTAAGTAGTGTCTGCGATTTGCTACGCCTCAGGAGCCCAAGTGTTTTCTTTTTGTATTATCTTGTAACTCGTATTACCCAACATTTTTATGCTCTTGTAAAACGTAGCACATCAAATAGAGATCCAATCAATCAATTATTTAAATTTACTTATATGTACAATGTGTCTCCGGATAGAATAAACTATACTTGTAATTTTCCTTATTTCGCATTTTAGGAGAAAAAGTCATTCTTCATAAAAAATTTTACTTATCGTGAAAAGTCATTAGCCATACTTAAACTTTCAATATAACATACAGGGTGGTTAGCAAATATGGAAACGTGAACTTGTGCCAAGAGTATTAGTTTTTTGAGAGGAATGTAAAAATTTTACTGATAGAAGTTGTTTCTAATGTTAATAGTAGTCCAGATATGAAATTTGAACGTTGTATCTCAAAGTTGATATTTTTGCGAAAATTATAGTTAAAATAATTTTATAAATTCAACGATAGCACATAATTCATTGAATAAAATGATAACAAAACTATTCTATGTGTTGTATCCATAACAACATATACAGACATATATTTATAAAAAAGTCGTCCTTGTCAGAGAATTTTTTAAATAATGTTGACTCTAGAACAACGAATTTATTTAGTTAAATATTACGGTGTAGGTGAACAACAGAAAATATTCCGAGGTGTACGTTTCAGTGAACTCTGTTCGAGAGTTGATTTTAAAGTTCGATAACACTGGGGATGTGAATGATATAAAAAACAGAAACGGATTCATGATGAAAATGATGCTGCTACATTGCTTGCTATTGATTCGGTAAGAAATGAACCCAAGAAATCACTAAAAGAAGGTCACTAGATTTAAATGTTAGTAAGAACTATTTGCAAAGAATTCTAACAAATAATAAAATACATCCCTACATACTAGTAAGATTGCATAAGCTTAAAGAAGGGGCTGACGCCTTTCGTTTAGAATTTTGTATGTTAATGGGGGAACAAATTATGTTAGATAGATTTTTCTAAAGAAGGATTTTATTTTCCGACGAGACAACCGTAAATCAGAATACTTACATAGAGATGTTGGAAATTTTTTTAATTCCTGCTCTGGATAATATAAATTTACAGGACAAAGAAGAAAACTGTATTATCAACATGACGGTTGTCCCGCACACAGTGCAGTTAATGTAAGAAACTGGTTAGATCAGCATTTCCACAATAAATGGATAGAACATTTGGACTAATAAGATGGCATGCACGCTCCCCAGACATAACCTCTCTTGATTTCTTTTTATGGGAACACCTGAAGCAAAAAGTTTATACCTATGATTTAAAAGATAATTTAAATCTTTTAAAGGAGAAAATATCAGAAGCAATAACCGACATAAACGAGGATACAATTCATTTAGTTTATGAAAAATTTAGAAAAAATATTGAAAAATATGTAGCAGTAGGAGGACAACACAGAATTGTGCTTTCGTTTTCCTTATAAAATTATTTTGCTCATAATTTTCGCAAAAATATCAACGTTGAAATACGACGTTCAAATTTCATATCTAACTACTATTAACATTAGAAACAACTTCTTTCAGTAACATTTTTATATTCCTCTCAAAAAAATAATACTTTAGTCTTGGCACAAGTTCACGTTTCCCTATTTGCTAACCACTCTGTATGTTATTTTGAAAATCTGGGTATGGCTAATAAATTTTCACGATAAGCAAACCTTTTTATGAAGAATGACTTTTCTCTTAGAATGCGAAATAAGGAAAATTGCAAGCCCATCCAGGGACACACTGTATAAGGTAAATCTTTACCTATACTCATAAACTAGTGGAATGACAATTTACTTTAAATTGTGATTGATAATTGTAAAAAAATGTAGTGAATTTTTTTTAATAATAGACATAACCAGTGAAGTATGAAATTTAATTAAAATATTTCTAATAAAAAATTAAGATATGAATATGATATTAGTATACAAATGTCAGTAGCTTCAACTCTCATTTCTTCTCCAAATGCTTGGCCCACAAAATCGCCCGATCTAAATTCTCTTGATTTTTACATGAGGGATTTCATGAAAGGTTTGGTGTACGCCATAGAAGTTAACAGTAAAAATAATTCACGACGTCGCATAAACACTGTCGCCGAGGCGGTTCGACCTGGTACGGGCGGTACGTTTGGTGTATCATATATATAAATATTAAAAGTATGTAAAATTAATTCAGTTGCAAATTGGGCAAATAAAACTAACCCCTGTTTGTCAGCTTGAATTATAATAATTCATTATAATTAAATCAAGATTCGATTGGTAAAGACTGTGGCGTAGAATTAGACACCGTGAAGTGTTACGGAATGGTACGAGTAGGTACGAACCGTGCACTTCAGTTTGCATACAGCTCCACTTGAGCTACATAATTCCATAATAAAAGAGAACTTCGTAACTGAAAACAGTAACTTGAAGTAGACTCAGAGACAATGAAAGTGTGAAGCATTAAGTAAATATAGCAAAACTTTAATTGATTATATTATTTAATAAATTTTCTCATAACACGATACCCTAATGGGGCCATCTTAAAACTGGGTCAGTTTTATAATTCAGATCTCATTTATTGTTATAGGTAATTGACGTGAAATTGTGAAAAAAATTGTACAGGAGTGTATCAACCTTGCTCTGTAAAATGTACAGGAATATAATTCGAATGTAAACAATGAACCTTAGAAGTTTTCTATAAAATTCCAACTGTGATACTAGTTGCAATATATATTATTTTACTGTGTACAAAACTCAGATTTGTAATTCAAATTTAGCCATAAAAGATTCTTTCTGAGGTAAATTTCTGCTGTTGAATGTTATGAGCAATTCCTTTGCACTTAATTTGAAATGATGTAATAAACATAATAATATTTTAAAATATGTGTTGAACATCTGTTCTATATTTAGTACAGTTTATATAATTTTATAATTAAGTTTCTAATAAAAAGTTTAGTCTATTTATTTGTAAGCTCTATGAAAAATTTCCGTCGTTAAGTTGCCAAGTATTTATTCATGCAGCTGCCAAATAAAGTGAAAAGCGAGGAGACTTCAATAGTCGATCACATTAGTAAACTTTGGTTTTAACTAATAGGAATGACATAAAAAGTTCTAAACAGAAATGTTACACAATTATAAATATTTATCATAAAATGTCACAATGTCGGCCGTGATAATCACATAATATTTCTTGTAGATAAATTTGAATAAATATTATTTATTGTTTAAATGAACTAATGCAACCATTTGATGCTTCAAAATGTTTGCAAGTTTAACATTAAAATTCGTTCATATTCAATACTATTATTTAAAGTATTATTTATTACTGAAAGAATATGCCTTTTTGCTCTAAAGTAATAAATAATCAAAGATTGTTCTGTTGTACCCAAGTCAACATTTTTTAAAACATATCTTCGAGTAGTTATATTTTGTAATTTTTTTATAAATAAACAATACAGAACTTTTCTCAAGTTAGTTTTGTTTGATATCAGATTAATATCATTTAGTAAAAACCTTTAGAATTTAATGCAAAGTCTACCTGAATCGACTAAAATAAATACTACTCTCTGTATTTTAAAACATGATAAATATACCCGCATATTTATTGTAGGCAAACAATAAATTTATTTTCTAACCGTATTTCTAAATGATATTTCGTATCTTACAACTAAATGGGGGTTCTAGGTATATCCCTAATTACCTACTTGCCATTGGCTATTGATGAAAATAGGCTTAAATTTAATTACTTTCTAAATACTTCTTCATAAAATCAAAATTAAGAAATATTGAAATTTCTACTAACAGTGCCTATCATATTTTTTACTCTTTCTTCAATTCACTCTTGCTTAATTTACGTTACTTTAATCATTCATTAGAAAAGCATAGATATAAATGAAAAATTAAAAATCCATTAAAACATTCCGAGAAATATCTACTTCCCTCTAGTTACCTGGTCACAAGGATATTTATTATTTTAAAAATAAAATTTTGATTCATTTTTGGCTCCTCTTGATTCTACTTTCTCATAATATATAGATAAGAAATTGTTAGTGAAGTCAAATTAGGACTTGAAAAATACGAAATATAAATTTTCTAGTCATGGCAGTTTTTTATTTCGTTTTGAACCAAGGCGTATTATTTATTCAAATAATTAATTATTTAGAGCGCGTTCTCCATCGGATTTTTAAAAACATCTCGAGATCTATTAGTTCTACGGGGCAAGCGGGAGTGGTAAAGTGTCCGTTATGAGTTGTACAATAAATATATAATCTTATTAGTCTTATTTAAAAATCAGCAGCTACTGGAAGCGGCTGGAACCTCTCCACTCGAAGGATCTTTGAAGCCGAAAAGAGAATTAAATTGTGTAACAAAGCGGCACTAAACATAATCCAACCTCATCCAAAACCTTTTCAGATCTTCTGGGGCACAAAAAAAACCCTCAACTTACAATTTACAATACTCGCCTGCGGCTCGTGCTGGAAATTTCATCTATGCGAGTTATTACCTACATTATCGCACGTTGAATAATATACTATTAAGATATTAACAACTTTAACATCACTTGAACGACTAAGAAAGTCTAGTTATCCTAAATAATACAGATTTGTAAAACAACAAACTGAAAATTGGTAAAGTGATAATCTATATTAAATTCACCAACGAAGGTACAGAAAGCATATGATATTGATATTGTTACATCTACCTTTAAAGTTTGTAACAATCCACTGGTGCAGTCACTAAAAGTCACAAATATGCCGAAATCTTATTAATATAACATGACACCAACGTTATCGGATGACAAACGGTGACAATGACAATCGTCAAAATTTGCTCATTGCAATCCGATCGCTCGCGTTTGTCTTTGTTAAATGAAACATTAGAATTTCATTAATTTTACTAGGAATATCATCGATCATGTCACGCGAAATGCGATCTATACTTCATATTTGCTTTGTTTTTAATTTTTTTCACGGAAACCAAATCGAAAGGGTGGAAGTGTGATATATCATTGAAATCAGAATTTTAGCTGTTTTTCAATGGTTTCATTGCAAATTGAAAGTAATTATAAAATAAACAACTTGTTGCGTCAAAACGGCACTAAAAGTAATCCGATTTCAACCAAAACCTTTTCAGATCTTCTGGGGCACTAAAGAAACGCACATGCAAAGTTTCATTCAAATCAGTTCAGTAGTTTCGGCGCTATCGTGCTAACACACATACAACATACACACATACACACACACACATACATTTTTCAAAAACCACTTTTTTGGGTTCCTAGGACCTCAAAACGCAAAGATTTGATGTTATCTCAATTTTCGTTTTTGAACCAATTTTAGTAACCTCTCACAATTTTATTGTGGAGAGGTTAAAATATTTAAAAAATGTAAAAACTTGCTTTTCTGTAAAAAGTCGTACTAAAAAGCAAAAAATAAAAAAATACTAATGTACAAAATGTGCGCACTTTGTATGATTGTACGCATGAGTGTATGAAAGAGGTGGAATCGTTGTATACATAGTGCCTTCAGTCACGCATACATAAAGATGATACATATACTTATTTGTATATAAAGTGCGCACACATTGTTTTTCTTGCATTTGTACATTGGTATTTTTTATTTTTTACTTTTTAGTACGACTTTTTACAGAAAAGCAAGTTTTTTTTATTTTTCACATTTTAGTCATACCCCCAGAAATCACTCAATAAAAATTCGGCTCTTAACGATTAGTTTTGATTTCTCGCTCCTTCGTTTTGCAAAGCAACTGTAGAATACTATATTGTCACCGATTTTAGTAACTGTGCAAAATTGTCAGGAAGCGTGTTAAATAATGAATGCAAGATTTGAAGACAGTTTTCACCCCCGCGCCCCATACGTGCAGATATTTGCAATAGTGACGATGAAATACTGTATTTTCATCCGATCTTAGTAACTGTACAAAATTTCATCAAATGATTATGTGAGAAAGTGCGTTAAATAAAGGACTCAACACTTGAACATTAAACATTGTGCACACATTGTGAGTTAAAGAAAAGCAAGTAAAAAAATAATAAAAAAATTTAAAAACTTGCTTTTCTGTATAAAGTCGTACTAAAAAGTAAAAAATAAAAAATTACTAATGTACGAATGCAAGAAAAGCAAGGTGTGCGCACGTTATATGATTGTGCGCATTATTGTATGAAAGGGGTGGAATTGTTGTTGACTTCAGTAATACGTACATTAAGATGATACATATACTTATACATAAAGTGCGCACGCCTTGTTTTTCTTGCATTCGTACATTATTATTTTTATTTTTTACATTTTAGAACGATTTTTTACAGAAAATCAAGTATATAATTTTTTTTTATTTTCTTCTTTTTAGTAGTCATACTTTTTGGTTGGTTTACCCCCCAGAGATCGCTCAATAAAAATTCGTCTCTTAACGATTGTTTTGATTTCACGCTCATTCGCTTTATCGCTCCTTCGCTTTATCGCTCTTTCTTTTTGAAGATTTTTCAATTTGGGATGAAAATTTTGAAAACAATTTTCACCCCCGCGCCCCCTACGTGCGGATGTTTGCAAAAGTAACGGTGGAATACTGTATTGTCTTCCGATCTTAGTAACTGTACAAAATTTCATCAATTGACTATGTCAGGAAGTGTGTTAAATAAAGGACGCAAGATTTGAACATAAACATTGTGCACGCATTGCGAGTTAAAGAAAAGCAAGTAAAAATATATACCGTCTGTTTATTTTACCAGGCCCACACCAAATATCTCGCTTAATATCTATTGTAGAAGAATAAGGTTTTAGAAACAGTTATCCCATTTTTTGTGAGCTATATTTCAGTAAAAAGAAATTTGAAATCCTACTTTGTGAGATATATTACAAAAACCTGAAAAATAGGAAAACCACAAACGATTATAGCTTCCTTATTTCAGGAGATACAAGAAACGTTAAGGGGATGAAAGTTGACAGCAAAGACAACAAGAATAATTCCAAAAACGCAGTTAGCTTTGACATACGCTCTTGTGAAAACATTAAAAGAACAAATCTCAAAGTAGGCCATGATACCATTAATTCCGTTTATTTTCTCTCTTTCCAACGATATAAAACATGCCACAAAAATTTTAACTGACTCAATATTTAATATTTTACGAAAACCACAATTCATATCATTGAATCGTAAAAAGTTAGCTATGCCATGATTAGTGAAAAACAATGTATATATTTATTAACAAATTTGACAGATTGACACTGTTGTATTTTATGTTGCGTTGTCGAGTTCTAAGACAAGTTTTATATCAGTAGTTATGGTGTACACCAATAATAACAAATTCGATATGATTAGCATTTATTGTCAGTGCAATTTTGACCCTGAGATGGCAGTCCCGGTTTACAGAGATAGATTTCCAGATGCTCAGCAGCCAAATCGAAGTATGTTTAGGAAGTCAGTACAAAATCTAAAATCGCACGGTTCATTTTCAAAAAAGTAGTAAGGCGAGGGCATGTTGCGGATAATGTAAGAAAGGTGAATAGAGTATTGAATTATGTTAGCCAAAATGAAGAAACCTCTTTGAGACAAATTCAGAGAAACTGTCGCATAAAAAGAGACTGCAAGAAAAATATTTAAAAAAAACGGATTTCGATACTACAAAATGTGGAAAGTTCAACATTTAAATGAGAGAGATAAGCCGAGGAGAGTAAGATTTTGCAGATGGTTGTTAAATAAGAAAAGGAATGACCCGCTGATATGTAGCAAAATCCTTTGGTCGGCCGAATCAAATTTTTCTAATAATGGATTTTTCAATAGAAGTATGCATTATAAGTGGACACGAGAAAATGCACATTCGTGCAGAGAGACTGCTTTCCAAGAAAGATTTTCCACAAATGTTTGGGCGGGTCTTTTAGGGACTGAAGTAATTGGACCTTATTTTTATGACTTCAAATTAATCACTCGTAGATACCTTAATTTCCTGCAAAACGAATTTCAAGATTTTCTTTATGAATTAACAGAGGCAGAAAGATTAAATTATTTATATTTTCAACAAGATTGGGCTTCATCTCACACTGCTGTAATATATACAAATTATTTAAATCAAGTTATGCCAGTCAGCTGGATAGGCACCTATGGACCCATTCTATGGCCAGCTCGATCACCAGATATTACTCCCTTGGATTTTCTCGCCTGGGTTTACATTAAAGACAAGGTAGTTCAAACTACCCCTGAAAATATTGAGGACATCAAAAAAAGAATTAGAAACGCATGTGAGGCAATTACTCCTAAAATGCTCCAATTATAATTATTATAAAGCGAGTTTTTGCTATTATGGCATAGCTGCTTTTTACGGTTCAATGATATAAATTGTGGTTTTCGTAAAATATTAAATATTGACAGTATCAGCAAAAATTGTTGTGACATGTTTTATATCGTTGGAAAGAGAAAAATAAACGAAATTAATGGTATCATGTCCTACTTTGAGATTTGTTCTTTTCATTTTTGCACAAGAGCTTATGTCAAAGCCAACTGCGTTTCTCGAATTTTTTTATACACATTATTATTCTTGTTGTCTTGCCGTCAACTTTCATCCCTATAACTTTTTTCGTATCTCCTCAAATAAGGAAGCTACAGCCGTTTGTGGTTTTATTATTTTTCAGGTTTTTGTAATATATCTCACAAAGTAGGCTATGGATTTCAAATGTCTATTTACTGAAATATAGCTCGCAAAAAATGGAATGACTATTTCTAAAACTTTATTCTTCTACAATAGATATTAAGCGAGATGTTTGGTGTGGCGTAAAATACTACTTCAAAATTGACTGTTTTTAAATAAATTATAATTTTTTTGAAGATAATAGCCTTTGGCTAAACTTCGCCCTTTAAATAAAGACGTTTTATTATTATTATTATTATTATAATGGAGAAATTTCAATGAAGCTTAGAAATAATGTGACTCCTACAATGTTCAATCATTGATTAAATCTTCAAATCAGATTGAGCATTGAAATAGTTGAATACCGTAATTGTTGTTAAAACTTTACGCCATTACAAAAGCCTACCATAAAAACCGACAAATGTGCACGATAGCTCAAATTGGAGCATGTTAAGAGTACTTTAAGGTAGCTGAGGTAACAAAATTTATTACAATTTATGACCACCTTTTTGCATTTCAAAAGAATTGGTTATAAACAAATTAAATTTTTACATGCAAACAGACTTATGAATAAAAAAAATTTCTTGTCGTAGAAAAAATTACAAATAGACGAGAATTGTCGGAACGGACATTACGCGATGACAGGAATTTCAACCTGTTCCCAGCTTTCAGTAATTTAACCCTTCATATCTTGACGCAGCACTAAATAAAAATGTCGGTTTTCATTTTCTCCTCAAACTATGAATATTTATCAACACCAAGAAATAGTAAACGGACATAAAGCGAAAAGTCAAAAATGTTGGTTACGGGCTGCCGTACTATTAATTAAATTATTATCATACTTTGTCTAAGTTTAATTAGTAGGTTCATTTGGATTTTCCAAGATCCTTCGCTTTCTCGCTCCTTCGTTTTGCAGATTTTTTAATTTTCACTCCCGCGGCCCCTACGTGCGGCTATTTGCAAAAGTAGCGGTGGAATGTAGTAGTTGTCATCCAATCTTAGTAACTGTGTAAAATTTCATCAATTGTGAGTTAAAGAAAAGCAAGTAAAAAACGAACAACTTGAAAAAATAAAGTTATCTTTACGACGCGCATTTGGCAATATTTTAAGTTTTGCGTTTTAGGATGTTGTTAATAAACAAATTAACCTTTTGAAAACTATTAATAATTATACACCACATTTCATTGAACATGTAAAGATAGGAAAAATCAGTTTTTCGGACATAACTCACATAGTTTGATTCGGATCGAAAAAGTGTAAAACAGAAAAAATAGAGGGCTCACGAAAGCGCGTAAACTGAATCATCGAAATCGGTCCAGCGGTTCTCGAGATATTGCGATTTGAAGGTACGGATTTGCATACGGATTATTCATCGTGGCGGGAACGTACCGAGAGCCGTTTTTTTTCGGAGAAAAACGTTGATTTGAGTCCAACCAGATTGCGATAGGATGATTAGGAGGGGAAAGGAGGGCCCTGTAGAAGGGCAAGTGAAAGGGTTAGGGACTTCGGGCTAGGGTCATTTTCAAGGGCAGTCAATTCTCTTTGAATATTTTTTTACCTCCAAGCTCTAACTTCATCAGGGCCTGCATGCGCGCGTGATACATTTATAAAAACGAGGGCGGCAATTCAGCAGCCGTGCAGCGGGATGCCGGGGGAGAAGCCTAACACTCCCACTTCTCTCCCTCCTCTCTCACAAATACACGTCCCACTCCTCTCGTCCGGTTTTATAAATGTATCACGCGCGTGTGCAGGCCCTAATGAAGTTAGAGCTTCAGGATAAACAATCTTGAAAAGGAATTGATTGCCCTTCTACAGAGCAAAAATTTGCGGGCCCCCCTCTCCCCTCCTAATCATCCGATCGCAATCTGGCCGGGCTCAAATCAAAAAGAAAAAAATTCCACATTCGACGGCGGAAAGAAAATCTCCCCTACCGCTTTCTTCCTGGCGAAAAATGACTTTTCTAAAAACAATAACAACAGTAAATTGGTAATTTCGCAACCATTTGTTTATTTATGGCGAAAATTGAAAATACATGAGCGGAACTCAAAGTCGACACATTAGTACACAATCTTACGTTTGCTGCGCGATTTGCGGAAAAAATTGCGGAAGTTACAGAAGTTTTAATTTGGGGTGCATAAACTACCTGAAAAACTTGATTTTCGGGAATAAAGAACGGTGTGAGACTATTTCCGGTTTACCCGGAAATGTCTACAACTTTTGATTTTTAAATGGAACACCCTGTATATTGTTACATATTTGAATTCAAGACAACATTCTGAGTGTACATATATATATATATATATATATATATATATATATATGATATTACATATCATTTGCAGGAAACAACTACTCAGCGGGCAAATACCCCGACGTGCATTGAATTATACCTTACAAATCTTGAAAGATTGGTAGCCAATGTCATTTGTCAATTCCCCGACCAGACATAGACCGGTTTCGAACTTATTAGTTCTCATCAGTATGCTATAGGTCGTGGAACAGACAAATGACAGTGGCCAACCTGCTAGTTTTACACAAACTGATGTAAATGGTGTACCGGTGAGAGGTAAGTGAATCCTCTCCTGTGGTCAAATAGAGATGGCAGAGACATCAAAATGATGTTGACGGAGACAATTACAGGGCGCTACAGAACATAATAAAAATTAGACTGACTGAACACAGGGAGAGGTCTTGGAATGACAGGATAGCAACTCTGTCACGCCAGGACAACTCCCTGTGGCGTCTATCGAAATTATTGAAGCGACCCTTCCTACAACCGCCAACGATAATTCACAACAATCAGTGTTATTATTCAGATATAGAGAAGGCGAATATTTTTGCAGATTTCATGCAATTCAATAACACGACATCACCAAACACAACTGAGCTACACGATCATATAACTACAACTGCAAACTCTTACCCCTCCTTTCATCCCATTCCTCCAAATAAACTCCCTAAAATACTAACTAACCCTACTGAAATTAAAAACATATTAAAAACCTTCCCAAACCTCAAATATCCCGGTATAGACGATATCCCGAACCTCATCCTGAAAAAGCTCCCTTCCAAAGCTCTGGCGCAATTGACTTACATTATCAACGCAATATTAAAACTACAACATTTCCCTGGCAGTTGGAAGACTGCTATTATAGTCCCGATACTGAAGCCAAATAAACAACCGCACGAATTAAATAACTACCGTCCTATCGCACTGCTTAATACACTTTCAAAACTGACGGAAAGAATAATACTAGATAGATTAAATCACCACATAAATAAAAATAAAATATATCCGGATCAGCAATTTGGCTTCAGGGCGGGACATAGTACCACTCTTCCACTGTCAAAAATTATCCAAGAAGCACTCATTGGATTTACTAAAAAACAATGCACTGCGCTGCTGTTATTGGATACAGAAAAGGCGTACGATACTGTCTGGCATAACGGACTATTTTACAAATTAAACGAAATTTATCGGCTTCCCATATACATTACCACCCTCCTGAAAAGCTTTCTAACACACAGGAAAATAACAGTACGTATTAATAATTCTCTGTCAGACATAAAGTATATTTCTGCAGGAGTCCCTCAAGGGGCCATCCTTTCTCCAACTCTCTATAATATCTACCTTTCCGACATCCCCACCCTCCCTACGACCACCCTCCTACTATACGCTGACGACGCCGTTATCTGCGGGCGGTCCTTCTACGCGGAAACGGCCGTCCAAAAGATACGGCGTCACCTTACAAAACTTGAGACATACAACACCGACTGGAAAATCCACATTAACGAAAACAAGACAGAGACAATAACACTACACCGTAAGTTCACTAATGTGAAAACGTTTACAAAAATTAAAATCAACGACAAGTTAATCGAGGAAAGAAGCAGAGCTAAGTATCTGGGGGTAACCCTGGATACAAGGCTCTGCTTCGGACCACATATTACGTCAACGTTGCAAAAAACGTATGCAGCCTTAAATAAACTCTATCCATTAGTGAACAGACGGAGTAGACTATCGACGGACAATAAACTGACCCTCTATAAAGTAATCTTTCGACCAAACTGACATATGCCTGTGCGTCCTGGAACTGTATTTCAGACGCACAGTGCAAAAGACTACAGACGACTCAAAATAAAATACTAAGACTCTTACTTAACGCTAACCGCTACACACCGATCGCTGAATTGCATGAGAGGGCAGCCGTCCCTGTCATGCGACAATTCATCGATGACACGGCACAAAAATTCTTTACGCACAAAATTCAGCGATCGGTACTTACACGAGACCTGACCAACAGACGTCGACACAATGACCCCCCCCACGCTCACAAGTTACTCCACCAGAACTTACCTATCTACAATATACGAGACTGATGTAACGCACACACACATAACCCTTTAGACATAAACCCTCGGACAATCCCACCTTACATCTCCCTTCCTCATACCCCTTTCTCTTTATTTAAATTTAGATTCAGAATAATTTTTAATTTTATTTAACTTAACATAGAATACTTCTAACTTCATTTTAAACTTGTACATATATTTTATTTTATTCTAGAATCAATCTTTAGTTTTCAAAATACACATTATTAAAGCAGGTTTTTTTAAATAATTTTATTTTCCTGCATTTACATATACTAAATTTTTACTTACATCTCCACAAGGAAACTTTAATTTCATTTTTATACTGCTTTGCAGAATAATTACAGAAAAATCTATTTAGTTAAACTGGAAAATAGAAAAACAATATAATTTGAAATTTCGAGAGGAGCTGCCATCTTTCCGGCAAAACATCGGCCAGCCTAATCTATGAAGTTGAATCTGAATTAGTTAGGGTTTTATTATAACGCACTTTGTGCAGGATTGTTGTAACATTATCTAGGGAAAGATGAAATAAATGAAATGTAATGTAACTTATAATGATCAATAAAAATGTTTTAATTGGTAATTAATAATTGGTAAAAACTATACACCAGACATCATAGATGTCTCCATGGTGTATAGCGGCTTGCTATTTTGCAAGTACCGAGAGCGGCGACCTTCAGCCCTTGGTGGACTTAACCTATACTGATATTACATATGATTTGCAGGAAACAACTACTCAGCGGGCGAATACCCCGACCTGCATTGAATTATACCTTACAAATCATGAATGGTAGCCAATGTCATTTGTCAATTCCCCGACCAGACATAGACCGGTTTCGAACTTATTAGTTCTCATCAGTATGCCATAGGTCGTGGAACAGACAAATGACAGTGGCCAACCTGCTAGTTTTATACAAACTAATGTAAATGGTGTACCGGTGATAGGTAAGTGAATCCTCTCCTGTGGTCAAATGCTACTATACACCAGACATCATAGATGTCTCCATGGTGTATAGCGACTTGCTATTTTGCAAGTACCGAGAGCGGCGACCTTCAGCCCTTGGTGGACTTAACCTATACTGATATTACATGATTTGCAGGAAACAACTACTCAGCGGGCAAATACCCCGACCTGCATTGAATTATACCTTACAAATCATGAATGGTAGCCAATGCCCTATATATATATATATATATATATATATATGAGAATTTTTGAGTTCACGAAAGGAGAAGGTTCATTGACATCCATTTCAAATATATGCTATTTGTTTTTCTATTTTATTTAATTTAATTTAAAATAAGAAATCACTTTCAAAAGTCTTTTTATTGAACTTTAACATAGTTGCCCTTGCGTTACAATTTGATATAATATTATAAAATAAAAGGAAGGTCACATTTGTGAACAATTATTGTTAGCGCAAAATTTGTGTCAACTATAGATCTTTCTTGACATGAACTAGACCAATAACGGAAAAACTGATATGATTTTAATTTATGACGATGTCGAAAAAATGATGTGCTTGCAGGTCAAATCTATGCTCAGGGATTTCCTGAAGACGACATTCGTCTCGTCATTATTTCAAGAAATGAGGCAAGAGCCACTTGTCCAAAATCAAAAATTCTTTGCAAATGAAGAGTTAGAGATTAATACACTAGGAACCGTCAACCTGTGTTAGAGAAATAGCAGTAGGATTAGGATCAACTAGGGAAACAGTAAGAAGAATTTTGAATTATCGATCGTTAAAGTATGTAGCTCAGTGTGTTAAAGCGACTAAAGTAACGTTAATTTCACCTTTCAAACTGCATCGCAGAAAAAAACACAGAAATCTATTTAATTATTTTGGAAAATAGAGCACACAACAGTAATAAAAAATTTCAGGAGGAGCTACCATTTTTCGGCAACACATCAGCCATCCTAATCTATAAAGTGGATAACTTAATTAGTTAGGTTTTACTATTATACCACACGTCGTGCAGGCTTGTAATATTAATATCTTAGGGAAAATGCCTTAAATAAAATGTTTTGTATATATAAGAGTTGAATAAAAATATTTTAATTGGTAATTGGCTAGCAAACTGAGTTGCCTAGCGAAGTGGATTCGATTCCCACAAGGCGAAACAATTTTTCATAAAAAAAATTGCCCCAAGAGTGGTTCGGAGTCCACATTAAACTGTAGGGCCTCGTCTCTCTTTGCCTAGCACAAGATCCTTGAGATCTTCCAGGGAGTTACTTCGGTAACTTGAGAGGCGGTTAAGAAAACAAACATTTTTTTTTTAAGAAAACATATGCAATCTGCACCAACATTTGTACGAAGGAAATTCTATAAGACGAATTGCGTTTTGCGAGTGGTTAATTAATATGTTTCAAAGAGACAATAATTTTGTCTTCAACATCTTTTTTTCCGATGAAGCACGTTTCACAAATTATGCGTTGTTCAACTGACGGGACATAAAATACTAGTCCCAACAAAATCAATGATTAGTTGGACAAGGGAAGTAGTTAGACAAGGGAAGTTCCAAGACAGATTTGATATAAATGTATGAGCAGGTATTTAGGGAATCATTGGCCCAATATTCTTCCAAAGTACTCTGACATGACAAAGGTAACTCGAGTTCTTACAAAATCAAATTTGGTATGAAATCGAATAAATTCTTCTAGAACAATACCGGTTGCTGTATTTTCAGCAAGACGGAGCACCGCCCCATAACAGCCGCATTGTTATGGATTATCTGAATGAAACTTACTGTCCACAACTTATTTCAAATCAGTGTTTCATAAGGTGGCCTGCAAGGTCACCTGATCTAATCCCATTAGACTCCTTTCTTTTGGGGTTATATCAAGGGACAGGTCTACAAAACTCCCATTATGACCATCGAGGATCTCGAATTGAGAATAAGAAGAACTTTTAATAGCATCACTCCACAAATATTAAGGAATTTAATGAGTAACACAATTGTACAAGCAAGGAAATGTATTGATTATGATAGGGGTCATTTTGAACAATAGTTTTAAAACTCAAATTTCCTTCACCATTTCTAGGAATTTAATATTTATAATTGAATTGTGTAGTTTGCACTTGTATAATTGAACAAGAATCATATGTCTAATGATAATCAAATATGAATAAACAGTTTTTCTGAATAATAGCCTTTTAGTTCTCTCTTTTGTTTCCTAATAAGTATATAAGTACTAGTTCAAACTACAAGGATCAATAAAAATTGTTGAGTGATTTTTTATTGTTAAATAAATTAGATAAAATGAAAAAAACAAATAGCATAGATTTGAAAAGGATGTAAATGAATTCAGAAAAAAATCTGTAATTTATTGAACACTGTGAGCCACCGTCTTTCAATTTGAAAAAAAACATTGAGTTGGAATAGACAGGAGAAGCAGTCACGTAGTCAAAAGTAGCATCCTCCGCCATATCGTTACTACATTTCTGTGAAAAGTGACACTTTTGTTATCTGCTCATTTTTATTTGTCGACAATTTGTGAAGTTTTTTATCAAAAGAACAAGGATATCGTGGGCAAAAAAGGTGCTCTTCTAGAGACGGAAATTACCGGGATAACATTTTCATATAATCTAAGAGCTGGCAGCCATCTCGACTAACGTATGAGGTACAAGGTTAAAATTTTGTGTATGCTAGATTTAGTACTAGTAAAGTAAGAAAATCATAGTTTGGCAGAATTGGTACGATTGCAATAGTACTAAATAATAATAATAATAGTACCCCCTAAATTTTTTAAAGTGCAAAATAATTATAAAAATTAATACACGTACCAGTCTGGAGTTCAAATATATCTTAATTATATATTCTTAAACATAGAAAAAATCTTGAGATGATTCCCTTGGTTACGAATCCCTGTCAGGTGAGCCTAATGTTGTTAAAAACGGTAGTATTCCATAATGTACTTTTACAAGGCTGATATTTGGAGGAAGTATTCTTCGAGATACTTTAAGTAAGTATATTGATAGCCAGACGATTTGGGTAGTTAGTAGTTACAAATACTCGCCAGGTCAGTGTATTGTTCACCATATTCAATGGGAGTACAGGTGAGATAGACGAATGTGAATGCCTACGCGAAAAATAAAGAGTCAATAGAAATTATGACTATAGTAAGGAGAAAGTATTTTGTAATAGAAAGTAAAACAAATCATACAACATATATAAATTTTTATTAAGAATAACATAATTTTTATACACCGACAGAAAAAGAATTTTTATTATATTTTTAATTAATTACTCGTTCGTCTCTTCATCGTAGGTAATCTCATCTTCTGAATTTAAATAGTCTTCATCGATCGTTTCTTCACTCACTGAAAAAGAAAAAAATATGAGAAAAAATTCTTCCAGGCTTTGATTATTTTACAAGTGTTAAATCTCACAAAATTTTAACCTTGTACCTCACACGTTAGTCGAAGTGGCTACCGGCTCTCCTACTAATAGCTTAGTATATAATATAAACAACGTACAGCTATAGGATTCTATTAATAAAAGCAGTAGCAAATAAATATGCAAACGTTAGGCTGTACTATTTAAGTAAAAATAAAATAAATAAGTCAGAAAGCATTAGGCATAAGACCAATAAAATCGTGTTAGTTAAAGGACAATAAATATATATTTACTTATAGTCTATTCATATTAACTTAAAAATAACCCAATAGAAAAAAATATATAAAGTTTTGTCACTTGGGAATTAAAAGGGATGTACTTTCAATATAAAAAGAGTTCCTAAGCAACAAGCAAGAGCTTCCTATAAAAAAAAATTATACTTCCAAAAAATATTCCCAGTAAAATTCTGCATAAAAATGTGTATATTACCTAAATTGTTTAGAACAGAAGTTTCCGAGAAATCAGCTATTGAAGTTAGGGGTTGCATTAACAGAGATTCACGAACATGGTATATAATATCACTTATAATTCTAAGCGGCGCGGCGGCCGGTATCGAGCACGCGACATTCCAACACCTTACATTAAATCACAGAGTTTAAAAAGTATACCTAAAATACATGATTATATTTAGGTAATAAACACTTTTTATGTAGAATTTTACTGGGAACGTTTTTTGTAAGTATAATTTTTTTTTTGTAGGACAAACGGTTTTCCAGAAAAACGCAATAGACTACCGAATTGCATTTTAGGGGTGGATTTCAGAAATGAAGCTCCCACTTGTTGCTTGGGAACTCTTTTTATTTTGAAAGTACATCCCTTGACAACTTTAATCCCCAAGTGGCAAACTTTATAATTTTTTTTCTATTTATGCTAATATGATTGTCCTATTAGATATGTTTGGTTTTATTTAAATATTCAAGGGTAATATAACAAGACCAAGACCAAGACCCCAAGACCACCACAAGAGTGCCATGGTTGTCAATTTCAAAGATTATATCCCTCGATCTAAAGCTCTCGGGCTTTAGTCAGATTATTAACGCCAAACATTTTCCAGGCAAATTGGAGAGCACTCGAGAAAAATTGTGACAATGTAAAAGCCGCTAATTTATCAAGGTTGAGTTATATTTGATTAGATTATTTTTTGAATGAGTTAATAATTGGAGACTTCCCCCGGACTTAGTCAGATTATTAACACCAAATATGATATCGTCAAATTGACAACCATCGCACTCTCGAAAAATTGATGACAAAATAATAGCAGACTATTTACCAAGGTCTTGTTTCATTACGAAATTAATAAATGTTTGCGCCTCGGACTACACAATGCCCCCCCCCTTTCGAGGGTTCTGAATTGGGTCCCGGGTCAAACCAATTTTTCCACCTCGGCAACCCCCTCAATTTGGCCAAAAACCACCCCAAAGTCTCCTTTTCCCTGAACCCGTTTATTTTCCCCAGTTTTTCGACTAATTGTTGTTCCCTCGAGTAAAACGAAAGGTCCCTAGAGGGATTTGAAATTGATATTTTTTTTGTAAGGAAAAATTGATATTTTATAGTAGGTGCTTCTTTGAGGAAGTAAGTAGGTGGATTGTGTAACCACCCCCGGAAGTTGTTTTTTTTGTGAGAAAAAAATTTATATTTTATAAGAGGTGTTCCTTTGAGGAAGGTGGTAGGTGACCAGGGTTGTGTAACCGATTCCGGGGTTTGTCTTCACCCTTCAAAAGGGGCGGAAAATAAATTTATAAAGACACTTTAATTAACATATTTTTTATACTATTTTTAAATTATAGACGAAAAGAATTCCACCCTCTTCAAGGGTAAAAACAACCCCCGAGGGTGGTTACACAATCTTGGTCACCTACCACTTTCCTCAAAGGAACGCCTCCTACAAAATATTATTTTTTCTCACAAAAACAAATATCAATTTTTCACACCCTACAAGGGTTGGAAGCCTGGGGTAGGGATGGCTGAGGTCAAATCATTCGAGTGACTTTTCGTTTTACTCGAAGGAACAACGATTAGTCGAAAAACTGTGAAAAATAAACGGATTCACGGAAAAGGGGACTTTTTGGCCAATTTAAGGGGGTTGCCGAGGTGGAAAAATTGGTTTGAGCCGGGGAATCGATTTCAGCACCCTTGAAAACGAGGGGGGACATTGTCTAGTCCGAGGCGCAAACATTCGGTATTTCGTCCGACTCCTTCAATGGACTGAAAAACAGTTTATTTACGTTCTTATAATTTAAAATAGTCCAGATCTGGCAAGACAACCATTTTGTTACTACACTTAGCCTCGCCTACCAGTGTCGTTTTTGCATACAAAATTTGTATTTCATGACCTCTCCAGTCTATTCTAATTCTATGGAAAAAATAGTTTTCTATAAAAAAAATGATATATTCAACTTTGGAGGCTTCGTAAATTGTTACTAATGAAATTAAATTTTATTTTTCCCATGGACTTTCCCTGACGTAGAACAAATTTTAGTATTTCAAAGCACTCTAGACTTAAAATGCCTTCAAAACCGAATATCGACTCAAAAATTCTCGAAAATCTCATGGTATACTGAAATTGTATTGTATAAACTAAACTGGTTTAACGATGACCCTAGGCAGAAAAGGGAAAATCTTCACTTGCTAAAAGATATTTATAAAGTTAGTCCATCAGAGCAATTAAGAGTGTTAGTTAAGAATTATATGTATAACTATAGAAATGACTTAGATAAGGCTAAAAGGTTAGATCATGATAATTTTA
Source organism: Leptura quadrifasciata (assembly GCA_963675555.1). Taxonomy (NCBI): domain Eukaryota; kingdom Metazoa; phylum Arthropoda; class Insecta; order Coleoptera; family Cerambycidae; genus Leptura; species Leptura quadrifasciata. The sequence goes on from OY776676.1 coordinate 106,834,557, forward strand.
TTAACAGCGCTAACAATCCACAAAAGGCTATGTGAAAATTGATAAATAGAAAAAATACCACTGATGTACATAACTCGGATCCTAGTATTCATCCCGATAAGTTCAACGATTACTTTGTAAACATCGCAAATGAGATAATTGAAAGTCTACCACAGTGTGATACAAAGTATAATAGCTTTTTAGACCCATCAAAATTTCAAATTCTCACTAATAAATTTCATTTTAGAGAAGTTAGCTATAACGAAGTTGGTGATATTATGTCAAATTTAAAAAAGACAAACAGTAAAGATGCCCACAATATGAATATGAAAATCTTAATTATAATAAAATATTTAATATTAATTTTTCTAACTGACCTGATTAACCTATGTATTCGTAATAATGTTTTTCCTGACGACCTAAAAGTCACCAAGGTAGTACCCATACATAAAAAAGACTCCAAGGATGATCCTTCGAATTACCGCCCGATATCAATAATTCCTTTTCTAGCAAAGATTTTTGAGATGGTTCTAAAAAAACAAATTACGGAATATTTTGAGCTCAACAATCTTTTCAATCAACACCAATTCGGTTCCAGGAACAATAAATCCACCACTTTAGCTATCCTCTCCCTAATTGATTTCATTACCAACGGATTTGAAAAAGGATTATACATTTACTCGCAATTTTTGGACCTCACTAAGGCCTTTGACTGTGTGTCTCATGATATTCTTATAGACAAACTAAAGTTCTACGGATTTGGTGAAAATAGTAGAAATATAATTAATTCCTACCTAAGCAATCGTTACCAATTCGTTACCAACAAAAGTGAAAAATCAGCTTTGTTGCCTATAAAATATGGCATTCCTCAAGGATCTATAATTGGCCCCATATTATTATTATTAGTTTTTTAATACATTTATTTAACGTCGGCCTATTTCCGCTACTGAGGCCTAACACCGACGCCTGTAGACGAGCTACCCCCAACCAGGAATTTTGCCGAATCTCTTCCCTTAAGAAGAGTAGGGATCTTTTACTTGCCTAACATTGAATAGACAAGGGACCGAGAGCTTTACATCCCCTCCGAAGGATGGTATATCTCGTATACAACCCTCGCCTAAGGTTGTATAGCTTCCGCACATACACTGATATACAAGCCGCTGGAAGATGTGTGAGGCGAGAGCGCATATTATTTTAATATATATTAATGACTTGCCCAGTTCAATGATTGATGATCATTTTACACTATTTGCTGACAACACCACTATCTCAAATGGTTTTCCTAGTTTGATGGAATTATTAGATAACGAAAATTCGCCGCAGTCAAATGCTGAGAAATGGTTCCTGGCAAATCAGTTATGTTTAAATCATCCTAAAACTGAAAAGATAATATTTAGCCTAAGAAGCGTAAGTGACGAGATCTCCACATTCAGAAATGAAACTAAATTCTTAGGTGTTTTCTTAGATACAAAGTTGTCGTGGGAACCGCAAACAAATTATGTTTGTAACAAAATATCAAAAAATATATATCTACTACGAAACCTGTCACACAATGTCTCACAAAGAACCCTCTTAACTGCTTATCATGGATTGATACATACCAGAGATGACTGCAAAAACACATTTGTACAACTCAAAATCCTCACACTGCCTTATATTTATATTCTCCATTGCCTATTGCACATTAAAGAAAATGAGAGCAAATATGCAACTCACAGCCAATTACATAATTATGTCACAAGGAAGGGTAATTCAATTTTACCAGACTTTCTCCGACTAACAAAATCCAGGAATAGCGTTAACTATTATGGGATAAAATTTTATAATGTATTACCCTCCCAAATTAAGCAATTGAACGGTAAAAAGTTTAAAGAAACTGTGAAACTTTTTCTTCTTGGAAAAGCGTTTTATTCATTTGATGAATTTTTTAGTGCTAATTTTAATCATTTTGTTCCATGTTAATTTTATTTGTGCACATTTTTTGTACTTGATTGTTTGTTTTTTTGTCCATTTACAATATTATGATACGTGTTATTTTAACTTATAATACTTTAAGTACGCCGCTTATTTACTTATGATCATTTATACCTATACATTTGACGTGTAAATACTTGTATATTAGCACCAATAAAATTATTATTATTATTATAAATTGTTGTCTCCAATCCAAATATATAAAAATATACAGGGTGTATCATTTAACAATCGAAAGTTGCGGTCATTTCAGGGTAAACCGGAAATGGTTGCATACCATTTTTATGTCTGAAATTCCATTTTTATAAGTAGTTTATGCACCCCAAATTTCAAATGGATAAGTTAAAAAATAAATGAAACTCTTACGGGTGAAAAACTCCATATTGTTCATTTTGAAGGTAAATAAGTTCCTGTACATTTTTATAAGCCCAAATAGTTTTCTTCAAACTTACTGACAATTGTCACGTGCCCCTCAACCTAAATAATTCTTTCTGAAGTTCTATACACATGCACAATGCTTGTAGGCCTAATATTCATTGGCTTTTTATGGCAACGTGTTGACGCCTGGTATATAAATTACTCAATTACTCATTTATAGTCTGATATCAAATATTATCGTGAATAGGGTCTAAATAATGTTGTTGGGTATAATCCAATCGTAAATGTATGTAATTAAAACCTGACGTATTCTAGATTGAGTCAAAATGTTAAGGTTGTCTTTTACTAGAACTAATGAGATATAACATACAGTATAATCTTTTATCATAAAAACTGAAATACGTTCCATGACATAATATTTTAAATGATATCTCCTTTTTGTTTTCTTCTAAGAACTGCGATAATGTAAGATTTCTTATGTTGGTGTAAATTTGTGGTGATTGTTGGTTAATCACTCACATAAATCACTCTGGTTGTAATTTTGTTTGTATTTATCGCACATTTTAATACGACATATGAATAAATTCCTTATTAATAGTACTAATAAATGGTACACCATGGTACCGATATGGTTCCATTTGAAAAAATTACTTTGTCCCAAAAACAATTTTGGTGAATTTTATTTGCTCATAAATCACGTAATTTAGTATTTTTAACAAGATTTAGATTTTTGTAGCATTACACGAGTCATTTAGAATAGAATTTGAAATTTGTTGGGCCATTTTAAATTACTATTGACTAGCCATATAGGTTTATTCCAACATAAGCTTTTAGAAATCATTTGCTCCGAAAATATTAAATCTGCTGGAGTTCCGTTTGTTTTTACATGTCTACAGTCGTTAATTTTAGTTAAGTATTGAATTTCGGCCATACGATTGACGACAAAAGTTTTCGATTTATTCGGAGCCGCTTGGCTCCAACTTAGTAGGATAGTTAACGACGTCAAAGTGCAATACAACCTCGGAAAGAATACTGCCATGGTGCTCCTTGATATTGAGAAGGCGTCCGACACCGTCTGGATCCCGGGGTTACTATACAAACTACACGACTACAACTTCCCGAGTTATTCATCAAACTCATTCACTCGTTCTTGACGGGCAGATCCCTGCAGGTTCGAGTGAATAACAAACCATCAATACGGCGGGATATTTGCGCGGGAGTCCCGCAAGGATCGTGTCTGTCACCAAAGTTGTACAACCTGTACGTCTCCGACTTCCCAGAGTTCCCCAATACAAAGCTGGCTAAGTACGCCGATGACACAGCCATGTATGCGCATTCACACAATGCTCAAGCAGCGGACATGCTCCTTAAGGCGCACATGGTTCGTGCCACGGCTTATTACGACCAGTGGAAGATTCGCGTAAACGTTAGAAGTCGGAGGCGATAGTTTTCACGCGCCGATTCACTGGAAATAGAATCATAACACCAATCTCGATCCGGGGCAACAAAATTCCAATCAAGAGGTGCGTGAAGTACTTGGGGGTCAGACTGGATCAGCGACTGACGTTTAACACGCACATAAATGAGACAGTACGGATGGTCTACTACCTATCCAGGAGTCTGTATCCGCTCATGGTCAGGGGTAGCAGACTTAACCGACAAAATAAAAAATTGTTGTACACAATGGTGGCCAGGCCCTCTATCACATACGCGGCGCCGGTGTGGTGCAGCATTTCGGCCACGACAATGAGGAAATTAAAAGTGCTCGAACACAAATTTATGCGCCTCATATCTAATTCTGGAAGATACACCTCCCTCAGAGACCTATACGCATTTTGCCGCGGCATAACCCCAATAGCGGATTACATCCAGAACATCTCTCAAAAATTCTATTCTTTCAAACTGGGCGATAGCCCGCTAACAAGAAATATAACACAAATTAGACAGCATAATGCCCTATTTCGGATAAAACACACCCTACCATACCAGACATTACCCATCTTCCGGCAACCTCTGTAACCAAACTTCACCAACTATAATTTCCGCTTACCCTATCCACCTTTGCTGACAGTTCATACCTGTTATATCTTTAAATCTTTCATGTCTCTTCCTTTTTGTTTGTAAACTTTTTATCGCGTTTGTTTCTTGTTTTCTTTTTGTACATTTTTGTCCCTAAATTCATTTTCATTAAAATTTTTCAAAAATCAAAATTTTTCGAAATCAAAATTTTTAAAGCCACAGTTTAGGCTAGCTTATGCGCAGCCCGGCGTTTTCACACCTCGCGGAACGCTCCTCGTTTATGCTGAGGTGTCTGCGTCAGTACCAAAATTTTAAAAAAGTGTTTATATAGTGCAAAAGTTTCTTAATAGTGTGTAGTTTTTAAGTTTAGTTAAGTCTATTTTTTAGATATGTCCCATTTCATGACCTAATTTTATCCATCTGCGATGGAAGGTGTTTAGGTTAAGCTGTTTTTTAATTGCCTTTTAGCTGAACCAGGCCCATTCCGCCCGACATTGCAATCCGCCATCACGAGCAACGTGTTGGTTGCACGGTCGGTCCCGGGATGGGTTCTGGGAAGGCAGATGTAAATTTTAATTTTTAATAAAGTTGTATTGATTGATTGATTGCTTCAACTTAAGGTAACGGTTGAGTCACACCAATAAAAAACTCTCTCAAAATTAAGATATATAGATTGTTTTACTTTCGCAACTAATTGTGCCAACAATTCTGCCCCACATAATTCGAGGCGTGGAAGAGTAACGTTTTTTAAAGGAGCAATACGAGATTTGGCGCAGAGTAAGTTATATTGAATGCGACCCGATATATCTGTACTTTTGGCATATATACAAGCTCCATATACCTTTTCTGAAGCATAAAAAAAACATGCAATTCAATAGTTTCTGATTTTTTATGCAAGACATGTCCGGGAATTCTTAATGACTGAAAGTTATGTAACTGATCATACAATCGCAACCAAATCGCATTTAAATCGAGATGTATAGCCTCATCCCAGGATAATTTAAGTTGCCATATTTTTTTTTATAATCAGCTTGGCATGTACAATCACGGGACTTAATAGTTCTAAAGCATCGAAGATTTCAGCGACTATAGATAAGATAGTTCTTTTAGTTACCTTTAATTGTTTGGCATCTTTTTGAATGTCGCACAAAATAGTACCTGGTTTTGGGTCCCAAAAATACCTAATGTTTTGTTTTTGGACTCACAATTAATTTGAAAATATTGTGTTTCTTGCTTAATACAATTAATTTTCTTTAGCAAATCAAAATTATTGGAGAACCTTTTACGAAGTTCAAAGCCTGCGAAAAATAATATAAGTGTAATCTTGTTTTGAATATTTATGGCTTCGTTAAGGGAATTAGAACTCGTTATTAGGTCGTCCACGTTTTCAATAATTTTTGAAGTATTTGGGCACTCACTGCGATTATCAATCGACAATTGTTTTAAGCAAAGCGTTACTAGAAATGATGCAGATGCAGTGCCGTATGACCTAATTCCTCATATTCTCTTAAAAAATTGTTATATTTTTGATTCAGAATTTTCTTCCAATTTTCACTCTAGCGAATGTAATTTTTCTAAAGCGAATTCTATAGATTCGCTAATTTCAACATTATTTTGTTGAAAAGGATTTTTGTTAATAAATCGCCTTGTACCGAAACGTTTGGTGGTTTTTGTCAAGTGCTCTTCATAGAGGCGCTCGTCAGGTGTATATATCTTATAATTATTATCATGGAACTCTTTTTCTAATTGATTGTCAATAGGTTTCTTACAAATAACACTAAAATAAGCTAATGAATTATTAGAATTGGTATCTCTATTTTGAATAAAGGTTCCCCCTAGAATCCAACCCAATTTTTTGTTTTGCAGCATAGGCTTATTTTTGCCTAGGTTATGTTGTTCCACACATAGTAGTTCCCAGAATATACTTGCCTCTAATAATAGATCGATTTTACTTAAAACATTACATTTGGGGTCGGATAATCGAATATTTTGAGGTAGATTTAAACCAGTTAAGTTGAATGAATTTACAGGTAAACAACATGTATTTTTTTTTAAAAACAAGACAAGAAATTTTCTTCTGGTAGTTATTTACACGAGATTTAAACTGCAGATTTGTTTTGAAGTTAATGAAGTTAATTGACTGCCAAAAACGGTGGAACTATTAATTCTGCGGCTTTTCCGCGTAATTTATTTTTTATGTGAAGCGTTAATAAGACGCGCTGATCATCAACAACGATCCCCTGAGCGGTTATACAAGCTGAAATAAATGTTTGCAAGAATATGGGGTTGCCGTCAAATTCGGGCACTATGGAAAATATTTCGCTTAACCTATAAGGTTCAATATTTATGGTTTCGTTTGCAGCGATTGAATTGTTGGCATTTGTAGTGATTGAGTTGTTTACATTGGAATTTGTAGCCATTTTATTTATAATATTTAGATAATTAAATAACTTAAAACGCCTTTTTCCAATTTAAGTTAGTACGCTACTGGTGTTTAATAAGAAATTTTTATATGAAATGTGCAAGAATTTATTCTGTAATATTTAAAATTTATATTATAGAATAGCTAGATTAATTCGAAAAACGCGTTTGGTTTAAAAAGCGTTTTGAGTTTGGAAATAGTTATCTCTGATAATTTTATATTTTGCACACACGGTATTATAGAACACAAGCTTGTCTTACGGCCTTAACCTTAACCTTTTATGTGGTATGCAATATTATATTACGATAAAAATGCAAAGATAACAATGGTACGTGATTATAGTTAATTAGATAAATTCGCACTTAAAGAGTATATGATATTACCATAAAAATAATGTTACGATAGGAACAGTGTATGATTACGGTTATTTATATAGGTCACACAAATTATAATCAAGATATTTTGTTTCAAGTTTAAATAAAATTACTACCTTAGATATTAGAACTGCATGTAGCAATGCAATGTATTTTGATAAAATAAAATGTAAAATTATGTCGTTGTTTGCAAATAAATGTTTGCGAGATGATTCAAAAATGACTTACCCTAAATTTTTCATTCCTCGTGGTCCAGTTGAATGCGACTTCGTGAGCTTAGCTTCACCAAAGGTCTCTCTCTGCCAGGGGCGTCACTGGGTGTTCCTTCCACAGGGTTGCCTTTGATGCCGAAGACACCAACGATGGGACGGGATGAAATTCTTACTTGCTAATTGTTGAATCGTGTTGATTTGAAATGTTGCTTTGTTGCTTGTATTTCTTGATAATTATTATTGTTTCGCTTCTGTGCGTTTGAGAATAATGTAGGTTCTTCTGAACAAAGGATTGGGATCCACCACTACAGCTAAGAAGTTCTCCTTGTTCCAGAAGCTCTTTTCGTCCGGTTAGGCACCTTTTTCAGATGGACTCCTTGTTCCCTCGGATATGTTTGCTACTGGTTAGGCTCCCGAACTGTGCGTGTTTTTCAGATCCGCCACGACTGCGCCAATGTTAGATAGTGGATTGTAGATTTAACTTTTTAAAAACATTTATTTTATTTAACACTGGAGTCAACGTTGACTCGTTAAGAAAATACAATAATAATTTAGATGAGGTTTATTCGAAAGTGAGTATAAGACTGATTACAAAAAGGTTGTTAGTAATATTTATAATGTTTCAAGAACAAAGGAAACAGTGTTGCTGATTCAGCACAATCAGAATTACTGAGAATTGAAATACAACGCTCATGCAGCGTGAGCGGTTATTGAGAAGAGCTGTTACGCAGTATGTAATACGATATGTTTGAGAAGGTTAAGCCTGTCTCGATAATATTATATATCATAGTATATTTCTAATATAACATATATATATATATATATATATATATATATATATATATATATATATTATAATATATGATTTGCAGGAAACAACTACTCAGCGGGCAAATACCCCGACCTGCATTGAATTACACCTTACAAATCATTAAAGAATGGTAACCAATATCATTTGTCAACTCCCTGACCAGACATAGACCGGTTTCGAACTTATTAGTTCTCATCAGTATGCCATAGGTCATGGAGCAGACAAATGATAGTGGCCAACCTGCTAGTTTTATACAAACTATAGTAAATTGAGTAGTGGTGAGAGGTAAGTGAATATATATATATATATATATATATATATATATAAAACAAAATTTGCGAATTAGTTGAACAATGGTTTGCATAAGACAATTCTCAGATATTTCATTAGCATTTATTGAATTGCAATCGATTGAACTTTGGCTCGTACTGGGTTCATTGCTTTCACTCGTATTGGGCTGTTCATTGATATTATTGTTAGTGATGTGTGGTGTATTGCTAGAGTATTCAATATGTAACATTACATTATGTTTTCTATTACATTTTCTGCAGGGTTGTAACCTACAATCTTTAGTTATATGGTTTTTCTTTAAACAATTTAAACATAATTGTAAGAGCTTTGCTTCAGCTATACGCCGATTAACATTTAATTTTAAATAAGACTCACAATTGTAAATTACATGTGAAGCCTTGCAAAAATTGGAGCTGTCTTTGTGGGTACTTAAATGAGCATTCGTACTTTTATTATTATTATTTCTATTATTTGATTTGTTATGAGAGTAATTCAAATTAAAAAGGATTCGATCTTGCTTACCGGCCTCTAAGGATCCAAGTTATTTGCAATGTTCTTGAAGAAAATCCAGAAATTCTTTGAATGTCGGAAAATCTTTAGCTGGTTTAAACCATGCACGCCTTACTGAATTGCATAATTTGGGCACCAGAATATAAATAGTTAACGTATCGCTGGTACGTTGCTCGTATATTTTTAATGATTGTAAATGTTGCATTTCACTATCTAGAAATCTTTGCACTGGGAGATAAGCATCTCGTTGAATAGTTTCTAAGTTAAAAAGTGATTTCATACCATTCTGAACAATAGGTTTTTTATTTTCAAACCGTTTGTGCAAAAGTTGCCAAACAAATTTTTAAGGTTTGTATTTACTTTACTTGCTTCTCCTGTTAAAGTTGAATTTAAATAATAGAATTTTTCCAGATTATTTAACTCAGGATTTTTATGAATAAAAATATCAAAGGCATCTCGAAAACCTACCCATTTTTCAAATTCGCCATTAAAAGTCGGTAAGGTTATTTTTGGTAAAGACATGAAACTTTTTCCCATATTGAATGAACCGATATTAGCTTTATTGTCATTTAAATTAGGAGTATCATTTTTCTTAATGTACGTTTCAATTTTAGATGTAATTTCATAAAATCTATTTTTTAATCTTGGGGTGTAATGGGGTAGTGAAGCGCAAGTTATAGCCTCTCCTACTCAATTGTTAACCTCACCTTCGCGATGAGTTCAATTTGAACTTGGTGCACCCTATTTTCACTAACGAGGCTTTAATGACCGAGTAAGGGCGGAATAACCCTTACCTTTTGCCGTGAGCACGTCCATCTTCTCACGAAGAGTGCGGTAAAAATAACCCACCGCACACAAAGGTTGCTTTTGGAATCGTTTGGTTACCCCATCGTCGCAGTCTCCTTCTGTGCCATGGGACCACACCACTCGCCTTCCGCAACCGAGCTGGTCAGTTGCATACCTACTCCAGCTAAAACTTCAAATGCAGCTTCGTTTTCAGTCGATTAAGGCTTTAAAAAAATGATGGAGCGTTCAAGTGGGACAAAATCATCCGGAGGTAAAATACCCTCCCGATCGGATCTCCGGGGGAGGGTGCCCACAGGGACACCTCATCGAATGTCGAAAAAACACCGACAAGTTAAATCCAACAAAACTAATTCTTTCATCTACGGCGCTTAGAATGTTCGTACTTTGAACGACAGCACTCGCACCGATCGGCCTGAAAGAAGAACTGCTCTAATAGATAGAGAACTTCACCGATTCAATGTTGACGTTGCAGCTCTCAGCGAAACTCGATTTTTGGAGGAAGGCTCTCACAGAAAAGTACTACACCTTCTATTGGAAAGGTCTTCCCACCAATTCAAGAAGACAACATGGAGTAGGATTTGCCGTTCGGAATCAACTTGTATCCAACTTAACACAAGTACCACAAGGCCTATCCGAGCGTCTAATGCTGCTACGCTATGAGCTATCAGATGGCAACGCGGTAAATCTAACAAGCGCCTATGCTCCCACTCTGGATGCAAGTCACGAAACCAAGGAAAGCTTCTATCAACAGCTGGAAGAAACCCTCTGTAGAATACCTAAAACGGAACGACTCGTTATTCTTGGCGATTTTAACGCTAGAGTAGGGAGAGATGCAGACACCTGGCCAGGCATCATAGGCAAGAACGGTTTGGGCAATATGAACGCTAACGGTCAACTACTCCTAACTAAATGCGCCGAACATGATCTAGTTATAACAAACACCATTTTCCGACAAAAGGATAAATTTAAAGGCACCTGGCGTCACCCCAGATCAGGTCACTGGCATCTACTGGACTATGTTATCCTACATAGGAAGCATCTCAAGGACGTCCAAATTACAAAGGCGCGCATTGATAGCGAATGTTGGACCGATCATCGTCCTGTTGTCTCTAAAATGAAAATTGTTATGAGACCCAAACACCGAAGAACTCAAGTAAAACGTAGACTCCGTCTCTGTATTAGTAAATTGCGTGACCAACAAACCGCCGAACAGCTAAAGCAAAAAGCAAAGCAAAGAATTTGAGTGCACTAGAAGAAACCAATTCTGTAGATGTCGCTACTACCTGGACACAAATTAAAGACACTGGCACTGCAACAAGTAAAAAACAGGAGGACTGGTTCAATGATAATGAAGCTTTTATACAAGAACTTCTTGACCGCAAACATATTGCCTTCCAAAACGCTATCAACCACCCCAACGACTCATCAAAAGCAGAAGCTTTTACCCAATATAAGTATGAAACGCAACGCGAAATCAGAAGAATAAAGAACGAGTGGTGGGCAAGCAAGGCCAGAGAAATTCAAAGGTACGCCGATTCACACGACTACAGGAATTTCTTTCAAGGAGTAAAAGCAGTGTACGGCCCCAGTCGGAAAAATATGTGCCCTATTAAAGATTTAAATGGAAACCTCCTCAAAGAAGACCAGGAAATAAGAGCCCGATGGAAAGAACACTACTCTAACATTCTTAACCAGCAAAGTCAAGTCGATCACGATATTATAAATCTTATCCCTCAATATGACACCTTCGAAGACTTAGATAAACCACTAACAACGGAAGAGATCTTAACCGCCATTGGGCAGCTAAAAAATAACAAATCTCCCGGCCTGTTGTCTCTAAAATGAAAATTGTTATGAGACCCAAACACCGAAGAACTCAAGTAAAACGTAGACTCCGTCTCTGTATTAGTAAATTGCGTGACCAACAAACCGTCGAACAGCTAAAGCAAAAAGTTCAAGAGAATTTGAGTGCACTAGAAGAAACCAATTCTGTAGATGTCGCTACTACCTGGACACAAATTAAAGACACTGGCACTGCAACAAGTAAAAAACAGGAGGACTGGTTCAATGATAATGAAGCTTTTATACAAGAACTTCTTGACCGCAAACATACTGCCTTCCAAAACGCTGTCAACCACCCCAACGACTCATCAAAAGCAGAAGCTTTTACCCACTCTAAGTATGAAACGCAACGCGAAATCAGAAGAATAAAGAACGAGTGGTGGGCAAGCAAGGCCAGAGAAATTCAAAGGTACGCCGATTCACACGACTACAGGAATTTCTTTCAAGGAGTAAAAGCAGTGTACGGCCCCAGTCGGAAAAATATGTGCCCTATCAAAGATTTAAATGGAAATCTCCTCAAAGAAGACCAGGAAATAAGAGCCCGATGGAAAGAACACTACTCTAACATTCTTAACCAGAAAAGTCAAGCCGATCACGATATTATAAATCTTATCCCTCAATATGACACCTTCGAAGACTTAGATAAACCACTAACAACGGAAGAGATCTTAACCGCCATTGGGCAGCTAAAAATTAACAAATCTCCCGGCGCCGACTCACTCCGAGCTGGGATCTTTAAAGGTGTGTCGTCAGAGCTCATACCCTACCTCAAAAAAGTGTTTGATGTCGTGTGGGAAAGTGGTCAAGCTCCGCAGGAGTTTCGTGATACACTTTTAATCAACCTCTTCAAAAACAAAGGGAGCGCTGCGGACTGTGGAAATTACAGGGGTATAGCTCTCCTGGCTGTTGGAGGGAAGATACTCACTAAAGCGATGGCAAATAGGCTAACACCTGTTATGGAAAAGTTACTTCCTGAAACACAGAGTGGCTTTAGACCAAACCGAGGCATATCGGATTTAATCTTCAAACTTAAACAGCTTCAAGAAAAAGCACTCGAGCATCAAGGACAAATTCACATGGCCTTCATTGATTTAACCAAGGCGTTTGACTCGGTGGACAGGGAAGTGCTCTGGAAAATTATGTTCCGCTTAGGTATCCCTAGAAAATTTGTGGAAGTATGTCGCAGTCTACATACAAACAACAACGCCCAGGTTATGTATAATAATGAGGCAACCGAACCTTTCCAAACCCTCACTGGAGTTAGGCAGGGATGTGTCCTGGCACCCCTACTCTTTAATTTAATTTTTATTTTATAATTTTTTTTATAATATTTTTTAATACTTAGGCAACGTTGTTAATGACAAAGCAAACATGGACAGCGAGATTCGCAATAGAATTAACGCTGCATCTAGAGCACTCTGGGGACTTAGAGAGAGAGTATTTGACAACCACGACCTTGCTTTGTCAACGAAAATGGCTGTCTACAGAGCAGTTGTCATTCCAACACTGCTATATGGATGTGAAAGCTGGGTCACTTACCGTCGTCATGTGAAAGAATTAGAACGTTTTCAGCAAAGACACCTCAGAAGTATGATGAAAATCCGTTGATTCCATCACATATCAAACGTGGAAGTACTCAGGAGAGCAAACAGCCTTCCAATTGAGGTGCTTATTTCAAGAGCACGCCTAAGATGGGTAGGTCACGTTCATCGTATGCATGATAACCGCCTTCCTAAATGTACACTTTATGGTGAATTGCTAAGCGGTAGAAGAAGGCGTGGCGGTCAACGAAAGAGGTTCAAAGACGCTCTCCATGAAAATCTAAAATCCTGCGGTATTGCAGACGAGCAATGGGAACAACTTGCAGCGGATAGAACCGAATGGCGAGGGGTCGTGGCCAGCTATCAAGGAAATGTTGCTGCAAGAAGGCCGAATCCAAGACCTAACCAGGTCTATGTTTGTCCTGACTGCGGTCGACATGTGCTCTCTCGAATTGGCCTCTATAGCCATAATCGTGTGCACCGTAGATGAATGGGAATTACAATAGACTACACCTTTTACTTGTTTTTTATTGTACACAATTTATCGACTGTAACATTTTTATACTCGGACTCGAGTAACAGCTAATAAATAATAATTTTCAAAATCTTCTAACTCCTCTTCGTGAATTTCATCATCAGATTTTAGAATTATTTTGGAATGAATAAGTTTAAATTCTGTCAATAATGCCTCATTTTCAGTTAAGCGCTTTTTTAAAATAACTAAATTCTCATCATTAATTTTTTCGGTATTTGAAATCGAATTAAAATATTTATCTAATCTTGTTAAGCTTGCTTTTAGTTGACCCCTTTGGGAAGTTAAATTTTTTAACTCTGCCACTGAAAAGGTGCATTTTAAAAAACTTCCCGTATCTGTCTAATTTGATGACTGGTGATATTTTAATAAGTACATTGTTAGAACACATTTTTAAGGTGCTTTCGTTGATGTTACCAAAAAATTCCTACCGTCATTTGTTTCTCAGTTAATGCCACTAACTTTGGTTTTTCTTATGGACGCCATGTTGTACTCTTTTGTTTTGTTTTATATGTTCAATAATGCTCTTAATTCCCTTTTCAATGATGTATCACAATGTCAGGAACAAGTTATTTACTAGTGTAAAATATGAAAAAAATAAGTTTTCTAAGTATATGAAGAAAATTTATTTTAAAATAATCCGGTTTTATTAGCTTCAACTTAAAATTAAAACAAATTAATTAATAACTTAAAAAAATTGTTCAACATGTCGTTTTTGTTCATTAATGCACTTTTGACCTCGCTTTAATATTTAAATACATGGTCTCCTTAAAGTATTTCTGTTAACAGCAACCAAAGTATTTCTTACACGTTCTTCTAAAATTTTAATATTTTCTGGTGGTTCAAATAGATAAACTTCATTTTTTTGTATGCCCCCCAAAGAAAATAGTCTAACGGAGTGAGATCAGGAGACTTGGCTGGCCATAGAACGTTGCCATTATTTACAATTATTTTATTATCAAAAGTTGCTCTTAAGAATTGTGTTACTATGCCGCTATTATGCGCTAGACAACCATCGTGATGAAACCAAATCTGGTTAATATCTTCTACAGCAAGTCTTAAGAGCTGGTATTATTTGTTCTTGCAACATTCGCAAATAATTTGCCCGTTCAAATTAACATGATAATAAATGGTCCAATAATGCGATTAACTGGAAAATATTTTTTATAATGAATTATTTTCAATGAACGATTTAAATAAGTTGATCTATGATGCCACACCAGACATTGAATCCAAATTTGGTTTGAAACCGTCTTTTGCTAATTATGTGAGGGTTCTGGATACTCTAGTAGTGTGTGTTATGTCTATTGAAAACACCACAATTAGTGAATCTAGTCTCGTCTGACCATAATACTTTTGAAAGAAAGTCTGGGTTCTGTAGACATTTTTGTACAAATCAATCACAGTATGTTACTCTCCTCTCATAGTCATTTTCTTGTAAACTTTGAACGATGGTTGGTTTGTATGGGTGATAATGATTTTTCTTTAAAATGTTATGCACAATTGTTTTGGGAACATTTACCTGATTTGAAATTTGTCCTACATATGCTGTAGCATTGTCTTCTACGTATTCTAATACAACGTTATTTCCCTCTTCGTTATCTATCTCATAAGTATCATTTCTTTTTCCATTAAACGGTCCATAATTTAATAAATTAATAACAAGAGTCTTAAAATAGCTTTGATTCGGTTGCACATGTTCTAGAAGGTTATCCTCATAGATTCTTGATGCCTCATCAGTATTTCTATTTGATTTAAAATAAATTTTTAGCATATCTAACTTTTCTTCGTCTGTATATCTCAAAGCCATAATAAATTCAGAAAAAGAACTTAATACAAGAAGCGCACAAAATTAGTTATTACAAAGTAATGGTAGATCACAGTACAACACTAGTAACAAGAAAAATAGCAATTATGACAAGAAGTGTCAATTAAATATTCTTTTGTCTGTTGTCATGGTAACAAGATCCATGGCACCTACTATTAGGAAAATTAGTACCATTTATTTTTATTTGGACGGTGCAAATCAATTCAACAACTCATTTGAATGCGTTTTAATTTTTTGTTTTAATTTTAAGTTGAAACTAATAAAACCGGACTATTTTAAAATAAATTTTCCTCATAGCCTATTTAGAAAACTTATTTTTTTCATATTTTACACCAGTAAATATTTTTTTCCTGACATTGTGATACATCATTGAAAGGAGAACTAAAGAGTACTTTTGAACATACAAAGAATCCAATAAAAAAAAAGTTAGTGGCATTAACTGAGAAACAAATGACGGTAGAGATTTTTTGGTAACGTCAACGAAAGCACCTTAAAAAAGTGTCCTAACAATGTTGTTATTAAAATATCACCAGTCATCAAATTAAGCAGATACAGGAAGTTTTTCAATTTTTTAAAAATATTTCGAAAACGAAGATAGCTAGACCAAATTTAAAAACGGCATCGAAATGTTCACAAAATCCTTCAAAAAAGTCCCCATTTAACCGTTTCTCTATCTCTAATAATAACAGAGATATCAATGCATGCACATCCAATTTGGGATACAGTGTATAAGTGCCAAAATGTAAAAGTGTAAGATAATACTGCAGTAATAAATAAAAAGATACATAGATATTAGTTGATTTTTGTTATATTTTTATATGGCATGTTCAAAAGGAAGAACACCGAGGTAAATACAATGAAACTAGGTTACTTATAGTAGAAGCTTAGCTTGAATAATTCCAAAATGCAGAAGATATTTATAACATTCGGTCACAATACTTTCACAGCCTATGTATTTATGCATTTAAAGCAGAATAGAATAGAATGGAATGGAATAGAATGGAATGGAATGAAATAGAACTTTATTAACTACATTACATATAGTATATATTTGTAGTAGGTCAAAAGAACAGTACAGTATATAAAAATACATAATACACTACAATGATACATACAAACATATAAAAAATAAAACATTTTTATATTCAAATATGAGTAGAAACAATACAAGCAGAATGAATAAATACATAAGAGAAACAAGCAAAATAGAGCAAATACGTTACAAGTAGGCATATAAAATATAATATAACATAGGCGCTAAGTAATTACCTTAACTAAAGAATACAGAAGAGGTGAACTTCACAATGTTTAAAACAGCGGAAACTCAAGAATCTGATTTGAAAAGGTAGTTTATTAATAATTTAGCTAATGAAAGCTGTACAAATCCACATACATAATTCTTACATCTTATTACAGTATAGATACATGAACAAAATAGATAAAATATATAAAACATAATAAAGTAGATGAAATAGGATAGATGAAATTCATGATGGAAAGCAAATAGAAAATATGAATTATTAACTGGCAAAACAGTAATGCCATTTACGTAGAATATAATAAAGTACTAAGTACTGTACAATACAATATAATAAAAATATATATATAATAAAATACAAATATACACTTGCATGATTTATATACACAGCTTATATATATAAAATCTAATTTAATGAAATTTTTTTCAGACATCGCCACTTTAAATCGAGGCCATTTTAATAGAAAACCAGATCTTGTCCAGTAATTATGAGATCTGGACTCCATGTCATAGTCAATAATGTTTTTATGAATATCTAATAAAGTGGAGTGAATAAAAACAGACGGAAGAGGCATTACGCCCAAAACTGACAAAAAGGGAAGATAATGATCCCTTATATCAACCTGACATTATTATCACCACTTTTTTTGCAAACGAAAAATTTTTTGTGCGTTGTGTGAATTTCCCCAAAGTACAGTACCATAAGTTGAAACAGGGAAAAGTATGTAAATTTAAGAATATCAAAATTCAATAAATTCTTCAACGGACGAATGAGAAGATCACACTAGCGAGTTTGTGGCTTAGTTGATCTATATGACCAGTTTAGTTTGTCATCCAGGACGATACCAAGTAATTTGTCACTCAAACCTTGCGTAATATGCGAGTGTGAAGAAGGAGTTTTTTACTGATTTGGTTTTAGTTTATTAGCGATGAACCATTCTTCAGCTCGAGAGACAATGTCATTTGATGGCTCTATTAGACGATTTAAATCTTTGTCAGAACTAATTAATGTTGTGTCATCTGCAAACAACACACACTTTTAACATGAAATTACGTAAATAATTAATATAAATAATGAATAATAATGACCCCAAAACAGAGGCCTGGGGCACACCATGATTTACTTTTAATTTTGACTGGTTATTGTCGATTTCTACACACTGTAACAATAACATAATTACATATCTTCAACATATCATATAAAAAAATATTTGTCATAGATTTTTAACATATACATTGCCAAAAGTGTGTAATCTTCTGCTAGCCTATTAAAAATATGAAAAAATTATTAAAATTGTAAAAAGAATATTTTTCGAAATTATTCTCATTTTATAAAAGTTGTAGACAATTGTATAGTATAAATAGTATATTCTCAGCTGTAGAAATTGTTACCTATAAGTATATTATTAACTATTTGTACGCTACCTATTTTGTACATTAAGAAAATAAATTCAGCAGTTAATTCACGCTTGCTCACAGTAAAATATAAGTGTTTAATCACTTTGGTGCTCTCCATACACAACCACAAAATAATTTTTAAAAAATCGCGTAAACTAAAATAAATAAAAAAAATCGGCAGCTACTGGAAGCGGCTGGAACCTCCCCACTCGGTGGATCTTTGAAGCCAAAAAGAGCATTAAATTGTGTGACAAAACGGCACTAAACGTAATCCAATCTCATCCAAAACCTTTTCAGATCTTCTGAGGCACTAAAAAAACCCTCAACTTAATGAATTTACAATCATCTATGCGAGTTATTACCTACATTATCGCTCGTTGAATAATATACTATTAGGATATTAACAACTTTAACATCACTTGAACGACTAAGAAAGTCTAGTTATCCTAAATACTACAGATTTGTAAAGCAACAAACTAAAAATTGGCAAAGTGATAATCTATAATAAATTCACCAACGAACGTACAGAAAGCATATGATATTGATATTGTTACATCTACCTAAGTATGTGACAATCCACTAAAAGTTACAAATATGCCGAAATCTTATTAACATGACATGACACCAACGTTCTCGGATGACAATCGATGACGATGACAATCGTCAAAATTTGCTCATTGCAATCCGATCGCTCGCGGCTGTCTTTGTTAAATGAAACATTAGCATTTCAGTTATTTTACTAGATTTTAGAGGAATATTTGTAGTTTAATTCTTCGATTTGTCTGTATATATATATTTAAAAACGGAACTAAATGTAATCCGCTGAAGAAACCCTCACACGTGAATTGACACGTGATGTGACGAGTTTCACGACGTAACGGCTATACGCATCGATCATGTCATGCGAAATGCGATCTATGCTTTATATTTGCTTTGTTCTTAGTTTTTTTCACGGAAACCAAATCGAAAGGGTGGAAGTGTGATATATCGTTGAAATCAGAATTTTAACTGCTTTTCAATGGTTCCAATTGAAAGTAATTATAAAATAAACAACTTGTTGCGTCAAAATGGCACTAAACGTAATCCGATCTGTACCAAAACCTTTTCAGATCTTCTACGACATTCGTAGATTTAATACAATTTGATTGGCTGCCATCAAGGGCAAGGAAAATTATTTATCATAAGCAACTATACTACATCAAATAATATAAACATATTTGACCTAATGAACTAACCTAAAAAAATATTCGCATTACGTATTTTAGTTGTTAACAAAATGTAGTAAAAAAACTAAAAAGCTGATTCGATCCCTCGACCTGACGCATGAAAAACGGGCAATTTCCAATTTTTTTTTTCCAATTACATAACCGCTACACCACGGACTGCTGATGAGGAACCTACATATTTCTTACTATATCAATACGTTTTAAGTAGGCGAGCGTAGGTGCGTCTTTACTATGTACATACTTCGATATGCGATGTAAAGCAACGACAGGCGCAGTTAGTAGTTGGATGGGTGACCATTCCAACGGAAACCGCATCTTCCAGCGGCTTGTATATCAGTGTATGCGCGGAAGCTATACAACCTTAGGCGAGGGTTGTATAGGAGATATATCATCCTTCGGAGGGGATGTAAAGCCGTCGGTCCCTTGTCTATTAAATGTTAGGCAAGTAAAAGATCCCTACTCTTCTTAAGGAAAGAGGTTCGGCAAAATTCCTGGTTGGGGGTAGCTCGTCTACAGGCGTCGGTGTTAGGCCTCAGTAGCGGAAATAGGCCGACGTTAAATAAATGTATAAAATTTTTTTTAAAAAAATACGTTTTAACGTCAATCGCGCATGTACGGCGGACGGAGAAATAATAAAAATTAATCATACGGATTTACCCGGAGCTGTAGACAGTCCCTTTTTTGTATCAAGTGTATGTAAATCTGCTTGTACTAAATAATAACATTGAGTTTCATATACCTAATTATGCGAAAACCCTTCGTAGATATAGCAAATTGTACTAAATCTACGAATGATGTAGATTTAGTACAATTGTTATGTGTAGCCCCCTCCCACTCTCGTAGAGCTAACCGCTAACTATATGGCAACATTATTTCTTTTTGCAAAATTTGACTCATTTGTAATATATATTGAATAA
Source organism: Leptura quadrifasciata (assembly GCA_963675555.1). Classification (NCBI taxonomy): domain Eukaryota; kingdom Metazoa; phylum Arthropoda; class Insecta; order Coleoptera; family Cerambycidae; genus Leptura; species Leptura quadrifasciata. Next base: position 106,854,876 of record OY776676.1, read on the forward strand.
TGTACATATCAGTTTTTTGTTCATGTGTAAATACGTCAATATTATTAATTTGAATTTTAGTTTTAACAAAAACAGCTTGTGTACATCTTAAACCATAACCAATTAATTATTCCGTCTAACAATGAATAATTCTTCTTTTGTGTGAATGAGAGTTCTACATGAAAACCAAACCAAAATCATAAATGCGGTATTTTACGTATTTTGGTATTTCGATTTTTATGGTTTTATTAAGCAGAACAAACTTACCTGTTACTAGTTCAGAGCAATAAATATAGTTCAAAGATCTCATTTTGAGTAGGTGACAGGTAGCTAGACAATAAAACATGTTTAAAATCTAGGTGCAAACTAAATTCGACATAGGTAACCAATTGTGGCAGAGTTTCGGCTAACCGAAGTTAATTTTTTATTTGAATAAAATAGAGCAATAAATCTTTGTGAACAGGTATATTGCTGTATTTTAACCAGAAATGATAAAAATTAAAAATTTTAGAAAGAAATATTCAACAACTTTGTCTTTGTATATTGTGTATGAATGTTTAAATAAGAGTAAAAAGCTACATTTATAAAAAAACAGTAACAAATATTGCATCTTAAGCAATTACCGTAGGCATATTGAAAATACCTGACTCGGTCGCAGATTTAATAACAATAATAATATTTATTTACAAATTTACAGCAATTGTACAATGTGTCTTAAATAAAGGTATACTTCAGCATAATGTGTCATCCATTTGGAGTTAAGTACCTATATGATACAATATTAATAATGTAGAATACATTTTAGTTTACAAATAAATATGGAAAACACATTTAGGCTCATACAGAGCCTGATAATGGGTAACACCTCATGAAATTGCAAAGAAGAAAGTATACGAGTAGAATAAAATATAAAAAAACTTCGCCATTTAATGAAACTATAAATCACGATGACTGATGGTCGAGAGGTGAGCGCACATGCCTCTCACACAAAAGTTCCGGGTTCGATTCCCGGTCGTGGCAGTGGAAAATACTGTGAGAGGGATTTTTCCACTACACACGGATTTTGGGTGTGTCCCTTGTCTCTAAATGTGTAGCCCCCTCCCAGGTAATAAAAGAAGGATGTGACATAAATATTTATAGATTACTTTTATTATAATTTAAAAATTTAATTAGTATTTTTAACGCATTTAAGTTTAAATTCACTAATAAAGTTTCACTACTCATCGGTGTCGGAATTCCACATTTTCTAAATTCATTATATGTGTCAAAATTTGGAATAATGTTTATTGGGCACTGAAATATAATATGATTAATATCATCGATTTGTCCACATGCACAGTGTGGATTATCTTTGATACCAATTTTATATAGATGAGTATTACAGAGGCAATGTCCAGTTCTCATACGAATGATGGTTGTTAAATGTCATCTATCAATAAATGGAAATTTTAAATACACCCTGCATTTTGGAGTACTATTTTCCCTTAGTTTGTGTAGATTTTCTCCATTAGTCTGCATGTTTTTGCTTCATTTTATTTTTAATTATTGGCATAATATCACTTTATCTAATTTTATATCCATAGGAATGTTTAGATTTCTGCCTATATTAGCAAGGGTATCTGCTTTTTTATTCCCGACAATTCCTGAATGTCCAGGTATCCATGCCAGAATTATATTGACATTATTCACTTTGGATTCCAATATTAATTGTTTGGTAATTAAGGAAATAAAATCACTTTTGGTGTTAATTTTGGTTTTCATTCATTTCTCAATTGCATTTTTTGAATCAGTAAAAATTATACTACTATTTCTAAAATCATGTTGTAAACAAACAGTACCTCCTTTGTTGGCGGCTATCATTTCAGCGATGCAAATTTTAGTGTTATCCGGTAATCTAGATGAAAAGGTAAATTCAATTTCTGGAATGTGCACCTCAAAACCGACCCAGTGTTCATATTGGGAGGCGTCTGTATACAGGCTGTCCATTTTATTTATTATTATTTTTACGAAAATTGTGCCGATTTATATAACCTAAAAATGGTTTAAAGACATTTGAAATCCATGGCCTACTTTAAGAGTTATGGAGGAAAATATCTAAAATCCGGAAAACGTCTAGGCCAAATATCTCCGTTATTTGATTAGTATTTAACTTTAAATTAATGATATCAACTGGTTTAATTTGTTGTAGATAATCAAATTCAAAACAAGGAAGTAATTCACCTTTATAGATTAAATTTAAGTAAGGAATAATGTAATTCAATGCTGATATCAAATACGGAGATTCTTTACCTCGTCAATATCCATAATTATTGTTACAAAAATCTCTCAAAGATTCCAAAATTGTCAAAAGAGGATGATTATTATATCCAATAATTTTCGTTAAAAATTTAGTGGCTGTGGCAACGCATCTATTCATAGATGACGCATATATGACGTTGTTTGTAGATATAGATTATTTATCCTTATATAGTTAGTCTAGTTGAGTACGTTAGCGAGTGCGCATCGTAGATATTTACGGAAGTTTATTGAAATATATATTGTGTTATTATAAGTAAATAAATAAAGTGTTTTTGTGCTAAATAGTGGTTATCATTTATACAAAGTGAAGGTAGCACAATTGGCGACGAGGAACGGAATTTTACCCAAAAATATAAGGTAAATAACATAATAATGTTAAAATATTAAAGATACACATAAAAGAGAAAGCTCATGTTACATTTTCTTTTTGAAAAATAACAAAATACTGATGTGCTTTAATTAATAAATCTAACCGTATGTTTCGGTATATAAATAGGGGTGATCTGCCAAATATATGTGTAAAAATTTAGCTGATATTTAATTACCGGCTTTCATTTTTGTTGTTGCTAGTTCTCAGCTTAAGCATACCTATATTTTGATATATTGTTTGTTATTTAACAGCAGGCAAAAATAAAGTTACCTTTCATTAACTTATTCGCTGTAGTATAAAGATATTACATTCAAACAAAAGGTGACTGTTACCCTATTAGTAGGGCAGTCCAAAGTTAAAACAAAGTATGAATGAATGATAAAGAGAACTGTTACCCTAATACTAGGGCAGTCCAAACATAACAATAATAATAAATATAATTAAAAAAAAGCATATATAAGGAGCTGTTACCCTTGTATTAGGGCAGCCCAAAAAAAAAACACAGAAATGTTACCCTATTAGTAGGGCAGTCCAAAGTTAAAACAAAGTAAAATTTAAATATATATATATATATATATATATATATATATATATATATATATATATATATATATGTATATAGTTATATATACAAGTATAAAATGAACCATAAATAGAACTGTTACTCTATACTAGAGCAGTCCAAAAATAACAATAATAATAATAAATATAACTAAAAAAAAGCATATATAAGGAGCTGTTACCCTTGTATTAGGGCAGTCCCCCCAAAAAAAACCACAGAACTGTTACCCTGTTAGTAAGGCAGTCCAAAGTTAAAACAAAGTACATAGAACTGTTACCCTGTTTTTAGGGCAGTTCAAACAGCTTGGAACTAATGCGAGAACTGTGAGCCATAATAGAATCGATCGCGAATCATAAAGCGGACTATTGAAATTAAGAAATAAAATTAACCGATTAATCATGTCAGAAACAATAAAGCCATTCTTATGCGACAACATCGACAAAGCGTTGATTCGAGGGGAATGGGAAAAATGGGTGCGATCTTTGGAATTATATTTCGCTTCGGAATATATTACTGATGTCACAAAAAAAGAGAAACAAACTCCTACTCCTTGGGGGAACTCAGTTGCAAGAAGTGGCATATAATTTACCAGGGACATTAGAGACATATGATAAGGAGGAAAAGAACGATATTTTTAAAACTCTAGTTGAGAAACTTTCAGAATATTTTTCACCAAAACAAAATGCGACTTTTGCACGACATATATTCAGGAGCCTTAAACCCGAACAGAACGAAAGTTTTAACAAATTCGTGTTAAAAGTTAGGCACCAGGCCACTAAATGTGCATTTGGAAATTCTGCTCAAGAAGCGACAGAAATTATTATCAAAGATAAAATAATCGATAGCTGGGCTCCCCTAGAATTGAAAAATAAATTATTGGAAAAAGAAAGATCACTAGATGAAGTTCTGGAATTATGTCAAATCCATGAGCAAATTGGCAGTCAATCTAAAACTATGGACTCAATCAGCGCTGGGCCTAGTATGTCATTTGCTGTTAATAAAATTCAGTCTAGCAACAAAAATTACAGTAACCAATGCACAAGGTGTGGAAAGTTTAAACACTCTGGTAATACAAAAGAATGTCCGGCTAAGAACGCTAAATGTCATAAATGCGGATTTCTGGGCCACTATTCATTCTTATGTAAAACCAACTTGCGAAAAAAACGTTTTACCGGAACCAAAATATCATTGTATGAATCTCAGAATAAACGTAGAAGAACAGGACCTAGAATGAATTTTATAGAAGCCGAGGACACGAGACCAGAAGAGGTCGATGGAATCAGAAATTTTGAATGCTTTAAGATTTCAGGCCATTGGCAAGATGACCAGAATGATCTCATAAAGTGTAACATAGGTGGGGTGCCCATTACACTACTAACCGATTCCGGTTCGAGAGTAAACATTGTGAATGGCGAGGACTGGAAATCACTAATGGAAATGAATGTTGTGGTATGGGACGTAAATTCGCAAGCTCAGCACTTCCTCAGAGGGTATGCAGCGGGTCAACCTTTAAATGTAAGCCACAGATTCGAAACAACAGCAAGTTTGCAAGGAAGTGATGAAATTATAACATCTTTCTATGTCGTGGATCAAGGAGATGTGTTGATTTTAGGAAAGGATGACCGCTAAACGTCTAGGAATTTTGAAATTGGGCTTGAGCGTTAATCACATTGAGGAAGCAAAATGCTTTCCTAAGATCAAAAATATTAAAGTTAAATTAACGATTAATCCGCAAGTGAAACCAGTCAAACAACCTGTTAGGAGAGTTCCCATTTCAGTAGAGGCACAAGTGGAAAGAAAACTAGAAGAGGCATTACTTTCTGATATCATAGAAAAAGTGACTGAGCCGAGTGCATGGATCTCACCTATTGTAGTGATTTTTAAATCAAACGATGATATCCGCATTTGCTGGACATGCGCCGAGCCGCCAACCAAGCAATTTTGAGAGAAAATTATCTCCTTCCAACTTTCGATTCATTTATGACGAAACTCAGAAATGCAAAATACTTCTCCGACTAGACTTGGCAAACGCATATCATCAGTTGGAGCTTGACGAAGAAAGCCGCCCCATTACAACATTCATAACCCACAAAAGTATGTTTCGCTGCAAAAGATTAATGTTTGGGGTTAACTCGGCACCCGAGATTTTCCAGAGAGTTTTTGAGGAAATGCTTGCTTCCTGTAAAAACTGCTTGAATTATCTTAACGACGTAATTGTGTTCGGAAGCACAGAGGATGACCATGCCTAAATAAAGTACTAGATGTATTCACGAACAATAATGTACTCTTAAATGAAACAAAATGTGTTAAGAAAGCTCAAGAACTCTATTTCCTCGGTCACAAGCTTTCCAATAGAGGAATCGAAGCAGACCAGATAAAAATAAAAACCATTTTGGAATTCCGACCACCAAGAACAAGGGATGAAACAAGAAGTTTTCTTCGACTTGTTACCTACCTAGGAAAATTTATACCTGATCTAGGTACTACAACAGAACCGCGCCGACGGCTGACCAGAGAAGATCAATAGTTTGAATGGTCACTGGCTCATCAAGAAAGCTTGAATAATCTAAAACGATCGCTAATAACTCTTCCGACATTATCGTACTTCGATCCGCAAGTAAGAACGCGACTGGTAGCAGATGCCCCAGCCCAGGGGTGTTAGGAGCAGTTTTGCTGCAGTTCAAAGATCAAAAAGCTTTTATTATTACCTAGCAGGGTTAGAATTTGAGTTAGTGACGGATCATAAACCCTTGGAGGCCATTTTCAAACCGTCATCTAAGCCTCCAGCTCGTATTGATAGATGGGTACTTCGGCTCCAATTGTTCAAATTTAAAATTATCTACCAATCTGGAAAATTGAATATAGCAGATTCATTATCAAGACTATGTCAGTTAAATGAGGAGTCATCATTCGACAACGAAAACGAGCACCATGTTTGCGCAATAATGGAAACAAACCCGAAGGCTTTGAATATTTCCCAAATAATAGCAGAGAGTCAGAATGATAACCAGATAGTCGAAGCAGTGGGCAAAATAAAAAAAATAATTGTTGGGATCCCGCAGACAAAAATATCTTACATCCGTTTCGCCTGGAATTAACAACAATGGGGCGTCATACTGCTTGGAGATAGAATAGTCATACCTGAGTCATTGAGAGCTCAAGTACTACGCCTGGCACATGAAGGTCATCCGGAGGAGACGACAATGAAAAGGGGATTGAGGGCCAAAGTATGGTGGCCCTTCATGGATAAGGAAGTCGAAAAATTTGTGAAAAACTGTCGAGATTGTTTGTTAGTTACCATACCAGATAAACCGCCACCTATGAAGAGACACAAGTTCCCAGAAGGGCCATGGCAATGTTTGGAAATAGATCTCATGGGCCCCTTGCCAAATCAAGATCAGCTGTTGGTAATAGTGGATTATTACTCTAGATACCAGGAAATTAAATTCCTCAGAACCATTACTTCTTCTGTTATTATCAACCAATTGTCAGAGATATTTTCTTGATTGGGGATACCGAGATCTATAATGGCTGACAATGGTCCTCAATTTGCCAGTCAAGAATTTAAGAACTTCTGCTTGCACAATAACATCGAACTAATACAAACACCCCAAGCAAATAAGCTAAATTATAAAACTGAGCTTCAAAAATTTACAATGATATATAATGTAACGCCACATGGGACTACAGGAAAAGCATCATCAGAACTGCTCTTTAAGAGAAATATCCGCAATAAAATTCCATCTTTAGCGGATTTAATTGACGAGCCAGGAGAGGAAGAAGCGCGGGACAATGACGTTATTAATAGCTACAAAGAAAAAGAAAAGGAAGATAGAGCAAGACATGCAAGAGGAACCGAAATAAAACAGGGCGATAAGGTGTTAGTGAAAAACATGGTAACTCTAAATAAGCTCGTCACTCGTTTTAATACCGAGGAGTTCACCGTGATTGGAAAAGAAGGGAATGAAGTGACAATAGTCAGAGAAGACGGACAAATACTAAAACGACATATCAGCCATATTAAAAAAATCGATAGTCGATAGTAGGGAGCACAGTCACGCCCAAAGTTCAACTAACTATTACACCAGAAGCGCCGAACCCCAACCACCAGTCAACAACTCTACAAGCTCCAGAGACAAGTGAACCGGACACGGAAGCTCCATCAACATCGAAGAAGCTGCTACCACTGAAGCTGAAAAAGATGGAGGGAATGTGGCAACGCATCTATTCATAGATGACGCATATATGACGTTGTTTGTAGATATAGATTATTTATCCTTATATAGTTAGTCTAGTTGAGTACGTTAGCGAGTGCGCATCGTAGATATTTACGGAAGTTTATTGAAATATATATTGTGTTATTATAAGTAAATAAATAAAGTGTTTTTGTGCTAAATAGTGGTTATCATTTATACAAAGTGAAGGTAGCACAGTGGCGTCTGCGCTCCAATGAGTGTTCTGCACATTCTGCCAATACGACATTAGTAGGGGTAGTTTTCATGCATCCAGTAATAATTATTCTAAGCGCTTGAAATTGAACTGTGTTCAGTTTATTTAAATAATTTTTGTTTGCATGGTTTTACAAAAGTTGACTCATAATCTAAGTGCGATTTTACAATTTCATTGTATGCCATATGTAAAGAGACAGGATCGGCACCCCACCAAACTCTGCAAAAGGATCTACGAATTTTTATACCTTTTGTTGCCCTACATATTATGTATTCGATGTGATCATTCCATTTAAGATTTTGGTTAAAAATTGCTCCCAAATATCTACCTATATTTTTGTATGGAATTATATTATTATCCATTTTAATGGAAGGAGGAATTGTTTTAGTGTTATCTTTTCTGAACCATACCGCTTCACAACTTTTGACTGATAGGGAGAAGTTATGTGAGTCCAATCAATTTAATATCGATTCTAGTGTATTGTTTCATGTGTGCGTCATACTATTAATGTTAGTTCCACTAGTAAATAAGATAAGATCATCAGCATACGATAACAATTCCATATCATCAGGAATTATATTGAAAATGCTGTGGATGTATATGTTACATAATAAGGGACTATGAAGGTGACCCTTGTGGTAAGCCACTACTAGTAGATTTAGGTGCTATTAATTCACCATCCTTATTTGAATATAGATGTTACGCTTGCATAAAAGTTTAAAAATTAAATTTGTTGTTTCCAGGGCATTGTTATTTTTTATTATGTATGGCTGATGGTCGACAGGTAAGCGCACTTGCCACTCACCCAAAAGTCCCGGATTCGATTCCCGATCGTGGCAGTGGAGAATACTGTGAGGAGGATTTTTCCACTATACACGGATATTGGGTGTGCGTTCCTTGTCTTTAAATGTATAGCCCCTTCCCACACAATGCTCTTCTAGAGCCTTCCGGGATAAAGGGGGTCGTAATTACCTGTGGTGTTATTTATTTATTATTAACTATTTGTATAGTAGGTATATATTCACATGATCATATGCGGCTTTAATATCTAAGAAAATTGCAATTACTGTTTGATTGTGACTAAAGGATAGTTGTATAAAGGATGTTAAATAAGCTATATTTTCATTGACTCCCATACCGCGTCTGAAACCTGTCTGGAAAGACGGAGAGAGGCTTTTATTCTCCACTGTCCATTCCAATCTATTTTTTAATAAAAATTCTAATAATTTACATGCGCAGGACAATAGTGCAATGGCTCTATAATTTTCTGAATCATTGGGTTCTCTATTGGGTTTAAGAAAAGCTAGAATGATTTCATTTTTCCACTGTTCATGTATAACAGTACTAAAACATAATATTTTTAGTCGCAAACTCCTCTATAAAATCCTTATTTTACTATAAGGAACATAACCAGACTGTAACCAACAGCTACTCTCCCGGCCGTGTGTCCCGCCGAGCGCTGAATTACAAGTTACAAGCCTGGCGCGTTAAGTGTAATAACTGCATATTACCATCAAAACGCTAATGCTTCGATTGCAACAAACACCAGCCATAAGACTAATCCTACTTAAAGGAGCTCTCGGCTCTCGTCAGTGCAAGGTAGGCATGCGACGACCGACATGAGGATCACTTGACCATTTAATACATTTCAGTATCTTTGGGACAGCAACATGTAAAATAGTCAGCAGGCGCCATCTAGCGGTCCACTGTCTTGCAGTCTGTAAGTGGATTAGTCTTTCGGCTGGTGTTTGTTGCAATATAAGCATTAGCGTTTTGATGGTAATATGCAATTATTACACTTAACGCGCCAGGCTTGTAACTTGTAATTCAGCTCTCGGCGGGGCACATAGCCCGGAGAGTAGCTGTTGGCTGCAGTCTGGATACGTTCCTTGTTGTAAAATAAAGATTTTATAGAGGAGTTTGCGACTAAAAATATTATGTTTTAATATTCCGCCCTCTAAAAGCGCATTTGAATTATGCTAAGCCCAGTCAGACTATTTATTTTTCGATTGCTACAGACACTGGACCGCTAGATGGCACCTGCTGACTATTTTACATGTCGCTATTGTAAAAATACCGGAATGTACCAAATGGTCAAAGGATCCTCGTGCCGGTCGTCACATGCCTATCTTGCACTGACGAGAGCCAACAGCTCGAAACTGCAGTCTGCAAGTGGTGTGTGACGGCTGACAAGAGAGCTCCTTTAAGTAGGATCAGTCTTTCGGCTGGTGTTTGTTGCAATCGAAGCATTAGCGTTTTGGTGGCAATTTGCAATTATTACACTTAACGCGCCAGACTTGTAACTTGTAATTCAGCGCTCGGCGGGGCACATATCCGGAGAGTAGCTGTTGGTTGCAGTCTGGTTACGTTCCTTATAGTAAAATAAGGATTTTATAGAGGAGTTTGCGACTAAAAATATTATGTTTTTGGAAAATTGTTGTTAAATTCGGTAATTTGCTTATTAGAAATTTTTTTAATCGTAGACCAAATGTATCTATGATCCATATTCTTATTTAATGTAGAACAGAATATTTGAAATGCCTGCTTTTTCTTTTCATCAATTGTACAATTCATTTTATAGTTATTTATTGCATTTGTTCTTTCATTTATTTTGTCTGAGCATTCTCTGTCCCACAAGGGGTTCCAGGGTTTGTTTTTGTTACCGATTCTATTAGGAATCGTAGTTTCAGCGGCATTATGTTGTAAATAGTGTCATAATTAGTGTCTTCTAATTCAGATAATGATTCGTTAATTTTATCCACGTATAGTTTGCTTTAACTGTGTTGAGTCGTGGTGTTTTTTATAAAGTTGTAAATTTGGGATTGTTGTTGATGAAGACTAATATTACACACAGTAGGAAAATGATCACTATTTCCGCAATCCTGTAGTACATGCTAGGAACAGTATAGTACAATAATATCACTTGAAGCCATCGTTAAATCAACGGGGTTTGGGTTTTCTCTAGGGGAGATAAACCTGGTGGATTATCCGTCATTCAAAAAGATTAGATTATGGTCGTCAATAATTTTAATTAAAATATTGCCCGAATAATTAGATGCTGCACTACCCCCCGCCCCCCACCCAGTTTTGGTGATGTGAATTTAAATCTCCCATCATGATGACGGAGCCGCTAAGAAACTGAAATATCTGATTAAATACAGCGCTTAATAATTTATATATATATATATATATATATATATATATTAACATTTATTTAACATCGGTCTATTTCCGCTACTGAGGCCTATCACCGACGCCTGTAGACGAGCTACCCCCAACCAGGAATTTTGCCGAACCTCTTCCCTTAAGAGGAGTAGGGATCTTTTACTTGCCTAACATTTAATAGACAAGGGACCGACGGCTTTACATCCCCTCTGAAGGATGGTATATCACCTACACAACCCTCGCCTAAGCTTGCATAGCTTCCGCGCATCCACTGACATACAAGCCGCTGGAAGGCGAGGACACGGTCTTCTTTGAAACGGTCGCCCATTGGATTTAATTTGATGTTAGTAAAATTTAAGTTATTTTTTTACTAATATAGCAATTCCACCCCGTCTATCATTTCGGTCGGCCCGTATTGTGTTGTAAAAGACAATCTTTTAGTTTAATGTGGGATTAAGCCAGGTTTCATTTAACAATATAATATCTGGATTTTGTACTCTTATCAAGTTAATTAAATTGCACCTATTGGCATTAGCACTATGAATATTCCACTGTAAAGTTTATATATTGGTTTGACGATCCATTTGGATTATTTTAAAATTAACTTGGATTGTTCACGAGTAGACTTGTGGTAATTCTCAGGATCATCCAGGTCGGTGACCTGAGAATAATTTATATGTGTATTTATTAAGTCTCTAATTTTAAGTTTGAATGAATCGGGGATTGAAAGGAAACTATTATAATATTCACTTACAATATTTGTTTCAGAATTTTGAGGGGCACTAAAAGGCAGAGTATAATAAACTCGTGAGATGATACCTGTTTGGTCTGAGATTGTCGAAGGTTTCTTTCTCTCTAGAATTAGGATAGAATAGATAACTGTCATGACTTTCTCGGTCATAACATGTATTTATATTTGGTATCGGTCTACCTATCTTTTTCCTGGGAGTTTGAGACGACATTCTCGTAAATTCATTTAGATTTAATGAGACTACTATCGTTAGCAACCATTCGTCTCTGACGTACATCTATTCTATTATCATTATTATTTTTTTGTCTGTAGAGAGGGGAAGTTTTGCGGATGTGCAGTGAAATCATTTTCATTATTGCAGGTGGGACATAATTTGTTAGCGTCAATATATGAAATATTATCAAATGCCGTAACTATTTTCTTTCTATTTCTCAGATATTCAGGACAATTTTTATCAGAAGATCTATGACCTTGATTACAATGTAAGCATTTTATTAACTGACAGTCCATTTCTGGGTCATCATGTTGTGATGCACAGTTGAAACATTTGGGTTTACCTTTACACTGATTTGTAGTGTATCCATATAATAGACACGAGAAACATTGAGTGCCTGGGGAGATGTATGAGGTTTCTGGCACTGGTAAATATCATATATCAATATATCTTGGTAACATAATTCCTTCAAACGTGAGAAGGACAGTGCTTGTGGGTACATATTCCAATTTGCCATCCTTAATGTTTTTCCGGGTTAATCTTTTAATACCTATAATATTAAATGGAGTTTTACACATTTTTTAAATATCTTCTAAACTAAATTGTGTGTCTGTATGTCGGACAATACCTTTGCAAGTGACTTCATTATAAGGAATGTAAATATTGTATCTTTTATCTTTAAGAATGGTATCATTCATTTATTTGCAGACAAGTAGTTAATAAATTCCGCTTCTATCCTATTAATACCCTTAATTTTCAAAATTGAATATTTCCCTAGCAATGCTAAGGCGATTGTATTTCCCTATATTATTACCAGATTTCTCTGTTGATTCTATTATAATTAAAAAAGGTCCTATATCAGTTGCTTTGTAAAAACATCTTGTTTTTTGATAACTCTTTCTGCACCTTCAGGTGCAGATATGTTGAAGGGGGAGGAAGGACTCTCCCCCTAGGCCTCATTCATGAATGTTCTATACACTTAACGTATTTTATATATCACAATTATTTACCTAAAATTTAACTCACCAAGTATTATATGAGAAAGGTAGGTAATACCTACAAAAGACAGGTTAGTATTTCACACCAAATCACTTTGAACTTAACAGCTTCAAATCCCACGTGCTCACTCGATAAGCTCAAATTCAAAAGTCCTCAAGTTTCTCATTGAAATCCAATGTGACAAACTAAAATTTTATATAATATATGTGAATGTTGTTTCAACACATAGACATCATTAGATGTTCAAATATTTTTATTTTTTGACTCATTAAAAATTAATCCGATTAAAGATTCCCAGGCTACATTTTTGCGTAATAATTGAGTTAACGGTTCGGCTAGGACTGCAATGTCTCGCATGAATTTTCGAAAACAACTCCAAGTCCAAGAAACTGGTGTAATTGCTTAATATTATTTGGTACAGGCATCTTTTCGACTACTGCTGTTTCCTATCTTTTCTGAAAGGACCCCGCACAGAGACACATGATTTGGGATCCCGGTGAAAATGGTCGAAATTGAGATATGTTGTAGTTCAGACTTTCCTCACAAAAGATTCAAATGGGACTAAGACCCTAAAACCTTTTATTTTGGAGTTACAGCAAGGGCAAAAGTCGAAAATTCGTAAATGCGTGAAAAGTCTTCAAAAATATACATATTTATTTATATATTTGTGTGTACGTATATATGTATACGCTTATACATATACGATATCCGGATTTTATAATCAATTGAGTATAAAAGCTACGTTTGAAACTCTTAGAAGAGCGTTTTGATTTTACATTGTCTAATTCAGGTTTTTACTCTTCCAGCGTTTTATAAATACGAGTACTATAAAATCACTCAAATCACCTGGTGAGGACAGTATTTTTCCAGCGCAGTTGCAAAACGGACTGGAGATATTACTACTATTCCTCATCAGACTTTACAGAGCTAGTCTGGTGTGGAATCATATACCATCCAATTGGGCGGCCGTTAAATTATACCAAAAATGGGTCGGACAGAACCGGACCCTAAATCGCTAAGGCCCATTAGCCTGACATCATTTCTGTTGAAATGCCTGGAAAAAGTGCTGGATGGATACATTAGGGGAAACATCCTGAGCACTCATCCCCTTAATGCTCACCAGTATGCTTACCAGCCAGGCAAATCAACAGGACTAGCACTTAATAACCTAGTCGGGAAAATCACTCAGTCCCTTCGGGAAAAGGACATTGCAGTGGCTGCTTTTCTCGACATTGAAGGAGCATTCAATAATGCACTGCCCGATTCTTTATACGCAGCGGCAGCTGCTAGAGGAATCGAACCAACCATAACGACAACCTTACAGGGGGAAACGGTCAGCTTCAGGGCCGCGTGAGGGTGCCCACAGACGACCTAGTCATCATGGTTAAAGGAAAATCTCTGAAGAAGTACTCTCTCATACCCTTCAAGAGGTACTAGATACAGTGCACATCTGGTGTGGGAGGGAATAGATGTCTGTCAACCCCCGCAAAACTGTAATAGTACCCTTCATCAGGAAAAAGAAGCTGGATAATTTAGAACCGCCTACCTTATTAGGTGAAACCATTCCATTTTCGGAGGAGGTGAAATATCTAGGCATAACGCTAGATAGATCACTCAACTGGAATTCCCACCTGGAAAAGGTAATCCACAAAGCAAGGCTGTTCCTGTGGACATGCCGTAGAATTTGTGGAAAGTCCTGAGGTATGGGTCCCCAACAAATATACTGGATATACGTTACCGTCATTAGACCAATGATAGCGTATGGTTCCATAGTTTGGTGGTCGAAATTGCTACAATAGTCGGCCAAAGCCAAACTCTCTGGCTTACAGAGACAAGTATGCCTTGCAATAAATAATAATAATAATAATAATAATAATAATAACAGCTTCCAAAACTCCTGAAGGAACAGGAGCTGGAGTTTATAGTCGCTGTCCAAAGGTAAGAATAACCTCGAGCCTGGATGATACCGCAACAATTTTTCAGGCTGAAATATATGCCATTGAACTGTATGTACGGAGGCTGGAATCAACGCACCCTAGACACAGATCAATAAAGATTTTCTCAGACAGCCAAGCAGCCCTTAAAGCTCTTGGATCCTATCGCTGTAATTCTAAAACAGTGTGGAACTGCCAAAAGGTTCTAATCCAATTGAGTAGGAACAACAAACTGACTCTGGTCTGGATGCCTAGCCACTCTGGGTTGGAGGGCAATGAAATTGCCGATTGCCTAGCTAGAGAGGGCGCGGCATCAAAATTTATAGGACCAGAACCAGTTATTGGTATATCTTCAAGCACTGCCAAAACAAATATCCTAGACTGGTCCGAGAGCAAGACTCTCTACCACTGGCAGGAACTACCAGGATTAGCTCATTTGAAGGAATTCATTACACATCCTTTGAAATCAAGAGCTGAAAAACTCTAGAGTTGAATAGGTTACACCTAAGCACTCTAATCAGCATACACACTGGGCACTGCAGATTAAATCATCACCTACACAGACTTGGACTAGTGGAAAATACCGAATGCCGTCTGTATCTAGAGGAAGATGAAACGGCAAGGCATGTCCTGTGCACTTGTCCCGCTGCAGAAAGAACCCGGTTCTCATTATTTGGCAAAGGTGAGCTTTTGCCTGAGGACTTGGACAATCTCGCAACCAACAAAGTTATCAATTTTATTAAAAAGCTGAACCTATTGGGTGAAATATAAATTAGGAGTGAGCCACAATAGACCAATTGGTTGCGGTGGAGGGTCTGATATAGACCCACTCACATTTCAACCTAACCTAATCTAACTGTAAAATAACTCATCTACACAAATAATGCTATATGAACGGTCGATTTTATTCTACTTATCCGTGTTAAAATCTTACTTTTTCAACAAAATATTCAATATTCGAATGCCTATTCCTACTTTCATTTGTATCAACCGAATATATAATTGGTATTTACTTTATGTTTTACTCAAAATTATTGTGTGCGAAAATTATGTCACTCAAAAAATTGGAATATGTTAGTAGGAAAATTTGAAAATCCCTACATTGTAGGAGTTTTTTGCAAATAACAGTTTTTTACGCTCCTCCTAATTTATTGATTTTTATTCTTAGTATGAAGATATTTTATTTTTAATTTTTTAGCGTTTTCTGTTTCATTTCTAACGTCAAACATTGAATATGACTAGCTTCTGAACTCGATGATTGTAGCATATTTGCAACGGATATTCCATTTTCGTATAACCTTATTTGCGCATGCGTTGCATATCTACCGGACGACGCGCTTGGTAATTTTAAATTTGCATTATGATGTTAATATCGCATTACTGTTATCTAGTACCGTACACAACATATAAATATATATTTTGATTTTTGAAGATCTGTCACGAATTTACGAATTTTCGACCTTGCTGTAACTCCAAAATAAAAACCCCGATGGCAGGGGCCAGTCGGAAAGGTAGATTTCGCCCTATATCGCATGTACATATTTGATTAAAAGGTTCTCAAGCCTTGGTCCCATTTGAAATTTTCATCAAGAAAGTCTGAACTACAACATATCTCAATTTCGACCATTTTCATCGGGATCCTAAATCACGTATTTCTGTGCGGAGTCCTTTCTCTGTCCAAATATTCAACTTTTACAAAGAAAATGTACACGTTGATAATTTCAAAGTAAAGCTGTCTAGTATTTTATCGTAACCTTTCTAACCCATCCTCAAAATATTGATCAGATATTGTTATACCATCAATGTACACCTGAGTCAGCAGTGGTATTTATATAATCACCTAATACTAAATTCATTAACCGTTGAAATTCAAACGGGGCATTTGCAAATGCAAAAGAAAATTCATAAGGTCCATCTGGGGTGACAAATTCCGTTTCCGGTATTGATGATTCAAAACCCTTGAGAAAGATCGTGTAATAAATTACCAATGACCGTCTAATTGATCAATTAGATCTTCTGTAGCAGTGGAGGAAACATTTTCAGTGATCTTATTTAAAGCACGATAACACTCAATCGATGTCCTCTATCTTTTTTTGTTAGAAATAAAACACGGAACGTGAAGGGCGAATTATATTATCCTTTGATAAATCATTAATCATCAAATTGACTTCCTCTCGCTCTGATAATGACAAAAAATTATGGGGATAAACTATAGGTTTCTCTGTAGTACACTTAATTGTCATGCTTGTTGTGTTTGTTTTTCCTAATTCACTAGTTTTATAAAAACAAAAGCAATCGTGATATTCCACAAGCAACTGTTTAAGTTTGCTCCGTCTTCGTAATATTACCACTTACGAAGTTCGATATCCTCTGATTGACCTTCACACAATTTATGAACTATTTGGTACTCATATTCTGCAGTATTTTGGTGTCATCGGGTGACTTGGTTATTACAGAATGTTTTGTACTATTAATGATCAAAACTGATGCGTAATCTAAGAAATTTTTACATCAAAAATTAATTCTTCATTCAATATTGTTACTTCTGTTTGCACACTAACACCTTCAATATTTATAATCGTGGAACATTTCTACTTAGCCATAACTTGCGAACTATTAAAACTGCATAACAGTATAGGTACTTTTAGTTCAATTTAGGTCAATTCACTTCCCATATCATCTGTACGATGATACTTTGCTTATATATTTTTGTCCATTTCGTTTCGTTTCTGAGCAATAGAGTAGGTAAAAACACAGCAAAATTAATTAATTCTTAACGAGGATCGAAAGGAGATACAGGCCCTTAAAGTCTGTATATTTCATAAGACGTACTGCGTTTTTAAAAATAAATCATTTTACTACGGCAAAACGGCTACACAGAATATTTTAAAATTTCCACCAAAGACAGAACTGACCAAGACTATCTGACGCACTAAATAGCTCGCGAGATTTTGAATAACGGCCTCTTGCAAAAGACAATTATTTGACAATTTTTGTTGGAGGTTTACCTATACACAGGGTGGACAATTAATAATAGGCCATAGTTCAGAGGTAGATTCTTTGGACCAAAATACGAGGATATAACCAAATATGCTTTAGTAAAATGTTGCTCTGGAAAAAGATACAGGGTATTCTTTCCTGTATTTTGGTTTTCTACCACATGTATTATTATCCTCTTCAAAAACAAATCACCGAATCTACAAAATAATAGAATTATTGGAAAAAAGCCTCTGCGCCCGTGACGTTTACGTCAAAGGAACAGGTAGAGGTTATGTTTTACAAATAATATAAATAATAAATAAACACCACAGAAATTAGACAACCCCCAATTTCAGAAGCCAGGGCTTGTGCGGAAGTGGGCTACACATTGAAAAACGCGGACATACAACCATTTCCTCCGACAGTACCGGAGCCAGGATTCGAACCCGATGGTGCGATGTCAGTGTGATTAATCGCGATTGTCACCTCGCGCCTTAACCCACTCGGTTATCGATCAAAGGAACAGTCAGAGGTTATGTTTTACAGATAATATAAATCGGAATAAACACAGAAATAATGTATTTTGCTGACGTTTCGGAAAGTAGTCTCTTTCAAAATACATTCTTTCTGTGTTTATTCCGATTTTCATATTTCTTTTGACGAAACCTTGTGGTACTTCTGACCAGAAAATCTGATGAGGGCGTCATTTTCACATATAAAAGGTACACTTGGTAGAATAGGCATAGACTAAGAACTTCATATGTCCCCACACATAATAATCCAAAGGATTATAATGAGTACTCCTTGGTGGTCAAGCAAACTCACTTCTTCGACCGATCCATCTACGTGGGAAAGTCTCATTAAGATAATTCCGGACTTCAATTGAGTTGAAACAGATGACTGTTCATTTAAATTTGGAGGAAGAACAAATGGTCCCAATAATTGATCCCCGATGATACCACACCAAACGTTACTTAAATTCTTGCTGAAAATGCCTTTCTTTTATGGCTTTTTCACTTACCAGTAATGGGTAGTTCTCCAGTTAAAAAAGCCTCGGCGAGTAAAAGTTGCTTCGTCGGTAAATAAAGTGTTCTTAACAAAATTTTGATGCCTGTTGTGTTTATTTAGAACAAATTGACAAAATTGTAGCCTTTCTGGAAGATCCCTTCGAAGTAAGTTTTGTACAGGAGTGAGATGGTATGGGTAGAAGCGTTCTTTACGTAAGACTCTTTCTACAGATTGTTTACTCACCCCTGTTGCAGCTGCTAAACAACTTGAGGTGACTTGAGGATCTTCATCTACACGAACTAAAATTTCTAGTTCTTGATCTGGAGTAATTCGTTTCGGTCGTCCTACATCGAACAATATACCTAAATCTTTAACCTCCTGGCAGCGAGTGATTCTAGTAGAGTTTATATGATAAGGATGGTTATAGACACATATCTATCTAGAGAAAGAGACAATATTACATTTGGATATGTTAAGGCTGAGGCGAAATTTATTACACCAGTTGACGACAGTATTGAGGACTGATTGTAGGTACAAACAATCTTCTACAGTACGAATTGATTTATAAATCTTGAGATCATCCGCAAAAAGAAATTTTGGACAGTTGATTTGGGTAGCCAGGTCATTAATAAAGATAATGAAAAGTAAATGGCCTGGATTGGAGCCTTGTGGCACACCTGACGTTACACTGTACTCAACAGATTTGGCACCTTCATATTCAACGAAATTACATTAACTTGGCCTTGATTATCTAATGTTTCACATATTTACTGTGTATAAAAGCTAGATTACTGACACAAGATCTATTCTCCATAAATCCATGCTGGTCTGAAGAAATAATATTTTTGATTGAGACATAAATATAAGTGTAGAAAATAGTTTCAAAAAGTTTAGCAAAATTACTTAATATGGATATCGCTCTATAGTTGATTAGTTTGGAGGGACCTCCTTTTTTTTACATGGGGCATACATGGGCAACTTTTCACATACTAGGAATGGTGTTGTTAGATAATATGAGATTAAACAAAAAAATGCAGTGGATTAATTATATCACCAATGCAATCTTTTACCACAAAACAAGACACATAATCAATACTCGAAGTAAGTTTATTTTTCAGCTTCTATGAAGCATTAATAATATCTTGCTCAGATATGGTACTAACAGAAATATTCGTATTATTGTTAACGGCGTTACTTCCATTTGCTGAAAAATGCTTGTCCGACTTTAAGTATACACCACAGAAATATTTTGCAAAGTCATTTACTATTGACTGTGGACTATCGTAAGATATATTATTTTCACACCGGGAATACGCGAATGCTCTTTCTTTTCATTTCATAGGACACTTTAATTTGTCTTTTAACTTATGTCGTAACGTTTTATACTGGTTATCATAGAAATTTGATCGGTATTTTCTAAACTTTTTGAAAGCTATTTCTTTAGTTCTGACATTATTTATTATTTCTTTGGTAAACCAACATAGATATCTACGACTTCTATTAATTCTGCGTGGCACTGTTTGGGCAAATATTGGATTTATGACGTCATAATTTGCTTTTCTGAAGTTGTAAGATTTGTAATTATTATTATTTTTCGAAAGATCAAATTGATTATAATGTGATACTTTGCAACAAAAATTAACTACAAGTGATGGCTGATGCGCGTCCTGCTTAACGAAGGGTGTATCATCTTTTACAACGTCACATTGAATGTTCGCTAGTAGCAGATCCAATGTACGTCCATTTGCGTTGACAATATTATTGTACTGTTGGAGATTTAGAAGTTGTGTAATATTAACTTTTTTTTATCTTTATTACTGGTGTTAAGTTGCGGTATATTGAAATCGTCAACAATATTCTTAGAATGTATAACCTCTTGCAGTACAAATGACTCAAAAAACTGTTCGAAAGTATCATTATTAATTGAAGGGGGAATATATACATGTTAGATTTGATGTTCACTTGTTAAGTTTTTAAAAACAATTTTATTAGTTAAAATTACAAATGTTATTTATGTTGTAGTTTCATAATGATTAATCACTTAAAATTACTAGTTGAATGTGAGCGTATAGCTTTGTGAGTTTTAATACTTAGAAGTTAACTTAAAATACATGTGTATCTCGGATACGAGAACACTGAGTTCAACAATGTAGACTGAACGACTGAATAACAGACTACGGACTGGATTGCAGACTGAAGAGCGCATGCTGTTCAGTCCCATTTATAATATTTAATATGCTAAGTTGACAATAATATTGATTAAACTAAATTTTAATTTCATTTGCATTTAGCACATTAACCCAAAACTCGTACGTGATTTTAAAAAGTTAAGATAACGTATTAGAACGATAACAAAAGAGAATACGATACAATTTATAGTTTTATCAGCGACGGTATTGTATTATTTGTGAGACTTTACTGATTAGGGACTTAACAATAATAAAATATGTACATGTGAAATGCTGAAATAACATACATATATTAAAAAAATTGTCAATTACCAGTTTGCAACCAACGATGTCTACACTTGGAGCGCTATGTCTTATATTCGAAAGATCAAGAGGAAAAACGTTGATTCTGTTTTTCACTGTGATTAACACACCACCACCTTTGGACACATTATTTACTACAAGTTCTCTACCATAGCGGTAAACATTGTAGATGGTTGGGAACAATTCAGTGTTGGAAACATCCTCAGTGAGCCAAGTCTCGGTGACAAATATCAAGTCCATTTCTTCAGAAGACGCCGAAATAAAAAAGTCTGTAAATTTAGTATTCAAGCCGCTTATTACAGTCATTCAACCTTAAAAAGGGGCCAAATCTCCGAAATCTGAAGTACTGCTCTGATCTTCTTGAAAATTTAGAATTAAGTTCATCTTACCCTCATCTTCAAATCTGACTTGGTCGCAAAGTGTGCTTTTTGTTTTTAAGGGGTGAAAACTACCCCTTACTCCAATAAATTGAAAACTAATAAATTAACGCAGTGATGGGCTATAATTATGTTCAAATATGTTAAATATCAATTGTTTTCAATGATGGATCTAATATTAGAATATTTTATTATTTAACTACCCTTAAAAACAAACCCTCACACGAAAATTAATTAAAAAATGTGTTTAAAAAGCATGAAACCTTTTTATTTTGGATCGTAATAGGAGAATTTTTCTCTTTAAGTATAAGAAATCTGATACTTCATTTTTTTAATGATGCAACCCCCAAAAGCCACCCCTAACAATAAAACTTGGGAAATATTGAAAACTAATAGATGGAAGCAGTGATAGGTTATCATTATGTTCAAATATGTTAAATATTTGTTGTTTTTTATAATGTAACTAATATTTCAATATTTTACTATGTAACTACCCTTAAAAACTACCCCTCACACAATTATTAAAAAAACGGTTTAAAAAGCATAAAATGTTTTTATTTTGGATCTTGAATAGAAAAAAAAAATTGTTTAAGTGTAAACGACCTGATACATCATTTTTCAATATGATTCAACCCCTGAGAACCACCCGTTACAATAAAAATTAGAGAAAAAATCCTTTTGAAAGCTCCAAGTAGTGGAATGCGTAAGAAAATGAAATTAAATTGCTGCTTATGATATAATGAAGTTTTTCTAAAATTTTCATCCCTTAAAAACATTCCTTTCAGGGAAATTAAACCCTTAAAAACTTCACATTGTAATTATAATAAAAATATTTATTTTACAAATTAAGATGATTTTTAAAGTGAATATTAATAATTTAATTATCATTTTCAAATTCATCCATTTTTTCACTATCAACTTCCTTTTCTTCTTGGTCGACTGGAGGACAATTTTGGCAACTGTCACCAGATATGTATGTATTAAGAAGACACAGCATGTACAAAAGAATAAATGCTCCAAAACGTTCAAAATTTAGGCGCTCCGTAATTTTCTTCCGTTATCTCTAGAAAAATGTATTTAGTTTTTTAACGATAACTCGGCTTCATTTTAAGCTTCTTGCATTCACCCACACATCATTTTGTAGGGAATTTCATAAGCTAGAAAGTCATGATGATTGCAATATTTCTACACTCTTTCGTTCAGAGAATTTTAAGGTTGAAGGGCTAAACAGAGGTTTCCTTCGCATAGAAATCAAAGCTTTAAATGCCCATATCTCGCTTAATTTTTAAGCTACATGAATTAAAAAAAAGCGAAATTTTTAGTAAAAAGAAAGCTAAATTTTTGTTGAGAACATTTTTTTTCGTAAAACCATTATTTTTTGAGTTATTTTGAAGAAACAACGTATTTTTTGAAAAATTGAAAAGAAAATTTACTTAAAACAACTTTTTTTCAAAATGTACATTCTCTAAACCATTCAAACTTTTGAGACATGTTACTGGGACATAAATGAAGTTAATATTTCATGGGCTACGATTAATTTTAATTTTGCCGCTCATGGCGCCAATTTTATTGTCAATTTTTTTTCAAAAATTCCAGAGACTTAACTTCCTTAATTTTCATGCTAGAGACTTTTGTGAAATCTTATTCTAATAAAGCAATTTAAAAAAGGTTATGAACATTTTCTCTGAGAAATTACTCATTTTTCAGTTATTTGAGTTTAAATCTTTAGATAAATTTACGACAAACAAAAATTCATCTTCAATGACTCATAAGTCGCTTAATATGACCCAAAACAATAAAGAAAAACCGACGAATCGCTTTGTTCTTTTATAAGCTTCAATTTTGATAAGAATAGTTTTTTCCAGAAAACGTTTAATTTTCGAGTTATTCACGAAGAACTGTTGAAAAACGTATTTTTTTTTGGAATTTTCAATCGCGAATAACTCAGAAATTATTAGGTTGTAGAAAAATACTACATTTTCTTCTTAAAATTTGATCCTCTATCGATTCCTGGCGCCATTTTGAATTTTTAAATTTCCACCCCCCGAGAAAGGATGGCATTCACCCCCGGGGTGGAAGCACATATCGGCACTAAGTCATGTTTGTTATTTGCATCATTTTTGAGCTACTGTCAAAATTTCAAACAAATCGGTTGTGTTGATCAGATTTCGGAGGTGAATCGGTTCATTAATTGTACTATCGTACGTTTTGGTGATGGTGCTAATAAGGTTGGTAAATTGCATGTAAAGTAAAGATTCGAGTGTACGGTTTAGTACATTGGTATTTGTAGGAACACTTTCAGCTGAAGTACCTAATCAGGATTAATAGAATGTAGCTACGATAAATTTTGCCTTTCCTCAAATAAAAATGCGATTTACTTATTTCATTATTCATTTACTCCTACAGACTATGCCAATTTCCATCACTATTATCACAAGGATAACTATTTGTTAAGTTTATCAGATCTAAATTGCTTAAATAAGTGAACATTTTGTATATAACAAGGTGAGGCAACTCATACCCAAATAAGGAATTAAAAGATTGTATGCTTGATTTTAACAAACACTGCATTTCTTGTCCTTTTTTAAACTGATATTCAAGCAGTTCAGCGTAGATTGGAAATATTTCTATATATTTAGTCGATTCGAAAACTTCTAGTATTTCTTCGTTTTCTACATACATTGCTAATTGGCGTTTGTCTTTTATTAAGAGGTTGAAAAATGTAACATTAGTTTTACAGATTTTTTCATTTTTCATTACTTTAATTTCTTTTTCGCAGCTAATAAAATACCGTTTTAAGTCTGGGTTGGAGTCAATCGTGTCTAAATTTCTTTCATTTATGAATACATTTTCTGCCTTCAATTTCACTACGTGTCGGACAATAACTTCGGCTATTTCCACATTAGAAATATAGTGTGTACTCCAGTAATATCGGCTATTGAGAAATGTCGAGTCGAGCGCTGTAAAATTTAATACGTTTGTAGTACTATTAATATCACTACCATTTTGTAGAAGAACTACAATAGCACTTTTGCGTCTTAATACACAAGCAATATGAAGTGCTGTTCTGCCACATGCTTTCGTGGAGTTAACATCGGCACCAAATTTAATAAGGGTTTCAACAATTCCTGGATTACCTTCTTGAGCAGCAATGTAAAGTGGAGTAATATCATCCTCCGCAATAGAGTTAACCTGAGCACCATATTTTATTAACATGTCAACAATTTTTGCATGACCCATGACTGTTGCAATATGAAGTGCAGTTGTCCCGTCTTCTTTCTTGGCATTTATCATGGCCCCTTTTTTTAAAAGCATATGAGTAATTATTACATCTCCTCTTCGAGCAGACACATGTAGTGGCATTGTGTCTCCGTCAAAGACAGGACCTTCAAGTATTTTGGAAAAATAAACATGAGTTTTCGGCATATCTGGCCCATTTTTGCGCAATTTTCTCAACCAGTGAGGTGTAACAACAGTATCATTATAACTTCTTCTTCCAAATGCATCTCTACAATTAACGTCAATTTTACATTGTAAGAGAATTTTAACAATTTCAGTGGATCCGTTACTAATGGCAATATTAAGTGTATATATAATATCGTCTTTGTTATTATCTTCTATATTAGCTCCATTAGCTAAAAGCAGTTTAGTTATATTAAAATGAAGATTTTTAATGGCGTAAAATATGGGGGTCTTCTTGCTTTCATCTTTGGCATTCACATTAGCTCCATATCTTATCAACAATTCAACAACTTTTTCTTGTGAGTGAATGGTTGCCGCATGAAGAAGTGTGTGAGGTATTTTAAGCTTATTATACTTCATATTAACATCTGCACCAAAATGCAAGAGATCTCTAACTATCGTCAAATATCCACACCTAACGGCAGAGTGCAGTAACTTTTTGTTATGTATGTTTCTGAAGTTGACATTAAAACCATATTTAAGAAGACTTTCCACAATTTTTTTGTATATTTCGCCATTTTCACCTATAGCCCTATAAAAGGAACTTATATTACTTCTGTTAGTAAGATTGGGACAATACTTTAAAATCTCCTCGATAATGTCTAAGTGGGCCATTTCAACAGCACAATATAGTGCAGTCTTACCACTCTCATTGCAGGCATCAATGTCGGCTCTGTGGTTCAAAAGTAGTTTTACAGTGGTCCTGTGTCCCGCTTTGGTAGCTATATAAAGAGGAGACAAATTACTTTTGGCAAAGGCTTTAATATCGGCACCTTTAATCAATAGTAACTTAGCAACGTTCACTCTATTCTTCAAAGCAGCAATATGTAATGGCATGTATCCTGTCGATGTACAAGAATTAATGGATGCTCCGAGGTTTAACAGATTCGAAACAATCTGCTCGTTTCCTTGCGCCACAGCAACATGCAGCGGTGTTCCAAAAAATGCCATATTATTAATATCTGCATTATGCTTTAGAAGCAAATTTATGACTTCTTCGCTGCCCACTTCCACGGCGTAATGAAGTGGTGTATAACCTTCATAACAATGTTTTAAGGATATTACATGAACTGCTGGATTAACATTAGCGCTATAGTTTAGAAGTATCTCCACGATTTGCAAGTAGTTTCTCTTAGACGCAACATGGAGTGGTGTTATTCCATCAGTATCATTAGCATTAACACAAGCACTACGATTTAATAGCAATTTGACCGTTTCAATTTTATTATTTTCAACAGCGCGGTAAAGTGAAGTTCGACCACGATTGTCTTTAGCATCAATTTGACCATTTCTATCTAAAATCATTTCGGCAATTTCAGTATCACCATAGGTAGCAGCATGATGAAGCGGTGTAATAGAACATTCATAGCTGTTGTTAACTTTGAAACTATTTAATACCAACAGTTTAGCAACTTCTCTAAGGTTATTTTGAAGGGCAATTTGAAGTAAATATTCTTCTGGCCAGTCTTCTTCATAAGAGGTACCAGTCCAACTAATTAACTGCTGTGCCCTTGTTAGATTGCCGTAACGGACTGCAGAAAGTAAAGTGTGATCCTCATGTTCTTCATCCATGTTTTACTCAGTCTTTGTCACCTTCGCCTTAAATGCATTCATAGGTATGTCTTCTCTTCTTCCCAAAAAAATTGGGCATTTTAGACTTCCCCGATAACTTTCCTCGTAGCGTTTATTTCATTTTGTAATGACTAATTAGATTTTGTTTGGCTCTGCGATTGACCTGTAATAGATAAAAGCGAATTATTGGAAATAAGAAATAATATACACATTATACTACTGCAATTAACATTACATTTTGAAATATTAACTCTTGCTATATGAAGCGAGTTTTATTATGGAAACCTTTTTATGATTTTTATTATATCAAGGACCTAGGTACCAGATGAGAAGAAAAAAAATAGAAATATAATTGGGGGGGTGTGAGATTTAAGAAAAAGCTACTCAAGAAATTAATTTTAAGTAATTTTCTATAAGGATGCTAGTGATTTAGCACTAAACCGCAATGCCAGCCGAACTCTCAGGGTGAGGTTCTAGGGGGTCAGTGAAATAATTCACAGAATTTGCATCTTACTCAAATACCGTGGGCGTATTAAAAATACCTGACTCAGCTGCAGGTTTAATAATTTGACACTTGATAAAAATTATATAAAACTTTAAATTCTTTCAAATCAGCAGGTGAGCAGTGAAGTTATGATATCTTAAATATCATATTATATATTTAAGAACCCATAACTTTAACAAACATTACCTATATGTAATTGTAATGCTGAAAACATACTGTATCAAACTGTGTGAAAGAAGAAAATAATAACTCTTATGAAATTGGGAAAAATAAAAATTTTACCAAACACATGATTTCCAAAATGTTTCTACTTTTTATGTACTCCATTCTGAAATTTATTAAATACATTAGGTGGTTTTATAATAACTTTAAGAACCTAAGAAAGAAATGCCTGCCCGTAAAATTTTATAACCATAGTCCGAAATTATAACATTTATGGTTGTGCCACATTTATAACGTGACCATCTACGCACAGGTTCATATTTCAAGTTTCTTATCGAAATCCTATGTCACCAACTCCAAGAAAGTAAAATCTTATATATGTGAATGTTGTGTCATTAGGTGGTCAATTTATTTATCCGACTAAGAACTGTTCATTGTTCACACATTGTTCATTGTTAGCGCAATTTCTAATATTACTTGATACAGACACCTTTTGAATTGCAGCTATTTTCTCTAAATCAGGCCTAACGCTTTTTCTGAAATATCTCTGTCCAAATGTTTAACTTGCGTAAAGAATAAATTACACTTTGAAAATTTCAAAATCAAGTTATGATGTCCTTATGACCTGTCCAGTACTTTTCTTAACTTTCTAACCCGTCCTCAACATTTTAACAGGTATCATCATATCACCTGGGAAATGGTATTTACATAATCACCCAACTAAATTCATTAATCGTTGAAATTCACTCGTATTCATAATGTGACAAATACCATTTTCGGTTTTATCATTCAGAAAAAACAATTTTTTAAAATTCTTGCAAAAGATCGTGCAATAAAGTACTTATGACCGCCTGATCGATCAATTTGTTCTTCTATTAACAGTAGTGAAAATTTATAATTTTTAGTGATCTTATTTAAGGCATGGAAATCTACGCACAAACAATGTCTACCATATTTTTTTTGTTACAAGTAAAACAGGGCTCGCATATGGTGAACGTGAAAGGCTATTCTTTAATAAATTACTGATCATCAAATTACTTTTCTCTCGCTCTGATAATGACAAAGATATGGGCGATAAATTATAGATTTGCATGCAGTACACTCAATTACCATGCTTGTTGTGTTTGTTTTTCCTAATTCGCTAGCTTTAAAACAAAAACGATAGTAATATTCCACAAGTTTATTTTTCTCCGTCTTCGTAATACCACCAGTTATGAAATTCAGTATTTATTGATTGTTTATGGGTTCATTGAGCACCACACAATTTACGGAGTATTTGGTACTCATATTCAGCGGTATTTCGGTGTCATCGAATTGTTTGGTTATTACTAAATGTTTTGTGCTATAAATAACCAAAGCAGATGAATGATTTAAGAAATTCTGTCCGATTACCAAATCTAAAATTAATTCGTCATCATTCTATACTATATCTCTGTTTGCACACTATCACCCTCAACATTTTTAATCGTGGAACATTTCCACTTGGCTATAACTTGTGAACCATTAGAACCACGTAACTGTTAAGGTCGTTTAAGTTTATTGATTTCTAAATTTGTTTATTTCTTTTACAACAACATACTTTATTAATGTCAATTTTCTACCCACATCTATAATACAGTTGACTATATTTTCGTCCTTTTGTGGTATTTATTAGCATCTTTCTGAACAACATATTTTTAACATCTTTATTTTTATCGCTTTTGTTTGATTCGTTTGATTATTTTTTTTTGTATTTAAGACATTAGACAAGAGTATAACCTTTTTCTTTATAGCAGTAACACAATAATTCACTTTGTCTATTTCCACTACTTGGTATTTTAGTTTTTCTGTCATTATGTGCATGTTGTCCAGTGAAAATACTTGTGAACAGAACATTCTTAACATATTGAGATAATTCAACAACAACGCGCTGTCCCTACAGATACTTTTACTTTTGATACCCTCAATAACACAATCAACAATCTGATTTTGAGATGAATTTAATTGAAGTTTATTAAGTTTTGCTAAACAACAATCATTCAAATCTTTTCCAAAATTAGAATAATAGGAGGCAGTTTCATAAAACAATTTTCCAAAGATAGTTTTACTTGGAAACATTTCTTGTAACATTATTTCCTACTGCACCCATTCGAGCTGTTCCGCGTAATTATACACTTGGCCGCACCTATTTTCTTTGCGCAATTAACCTTCAACATTTTGAGTTGATTTTTGAACTTAAACTGTAATTTTTGTGACACTTCATCTAAATATTAGTAGTAAAAGACTTTTACCGCCGCAGGCGAGCGGCGCTAAAAGCATTTAAAGAACGAAATAGTATATTGTTGTATTAGGAGTAAAGGTGGCTTTTACTCTGACTAAGACATATTACATTTTCTTCAAAGGTCGATTAACTATAAAAAAGTAAAGATAAAAAGTTTTGCTGTGCGCTGCCATTAGCAACGGAAGTAAAAATCCGCTCGAGCGGAAGAAAAAGTACTTTTACTTCCGTTGCTAATAGCAACGCACAGCCGTCTGAAATGTCAAATTTTAATGTCATGAAATGAGTAAGACGTCATAATTTTCTGACGTTTGAAGAAAATAGCATATTATATGTGGAGTAAGGTGTAAGTCCTTTTTGATCACATCAGTGGCGGCCCTTTTTGTAGTAGTTATTACAGCGAAATGTATAATACTGTTAGTGCCTTTAATTTGGAACTGATTTTATATCCGAAAATATATAGTCCTCTAGTCAAGACCAAATTTTCGGGGTAGTCAAATTAAAGATAAGTGATGGTTAGGCAAAAAATAGGGGTAATTAATAGTAAGTAGCGGTATAAATAAAGTTCTACCGACATTTAATAATCATTTATTTTATATGGCCGATAGCCGCGTTGGTTAAGGCGCGAGGTGACAATCGCGATTAATCACACGGGTATCGCACTACCAGTTTCCGTCTATCAGCCACGACAAAATGTCTGACTCGTGACCGGAGTAGTGTTGTAACGAGAAATCGAGCAACTTAATAGTGAAGGATAGTGCTAGAAGATAATTATTAGAAGTGCCAGTAAAGGAGAAACATTGAAGTTTGCGCCTTAGAACCCCTGCAAGGTCTGTAATCAGGTATTTACAGTGAAAGTGACACTAGTGACAGTGACGTTTAACAAACTTGAAAGACACAGTTTTTTCACGACCTCCACCATCCTTCATCGGTTTTGGTCGTGACTAAAGTGAAATTAACTACAAACAATAACTAGATATATAACCTAAAATTTTATTAAGATAACCTCAAAAAACAATTTATAAAAAAAGAAAAAAAATTGCGTGTACCCCTGTTTGACTGGTAAAACCGGTTGAACTTTTGAAACTAGTAATAAGTTGAGCAACATTGAGCCAAGTGAACATAACAAATCGATAAGCTGGGTAAATATAGATATGGCGTCAACCTCTGGCTTAGGGGCTATGGAAGTAATAAGAATTGAGACAGAAAATGAAGAAAACTTAGAAAAAGAAATGAAAGAGAAGAGACTAAAAATGTCATAAAGAAGAATGAAAACCCAAACAAATACGGACTCAGCCACGAGTCAATTAAGTATAATTGAAGGAAATTTGAAAATGACCTCAGAACACAAAGTTGAAAGAATGGAAGTTGGAAATGAAGAGGATAGAGAGATGATGAAAGCATTCACACTTAAAAGCAAGAAAAGGAGAATCACTGACGATAACAATAGTAAATTTACTCATTCTATGGGAACAAAAAAACTTTTCCGAAAGAAATCACAGAAGTTAGTACCAAAAATAGGTTTGTGACCAGCCAAAAAATCATTATTGAAAAAGATATGCATGTTATTCCATCTAAACCACCTGAAACCATCCAGGGAGTGTTCAAAGAACAAGTATTTAAACAATTATTTGTCATCGAAACTAAAGGGTAACTTCCACTGGAAGCATTCCCCTAATACGACAATATTACAAGTTAGCACTTATGAAGACTGGGTGACGACTAACAAAAAATTTGAATTAGGGAAATTGGTATATCACACCTACACGCTTACAGAGAATAAAACGCATGCCTTTGTATTGAAAGGTCTTTATCATGATATAGATATCGAACAAATAAAGGAAGAATTAACCATAGAATATGAAATTCCAATAAAAACTGTATACTTGATGAAAGGAACCAAATTTCCGCTACTTATGGTGGTAACATCAAATGCAATAACACTAAAACGACTTGAGCAAAATGTCAAACATATTGACCATACTGTTATCAAGTGGGAGCGTTTCATAAACAGTAAAAAGATAATACAGTGTCATAGGTGTCAAATGTGCCACGTCCAAATGCCATGCCTCCCCACGTTGTCTTAAATGCGCACAACAGCACCTAACTAACCAGTGTCCAAGAAATACGGAAGATCCTGTAAAATGCGTTAATTGTGGAGAGGCACACACAGCGAACAACGTCAACTGCACGGTATATCAGAACAAGATATGGCAGATAGAAAACAAAAACGCGAGGGTGCCTCCATCTCCCCCAAATGAAGTATGTAGCTGCACCTGCTCCGAAAGTTAACCCTTGGGAGCAAAAATTGCAGAAGATATTTAACTCGAATACTCAAACATCAATAGCACCAGCTCCAGAGCAGCTTCCCCTTTTTGCCCCAGAAGAAAACCTACCAAATCAACAGAATCCCCCAACAGACCAGACCGCAGGAGGAATAAAAACTATAAGTCTTCAGGCAGAATTCAGAAGAATAAATAAAATGATTGACATGAATGTTATGCTACAGAGGGCCAGATTGTTAGCTGATCAACTTTCGGAATGTATCAGTGAGAGCGAAAAATTTCAAGTCTTTTATAATTTTATGACTAACATTGACAACAATGCCATCTAAATTTAAACTCTCATCGTGGAACGCTAATGGTATCAGTAGCAAAATTCCCTTTCTTATTAATTATCTTACGAGGCATCAAATTGACATTATGCTCCTAAATGAAACTAAATTGACTCAACGAGACAAGCTAAGCGTTCGAGCGTATATTACAATTAGACGAGATAGGGTGGCATAAATCTGAGGTGGAGGTGTGGTCGTGCTCATAAAGTCGAACATAGCGCACACCCATCGTACTCTGTGGAACACATCCGTGAAGAACGTGTGTGTGTGTGACGTTGAAAGATGGCATGAACATCGTAGCTGTGTATAATAGTCCTGCGAACGGTTTCACAGTGGATTGTCTAGAAAACTTGATCAATGCTGGCCCGCGCTGTCTGGTGATAGCCGACCTTAACGCTAGACATAACGCATGGAACTGCCATCGCAACAACGGGAATGGCAATACACGGTTCCAGTATGTAAACAATCATAATGTCATTTTGCACTATCCGGATAACGGCGGTACACCAACAACCCTTGACATATTGGTCAATAAGGGCGTGACCAACCCTACACTACCTGTTGCGCTGGAGGAGCTCACGTTTGACCACAACCCAATTCAGATTGAAGTAAAAAATATGTCAAGGGAAGAAGATACACGGAAATTCACTTCTTATACAGACGCCGACTGTCGTCTCTGTAAGACACACCAACACATATCTAACACTCACTAATACTATTGACACAACCGCCCAACTGGAGGGTGTAGTCAGGAAGTTTACAAGGGTACTGCAGCATGCCAAACAGTGTGTTGCAACAACCATAACTATAGATCCTTACAACGAGGCGGTCAAACGAGACATTATGGAAAAGAACAGATTAAGACGGCGTTGGCAGCAAAATCGTGATGTCGACGTTAAGATCGAGATTATCGAATTGCAACAGCGGATTCGAGCTGCCATAACCACTTGGAGAAACAGGAAATGGAGTGAGCAACAAAATTTCAGAAAGGGAGTGCGTGAAGTACTTGGGTGTACGTTTAGACAAATGACTGACGTTCAACCGACATATTAACTAAATAATACGGACAGTATATTCCATGTCTAGGAGTCTGTACCCGCTCTTAACCAGGAATAGCAGACTGAGCAGACATAATAAAAAATTGATATATACCGTTATTGTGGAGGCCGGCTCTTACATACGCGTCGTCGGTGTGGTGCAGCGCTTCGACAACGACAATTAAAAAACTTTCTGTTTTAGAACATAAATTTTTTCGCTTCATTTCAAATTCATCACGTTATACCTCCTTAAGAGACTATATACACCTTGTCACGACATAACGCCACTGGTGGACTATATCAAAGTTACAGCACAGAAATTCTATCAATTCAAACTTGGTGATAGCCCGCTGACAAACAACATTACTCAAATTAGAGAGCATAATGCACCATTTCGCATAAAACATACCACATGCCATACCAAGCGTTGCCCATCTTTCGGCAACATATATAGCCAATACTATTTATATCTTTAACTAAAAAAACTATCTAACACAATTTCCCATCTTTAAATTATCTCGTCCTCTTCTTCGTTTCTTTTTGTTAATTATTTGTTTATTTATTTTTGTTTGTTTCCAAATTCGTTTTTACTAATTACAATTTTAATTTAAAATCATCTTCAATGAACAGGGGCGAGCGTAGGTGCGTCTTTACTATGTACATACTTTGATATGCGATGTAAAGCAACGTCAGGCGTAGTTAGTAGTTGGACGGGTGACCGTTCCAACGAAGACCGCGTCCTCGCCTCACACATCTTCCAGCGGCTTGTATATCAGTGTATGCGCGGAAGCTATACAACCTTAGGCGAGGGTTGTATAGGAGATATATCATCCTTCGGAGGGGATGTAAAGCCGTCGGTCCCTTGTCTATTAAATGTTAGGCAAGTAAAAGATCCTTACTCTTCTTAAGGGAAGAGGTTCGGCAAAATTCGTGGTTGGGGGTAGCTCCTCTACAGGCGTCGGTGATAGGCCTCAGTAGCGGAAATAGGCCGACGTTAAATAAATGTATAAAAAAATAAAAAAATCTTCAATGAACGATAACTTTTTAAAGCGGTCTGAAATTCCCGCTCACTCTGGCTGAATCATTTGAAACGGGTTTTTTAGCTAACAATATTCCCGTAATTATCAACCTTTTATACCATCAGTCGTGATTATTTTTACACCATTTTATTTTATATTATATACAAATTATCTTAAGTTCCTCTTGTTTATCTGTTTTATGTTATTTACTTTTTAATTTGCTTTCTTGCAAAAGGAGATTGTATTTTTATTTAAATTTCTTTCATGTCCGACCTGGTCTCGTTCCATCTAGCTTTTCAACTATCATGGCGCTTCGCGCGTATATGATTGGCTAACATGGGCTATGAGTGCCCGGGACGGACAAATGTTGTATCATTGTAATTTTCAATAAATCTATGTTGTATTGCTGTATTGCATCGGTATCGCACCACCAGGTTCAAAGACTCCAGCACTGTCGAAGGAAATGGTTGTATGTCCGCATTTTTTCAATGTGTAACCCACTTCCGTACAAGCCTCTGGTTTCTGGAATTGGGGGTTGTCTAATCTCTGTTGTGTTTATTTTATCTAACGTGAAAATGTATACATCAAGCTAATTTTAAATTTATTTTGACATGATAGATAAGCTGGAACGTTACGGCCCTGATTTTTTATTAAGGAGGTTCTAAAAATTATGCCTATCTTTTATATTCTCCGGTTTCAGTAAAATATCATGAAGTATGCACGGTGAAAGGTATTACTCTAAAGTATTCCGCTTCCAAGCTGATAAATTTCGACACCATAAAAATATTTAATTAGAAGGGGAGGGACTATGATCCTATTTACATAGTATTCAATTATACACGGTATAATATACGGAATGAGCATGAAGTAGTAACGAGAAGAGAGATAAAAATTTATAAACCGAACTCCACCAAAAGAAAGATTTACAAAGACCACAGTTCCTATACTTATGATTCAAAAAGTTAAAGATATAGCGCTTTATGCTTGTTGTGTTAATATCGGGCTGCAAAATATTTTGTCGCAAAGCTGAATGTCCCACAATATGGGATGGTATATAACTGCGTTGG
Source organism: Leptura quadrifasciata (assembly GCA_963675555.1). Taxonomy (NCBI): domain Eukaryota; kingdom Metazoa; phylum Arthropoda; class Insecta; order Coleoptera; family Cerambycidae; genus Leptura; species Leptura quadrifasciata. Next base: position 106,890,148 of record OY776676.1, read on the forward strand.
TTTTTACATCATAGCTTAAAAAATTGGGCATTTTCCGAGCAGGATATCGGCTAATACACTCCTCTTGCGAGGATAATCACAGAAAATGAAGCTGTAGAGTAGTTATTTTGCTTTAATTTAAGCACAAGCAGAACCCTGTAGAATAGTTCCCTTGTTATCTGGAAGGAACGAAAAATTATGGAAATCGGATTTTTCAAGAAATAGTTCTCAATGTAAATTGTTATTAATATTGCACAGTACCTATAGAATGTTATAAAAATGACATTATATTTATAAATTTTATTTATTTATTGAATCACACATACATATTTATATGAGTCGTAATTGTGAAATAACCTAGCCCTCATCTTTCGGGTAGGTATCTATCGCCTACGGCTGAAAACCAGTTGTTAAAAACAGATTAAATTATTTTTATAAACGTAAATGGTATATTGGTATTGAGTATAAAATAAACGGTACTTGTGCATTATACTTTTTTAACATAACGGGTTTATACTTAATACCAATTACGTTAATAAAAAAAATGTTCTGTATACAAAGCTAAAAATTAAAAAACTGAAACGAAAATGTTCAGTTAACAATCGTCGGAAGCGAAGAGGTCAGGTGTAAGGGGCCCAACGTTTGTGACTCCCTGGCCCGCTCTCGGCCATTTTCGTGAATTCCGCCTCTATCTTCCTCTCTATAGTCCCCGGTCGCTATCTGCAATTTAGTACGCAATAACACAGTTCAGTGTGCTTGTTGAAACGGCCGTATTCAGATCAAACTGCGACGTTTCAATAAAAAATCTGCTGGCAGAAAGGGTGCTGAGGAGGAAGCTGCTCCTGCCAGAGATCAGAGCTGAAATGTTCTTCTCTCTGGAAATTTTGTCAGGGGAAGCCCTGCCTGAATACTCCTCTCTTAGCCATGGCTGAGTCGGATGAAGGAGACGACGTCGACGACCCTTTATCACTAGTACCAAGTAGTACACCTAATCCGACAACAGAGGAGTCTCCGAAGCCCCAAGAAGAGTCGTCTGAGAAACCTGGGCCTTCCAAAAGAACACGACTGTCTCGCTAAGTGCCTAAAAGTAAGTCTAATATTACATACCTACCCTTTCGTTGTAATTTATTATAAAGTTGATTATGCATTTCATAAATACTTATTTACATTGTGTTGTCTATTTCTGTTACAGGAGTCAGCTGAGGTCCCGCCATCACTTCACGTTCAACATTTCACGTCCCAGGTCCCCCAAACTATCAAAATAATTTTTATATAATTTTGATAAATTTATACCTTATTATTAATTGTACTCAACTTCATTTTGCATGATATAAACCATTTTCCACTGAGTTATGTCTTTCTTACCCTTTACAAAAGTCCTGCAATTCGTCAGGCTCCATTTCGTTAAAAATATGATTTCCTTAATTTTTCGTTCTTTCCAGATAACAAGGGAGCTGTTGGCCCTACAGGGTTCTTCTTATACTTAAATTAAAGTAAAATAGCTGCTCTACAACTTCATTTCCTATGACTTTCCTCGTAAGATGAGTGTTTTAGCCGATATCCTGCTCGGAAGACGGCTAAAACTGTAATTACGAACTTTTTGGAGAAAATGGCCAATTTTTGAACTGGTGTATTTTGGGAAGTATTGGACCTATGGAGCTGCAGTTGCACTCAAATTTAGCAAATTTTATTTACTTTAAGAATATATAGAACGACTTTTTCCATACGATGAACTTTTCAGAAGATATAAGCAGAAACTGAAAGAAATCAATTTCAAGGTTTTTCGAGCAAGACGCAGTTAGCACAGGTCTTTCGAAGCTGCAAACTTGGTTTTACGCTATTGGTATCTATCCTAACAACTTCCCAACAGTTCAGAACAGTGCAATTTTTTGCGAGCTAACGCGATTTTTGTGTCTACGGTGACTGGTCTATAAAATTTGCACCTTTTTCCATCTTTTTTTTTTTTAGTCAAGTATATCTTTACTGTTTAAATAATGGGTCATTTCATTAAGTTCCGGAACATTTACGAGGTTGCAAATTCAGATTTTGTCAGTTATTAGTGTCACAAACATTCGCAACCCGGTTTTAAGACTTTCGCAATTGTTTAGACCCCCATTTATTGTTAAACTGTCAAAATCGTGGCAGTTCCAGATAAAAAAAATGTGAAAAAATCTTCCGGGGTAAACAAAACCACCAGCTATTCTACCTTGAGCCCTCTCTACTACCCTATTCTGCCTATAAGCAATCATTTGCATAACTTTCGTAATTTTTAGTAAACAAAATATATCAAAGTAATAGTATATTACATAACGAGCACGGAAAGTGATAAATAACGGACAAGCGGGAAAGCAGGCAATCCCGCGAGTTCGTTAGACACTTTCCTGCGAGTTTTGTACGCTATTTTTCCCACGACCAAAAAAATGTCATTACTAACTCAAATAATTTTTATTTATTGATTTTTTTGTCATTTACAAAATTTAGAGTAATGGTGTTATTTTGACAATTACGAAATATGATTGGATGTGTAACTGCTTCATCACTCATCAGATTTGATAATGTGTGATTTATTTGGACATTTGTTTTGTTATTATAACTGGATTCTCTTACTAACTGTGCTGGAGTGTCCTGAAGTATTTCAGTTGTAGATTTCGAAGACAATTCGCCTGCAGGAGGAATAATTGATTGTAAAATTGTATTGGCAACCTCCATTTTATTGGTCACGGATTCATCAATACAGCTTTCGGCCACGGTGGTAGATTTCCATCCCCCGTGGCATTTAAGCGTGGTGATGTCTCCACCTGCGTCAACTAATATCGTTTCTGATGACCAGCGGAAGCAATGGCCAGTATATAAGTTCGGAGTTTCCAGGTGTAAATAGGTGGCGATTTCTTTTGGAACGAAACCAAAGTTATTAACACCTACTGGTTGTTTGGTGCACTGCTCGTTAACATCGGATGGTCTAAGCATATCATATTTCTTTATGTATTCATAGAACTTGCCAGTAATAGTAAATGAATGTATCTGTTTTATTTTGGTGTCTCGTATATGGATTAAAGCAGCTGATTTTAGGTGTTCAATATCGTTCATCTTCGGTTGAGCTAATTCGTGCTTACGGCATGCTCCGGATATGCCAACAATTAATGCTACCTAAAAGATTAATCAGATAAAATTTAACGAAAAATTTCTTTTATAGTCCAGTGCCAATAATTTTTGAAACAAAATAAAATTATAGTAGGATGAAACCCATTGGAAAAGGAAGAGAATATAACAAAAATTAAAGGAAAAATAAATTACGGGCGATCTGAGGTCGGGAAGTCGGAGGGGGTGAGTTTTTAAGGGTAAAAAACGGTTTATCTCGATTTCCGGCAAAACTACAAGTCCTATGGAAAAAAATTAAATGGCAAAGTTGTAGGTAATAGAAAGATCTACAACTTTTGTATTTACACTTTTTTCACATAACCTCAAAATTTATGTGAAAAATTCAAATAACCAAATTTTTGGTTTTTTATTTTTATCTTTTTCAAAAAAAATTTTTTTTTTACGAAATTTGGTGAAAACTTACCTTGTTATATCCCAAACACACTGTAATTTTTTTTATTTAAAATATTTATTTTTTCACCTTATTTTGAATTAATATCGAAAAAGCACCCTAATTTTCAATCAAAAATTCTCACGTCAAAATATCAGATTTTTAAAAAAACTCGGTAGGCTTTTTGTTTGTTGAAATCTCTACTTTCTGATGGTGTAAAAAAAAATATACATTACTATGGTAAATGTTCTCAGAAAATGCAAAGAAACGAAAAAACTCGAATCCGAAAAATTTTTTTTTAATCATTATGTCCAATTTTGAGTTATTTATTAAAATGTACACTAATAACTCAAAAAACGTAATATTCTATGTTACATTGATTAACAAAAAAATTACAAATCGAAATATACTACTATAGTAAACAATCAAATAAGTTAATAAAGTTTATATTTAATAAGACATCTACAATATTTTGAGAAAGTTGTAGAATCTTCTTTAAATTATATGCGTAGATGTCTATTCATTGCTATTTTAAGATAACTTATATACCTGAGTGACCTACGGAAAATTTTAGCCCATCAAAAGGTATTTCATAGAGAAGTGGGGAAGGGGCTAGGAGGGTCAGGGCCTTACTACCTGTTATTTCGTAGCAGCTGTAAAAACAGATGCTAACAAAGAAGATATCGAAAAAAATGGATTACAATTAATCAAATCTATTTATAAATGTAAAAATGCTAATATATCACTGAATCAATTAAGATTTCGAAAATATCAATTGGCAAAAATTAAATCATCTTTCATATTGGCAAATCTCCCACCCACAGAAGGTGCAGCAGAACAACATTGTCACAGGGCATATTATCAGCTTCAAACTTGGCTGGGTAACGAACTGATAGCAACAGGTTGGCACATCAACGTGGCATTATGCCCAAATTAACAGAAAAAGAATTAATTCCGGAAATATTACTCAAAACTATTTGCTGCAGCTGTGAAACTGGATGTAACAGTTTAAAATGTGGCTGCCGAAAACATGGTTTAAAATGCACAAATTTATGCTCAAATTGTCATGGTTTTGAAAAATGCTCCAATGTGGAAGAAAAAACCTACGAGGACGTTAATGATTCAGATGAAATTGTGGATGAAGAACCAATGCAGACTGGAAATAATATTGGAGACGAAGACGGTGATGGTCTTGAAGATTTCGAAGATCTACTAGAATCGGAAATGTTTGTCGAATCTAACGATGAAGAAATGCCATCAAAGAGACAAAAACTAATGGATAAGTGATTAGAATTCAAGATAAGATATTTATAAACAACAAGATTAATGTATTTAAAAATTTTATAATGAATAACGTAATCAGTATAAAGTATCTAAATTCAATAGTATGATTTACATGTATTTAATGTGTATTTCACATGTATTTAATGTGTATTTATATATTATGAATTTTCTATCACATAAATGTAATTAGAATTTAATAAATCAACTTTTTTACTGAAAAAAATTGCAGCAGTCACATTTTTTAGATGAAATCCCCTTTAAATCCTATCTTTAATATTTAGAACAACTATTTTCGCATGTTTCTTGCAATCTTTATGTTTTATGGATTTGTAATTTTTTTTGTTAATCAATGTAACATAGAATATTACGTTTTTTGAGTTATTAAAGTGTAAATTTTAATAAATAACTCAAAATTGTACATAATGATTAAAAAAAAAATTTTCGGATTCGAGTTTTTTCGTTTCTTTGCATTTTCTGAGAACATTTACCATAGTAGTGTATATTTTTTTTTACACCATCAGAAAGTAGAGATTTCAACAAACAAAAAGTCTACCGAGTTTTTTAAAAAATCAGATATTTTTACGTGAGAATTTTTGATTGAAAATTAGGGTGCTTTTTCGATATTAATTCAAAATAAGGTGAAAAAATAAATATTTTAAATAAAAAAAATTACAGTGTGTTTGGGATATAACAAGGTAAGTTTTCACCAAATTTCGTAAAAAAAAAATTTTTTTTTAAAAAGATAAAAATAAAAAACCAAAAATTTGGTTATTTGAATTTTTCACATAAATTTTGAGGTTATGTGAAAAAAGTGTAAATACAAAAGTTGTAGATCTTTCTATTACCTACAACTTTGCTATTTAATTTTTTTCCATAGGACTTGTAGTTTTGCCGGAAATCGAGATAAACCGTTTTTACCCTTAAAAACTCACCCCCTCCGACTTCCCGACCTCAGATCGCCCGTAATTTATTTTTCCTTTAATTTTTGTTATATTCTCTTCCTTTTCTAATGGGTTTCATCCTACTATAATTTTATTTTGTTTTTTACCATTTTCAGAGACATTGGCATTGGTCTATTAAAGTTACCTTTGTAAACAAATACTTGTTGTCTGGAGCATTAAGTAAAACCTGATAAATTTGTTCTGAAGTTAGAGTTTTCGATTTCTTCGGCTTATAGCCGTCTGATCTCTTTAAAAATGTCTTTAATTTCAAAAATTCGCTTATATTCACATTGTGGTACACGATAAGTGAGCTCCGTAGCATAGAATAATGCACCCATAAAGAATTAGGCCTAACCTACTCAGAGAGTTCTCCGACATATGCTAAGAGTACATTTTCTGAATAAGAGGACCTAATAGTCTTCACCGTTCCCCAATCCATGAACTGTTTATATGCTATTTTATACTCTCGAAATTTTTCTGGTAGTAACTTTTAGGAGGTATTTCAAGCTGCTTGGGTGATATTTGGTGGCGTGCACTCCACAGATGAATCACTTTCACTATCTTCATTCATTATTTGTAAAAATAATTGGATTTTAACGCAACTTCGCTAGAAAAACGCCACGAAAGCTAACGAACTGTCAATATTTTAGAACTGTCAAAAATCAAACGAGCCTACTAAATAGTAAAAATTTTAAATCTATAACAAACACGTTTGTTATAATAACAAACAGGTGAATGATATTGTCAACTTTCGTGGATACTTGATTGTACGGAAGCCTGTCACTTTCTTATATGGTCGTGGGAAAAGTAAATAAACAGCTATTTGCCATGTTCCGGTCATCGTAGCCCAAACCAAAATTTTTAAAATCAAAGTTTAGGCCAGCCACGCGCAGCCCAGCATTGACATGCTTCGCGGAAGGCACCTTGTACAAATTGAGGTGCCTACATCAGAATCAGAATTTAATCAGTGACAGTGCGTGAGTTTTTAAAAGGTGTAGTTTTAAGTTTTATTAAATCTGTTATCAGATATGTTTTAATTTTATAACCTAATTTAATCCATCTGCGATGGAAGGTGTTTGAATTTAACTGTTTCTAATTGTCTTTTAGCCGAACCAGTCCCATTCCACCCAACCCTGCAATCCTCCACCGCAAGCAACGCGGTGGTTGCACGGTATGTCCCGGGGTGGGTTCTCGGGAGGTAGATGTAAATTTTAATTGTTAATAAAGTTGTATTGATTGATTGGCCATCGTAGCAGGGTGCAAACTTGATAGAAGGTGTATAATAATTATAAAAATATTCCCCAAGGTTTACATAAATTTCGGATTTTTTTTTGCAATAAATTATTACAACTTTTTTTTATTAATTTAACAATGTTCCAGGGCGATAAAGGGGGCAAAACCCGGATTTATTATATTTTTACCTCCTCCAATGTTGCCTCAAAATTTATAAACTTTCGCAACTTTTCACTATCGAAATCCGTGGTGACTGGCCTGCTAGCACTAGAATCAGATGAAGTATCTCGTAAGCCTCAAAAAATCCAGGGACGGAAGCTGTATCAGAACACTTGTTTCATGATAAAATCGATAAAAACTCGAAAACGATAGATCTTACGCATATAGTGTATCTAATGAAAGTTAAGAGAATCAAATTTTGAATATGTTGGTGTATGTACAAAATCCTTTTGATAACGAGTGAATGGAGATAAAAGGGAAAAACCTGAAAAATTATCATTTTCAACTGCATTTTGACAAATAGCTATTATTTGATTATTAAAATTGTTGGTCAATCTTTCGATGAACAAAATAAATCTTGTGAAGTGAGGAAAATGATTATCGCACAAAATCGAGGTACTATTATTCATAGTTTATTATTATTTTTTTAAGTGCAACATTTCTTTCCTTTGACTGCACGCAGCGAGCAATATTTTTGATAGGTATATTTTTCCTTGCCGTCGTCCTTAAAGTGTTATAATTATTAAAACGGAAAAAAAGAAAGTCTATAAAAATAGTAAAGTATGACAAACTAATATTTATCATTATCTGTCAAAAGTTATTTCGATACAGATGATGATATACTATAGGGGAGCCAAAAAGAGTACATAGTAGAGCAAAAAATCAGCGTCAAAGGATTAAGCTGTTATTTAATATTAAAGCACCACCTCGTTCTACCATAGAAATATATTAAATTTTATACGTTTTTGCCTCTTACCAGAAATGAAAATCACGACAAGGGCATTCTGTGTAATTGCCATAGTTTATCAAACGAGTTGAATGTGTGAACGTGTCGCATTTACCTAATAATTTGTTGACTGCCGTGAAATAGACGTCGAGGCAAGAATTCAAGCGATGAACGTCACAGATCGATTCTATAAATAAGACAATACTGCTAAGAATCATGAAGCCCCATTAAACTGTACCTATTTCTGAAAAAAGGTTAATAACTGGGTGTCAAGAATTACTCTTTTTAACGTAATTAATGATTAAAAATTATGTTAGTATTAAAATTTCTTTAATGAGATCACTCGTGACGTGCATCGCTTGAATTCTTGCCTCGACTTTAGACCAAGTATTCGGGTAGCTCGTCATCCAGTGGCGCCACACATATATTTATATAGGCATATATAAAATAATAATATTGTTCATATTTAATCATTCAATATTTTCTTTAATATATAGAGACACCATAATATTTTAATTTAAGCCATGGTAGCTCATGCATAATTAACAGAATCCGAAGGCTTTCCAAATATTATATCTACACGCCCCAAGCTCTACTATTTAGTCTTTTCGGCCAAATTTAAGTATAAAGGGCTTGAGGTTTACGACTTTAAAGGGTCTCAGTTCCTAGAGGTAAACCATTAGTTTCATTTCTAGGCACTTCTAGGCATAAATGATTTGAGGTTTATCATTTTAAAGGATCGAAGTGTCTATAAGTAAAACAATAGTTTTACTTCATAAATTTCAAGCTATTTATACCTAGTACAATTAAAGGCATAAAAAGCCACATGGCCCACATATCAATTCTCAACAAATTAAATGTAAAATTGTAATTATAAAAGATCCGCTCAGCAGTTATTATACAAATACTTACTGCCCTAATTATACTTCGTAGAAATTATTATCTAGCCCCTTTTTTGGTATTTTATGAATATTGTATCATATAATATTTCATTTTTGTCAAGTATTTCGTACATTATAGTCAGTTTTGTCCCCGATCACCGTATTAGTTAAACTAGTGACAACAGTGCAAAATAACAAAATTAATAATAATAGATGGTCTCAGACTTCACTGTCCAGGTTTTTTAATAATAAAAAAAACTAAATACACGAGAAACAGAACGATGAAAAAAAATGATTGGAGATTCTTATTTTCTTAATTTTGCATTATTTTTATTGCCTTCATTTTTGCACGGCATGCTAAAAATATGCACATCGATCGGCGTCGTGCAAAAAGAATAGAAAAAACTCTTGGGAACAAATAATATTATACTTGCCAGCTTGTACAAGAATGCAAATTCAGATATGCACAGTAGTAGCTTAGTGGGTTAGTAAAATGATGCAACAAGTTAGGTGAAAAAAAAATTAAGTCTTATCACAAAAAAAAATTCGCCTTCGACGAGCTTGTTCCCACCAAGATTAATTTCTCGCTACTCTCGTCTAGAGCACGCAAAATATAGAGCTTACACTTACCACGTGGTCACAAATTGAACAATAACTAAGTAACTTATTCAGTAAATTTTTATAAAAAAAGAACAAACGGTAAACTTAAATACAGAATATTCACTTACCACTTGGTTACGATTGAGTATGAAAATGATCGTTTGAGACTGCCTGACACGCTACTATTACCGACACTTGTCTAGAGAAACAGACTAGTGATGCTGTGAGCACTCTTAAATATGGTATGAGCGTAGAGTGTAGAGTTAGAATAGCCTATTCTGACTCTATGGGGTAAATACACTTAGGGTTTGTCCACAACGGCGCACCGCAACTTAGTGATGCTGTGACCACTCTTAAATATGGTATGAGGGTAGAGTGTAGAGTTAGAATAGACTATTCTGACTCCATGGGATAGATACACTTAGGGTTTGTCCACAATGGCGCACCGCAACTTGTCCGGCCTATAGCGCATTGCTAAAAGGTCGAAGGAGCACAAACGTCGTGTTTTAATACTATCAGCAAGAACTTCGTAAACTGGCTATAATTAGGTACATTTTCTAGGTAAGTATATTAACCTCACCACAATAAATTGTGAGAGGTTACTAAAATTGGTTCAAAAACGAAAATTGATATAACATCAAATCTTTAGGTTTTGAGGTCCTAGGAACCCAAAAAAGTGGTTTCTGAAAAATGTCTCTGTGTGTCTATGTGTGTTAGTAGGATGTCGCCGAAACTACTGAACGGATTTGAATGAAACTTTGCATGTGCGTTTCTTAAGTGCTCCAGAAGATCTGAAAAGGTTTTGGTTGAGATCGGATTACGTTTAGTGCCGTTTTGGCGCAACAAGTTGTTTATTTTGTAATTACTTACAATGTTCAATCGAATCATTGAAAAGCAATTAAAATTCCAATTTCAACGATATATCACACTTCCACCCTTTCGATTTGGTTTCCGTGAAAAAAATTAAAAACAAAGCAAATGTGAAGCACAGATCGCATTTCGCGTGACATGATCGATGTGCGTAGCCGTTACGTCGTAAAACTGGTTACGTCACGTGTATTCCTATTCAACAACAACTATATAGCTTTACTGTCGCATTTAATTTCAAATATTTTGAATTGGAGAACGGATTTGGATAAAAGTTTGCATGAGGGTTTCATTAATGTTCTAGAAGATCTGAAAAGGTTTTGGTTGAGATCGGATTAGGTTTAGCGCCGTTCTTTAAAATATATACAGAGACAAATCGAAGAATTACACTACAAATATTCTTCTAAAATCTAGTAAAATTACTGAAATGCAAACTAACAAATGTTTATTTAACAAAGAGTCATGAGCGATCGGTTTGCAATGAGCAAATTTTGTCGATTGTCATTTGTTCCCCGCGCTATATTTTAGTAGTTTGTCATCCGATACGTTGGTGTCATGTCACATATAAGATTTCGGCATATTTGCAACTTTTAGTGACTGTGTACAAGTGGATTGTCACAAACTTTAAAGGTAGGTGTAACAATAGCAATATCATATGCTTTTTTATAGATTATCACTTTACCAATTTTCAGTTTGTTGCTTTACGAATCTGTAATGTTTATGGTACCTAACTAGACTTTCTTAATTGTTCAAGTGATGTTAAACTTGTTAATAGGGTAATAGTATATTATTCAGCGAGCGATAATGTAGCAAATTGAATACTATATGTTATCTACGATTATAATAATTAATATTAAATTGCAAGTATACAGAAACATTATTTTTCTACTCCCTACATAGAAAACACTATTTTGCTCCCTCATTTCAGGGAGCAAAGTAGTACTTTTCCTCCCTCGGGAGGAAAATACTTTGCCTCCCTAGGGAGGAAAATACTTTGGCTTCCTCTGGAAGCAAACAAGTAGAAACTTCAAATAGCTGTAATGGAAGTGGAAGTTTGTTTATTTTGTAAACAAGAAGCAACCTTAGCAACGTTCCATGTACCTTGATTTTTAACAATATCTACTTATCTCAATACCTATTATAACATTTTGACATATTTGGTTTTTTGATTGTCATGCATAAGAAAATAAAATAAAATAAAATAAAATATATGTAAAACCAATGTAAAACAATGGTCGTAGAAAAAATCATATGTATTACACAGGAGCAAAGTGCCATTTCCTCCATTGGATATTGATGCCCTCCGCTTTTCTCTCTTGTCATACAAATAGCTATTACAAAATAATGTCAACAGTTATCAAAACTAATCAAACATGTCAAATCACCTTCCTTTCCTCAATAATAATAATGGACCTTTCCATTTCACCGTATCGGAAAGGTGATTGGCTGTATCTAGTGAATTATAATATGTAACACGCGTTTTTTTTTTTTTAATCATTTATTTAACGTCGGCCTATTTCCGCTACCAAGGCCAATCACCGACGCCAGGGGATAAGCTCATCAGTGTCTGTGTAGGCACTGGGACCCCTAACCTGTCTTTTTCGAAAGATGGTGACGCGAGCAGATCCGCTCATCCACTATATCTCATCGACTTGCTGTGACCCGGTTTTGAACCCGGGCCGTCTGGGTGGAAGAACGCGCCACTGTCCATCCCACCACCAAGCCGACCTAACTCTCGTTTATAATCCACGTTATTTGTTTATGGATACTATTACTTGTTCAAAACCAGTTAATTATTGAATATATTTTAATCTTATATGAGTAGATAAAGAGATATAATAGTTTCAAATAGATTATAGCTATATTAGAAACTAAATCAGTTATTAACTTCTGGATGTGTGCTAAAATTGGAAATTTTATTACATATAACTTAAAATTTTAAATTTTATTTTTTCCATTTTTGGTTTCTCCTAAAAAAATCAAACACAAAAATGATACGTTTCAAGTATTATTTTCTCGAATATTACAAATTACTTTTTGGGGACTTTACTTACGTTACTTTGCAAATAAGAAAAAGATAAGATTTAGTTCATGCACTGAAGAAGTTTAGTGGAAATTTATTTCAGTAATTGGGAAAATTATCTTAGCATAGTATCTTGATATCTTTTGATCATTCTTGGATCAAAGTAAATATTTTGGTTACATTCTGCTTGTAATTTTGTTATTTTTTTATTATTTTTTTTCACAATATTTGCTTTGTTGTCCGGTTAGCAACACAAAGTTTACATATTTTCTCTTTCTTTTGTTGTAAAAGATATTTGACTGATAACATTTATTTTCCTATGCACGAGACCACGAAGAGGGTTCAACTTAGGAAGATTTCTATTATATAAGATCTGACAGCAATACAACTTCCTTCCGCAATAATCACCATGTCTAAAGAAGTAGAGGCCATCAATATCTTCTATATTTGGAGAATATTCCAGGACAGCCATTAGCTAATGTGCCACCATGTTGTCCGGAAAACCGTTTTGGAGATTATATCTACCACCTCAACTACCAGCATAGGAAAGGTATATGTTCGTCTGTCTGTCGCTAAATTGTCTTCGAACTCAACAAGTCGTAGTACATTTCACTTGATCGTAATTTTTCATTAGAGTTAAATTGCATTCACTCATTCAACTAATTAAAATAGTAGTAATTTTGATTTTTTTGTCAAACTTTTATTTTTAATATAGATACATACTTTAAACTGCTGTGATATTTGTTCCACATTTGATTGTGATAATATATTGTTTGTTTTGAGACAGTCTAGTTTTATTTCTCTGCTTGTGAGTCTGAAATTCCATAGTTTAAACCGCCAATCATATTCAAATTACTTTAATCTTGATTTGTTGAATTTAGCAGCTTAAATTCGCAGCTAATATTTATATTGGCTGCGTGGCGTCTAACGCTATCGTATAGCATTATTTTTGTGTTAACTGCTAGAACCAATCAAATTAAAAGATTTCAATTTTATTATCAAATTGCTCACTGAAAGTGTCCTGTTAGCAAATAGTAAGTCATAAACCAATTTGTTACGGTTTGTTAACTTTCAAAATCTATACTTACTCACACCCACCGTATAAACCTGAATAGCCAACAGGCATGATAGCGCCGAAACTGCTGAAAGAATTTGGATAAAAAATTTTAGTGCTCCAGAAGATCTGAAAAGGTTTTGGTTGAGATTGAATTACGTTTAGTGCCGTTTTGACACACAATCTAATGCTCTTTTTGGCTTCAAAGATTCACCGGGTGGGGAGGTTCCAGCCGCTTCCAGCAGCTGCCGATTTCTTTAAATAAAAATTTAATAGTATGCAGAAACACACAAAAGATGTAAGAGGCTAGAAATTTTAAAGATTTTCACATTTAGAGAATTTTGTAAAACATTTTTTTCTCCACTTCCATACTACATTGAATAAAACTATGCCTACAACTATAATATGCAACTTAATTGTTACCTCCATTACTAAAAACCTCTTGCAAGGAATAAAAGCATTTATTTATTAGGTGTTGTCTTAATTTATTTTTAAAAGCAGAAAAACTCTGTTGATGTTTTTATATCAATTGGAAGTGTATTAAAAGAGAGATTATAATTATTATTAATTGATATTTGATTGGCCACACGAGTATTATACGAATGTTTATTTGAGCTTAATGTAAATTTATTTCTATTTTTATAGAGAAACACGACTGCCTCTAATGCAAAAATTTAAATTAAAGATAAGGTGTTATTTCCTATAAACACTGACCGACATGAATCTAGTGGCACGAGCGAAAACATGAAGCGAATTAATTTTCTTCTGTAAAATAAAGACACGTTTTTCTGTACCTACTGTAACGGTTCATCTTTTATCTTATGTAAATTTAGCGAAATATTAGTAAAATGTCATGTTTAAATCGGTACAAACAAAGCGGTAGCCGCGCGATCTATTCAATTCAAGTCAAAGGCGATGATTTGTGCATTTTTGGATCCGAGACCCTGATTGGTTAAGATATTTATGGGGCTCGCCGACAGCAGCAAGGCGGCCCCGCGATTAAAAAATGGTTAAAAAGAAGAATTGCAGCCGTGAAGTAATATGTAAAGTAGAGTTAGTTACTTGTAGAGACTGCCGATATTACTTTCATAAGTTCCAGTTCAGCGAGAAGTTTTATTTGGTTAGTGAAAGTCGCCATGTATTTCCGATGTAAACGGCAAGTCTGCCATACTGTACTGTATTATCAAAGCGTAAGCCTTAGAAACTTTCTAAGTGAACTAAAGAGTTTCTGATGGAGTGACCCTTGTCTAGTGCGCACACCTTTAGTAAATTAGAGGTTAATTAGTACATTTTCGAAAATACGCCCTCCAAGTAGAAGATTTTTGTCAGTGCCAAGTTATTACCTCAAGTAACAAAGCGCAACGTAAATTATAAGTACGTTCTAGTTAGGTTCCACGAATGGTTTTCGGCTTTTCCAAAAAATAAAATCCGTGGCGCCCAACATTCCTCTCTAGATTTGGACTTTAAGAATTATAATTGTGTGTTAATGTTGGAGTATCTAACTGAGTTCTGATTCCGGTGATACTCCGGATTTTGTTGATATTTGTAAATTACCTTTGTTGCTGTAAAATTACATGTATTAGTTTAGTTATTTTTCTATGACTTGATTGATACTTGATTGGTATTCGAATACCGTAGATTTTCAATAACTCTTGATTTGCTTTTAACCTTAATGTATTTTTATGTTCCATGGCCTCAGGGTCATATATTTTATTGCAGTAATATAGGATTCATTATACATTGTTTGTGTCTCATTAATCCAGTTTTCCCTCACATCCTCTGTTGAGCTAGCTAGAGCCGTTTAAGTAGAAATATTCTTAAAGCAATTTAGAGTTAAATTATAAGTTGTTTCACTACACAACAGAGAATGATTAAATATCTCATTTAAAAATACACTGTCATGAAGTCAGACCAAGTATATTTTAAATAATGTAGAGTAAATTGGGAAGGAACCGCTTTCAAGCAATTTAATTTCAGGGAAAGATTATTTTTAAAAGTTATGAGATAAACATTTGGAACTCACTAATTTTATTTAGATGAATAAATATTAAACTAGGGCCGATAAAATTCAGTTCTTTTCAAGTACCAGGTAACATTTTAATTATAAACTGATTGCAAGTAGTTTAAACCGTGAGAGTCAATTGTTTAAATTAGCTAACGCTCGAAATAATCAATATAAACCGAATTCAAAAATAATAATTCGATTTAGAATTACAATTACTAATATTGGGGCTATTAAATTCGTTCTGTTTCTGAAACCATATAAATATTTTATTTGCAAACGATCCAGAAATTATTGTTTACATCAATTGACGCTACCGGTTATAATTATGTTGCTACATCGTCAATTTACGACTGCCTGGCCCACATGTACTCGCGCAATGTGCGTCCGACAGGATGAATTCTAGCTAAGCGCGGGGAAATCTTGCCTAGGCCCTCTGCTAAAGATATCTTTGGTTTCCTATTCAAGACCTATGACCAGTCGACTTTTGGTAATATTTCACTACTATGAATTTATATTTATTTTATATTTATATTTATATATATTTCCGATATTTTCTGTAAATAATTTTTAATCTGTCAACTTGTACCTTCAGCAACTTATAGCAATTTTCAATAAACCGATCGTGTCTAGTAAATCCAGGAAGATATTTTACTTTGAATAATACCTTCAGAGGACGCTGCCTTTAAGTGGGACATTCCAGAGGTATACGACGAAAATTTTTATACAATTTATTGTCATTTGATTGTAATTTTGCAAATATATTATTTTTCCTTGAAATTCTCAGTCAGAGACGCTGCCTTTAAGTGGGACACTAAACCTGTTTTTTGATATTTTTAAAGTAGATTCACAGGGAATTTTCAGCGAAATTCTCAGTCGGGGATGCTGCCCTTAAGTGGGACACTCCAGCTGAGACGTACCATTTTATTTAATAGTTAAACATTCCATCACCAGGTTCACCACGTCAAGTTCGCAAAAGTAGCTACTTCATAATATACAAAAGGTCATTTACTTGCTTGCGTTCAACAGGAACCTATAACATATATTTAGTAGTTGCCCCTTTGATAATATTGGCTTAAGATTTTGAATTGCAAAAAATGCAAAATGTAGTTTTTTGCATACAAATTCTATGATTTGTCCAAGTGAAATTTTTGTCTAGTGTTAGACCTAGAAATTTGATGGATGACGATCGTGAAATTTTACCTTGATTAGTTGTTAGATTCAAAACAGGTAGTTGTCGTCTTTTATGACACTGTATAGGTTGTTTTATTTATGTTTAGAATCAACTGATTTCGTATACACCATGATGAAAATGATTCTAGTAGGTTGTTCGCCGACATATTTATTTTTTCTACTGATTCAGCCACAAGCCCAATTGTAACGTCATCAGCATATAAAACCAATTTAATGTCTTTATTTAAATGCATTTCCAAATCATTTCATCAAAAATCCAATCTTTTAGCGTCGTCATTTTCTTCAAGAGTGTGTCCAAACTTCGATTTATATGGATGATATTTATTGATCTTGAATATTTTTGGTATAACACTTTTAGAAATTCCAATTTGCTCAATGAACTTATCGCAATTAAAGTGCCAGCATCACCTTCATTAAACTCTTTTATTTTTTCTTTACATTTAATACGTTACCAGTTCTCTTAAATTTGTCGACTATTTTTTAACACCCCTATTGTTACTAGTATATCTTGCCAACGTTCATTGAGTTCTTCTACGATAGCCTTATAGGAATGTGTATTTCTCAATCCGTAGCACTGAGCAATGAATATCTTTTGCTCTACTGCAAATATAATTTCTAGTTAATAATTATGATACTGATCTGACAGCTATTATTAATAATTTAACGAATAAACACGTACACACATGTGTGTTTCATAAATGAATTGATGAATGTGCAGTGATAGTTTTAGAACATAAAACTTTCAAAAATTAATATCCTTTCCTTCCAGGAAAATGTGCATATTTTCATGCCGTTGATCTTCTTTTAAAAAAATATCGCAAAAGTTATGTCAAAGTAAATCAAAATTGTATTTGTGCGAAGTATTGGGAGTACATTGGAAATATATCATAACATATAGGACAAAATTATAAATAGTACACCCAAAATTGCTATGATACCACACAATATAATTTCTAAATTTAATTGTCAAAGTCGTAAGTTCGTATTCAATGAAGGAAGCACCTATAGAAACACATAAACAATAAAACAAATTCAAATCAACTGAACAATGTATTGTGATAACAAATATATCATACAATGAACAAAATAAAATTTCCCTATCTAGTTAAATAAACTCACTATAATTCTAAGATTAAAACAATTCGAATATAATTAAGTTTAAACTAAAATTTGTTTATAAAAGTGAAGTTAATTGTCAAAAATTTTCAATTTAAAAATATTTATAATTATTTTTAAACCACTAATTTTTCGATTGAATATATACTAAAAAATGGTGAATATAAAATTTTATATACAGTTTGTTACAACCTTTTTAGTACGCGTAGTGAAGTATTAATTCCAGCCTCACAGTGTCACTTATTTGCAACGTCCAGTTACTATCTCCTGTGCTCTTATCTTCCAAATTCGATACCGATTTCTACTAGGTATCGTTTTCTTGACCTTAAAATAAAGTATTATTATTCTTCTTTCATCCTACTTGTCAAAATCTTGAAACTGTTTTTTTTTCCGTTTCTTTCATGAAAATTCTTTACCTAGGTACTTTTCTTTCTTCGTTTCACTTTTCTCCAATTAAACCAACAGCAATCTATTCTCTATGTTATTCTAATATTTTTTTCTTCAAAATTTTCTAACCCCATCTAATTTTCAATATTCTTGTTCTTTCTATCATCCACTTGCAACTCCCTCCTATTTTTCCACAATCTCCTTTATATTTTCCCTTATATAAAATCGCAAATACCAACTTGAATCTTTCATGACATAAACTTAACATAACAAATTGGTTTCTTCTCTTTTCATTTAATCATCACGTGACATTGAGCCTTTTTTTCACTTTTATCAATTTCCCGCACAAATTAATTAAAAATCTTATATCTACTTATATATTAAATGCATAAACAGTACAACAATAATTTAGTGCATTTATTTAAAATAACTGATTTTATTTATCGTTAAATTATGTTGCAAATCTATTTCATCTATTTCATTTTTCATTCTTTATATTATAAACACATATATCTGTCTTTAACGGTTGAAATACAAAAATTGCATGTATTTATTGAAAATATCTGTCTATACCTTGGTACTTTATCAAACAGAACAAATAAAAGAAAACCGAAAACATGCATGCAACTCTCTACTCAGAATAAAATGCATCTTAATGACAATACACAACTCAAATGAACCTGAATGTGTTCTTTACCTTAAGTCAAGTGATTGTCACGTCATTATTTACATAACATTAATAAATCCTGAGAATTAAGGGAAACCATTTCCCTCGAATACATTGATTCGATGCGGCATCCGCATTTTTCCAGCCATGTAGGTACTATCTGAAGGTAATTAAAGTTTTTTTTTTTTTAATACATTTATTTAACGTCAGCCTATTTCCGCTACTGAGGCCTAACACCGACGCCTGTAGACGAGCTACCCCCAACCAGGAATTTTGCCGAACCTCTTCCCTTAAGAAGAGTAGGGATCTTTTACTTGCCTATCATTTAATAGACAAGGGACCGACGGCTTTACATCCCCTCCGAAGGATGGTATATCTCCTATACAACCCTCGCCTAAGGTTGTATAGCTTCCGCGCATACACTGATATACAAGCCGCTGGAAGATGTGTGAGGCGAGAACGCGGTTTCCGTTGGAATGGTCACCAATCCAAGTACTAACTGCGCCTGTCGTTGCTTTACATCGCATACGGAAGTATGTACATAGTAAAGACGCACCTACGCTCGCCCCCGTAATTAAAGTTCATATCCAACATGGCTAGGAAACGCGCTTAGGTTGTAATATGTGTATAAAGTTTATTGTTTTAATCATTGTGGAAACTCGTTCAACGTACGGTTCATTGCTTTTCATTGCGGAAATAGTTAAGGACTAAAAACATTGCACTTAAATTTTTTTCTCTTCAAATAAAAATGCGATTAATTAATTAATTTATTTATTTCTATAGACTATGCCAAATTCCATCAATGTCATCATCATCATAAACATTTATTAATTTTTTTAAGTCCAAGTTGCTTAAATAGCTGAACATTTTGTCGACAATAATATGAGGTAACTCATATCCAAATAGGGAATTGAAAGATTTTATGCTTGCTTTTAACAACCACTGCCTTTCTTGTCCTTCTTCAAACTGATTCTTCAGTATGCCGGCATATATTGGAAAAATGTCCATACACACAATGGAGTCGAAGGCTGCTACTATGCTTTCATTTCCTGCATATATTCCTAATTGGTGCACGCTTTTCATTAAGATGTCGTAAAAGGAAACGGTAGTATTATGGATTTTCTCATTTTTCATTTTTTCGATTTCTTTTTCGCAGCTAATATAATACTGTTTTAAGCTGGAATTCGAGCCAATCGTTTGTAAATCAGTTTCATTTACAAATAGATTGTCCGCCTTTAATTTTACCATGTGTCGGATAATAATCTTGGTAATCCTTGTATTATAAATATTGGTTCGAATGTCATCTAGTCCTACTCTTCCATGATATAATAAGTCAAGCGCTGTGGGATGTAACTCGTCGGTATTGTTTCTTATAATATTACTGTCATTCTGTAGAAGAGATTCTAGAGTATGTACGTACCCAAATTCACAAGCATAGTAAAGTGCTGTCTTGCCACTTGCATCTATAGAGTTAACATCGGCACCATATTTTACCAACATTTCCATAACGTATGCGTGACCCATGATAGTTGCATAATGAAATGCAGTTGTTCCATCTTCTTGCTTGGCATTTATCATAGCCCCTTTGTTTAAAAGCATTCTAGTAATTGTTACATCTCCGCATTGAGCAGAACTATGTAGTGGCGTTATACCTGGGGGAAATGAATAACTGGGATATATTGTTCTCAAATAATAATCAGAGCTAGCTCGTTCATTTGGACAGTTACAGATTTTACTAAAACAATCAGCTCTACGAGCAAATAAACTAAATTCTTTTCTAACTGTATCTCTACAATTAATGTCAATATTGCATTGTAAGAGAATTCCAACAATGTCTATGGATCCTGTTGTAAGGGCAATGTTAAGTATGTAAGTAATATCTTCTTTACTATTATCTTCAATGTTGGCTCCATTAGCTAAGAGCAGTTTGGTGATTTTTAAATGAAGATTTTTAATGGCGTAAAATATGGGGGTCCTCTTGTATCCATCTTTAATATTCACATTAGCACCATAATTTATCAACAATTCGACAGCTTCCTCTTGTTGATAAACAGTTGCCGTATGAAGAAGCGTATGAGGTTCTTCAGGCGTATACTTCATATTAACATATGCACCATGATGCAATAGAGCTTCAACTGTCGTCAAATGTCCACACACAACGGCAGAGTGCAGTAACTTATTGTTATTTATGTCTTTGAATTTGAAATTAAAACCATATTCAAGAAGCCTTTCAACAATTTTTTTGTATATATTGCCATTTTTATCTGTAGAATTATAAAAAGAACTTGCATTACTTTCGTTGGTGATATCGGGACAAAACTTTAAAATCTCATCGATAATGTCTAAGTAGCCCATTTCAACAGCATAATATAGTGCAGTCTTACCACTCTCATTGCAGGCACCAACGTCGGCTCCGTGGTTCAAAAGTAGTTTTACGGCGATTCTGTTTCCCCCTTTAGTAGCTATATAAAGCAGAGACAAATTATCCTTGGCAACTGAATTAACATTAGCGCCATTGTTTAAAAGTAACTCCACAATTTTCAAATAGTTTTTTTTAGAGGCAATGTGAAGTGGTGTTACCCCATCAACGTCATTGGCGTTAACACAAGCACTGCGATTTAAAAGTAATTTGGCCATTTCTATTTGATTATTTTCAACAGCGCGGTGAAGTGGAGTTCGACCACATTTGTCTTTAGCATCAATTTGACCATTTATATCTAAAATATTTTCGACAACTTCAGTATAACCATAGGCAGCAGCATAATGAAGCGGTTTAACAAATTTATAGCTGCTGTTAACTTTAGATCCGTTTAATACCAGCAGTTTAATAATTTCTCTATGGTTATTTCTGAGGACAACAAGAAGTAAATACTTTTCTGGCCATTTTTCTTCATAAAATGTGGAAATTGAATTAATTAACTGCTTTGCCCCCGTTAGATTTCCGAAACGAACTGCAGAGAGTAATCTGTGGTCCTGATCCATCTCGTATTCAGTTTTTCTCACCTTCACCTTAAATGGATTCATACATCTTCTCTTCTTCCTCATAAAATTGGACACTTTAGAGTTCCCCGGTAACTTTCGTCGTAACATTTATGATATATTGTAATGACTAATTGTATTTATTTTGTCCCTGTGATTGGCCTGTAAAAGTTAAAAAGGAATGATTGTAATACTTGTAACGTGAACACATAATAGCATATTATATTAATACATTTAGCATTATATAGCGACTTTACTATATACATATTTTTATATGCGATGTAAAGCAACGTCAGGCGTGGCTAGTACTTAGATAAATGACCGCCTTAAGTGTTATTTATCTCATAAGAGATAGAAAATTTTTCAAAATCTTTAAAATTAGTTAAATAATTCATTCAAATGCAATCTGTCAAACTAGAAAAAAAAGTAGCCTTCACACAATTTTCACTCAGAAATCACACGCTTTCACACAAAATTCTGAAAAAGTTCACACCGATTCAATAATTCACAAATAATATAAATTCACTCTTAACAGCCTCCAAACATTTCAATTAGTCATTCTATGACTCAAACCTTCCAAGAGATTATCCTAAAAATGCCATACCCACATCATTCCAATCAACATTAAAATAAATTTCCATTCCCCCAGTAAAATTATTTTATTTCATTTCCGTAAACTCTTTATAAGATATTTTCTGTTCAAATTCAACCGTTCACTCGATCTAAATATTTTAATGTCAAACTCCAATTCGTCTATATTCAAATATCCAAGCACATCAAAAACCCACACACCGTTTCCAATTCGATATAAAAACTTTCTTCCCAAACATAACCTGTGTATCGAAGTGAATTGAAACACGTTATCATTCATTACAGAGATCAGATAGCACAAATCTCAACTTCATTTCAACTATTTGTACAGAACCTTAACAGGGGCAAACCAAATTTAATAAATTACTTTCGACAATTCGACAATCGAGTGTAAGAGCAGTCTTTCTAACTGAACTCCGCCAAATAAAGCCAATATTATTATTTTATTATCAATTTTCCTCAATAACTCAAAAATCGTTTTACTATCAAAAAATCCCCCATTTCAATACCAAACCATCATACCTCTTTCCACTTCAAATTCTTATAGTTTCCTAAAATTAAAAAAACATGATGCAATATTGCGTAATCGAAGCCCGCACGGAATAGAATGGCTGGCTCCAACTCCAGACCTTTCCAGACCTCTGCACACAAGTCCCCATCGACAGAATGGCCGAGCTCAACACACTCGGGCTAAGTCAGTTTTCCGTTCTGTTTCGATAAACTATTCGAAACTATAACAAAATCCGAAACATTTTGCATGAAAAGCGCGCTTCATCTAAATACGCCGTTGGAAGAGGTTTGTATACATTAAATCACATTTTCGCTCTACGGAGCGTTTTTTATGCAAAAATATCCGAAACTCACCAAGGAGTGTAATTTTAGAAAGTGTAGTAAATGTCTCTGCACAAAGACGTACTGTCGCCCCGGCCAAAAATTTTTAGAAAGTATAACGAAAACCGACTAACTTCAGAAATTTCGAAAATAAAAACCTTTTTACGAATCCACGTTGTGCAGCACTGCAACTCATGCGTTGTGTTAAATATGAGGACACGTTCTCTAGTCTGTAGTCAAAATGTTTCGAGAGTTTTAGCGAAAATAGCCCTTAGCGTCGAGGGTGTCCTTTCATTTTCTAGCAGTCGATTTTCACGGAAAAATGATGGGTTTTACGCGTATTTGCCCTAAACCGGTTCCTCAGTGATTCGGTGGCAGAAAAGTATCTTTACCATGTACTCAGATGTGCATGAGACCGCCTTGCCTGAACGTATGAATATATAATTGCCACAATATAATTCAAAGTCGTTACGATTCAAGCATTTTTAAGCTTCAAGGAGCGAACTAAATTGATGTTGAACTGAAAATACGTCAATAGACAGGCAAGCAAAAGCCCACAAAAATTATAAACATTGAACTTTTTACTGAATCTTTTTGTGTAATTGTTAGCTATAAACCGCATATTGGATGGTAGTTGGTTACATTATAAATCGTTCCGTTCCTCACCAGGTGTTGTACACGGGCCAGACTACAGTTGTTACTCATTTTCTTGAACTTTTTGTAAAAACGTCAATTTTTAATAGATTTAATATATATATTTTTGAACTTTATATTGTCTTTTTCTTGTGTTTCAAAATTCTTTTCAGGTTTAAATTTAAGAAAGTGTTAGTATTTACTGTGTTAAATTTATAGTGTTACGACGTTCAATTGGTACCATCAGTGAAGCAGTTAAGCAAGAACGAACAGTCAGTATAGATTTTTGTATTATTCTGTTTGAAATCAGTCGCTTCGAACTCTTCAGGTGAACATTATAATATCCTCTTTAGGAAGGGTATTAAAAGTCCTTCAGACGTGAAAAGATGGATCGTTCACATGCTCTTGAGTTAGTTTCTGTATTCCGCGAGTGTAGCCTCTAAACCCCAAGTGTTTAATTCTCATCCGATCAACTATAATCACCAAATACCCATAATTGCTTCCTTGGAAAATGCCAAGTAAAGCATAGTTTTTCTGCCACCGCGCAAATTAGATTTTCAGTGAACTTTTTTCAAACAATTTATAACAATTTATTTTATTTTATCTCTTATTCATTCATTTACCGATTATCCCCAAGTCAGAATTTTGTGTCGAGAAATTTACTTTCTGCCATTTGTTAATTTTAATATAAGCTAAACGTTGACGAATTCTGCTATTACGATTTGGTCAATTTAAACAAAAGTGTTTTATTTCCAAGAACTATAATATACAGGGTGAAGTTTTGGCCCTGACCAATAAAAGAACTCTTTAAATCAAAAATTTCTAATTTCGTTTAATGAGAAGTGCTATAATTGAAGAAGAGTGATATACAGGGTGAAGTTTTTTGCCCCCGTCAAAAATATTAAATTACATAAAAGTAAATTTGGACAATTTTTAAATACATACAGAGCAAAGCCGATCGAAAGAGACTTTTACAGCGTGTAGTTGTTGAAATTGTCCGACATCTTAAGAGCGAGCTCCCCGACTTCAAATTCAAATAAATTTTGTACGCGCGGGCCTTAAGCGTCTCTACTAGCTCCGAAACTCCATTCATAATTTTTTTATCTCAACGTATGAGGCTTGTTCGTGTTCATAAAGAAGGAGGATTAATTTTTTATAAGGGTGTCAGTGACTTGGGTCCAAGAAAACCGCGATATCGGCCGAAATCTCAGGGTGAGGTTCTAGGGGGTGAGTAAAAAAACGAGTCAACGAAAGGTTTATTAATAGCTTATATTACTTCACTTAAAATGAAAACGTATATACAAAGAAGTATTTACTATTGTTCTAGTAACCTATCACTAATAGTAACTATGATTCTAAGGAGTTGAATTAGGCTACAGCTAATATACTACTCCAAGTTCCAGAAGTTATTATAACTACGCAGGTTGATCTTCATAACATTTGGACTAAATGTGTTTTATCTTCTTTATAACTATAATTTGTTGACAATTGAATAAAAGCTAAAGTTAGTCTCGCGTTTTTTTAAATATTTTATTAATATTACTACAGGTGGTGTGCCTAGAACGTGCCTCATAAGGGTGCCAGTGAATTGCCATTTTTTGCTCGCTTTGGAACTAGTAGTTTCCTCTTCGATCGATGCATGGAGGCTGCGCCTACCCAAGTCATTTGCCAAATTAAAAACCTCAACCCAGAAAAAACTCTCGGTGAAATTTTGACCACAAATGTCAATCGGGGTTAACTTACAGGGATAGTCTTCCTTGACATCGGGAAGGCGTTTGATAAAGTGTGGCATCCCGGATTTTTATTTATTTATTTATTTAAGGAACAGGTCATTCAACAGAATACAAAGATTCCAATACTAGAATGACACAAATTATAAATTAGTGTACAGTAGTTGTGCAATAATAAAAATATAAAGAATATAAGCAACTTAAACTAAACTAGCAAAAAACAAGAAAAACATAAAACTAAAAAAAATTGACTGATAAATATTTAATTGGTCCTTACAAAAGGGAGCCAATACTATGTATAACTATAAAATATTAAAATGTAAACATGGACAATCGCACTATCAGACAGACCTACTATTTAATCAAATACAGTAAATAATAACAGTTTAATACAGAGAAAACACAAGAATAGAAAAAAATACAAAAAAGAACACAGGGATGACGAGTACCAAAAAGATATATTAAGAAATATTAAAGAAAATATATAAATTTAAGCGCGATGTGACTCAACCCGAGACCTGTACGAACAGATAATCCACGCACGGATTGCTATATAAACTCCACATAGTGGCTACTCCGATTTGTGTCACTAAATTAATACAATTATATATTTCAGATCATCAATTCTGAGTAGCAAATCCAAGAGGAATACTCCAATCCCTTCCCTATCTTCTTTGTTCCGAAACGATATCCCATTCCGAAAGACCACAGGCACATCTACGCAATTTACGCAGACGACGCCGCCATAATGGCACCTCACGAAACCTCGATTAACTAACTGGACTACTACAGCGACAAACAGGCAAAGCCACAAACTTTTTTGAAAAACGGGGACTCATAGTAAATCCTAACAAATACACAAACCCTTATGGCCACCAAACGTAAGTCAGCCACTACTCCTAAATCAAATACCAGAATATTAACAGGGCCTCGGAAACACTACAATCAGATTATTTCAACTATGAAAATATTTCTATTGACAGCAGAATCATATCTACAATCAACAAT
This sequence comes from Leptura quadrifasciata, assembly GCA_963675555.1. Taxonomy (NCBI): domain Eukaryota; kingdom Metazoa; phylum Arthropoda; class Insecta; order Coleoptera; family Cerambycidae; genus Leptura; species Leptura quadrifasciata. The sequence continues at coordinate 106,916,623 of OY776676.1, forward strand.
AGCTAGCCTAGCCTAAAGGTTCCAGCGTCTAACCTGAACATGCACAGCGACGGCATACAGATGTCCACCGACATCGCTAGCGTCCAGTACTTGCACTAGTATAGTAACGAAGCAAGAAGTAGTTATTCAAGTAGTTGTGCATAATAGTGTGGTAATAGTAAAGTAAATGTAAAACGAATAGTGACGTAGGGTTAAACTTTTTTTCACTGTTCACTTCACACACCAATAGGGAACGTAAACTAGTTATAACTTCGCGTCGGTTAATCATAGAGCCATCATAGTATTTTCACGAACGACGGGGTTGTTTTCATCATATTTTATGCGAAAATAGGCTTTTATTTATTTATTGACATCCTACAACTCGATACTAAGGGCATTAGCTGCTATATAGCAACAACGTCTCAGGATACGTGACCAAACTACATAAGTATTTGAGTAAGTTTCACGTTGAGCTTGCTTTCGCCCGTCATAGTTAATTCTTGTTATAAATTGGTTTGGTATTAACTGCTTTGGGTATCTGCTCATTAATTAGTATATTTACTGGCCTTATATACTCCCAGAAAAATAAATAAACGTTTTCCGCCCTCCAAGTCACCCGAACGATCTTCCTAAGTCTAGATATGTCTGAATAAATGAGACGGGACACTATAGTTTATAGTGGGATCCAAACCACTTCTTAGAGATAATCTATATTTGAAAATTACTTCACAGTACGTGGAGCTCGAACCCACTCCGCTAGGTATGCTTAGAGAGAAAGTTAGACGCGTTAACCTACTGAGCTATCACTGATAGAAATAACTAGCTTTGGTCTCATTTTACTAAAAAATATTTACACCCGAAGTAATACAATTATGCAGACACATTCATTTGATACGAATCATTTTACAAATTGTTCGTATTCTCAGGGACTTTTAAAAAACGATATTTTATTGTAGAATTACCCTACTCTTAATTAATTATTCATTAACTAAAACTTGCTATGATTTATGCATTTATTTTTTGACAAACGTTTCGGTGTTGGTTTACACCTTTTTCAATGCCGCATACTAAAATTATTTTCTGCTTTAAATTTACCTCTTTTTAAAAACTTTTATTAAACTTGCAGTATTTGTTCCTTTGTTAGTTAGTTTGTTTATGTCAAATCTTGCAATCAAAATTTCGATTAGTTCTAATTAACCTAGAGATTTAAAATTTTGCACATGTGTATAGGTCCGGTGACAATACACTTTAACATTTTCGTATAAGAAAAAACAAGGCGGACGACCGTTTATGATCCGATTCGACTCAAAATCGATATCTGAGGGTTTTGCCGCTTATGAATTTCTAGTCAAGAATTTAGTTAAGGATAGCGACCTCAAGATGGCGGATGACTTTACAGTTTAAGATCTGATTCAACTCAAAATCAATATCTGGGGGTTTTCTAGGTCGTGGATTATAAATTTTTAATCAAAATTCAGAGATTCAAAATGGCGGCGCCAATATGGCTGACTACTTGTGTCATTTAGATCCAAATCGATCAAAATCGACATCTAGGGATTTTCGGGGTGGTGAGTTACGAATTTCTAGTCAAAAATTTAGTTCAAGATGGCGGACGACTTTACCGTTTATGATCCGATTCGTTTCAAAATCAATATCTTGGAATTGCAGCATATCAAAAGACTAAAAAGTAGAAAATAAAATTATATTAAAAAATACTTTAAAAAAGCTTTTATTTAAATGCTCTAAAAAGTAGAAAATAAACTTTGAAGTAAATCAAACCCATCATTTTGTTACATTATATAATTTCTTTTATATCGTAAAAAAATTAGATAATGTAACAAAATGATGGGTTTGATTTATTTCAAAGTTTATTTTCTACTTTTTAGAGCATTTAAATAAAAGCCATTTTTTTAAATATTTTTTTATATAATTTCTTAACATAAAATTAATAAAAATAACATACCTTAAAACAATTTTTTTTAACGGGGCACTAATTCACTAGTTTTCCTTTTTACTGTTGGTTCTTATCGTTGAATTTAGAACTACTCGCTCTGATACCCGATGCTAAACTGAAATTCATTTATGTTTGTCGTATTTAACTATTACTTTTATGAGTGAAAATCTGAGCCCTTCGGAGAAGTCTTAAATTGTAATAAATAACGTAATTAGGATTTCTGGACCTTTATATACAGGATGGTTATAAATAACATCAGGGTTGTATTATCATATTTAATGATTTTAACAGGTTATTGTAGATTTTGCTCAAGTTTTGTGTGTCAGTTTTGTCATTAATGATGTCTGAATGTTTTTTATTTCGATCATTTCGAAAAAATATGACTTTTGTGCACAGAACTGACTTTAGCAGTTATAATCACGTGTCGATTGAATGAGAAACAGGTGTATATAGGAATACTAAATGCGCACTGAGAGATACACGAAAAACTTTTTAAATTTTGTATTTAAATCCCTTAATTCATTGTTTGAAACTGAAAATATATTTTAAGTCCGGTCCTGTGTACTGCTACCATATAACGCCAACAGCGGTATAATAATCACAAGTGATCGGGTTCCTTTATGCTTTCTTGCGAGCTTTATTATATCGCTGAATTACATATAGGATAAACTATACCATGTACCTTAGATGTGATGCAAAGTTTGAATTTGAGAATCGAGTCCACGTTGTCTATTACGAACATATATTTTACAAGCATTTTCCAATGCGGATTTGAAAGGTTTAGATTCTTAGACTAATTTCATTTACTAAATTATTTTTTACACAGTGAAGCGTTCCCGTCAGGGCTACTAATCAACGAGATATTATTATTACAGATTTGTGGATATTCTGACGGATAAGTACGTTTTTACAGACCTTGTTATGTTTTGGCTACACTAGTTAAACTTAATTGGGTATGATTCTGTGATTTTCTCTCGTCTCTTATCTGTTTAATCTGACTACGGTTTTTTGCATTCCTGGACGACATGGAATATTTACACCCATTTGAGGTTAATGTTTTATAGGTTAAATAAATGACTGTGATCGATTCAGGTTGAATTATCGTGTGTTTGGCCACCCGACAACATTCTCTCCTGCGCTGTACTCGAGGTAAATATTCTACGAATGGAAGTTGGAAATGAAGAGGATAGAGAGATGATGAAAGCATTCACACTTAAAAGCAAGAAAAGGAGAATCACTGACGATAACAATAGTAAATTTACTCATTCTATGGGAACAAAAAAACTTTTCCGAAAGAAATCACAGAAGTTAGTACCAAAAATAGGTTTGTGACCAGCCAAAAAATCATTATTGAAAAAGATATGCATGTTATTCCATCTAAACCACCTGAAACCATCCAGGGAGTGTTCAAAGAACAAGTATTTAAACAATTATTTGTCATCGAAACTAAAGGGTAACTTCCACTGGAAGCATTCCCCTAATACGACAATATTACAAGTTAGCACTTATGAAGACTGGGTGACGACTAACAAAAAATTTGAATTAGGGAAATTGGTATATCACACCTACACGCTTACAGAGAATAAAACGCATGCCTTTGTATTGAAAGGTCTTTATCATGATATAGATATCGAACAAATAAAGGAAGAATTAACCATAGAATATGAAATTCCAATAAAAACTGTATACTTGATGAAAGGAACCAAATTTCCGCTACTTATGGTGGTAACATCAAATGCAATAACACTAAAACGACTTGAGCAAAATGTCAAACATATTGACCATACTGTTATCAAGTGGGAGCGTTTCATAAACAGTAAAAAGATAATACAGTGTCATAGGTGTCAAATGTGCCACGTCCAAATGCCATGCCTCCCCACGTTGTCTTAAATGCGCACAACAGCACCTAACTAACCAGTGTCCAAGAAATACGGAAGATCCTGTAAAATGCGTTAATTGTGGAGAGGCACACACAGCGAACAACGTCAACTGCACGGTATATCAGAACAAGATATGGCAGATAGAAAACAAAAACGCGAGGGTGCCTCCATCTCCCCCAAATGAAGTATGTAGCTGCACCTGCTCCGAAAGTTAACCCTTGGGAGCAAAAATTGCAGAAGATATTTAACTCGAATACTCAAACATCAATAGCACCAGCTCCAGAGCAGCTTCCCCTTTTTGCCCCAGAAGAAAACCTACCAAATCAACAGAATCCCCCAACAGACCAGACCGCAGGAGGAATAAAAACTATAAGTCTTCAGGCAGAATTCAGAAGAATAAATAAAATGATTGACATGAATGTTATGCTACAGAGGGCCAGATTGTTAGCTGATCAACTTTCGGAATGTATCAGTGAGAGCGAAAAATTTCAAGTCTTTTATAATTTTATGACTAACATTGACAACAATGCCATCTAAATTTAAACTCTCATCGTGGAACGCTAATGGTATCAGTAGCAAAATTCCCTTTCTTATTAATTATCTTACGAGGCATCAAATTGACATTATGCTCCTAAATGAAACTAAATTGACTCAACGAGACAAGCTAAGCGTTCGAGCGTATATTACAATTAGACGAGATAGGGTGGCACAAATCTGAGGTGGAGGTGTGGTCGTGCTCATAAAGTCGAACATAGCGCACACCCATCGTACTCTGTGGAACACATCCGTGAAGAACGTGTGTGTGTGTGACGTTGAAAGATGGCATGAGCATCGTAGCTGTGTATAATAGTCCTGCGAACGGTTTCACAGTGGATTGTCTAGAAAACTTGATCAATGCTGGCCCGCGCTGTCTGGTGATAGCCGACCTTAACGCTAGACATAACGCATGGAACTGCCATCGCAACAACGGGAATGGCAATACACTGTTCCAGTATGTAAACAATCATAATGTCATTTTGCACTATCCGGATAACGGCGGTACACCAACAACCCTTGACATATTGGTCAATAAGGGCGTGACCAACCCTACACTACCTGTTGCGCTGGAGGAGCTCACGTTTGACCACAACCCAATTCAGATTGAAGTAAAAAATATGTCAAGGGAAGAAGATACACGGAAATTCACTTCTTATACAGACGCCGACTGTCGTCTCTGTAAGACACACCAACACATATCTAACACTCACTAATACTATTGACACAACCGCCCAACTGGAGGGTGTAGTCAGGAAGTTTACAAGGGTACTGCAGCATGCCAAACAGTGTGTTGCAACAACCATAACTATAGATCCTTACAACGAGGCGGTCAAACGAGACATTATGGAAAAGAACAGATTAAGACGGCGTTGGCAGCAAAATCGTGATGTCGACGTTAAGATCGAGATTATCGAATTGCAACAGCGGATTCGAGCTGCCATAACCACTTGGAGAAACAGGAAATGGAGTGAGCAACAAAATTTCAGAAAGGGAGTGCGTGAAGTACTTGGGTGTACGTTTAGACAAATGACTGACGTTCAACCGACATATTAACTAAATAATACGGACAGTATATTCCATGTCTAGGAGTCTGTACCCGCTCTTAACCAGGAATAGCAGACTGAGCAGACATAATAAAAAATTGATATACCGTTATTGTGGAGGCCGGCTCTTACATACGCGTCGTCGGTGTGGTGCAGCGCTTCGACAACGACAATTAAAAAACTTTCTGTTTTAGAACATAAATTTTTTCGCTTCATTTCAAATTCATCACGTTATACCTCCTTAAGAGACTATATACACCTTGTCACGACATAACGCCACTGGTGGACTATATCAAAGTTACAGCACAGAAATTCTATCAATTCAAACTTGGTGATAGCCCGCTGACAAACAACATTACTCAAATTAGAGAGCATAATGCACCATTTCGCATAAAACATACCACATGCCATACCAAGCGTTGCCCATCTTTCGGCAACATATATAGCCAATACTATTTATATCTTTAACTAAAAAAACTATCTAACACAATTTCCCATCTTTAAATTATCTCGTCCTCTTCTTCGTTTCTTTTTGTTAATTATTTGTTTATTTATTTTTGTTTGTTTCCAAATTCGTTTTTACTAATTACAATTTTAATTTAAAACCATCTTCAATGGACAGGGGCGAGCGTAGGTGCGTCTTTACTATGTACATACTTTGATATGCGATGTAAAGCAACGTCAGGCGTAGTTAGTAGTTGGACGGGTGACCGTTCCAACGAAGACCGCGTCCTCGCCTCACACATCTTCCAGCGGCTTGTATATCAGTGTATGCGCGGAAGCTATACAACCTTAGGCGAGGGTTGTATAGGAGATATATCATCCTTCGGAGGGGATGTAAAGCCGTCGGTCCCTTGTCTATTAAATGTTAGGCAAGTAAAAGATCCTTACTCTTCTTAAGGGAAGAGGTTCGGCAAAATTCGTGGTTGGGGGTAGCTCCTCTACAGGCGTCGGTGATAGGCCTCAGTAGCGGAAATAGGCCGACGTTAAATAAATGTATAAAAAAATAAAAAAATCTTCAATGAACGATAACTTTTTAAAGCGGTCTGAAATTCCCGCTCACTCTGGCTGAATCATTTGAAACGGGTTTTTTAGCTAACAATATTCCCGTAATTATCAACCTTTTATACCATCAGTCGTGATTATTTTTACACCATTTTATTTTATATTATATACAAATTATCTTAAGTTCCTCTTGTTTATCTGTTTTATGTTATTTACTTTTTAATTTGCTTTCTTGCAAAAGGAGATTGTATTTTTATTTAAATTTCTTTCATGTCCGACCTGGTCTCGTTCCATCTAGCTTTTCAACTATCATGGCGCTTCGCGCGTATATGATTGGCTAACATGGGCTATGAGTGCCCGGGACGGACAAATGTTGTATCATTCTAATTTTCAATAAATCTATGTTGTATTGCTGTATTGCATCGGTATCGCACCACCAGGTTCAAAGACTCCAGCACTGTCGAAGGAAATGGTTGTATGTCCGCATTTTTTCAATGTGTAACCCACTTCCGTACAAGCCTCTGGTTTCTGGAATTGGGGGTTGTCTAATCTCTGTTGTGTTTATTTTATCTAACGTGAAAATGTATACATCAAGCTAATTTTAAATTTATTTTGACATGATAGATAAGCTGGAACGTTACGGCCCTGATTTTTTATTAAGGAGGTTCTAAAAATTATGCCTATCTTTTATATTCTCCGGTTTCAGTAAAATATCATGAAGTATGCACGGTGAAAGGTATTACTCTAAAGTATTCCGCTTCCAAGCTGATAAATTTCGACACCATAAAAATATTTAATTAGAAGGGGAGGGACTATGATCCTATTTACATAGTATTCAATTATACACGGTATAATATACGGAATGAGCATGAAGTAGTAACGAGAAGAGAGATAAAAATTTATAAACCGAACTCCACCAAAAGAAAGATTTACAAAGACCACAGTTCCTATACTTATGATTCAAAAAGTTAAAGATATAGCGCTTTATGCTTGTTGTGTTAATATCGGGCTGCAAAATATTTTGTCGCAAAGCTGAATGTCCCACAATATGGGATGGTATATAACTGCGTTGGTTTTTACATCATAGCTTAAAAAATTGGGCATTTTCCGAGCAGGATATCGGCTAATACACTCCTCTTGCGAGGATAGTCACAGAAAATGAAGCTGTAGAGTAGTTATTTTGCTTTAATTTAAGCACAAGCAGAACCCTGTAGAATAGTTCCCTTGTTATCTGGAAGGAACGAAAAATTATGGAAATCGGATTTTTCAAGAAATAGTTCTCAATGTAAATTGTTATTAATATTGCACAGTACCTATAGAATGTTATAAAAATGACATTATATTTATAAATTTTATTTATTTATTGAATCACACATACATATTTATATGAGTCGTAATTGTGAAATAACCTAGCCCTCATCTTTCGGGTAGGTATCTATCGCCTACGGCTGAAAACCAGTTGTTAAAAACAGATTAAATTATTTTTATAAACGTAAATGGTATATTGGTATTGAGTATAAAATAAACGGTACTTGTGCATTATACTTTTTTAACATAACGGGTTTATACTTAATACCAATTACGTTAATAAAAAAAATGTTCTGTATACAAAGCTAAAAATTAAAAAACTGAAACGAAAATGTTCAGTTAACAATCGTCGGAAGCGAAGAGGTCAGGTGTAAGGGGCCCAACGTTTGTGACTCCCTGGCCCGCTCTCGGCCATTTTCGTGAATTCCGCCTCTATCTTCCTCTCTATAGTCCCCGGTCGCTATCTGCAATTTAGTACGCAATAACACAGTTCAGTGTGCTTGTTGAAACGGCCGTATTCAGATCAAACTGCGACGTTTCAATAAAAAATCTGCTGGCAGAAAGGGTGCTGAGGAGGAAGCTGCTCCTGCCAGAGATCAGAGCTGAAATGTTCTTCTCTCTGGAAATTTTGTCAGGGGAAGCCCTGCCTGAATACTCCTCTCTTAGCCATGGCTGAGTCGGATGAAGGAGACGACGTCGACGACCCTTTATCACTAGTACCAAGTAGTACACCTAATCCGACAACAGAGGAGTCTCCGAAGCCCCAAGAAGAGTCGTCTGAGAAACCTGGGCCTTCCAAAAGAACACGACTGTCTCGCTAAGTGCCTAAAAGTAAGTCTAATATTACATACCTACCCTTTCGTTGTAATTTATTATAAAGTTGATTATGCATTTCATAAATACTTATTTACATTGTGTTGTCTATTTCTGTTACAGGAGTCAGCTGAGGTCCCGCCATCACTTCACGTTCAACATTTCACGTCCCAGGTCCCCCAAACTATCAAAATAATTTTTATATAATTTTGATAAATTTATACCTTATTATTAATTGTACTCAACTTCATTTTGCATGATATAAACCATTTTCCACTGAGTTATGTCTTTCTTACCCTTTACAAAAGTCCTGCAATTCGTCAGGCTCCATTTCGTTAAAAATATGATTTCCTTAATTTTTCGTTCTTTCCAGATAACAAGGGAGCTGTTGGCCCTACAGGGTTCTTCTTATACTTAAATTAAAGTAAAATAGCTGCTCTACAACTTCATTTCCTATGACTTTCCTCGTAAGATGAGTGTTTTAGCCGATATCCTGCTCGGAAGACGGCTAAAACTGTAATTACGAACTTTTTGGAGAAAATGGCCAATTTTTGAACTGGTGTATTTTGGGAAGTATTGGACCTATGGAGCTGCAGTTGCACTCAAATTTAGCAAATTTTATTTACTTTAAGAATATATAGAACGACTTTTTCCATACGATGAACTTTTCAGAAGATATAAGCAGAAACTGAAAGAAATCAATTTCAAGGTTTTTCGAGCAAGACGCAGTTAGCACAGGTCTTTCGAAGCTGCAAACTTGGTTTTACGCTATTGGTATCTATCCTAACAACTTCCCAACAGTTCAGAACAGTGCAATTTTTTGCGAGCTAACGCGATTTTTGTGTCTACGGTGACTGGTCTATAAAATTTGCACCTTTTTCCATCTTTTTTTTTTTTAGTCAAGTATATCTTTACTGTTTAAATAATGGGTCATTTCATTAAGTTCCGGAACATTTACGAGGTTGCAAATTCAGATTTTGTCAGTTATTAGTGTCACAAACATTCGCAACCCGGTTTTAAGACTTTCGCAATTGTTTAGACCCCCATTTATTGTTAAACTGTCAAAATCGTGGCAGTTCCAGATAAAAAAAATGTGAAAAAATCTTCCGGGGTAAACAAAACCACCAGCTATTCTACCTTGAGCCCTCTCTACTACCCTATTCTGCCTATAAGCAATCATTTGCATAACTTTCGTAATTTTTAGTAAACAAAATATATCAAAGTAATAGTATATTACATAACGAGCACGGAAAGTGATAAATAACGGACAAGCGGGAAAGCAGGCAATCCCGCGAGTTCGTTAGACACTTTCCTGCGAGTTTTGTACGCTATTTTTCCCACGACCAAAAAAATGTCATTACTAACTCAAATAATTTTTATTTATTGATTTTTTTGTCATTTACAAAATTTAGAGTAATGGTGTTATTTTGACAATTACGAAATATGATTGGATGTGTAACTGCTTCATCACTCATCAGATTTGATAATGTGTGATTTATTTGGACATTTGTTTTGTTATTATAACTGGATTCTCTTACTAACTGTGCTGGAGTGTCCTGAAGTATTTCAGTTGTAGATTTCGAAGACAATTCGCCTGCAGGAGGAATAATTGATTGTAAAATTGTATTGGCAACCTCCATTTTATTGGTCACGGATTCATCAATACAGCTTTCGGCCACGGTGGTAGATTTCCATCCCCCGTGGCATTTAAGCGTGGTGATGTCTCCACCTGCGTCAACTAATATCGTTTCTGATGACCAGCGGAAGCAATGGCCAGTATATAAGTTCGGAGTTTCCAGGTGTAAATAGGTGGCGATTTCTTTTGGAACGAAACCAAAGTTATTAACACCTACTGGTTGTTTGGTGCACTGCTCGTTAACATCGGATGGTCTAAGCATATCATATTTCTTTATGTATTCATAGAACTTGCCAGTAATAGTAAATGAATGTATCTGTTTTATTTTGGTGTCTCGTATATGGATTAAAGCAGCTGATTTTAGGTGTTCAATATCGTTCATCTTCGGTTGAGCTAATTCGTGCTTACGGCATGCTCCGGATATGCCAACAATTAATGCTACCTAAAAGATTAATCAGATAAAATTTAACGAAAAATTTCTTTTAAAGTTACCTTTGTAAACAAATACTTGTTGTCTGGAGCATTAAGTAAAACCTGATAAATTTGTTCTGAAGTTAGAGTTTTCGATTTCTTCGGCTTATAGCCGTCTGATCTCTTTAAAAATGTCTTTAATTTCAAAAATTCGCTTATATTCACATTGTGGTACACGATAAGTGAGCTCCGTAGCATAGAATAATGCACCCATAAAGAATTAGGCCTAACCTACTCAGAGAGTTCTCCGACATATGCTAAGAGTACATTTTCTGAATAAGAGGACCTAATAGTCTTCACCGTTCCCCAATCCATGAACTGTTTATATGCTATTTTATACTCTCGAAATTTTTCTGGTAGTAACTTTTAGGAGGTATTTCAAGCTGCTTGGGTGATATTTGGTGGCGTGCACTCCACAGATGAATCACTTTCACTATCTTCATTCATTATTTGTAAAAATAATTGGATTTTAACGCAACTTCGCTAGAAAAACGCCACGAAAGCTAACGAACTGTCAATATTTTAGAACTGTCAAAAATCAAACGAGCCTACTAAATAGTAAAAATTTTAAATCTATAACAAACACGTTTGTTATAATAACAAACAGGTGAATGATATTGTCAACTTTCGTGGATACTTGATTGTACGGAAGCCTGTCACTTTCTTATATGGTCGTGGGAAAAGTAAATAAACAGCTATTTGCCATGTTCCGGTCATCGTAGCCCAAACCAAAATTTTTAAAATCAAAGTTTAGGCCAGCCACGCGCAGCCCAGCATTGACATGCTTCGCGGAAGGCACCTTGTACAAATTGAGGTGCCTACATCAGAATCAGAATTTAATCAGTGACAGTGCGTGAGTTTTTAAAAGGTGTAGTTTTAAGTTTTATTAAATCTGTTATCAGATATGTTTTAATTTTATAACCTAATTTAATCCATCTGCGATGGAAGGTGTTTGAATTTAACTGTTTCTAATTGTCTTTTAGCCGAACCAGTCCCATTCCACCCAACCCTGCAATCCTCCACCGCAAGCAACGCGGTGGTTGCACGGTATGTCCCGGGGTGGGTTCTCGGGAGGTAGATGTAAATTTTAATTGTTAATAAAGTTGTATTGATTGATTGGCCATCGTAGCAGGGTGCAAACTTGATAGAAGGTGTATAATAATTATAAAAATATTCCCCAAGGTTTACATAAATTTCGGATTTTTTTTTGCAATAAATTATTACAACTTTTTTTTATTAATTTAACAATGTTCCAGGGCGATAAAGGGGGCAAAACCCGGATTTATTATATTTTTACCTCCTCCAATGTTGCCTCAAAATTTATAAACTTTCGCAACTTTTCACTATCGAAATCCGTGGTGACTGGCCTGTTAGCACTAGAATCAGATGAAGTATCTCGTAAGCCTCAAAAAATCCAGGGACGGAAGCTGTATCAGAACACTTGTTTCATGATAAAATCGATAAAAACTCGAAAACGATAGATCTTACGCATATAGTGTATCTAATGAAAGTTAAGAGAATCAAATTTTGAATATGTTGGTGTATGTACAAAATCCTTTTGATAACGAGTGAATGGAGATAAAAGGGAAAAACCTGAAAAATTATCATTTTCAACTGCATTTTGACAAATAGCTATTATTTGATTATTAAAATTGTTGGTCAATCTTTCGATGAACAAAATAAATCTTGTGAAGTGAGGAAAATGATTATCGCACAAAATCGAGGTACTATTATTCATAGTTTATTATTATTTTTTTAAGTGCAACATTTCTTTCCTTTGACTGCACGCAGCGAGCAATATTTTTGATAGGTATATTTTTCCTTGCCGTCGTCCTTAAAGTGTTATAATTATTAAAACGGAAAAAAAGAAAGTCTATAAAAATAGTAAAGTATGACAAACTAATATTTATCATTATCTGTCAAAAGTTATTTCGATACAGATGATGATATACTATAGGGGAGCCAAAAAGAGTACATAGTAGAGCAAAAAATCAGCGTCAAAGGATTAAGCTGTTATTTAATATTAAAGCACCACCTCGTTCTACCATAGAAATATATTAAATTTTATCCGTTTTTGCCTCTTACCAGAAATGAAAATCACGACAAGGGCATTCTGTGTAATTGCCATAGTTTATCAAACGAGTTGAATGTGTGAACGTGTCGCATTTACCTAATAATTTGTTGACTGCCGTGAAATAGACGTCGAGGCAAGAATTCAAGCGATGAACGTCACAGATCGATTCTATAAATAAGACAATACTGCTAGAATCATGAAGCCCCATTAAACTGTACCTATTTCTGAAAAAAGGTTAATAACTGGGTGTCAAGAATTACTCTTTTTAACGTAATTAATGATTAAAAATTATGTTAGTATTAAAATTTCTTTAATGAGATCACTCGTGACGTGCATCGCTTGAATTCTTGCCTCGACTTTAGACCAAGTATTCGGGTAGCTCGTCATCCAGTGGCGCCACACATATATTTATATAGGCATATATAAAATAATAATATTGTTCATATTTAATCATTCAATATTTTCTTTAATATATAGAGACACCATAATATTTTAATTTAAGCCATGGTAGCTCATGCATAATTAACAGAATCCGAAGGCTTTCCAAATATTATATCTACACGCCCCAAGCTCTACTATTTAGTCTTTTCGGCCAAATTTAAGTATAAAGGGCTTGAGGTTTACGACTTTAAAGGGTCTCAGTTCCTAGAGGTAAACCATTAGTTTCATTTCTAGGCACTTCTAGGCATAAATGATTTGAGGTTTATCATTTTAAAGGATCGAAGTGTCTATAAGTAAAACAATAGTTTTACTTCATAAATTTCAAGCTATTTATACCTAGTACAATTAAAGGCATAAAAAGCCACATGGCCCACATATCAATTCTCAACAAATTAAATGTAAAATTGTAATTATAAAAGATCCGCTCAGCAGTTATTATACAAATACTTACTGCCCTAATTATACTTCGTAGAAATTATTATCTAGCCCCTTTTTTGGTATTTTATGAATATTGTATCATATAATATTTCATTTTTGTCAAGTATTTCGTACATTATAGTCAGTTTTGTCCCCGATCACCGTATTAGTTAAACTAGTGACAACAGTGCAAAATAACAAAATTAATAATAATAGATGGTCTCAGACTTCACTGTCCAGGTTTTTTAATAATAAAAAAAAACTAAATACACGAGAAACAGAACGATGAAAAAAAATGATTGGAGATTCTTATTTTCTTAATTTTGCATTATTTTCATTGCCTTCATTTTTGCACGGCATGCTAAAAATATGCACATCGATCGGCGTCGTGCAAAAAGAATAGAAAAAACTCTTGGGAACAAATAATATTATACTTGCCAGCTTGTGCAAGAATGCAAATTCAGATATGCACAGTAGTAGCTTAGTGGGTTAGTAAAATGATGCAACAAGTTAGGTGAAAAAAAAATTAAGTCTTATCACAAAAAAAAATTCGCCTTCGACGAGCTTGTTCCCACCAAGATTAATTTCTCGCTACTCTCGTCTAGAGCACGCAAAATATAGAGCTTACACTTACCACGTGGTCACAAATTGAACAATAACTAAGTAACTTATTCAGTAAATTTTTATAAAAAAAGAACAAACGGTAAACTTAAATACAGAATATTCACTTACCACTTGGTTACGATTGAGTATGAAAATGAACGTTTGAGACTGCCTGACACGCTACTATTACCGACACTTGTCTAGAGAAACAGACTAGTGATGCTGTGAGCACTCTTAAATATGGTATGAGCGTAGAGTGTAGAGTTAGAATAGCCTATTCTGACTCTATGGGGTAAATACACTTAGGGTTTGTCCACAACGGCGCACCGCAACTTAGTGATGCTGTGACCACTCTTAAATATGGTATGAGGGTAGAGTGTAGAGTTAGAATAGACTATTCTGACTCCATGGGATAGATACACTTAGGGTTTGTCCACAATGGCGCACCGCAACTTGTCCGGCCTATAGCGCATTGCTAAAAGGTCGAAGGAGCACAAACGTCGTGTTTTAATACTATCAGCAAGAACATCGTAAACTGGCTATAATTAGGTACATTTTCTAGGTAAGTATATTAACCTCACCACAATAAATTGTGAGAGGTTACTAAAATTGGTTCAAAAACGAAAATTGATATAACATCAAATCTTTAGGTTTTGAGGTCCTAGGAACCCAAAAAAGTGGTTTCTGAAAAATGTCTCTGCGTGTCTATGTGTGTTAGTAGGATGTCGCCGAAACTACTGAACGGATTTGAATGAAACTTTGCATGTGCGTTTCTTAAGTGCTCCAGAAGATCTGAAAAGGTTTTGGTTGAGATCGGATTACGTTTAGTGCCGTTTTGGCGCAACAAGTTGTTTATTTTGTAATTACTTACAATGTTCAATCAAATCATTGAAAAGCAATTAAAATTCCAATTTCAACGATATATCACACTTCCACCCTTTCGATTTGGTTTCCGTGAAAAAAATTAAAAACAAAGCAAATGTGAAGCACAGATCGCATTTCGCGTGACATGATCGATGTGCGTAGCCGTTACGTCGTAAAACTGGTTACGTCACGTGTATTCCTATTCAACAACAACTATATAGCTTTACTGTCGCATTTAATTTCAAATATTTTGAATTGGAGAACGGATTTGGATAAAAGTTTGCATGAGGGTTTCATTAATGTTCTAGAAGATCTGAAAAGGTTTTGGTTGAGATCGGATTAGGTTTAGCGCCGTTCTTTAAAATATATACAGAGACAAATCGAAGAATTACACTACAAATATTCTTCTAAAATCTAGTAAAATTACTGAAATGCAAACTAACAAATGTTTATTTAACAAAGAGTCATGAGCGATCGGTTTGCAATGAGCAAATTTTGTCGATTGTCATTTGTTCCCCGCGCTATATTTTAGTAGTTTGTCATCCGATACGTTGGTGTCATGTCACATATAAGATTTCGGCATATTTGCAACTTTTAGTGACTGTGTACAAGTGGATTGTCACAAACTTTAAAGGTAGGTGTAACAATAGCAATATCATATGCTTTTTTATAGATTATCACTTTACCAATTTTCAGTTTGTTGCTTTACGAATCTGTAATGTTTATGGTACCTAACTAGACTTTCTTAATTGTTCAAGTGATGTTAAACTTGTTAATAGGGTAATAGTATATTATTCAGCGAGCGATAATGTAGCAAATTGAATACTATATGTTATCTACGATTATAATAATTAATATTAAATTGCAAGTATACAGAAACATTATTTTTCTACTCCCTACATAGAAAACACTATTTTGCTCCCTCATTTCAGGGAGCAAAGTAGTACTTTTCCTCCCTCGGGAGGAAAATACTTTGCCTCCCTAGGGAGGAAAATACTTTGGCTTCCTCTGGAAGCAAACAAGTAGAAACTTCAAATAGCTGTAATGGAAGTGGAAGTTTGTTTATTTTGTAAACAAGAAGCAACCTTAGCAACGTTCCATGTACCTTGATTTTTAACAATATCTACTTATTTCAATACCTATTATAACATTTTGACATATTTGGTTTTTTGATTGTCATGCATAAGAAAATAAAATAAAATAAAATAAAATATATGTAAAACCAATGTAAAACAATGGTCGTAGAAAAAATCATATGTATTACACAGGAGCAAAGTGCCATTTCCTCCATTGGATATTGATGCCCTCCGCTTTTCTCTCTTGTCATACAAATAGCTATTACAAAATAATGTCAACAGTTATCAAAACTAATCAAACATGTCAAATCACCTTCCTTTCCTCAATAATAATAATGGACCTTTCCATTTCACCGTATCGGAAAGGTGATTGGCTGTATCTAGTGAATTATAATATGTAACACGCGTTTTTTTTTTTTTTAATCATTTATTTAACGTCGGCCTATTTCCGCTACCAAGGCCAATCACCGACGCCAGGGGATAAGCTCATCAGTGTCTGTGTAGGCACTGGGACCCCTAACCTGTCTTTTTCGAAAGATGGTGACGCGAGCAGATCCGCTCATCCACTATATCTCATCGACTTGCTGTGACCCGGTTTTGAACCCGGGCCGTCTGGGTGGAAGAACGCGCCACTGTCCATCCCACCACCAAGCCGACCTAACTCTCGTTTATAATCCACGTTATTTGTTTATGGATACTATTACTTGTTCAAAACCAGTTAATTATTGAATATATTTTAATCTTATATGAGTAGATAAAGAGATATAATAGTTTCAAATAGATTATAGCTATATTAGAAACTAAATCAGTTATTAACTTCTGGATGTGTGCTAAAATTGGAAATTTTATTACATATAACTTAAAATTTTAAATTTTATTTTTTCCATTTTTGGTTTCTCCTAAAAAAATCAAACACAGAAAATGATACGTTTCAAGTATTATTTTCTCGAATATTACAAATTACTTTTTGGGGACTTTACTTACGTTACTTTGCAAATAAGAAAAAAATAAAATTTAGTTCATGCACTGAAGAAGTTTAGTGGAAATTTATTTCAGTAATTGGGAAAATTATCTTAGCATAGTATCTTGATATCTTTTGATCATTCTTGGATCAAAGTAAATATTTTGGTTACATTCTGCTTGTAATTTTGTTATTTTTTTATTATTTTTTTTCACAATATTTGCTTTGTTGTCCGGTTAGCAACACAAAGTTTACATATTTTCTCTTTCTTTTGTTGTAAAAGATATTTGACTGATAACATTTATTTTCCTATGCACGAGACCACGAAGAGGGTTCAACTTAGGAAGATTTCTATTATATAAGATCTGACAGCAATACAACTTCCTTCCGCAATAATCACCATGTCTAAAGAAGTAGAGGCCATCAATATCTTCTATATTTGAAGAATATTCCAGGACAGCTATTAGCTAATGTGCCACCATGTTGTCCGGAAAACCGTTTTGGAGATTATACCTATCACCTCAACTACCAGCATAGGAAAGGTATATGTTCGTCTGTCTGTCGCTAAATTGTCTTCGAACTCAACAAGTCGTAGTACATTTCACTTGATCGTAATTTTTCATTAGAGTTAAATTGCATTCACTCGTTCAACTAATTAAAATAGTAGTAATTTTGATTTTTTTGTCAAACTTTTATTTTTAATATAGATACATACTTTAAACTGCTGTGATATTTGTTCCACATTTGATTGTGATAATATATTGTTTGTTTTGAGACAGTCTAGTTTTATTTCTCTGCTTGTGAGTCTGAAATTTCATAGTTTAAACCGCCAATCATATTCAAATTACTTTAATCTTGATTTGTTGAATTTAGCAGCTTAAATTCGCAGCTAATATTTATATTGGCTGCGTGGCGTCTAACGCTATCGTATAGCATTATTTTTGTGTTAACTGCTAGAACCAATCAAATTAAAAGATTTCAATTTTATTATCAAATTGCTCACTGAAAGTGTCCTGTTAGCAAATAGTAAGTCATAAACCAATTTGTTACGGTTTGTTAACTTTCAAAATCTATACTTACTCACACCCACCGTATAAACCTGAATAGCCAACAGGCATGATAGCGCCGAAACTGCTGAAAGAATTTGGATAAAAAATTTTAGTGCTCTAGAAGATCTGAAAAGGTTTTGGTTGAGATTGAATTACGTTTAGTTCCGTTTTGACACACAATCTAATGCTCTTTTTGGCTTCAAAGATTCACCGGGTGGGGAGGTTCCAGCCGCTTCCAGCAGCTGCCGATTTCTTTAAATAAAAATTTAATAGTATGCAAAAACACACAAAAGATGTAAGAGGCTAGAAATTTTAAAGATTTTCACATTTAGAGAATTTTGTAAAACATTTTTTTCTCCACTTCCATACTACATTGAATAAAACTATGCCTACAACTATAATATGCAACTTAATTGTTACCTCCATTACTAAAAACCTCTTGCAAGGAATAAAAGCATTTATTTATTAGGTGTTGTCTTAATTTATTTT
The DNA here is from genome assembly GCA_963675555.1 of Leptura quadrifasciata. NCBI lineage: Eukaryota > Metazoa > Arthropoda > Insecta > Coleoptera > Cerambycidae > Leptura > Leptura quadrifasciata. The sequence goes on from OY776676.1 coordinate 106,935,223, forward strand.
TAAAAGCAGAAAAACTCTGTTGATGTTTTTATATCAATTGGAAGTGTATTAAAAGAGAGATTATAATTATTATTAATTGATATTTGATTGGCCACACGAGTATTATACGAATGTTTATTTGAGCTTAATGTAAATTTATTTCTATTTTTATAGAGAAACACGACTGCCTCTAATGCAAAAATTTAAATTAAAGATAAGGTGTTATTTCCTATAAACACTGACCGACATGAATCTAGTGGCACGAGCGAAAACATGAAGCGAATTAATTTTCTTCTGTAAAATAAAGACACGTTTTTCTGTACCTACTGTAACGGTTCATCTTTTATCTTATGTAAATTTAGCGAAATATTAGTAAAATGTCATGTTTAAATCGGTACAAACAAAGCGGTAGCCGCGCGATCTATTCAATTCAAGTCAAAGGCGATGATTTGTGCATTTTTGGATCCGAGACCCTGATTGGTTAAGATATTTATGGGGCTCGCCGACAGCAGCAAGGCGGCCCCGCGATTAAAAAATGGTTAAAAAGAAGAATTGCAGCCGTGAAGTAATATGTAAAGTAGAGTTAGTTACTTGTAGAGTCTGGCGATATTACTTTCATAAGTTCCAGTTCAGCGAGAAGTTTTATTTGGTTAGTGAAAGTCGCCATGTATTTCCGATGTAAACGGCAAGTCTGCCATACTGTACTGTATTATCAAAGCGTAAGCCTTAGAAACTTTCTAAGTGAACTAAAGAGTTTCTGATGGAGTGACCCTTGTCTAGTGCGCACACCCTTAGTAAATTAGAGGTTAATTAGTACATTTTCGAAAATACGCCCTCCAAGTAGAAGATTTTTGTCAGTGCCAAGTTATTACCTCAAGTAACAAAGCGCAACGTAAATTATAAGTACGTTCTAGTTAGGTTCCACGAATGGTTTTCGGCTTTTCCAAAAAATAAAATCCGTGGCGCCCAACATTCCTCTCTAGATTTGGACTTTAAGAATTATAATTGTGTGTTAATGTTGGAGTATCTAACTGAGTTCTGATTCCGGTGATACTCCGGATTTTGTTGATATTTGTAAATTACCTTTGTTGCTGTAAAATTACATGTATTAGTTTAGTTATTTTTCTATGACTTGATTGATACTTGATTGGTATTTGAATACCGTAGATTTTCAATAACTCTTGATTTGCTTTTAACCTTAATGTATTTTTATGTTCCATGGCCTCAGGGTCATATATTTTATTGCAGTAATATAGGATTCATTTTACATTGTTTGTGTCTCATTAATCCAGTTTTCCCTCACATCCTCTGTTGAGCTAGCTAGAGCCGTTTAAGTAGAAATATTCTTAAAGAAATTTAGAGTTAAATTATAAGTTGTTTCACTACACAACAGAGAATGATTAAATATCTCATGTAAAAATACACTGTAATGAAGTCATTTTTGTTTTGAAAGACCAAGTATATTTTAAATAATGTAGAGTAAATTGGGAAGGAACCGCTTTCAAGCAATTTAATTTCAGGGAAAGATTATTTTTAAAAGTTATGAGATAAACATTTGGAACTCACTAATTCTATTTAGATGAATAAATATTAAACTAGGGCCGATAAAATTCAGTTCTTTTCAAGTACCAGGTAACATTTTAATTATAAACTGATTGCAAGTAGTTTAAACCGTGAGAGTCAATTGTTTAAATTAGCTAACGCTCGAAATAATCAATATAAACCGAATTCAAAAATAATAATTCGATTTAGAATTACAATTACTAATATTGGGGCTATTAAATTCGTTCTGTTTCTGAAACCATATAAATATTTTATTTGCAAACGATCCAGAAATTATTGTTTACATCAATTGACGCTACCGGTTATAATTATGTTGCTACATCGTCAATTTACGACTGCCTGGCCCACATGTACTCGCGCAATGTGCGTCCGACAGGATGAATTCTAGCTAAGCGCGGGGAAATCTTGCCTAGGCCCTCTGCTAAAGATATCTTTGGTTTCCTATTCAAGACCTATGACCAGTCGACTTTTGGTAATATTTCACTACTATGAATTTATATTTATTTTATATTTATATTTATATATATTTCCGATATTTTCTGTAAATAATTTTTAATCTGTCAACTTGTACCTTCAGCAACTTATAGCAATTTTCAATAAACCGATCGTGTCTAGTAAATCCAGGAAGATATTTTACTTTGAATAATACCTTCAGAGGACGCTGCCTTTAAGTGGGACATTCCAGAGGTATACGACGAAAATTCAGTCAGAGACGCTGCCTTTAAGTGGGACACTCCACCTGTTTTTTGATATTTTTAAAGTAGATTCACAGGGAATTTTCAGCGAAATTCTCAGTCGGGGATGCTGCCCTTAAGTGGGACACTCCAGCTGAGACGTACCATTTTATTTAATAGTTAAACATTCCATCACCAGGTTCACCACGTCAAGTTCGCAAAAGTAGCCACAAGCCCAATTGTAACGTCATCAGCATATAAAACCAATTTAATGTCTTTATTTAAATGCATTTCCAAATCATTTCATCAAAAATCCAATCTTTTAGCGTCGTCATTTTCTTCAAGAGTGTGTCCAAACTTTGATTTATATGGATGATATTTATTGATCTTGAATATTTTTGGTATAACACTTTTAGAAATTCCAATTTGCTCAATGAACTTATCGCAATTAAAGTGCCAGCATCACCTTCATTAAACTCTTTTATTTTTTCTTTACATTTAATACGTTACCAGTTCTCTTAAATTTGTCGACTATTTTTTAATACCCCTATTGTTACTAGTATATCTTGCCAACGTTCATTGAGTTCTTCTACGATAGCCTTATAGGAATGTGTATTTCTCAATCTGTAGCACTGAGCAATGAATATCTTTTGCTCTACTGCAAATATAATTTCTAGTTAATAATTATGATACTGATCTGACAGCTATTATTAATAATTTAACGAATAAACACGTACACACATGTGTGTTTCATAAATGAATTGATGAATGTGCAGTGATAGTTTTAGAACATAAAACTTTCAAAAATTAATATCCTTTCCTTCCAGGAAAATGTGCATATTTTCATGCCGTTGATCTTCTTTTAAAAAAATATCGCAAAAGTTATGTCAAAGTAAATCAAAATTGTATTTGTGCGAAGTATTGGGAGTACATTGGAAATATATCATAACATATAGGACAAAATTATAAATAGTACACCCAAAATTGCTATGATACCACACAATATAATTTCTATTCTAAATTTAATTGTCAAAGTCGTAAGTTCGTATTCAATGAAGGAAGCACATATAGAAACACATAAACAATAAAACAAATTCAAATCAACTGAACAATGTATTGTGATAACAAATATATCATACAATGAACAAAATAAAATTTCCCTATCTAGTTAAATAAACTCACTATAATTCTAAGATTAAAACAATTCGAATATAATTAAGTTTAAACTAAAATTTGTTTATAAAAGTGAAGTTAATTGTCAAAAATTTTCAATTTAAAAATATTTATAATTATTTTTAAACCACTAATTTTTCGATTGAATATATAGTAAAAAATGGTGAATATAAAATTTTATATACAGTTTGTTACAACCTTTTTAGTACGCGTAGTGAAGTATTAATTCCAGCCTCACAGTGTCACTTATTTGCAACGTCCAGTTACTATCTCCTGTGCTCTTATCTTCCAAATTCGATACCGATTTCTACTAGGTATCGTTTTCTTGACCTTAAAATAAAGTATTATTATTCTTCTTTCATCCTACTTGTCAAAATCTTGAAACTGTTTTTTTTCCGTTTCTTTCATGAAAATTCTTTACCTAGGTACTTTTCTTTCTTCGTTTCACTTTTCTCCAATTAAACCAACAGCAATCTATTCTCTATGTTATTCTAATATTTTTTTCTTCAAAATTTTCTAACCCCATCTAATTTTCAATATTCTTGTTCTTTCTATCATCCACTTGCAACCCCCTCCTATTTTTCCACAATCTCCTTTATATTTTCCCTTATATAAAATCGCAAATACCAACTTGAATCTTTCATGACATAAACTTAACATAACAAATTGGTTTCTTCTCTTTTCATTTAATCATCACGTGACATTGAGCCTTTTTTTCACTTTTATCAATTTCCCGCACAAATTAATTAAAAATCTTATATCTACTTATATATTAAATGCATAAACAGTACAACAATAATTTAGTGCATTTATTTAAAATAACTGATTTTATTTATCGTTAAATTATGTTGCAAATCTATTTCATCTATTTCATTTTTCATTCTTTATATTATAAACACATATATCTGTCTTTAACGGTTGAAATACAAAAATTGCATGTATTTATTGAAAATATCTGTCTATACCTTGGTACTTTATCAAACAGAACAAATAAAAGAAAACCGAAAACATGCATGCAACTCTCTACTCAGAATAAAATGCATCTTAATGACAATACACAACTCAAATGAACCTGAATGTGTTCTTTACCTTAAGTCAAGTGATTGTCACGTCATTATTTACATAACATTAATAAATCCTGAGAATTAAGGGAAACCATTTCCCTCGAATACATTGATTCGATGCGGCATCCGCATTTCTCCAGCCATGTAGGTACTATCTGAAGGTAATTAAAGTTTTTTTTTTTTTAATACATTTATTTAACGTCAGCCTATTTCCGCTACTGAGGCCTAACACCGACGCCTGTAGACGAGCTACCCCCAACCAGGAATTTTGCCGAACCTCTTCCCTTAAGAAGAGTAGGGATCTTTTACTTGCCTATCATTTAATAGACAAGGGACCGACGGCTTTACATCCCCTCCGAAGGATGGTATATCTCCTATACAACCCTCGCCTAAGGTTGTATAGCTTCCGCGCATACACTGATATACAAGCCGCTGGAAGATGTGTGAGGCGAGAACGCGGTTTCCGTTGGAATGGTCACCAATCCAAGTACTAACTGCGCCTGTCGTTGCTTTACATCGCATACTGAAGTATGTACATAGTAAAGACGCACCTACGCTCGCCCCCGTAATTAAAGTTCATATCCAACATGGCTAGGAAACGCGCTTAGGTTGTAATATGTGTATAAAGTTTATTGTTTTAATCATTGTGGAAACTCGTTCAACGTACGGTTCATTGCTTTTCATTGCGGAAATAGTTAAGGACTAAAAACATTGCACTTAAATTTTTTTCTCTTCAAATAAAAATGCGATTAATTAATTAATTTATTTATTTCTATAGACTATGCCAAATTCCATCAATGTCATCATCATCATAAACATTTATTAATTTTTTTAAGTCCAAGTTGCTTAAATAGCTGAACATTTTGTCGACAATAATATGAGGTAACTCATATCCAAATAGGGAATTGAAAGATTTTATGCTTGCTTTTAACAACCACTGCCTTTCTTGTCCTTCTTCAAACTGATTCTTCAGTATGCCGGCATATATTGGAAAAATGTCCATACACACAATGGAGTCGAAGGCTGCTACTATGCTTTCATTTCCTGCATATATTCCTAATTGGTGCACGCTTTTCATTAAGATGTCGTAAAAGGAAACGGTAGTATTATGGATTTTCTCATTTTTCATTTTTTCGATTTCTTTTTCGCAGCTAATATAATACTGTTTTAAGCTGGAATTCGAGCCAATCGTTTGTAAATCAGTTTCATTTACAAATAGATTGTCCGCCTTTAATTTTACCATGTGTCGGATAATAATCTTGGTAATCCTTGTATTATAAATATTGGTTCGAATGTCATCTAGTCCTACTCTTCCATGATATAATAAGTCAAGCGCTGTGGGATGTAACTCGTCGGTATTGTTTCTTATAATATTACTGTCATTCTGTAGAAGAGATTCTAGAGTATGTACGTACCCAAATTCACAAGCATAGTAAAGTGCTGTCTTGCCACTTGCATCTATAGAGTTAACATCGGCACTATATTTTACCAACATTTCCATAACGTATGCGTGACCCATGATAGTTGCATAATGAAATGCAGTTGTTCCATCTTCTTGCTTGGCATTTATCATAGCCCCTTTGTTTAAAAGCATTCTAGTAATTGTTACATCTCCGCATTGAGCAGAACTATGTAATGGCGTTATACCTGGGGGAAATGAATAACTGGGATATATTGTTCTCAAATAATAATCAGAGCTAGCTCGTTCATTTGGACAGTTACAGATTTTACTAAAACAATCAGCTCTACGAGCAAATAAACTAAATTCTTTTCTAACTGTATCTCTACAATTAATGTCAATATTGCATTGTAAGAGAATTCCAACAATGTCTATGGATCCTGTTGTAAGGGCAATGTTAAGTATGTAAGTAATATCTTCTTTACTATTATCTTCAATGTTGGCTCCATTAGCTAAGAGCAGTTTGGTGATTTTTAAATGAAGATTTTTAATGGCGTAAAATATGGGGGTCCTCTTGTATCCATCTTTAATATTCACATTAGCACCATAATTTATCAACAATTCGACAGCTTCCTCTTGTTGATAAACAGTTGCCGTATGAAGAAGCGTATGAGGTTCTTCAGGCGTATACTTCATATTAACATATGCACCATGATGCAATAGAGCTTCAACTGTCGTCAAATGTCCACACACAACGGCAGAGTGCAGTAACTTATTGTTATTTATGTCTTTGAATTTGAAATTAAAACCATATTCAAGAAGCCTTTCAACAATTTTTTTGTATATATTGCCATTTTTATCTGTAGAATTATAAAAAGAACTTGCATTACTTTCGTTGGTGATATCGGGACAAAACTTTAAAATCTCATCGATAATGTCTAAGTAGCCCATTTCAACAGCATAATATAGTGCAGTCTTACCACTCTCATTGCAGGCACCAACGTCGGCTCCGTGGTTCAAAAGTAGTTTTACGGCGATTCTGTTTCCCGCTTTAGTAGCTATATAAAGCAGAGACACATTATCCTTGGCAACTGAATTAACATTAGCGCCATTGTTTAAAAGTAACTCCACAATTTTCAAATAGTTTTTTTTAGAGGCAATGTGAAGTGGTGTTACCCCATCAACGTCATTGGCGTTAACACAAGCACTGCGATTTAAAAGTAATTTGGCCATTTCTATTTGATTATTTTCAACAGCGCGGTGAAGTGGAGTTCGACCACATTTGTCTTTAGCATCAATTTGACCATTTATATCTAAAATATTTTCGACAACTTCAGTATAACCATAGGCAGCAGCATAATGAAGCGGTTTAACAAATTTATAGCTGCTGTTAACTTTAGATCCGTTTAATACCAGCAGTTTAATAATTTCTCTATGGTTATTTCTGAGGACAACAAGAAGTAAATACTTTTCTGGCCATTTTTCTTCATAAAATGTGGAAATTGAATTAATTAACTGCTTTGCCCCCGTTAGATTTCCGAAACGAACTGCAGAGAGTAATCTGTGGTCCTGATCCATCTCGTATTCAGTTTTTCTCACCTTCACCTTAAATGGATTCATACATCTTCTCTTCTTCCTCATAAAATTGGACACTTTAGAGGTCCCAGGTAACTTTCGTCGTAACATTTATGATATATTGTAATGACTAATTGTATTTATTTTGTCCCTGTGATTGGCCTGTAAAAGTTAAAAAGGAATGATTGTAATACTTGTAACGTGAACACATAATAGCATATTATATTAATACATTTAGCATTATATAGCGACTTTACTATATACATATTTTTATATGCGATGTAAAGCAACGTCAGGCGTGGCTAGTACTTAGATAAATGACCGCCTTAAGTGTTATTTATCTCATAAGAGATAGAAAATTTTTCAAAATCTTTAAAATTAGTTAAATAATTCATTCAAATGCAATCTGTCAAACTAGAAAAAAAAGTAGCCTTCACACAATTTTCACTCAGAAATCACACGCTTTCACACAAAATTCTGAAAAAGTTCACACCGATTCAATAATTCACAAATAATATAAATTCACTCTTAACAGCCTCCAAACATTTCAATTAGTCATTCTATGACTCAAACCTTCCAAGAGATTACCCTAAAAATGCCATACCCACATCATTCCAATCAACATTAAAATAAATTTCCATTCCCCCAGTAAAATTATTTTATTTCATTTCCGTAAACTCTTTATAAGATATTTTCTGTTCAAATTCAACCGTTCACTCGATCTAAATCTTTTAATGTCAAACTCCAATTCGTCTATATTCAAATATCCAAGCACATCAAAAACCCACACACCGTTTCCAATTCGATATAAAAACTTTCTTCCCAAACATAACCTGTGTATCGAAGTGAATTGAAACACGTTATCATTCATTACAGAGATCAGATAGCACAAATCTCAACTTCATTTCAACTATTTGTACAGAACCTTAACATGGGCAAACCAAATTTAATAAATTACTTTCGACAATTCGACAATCGAGTGTAAGAGCAGTCTTTCTAACTGAACTCCGCCAAATAAAGCCAATATTATTATTTTATTATCAATTTTCCTCAATAACTCAAAAATCGTTTTACTATCAAAAAATCCCCCATTTCAATACCAAACCATCATACCTCTTTCCACTTCAAATTCTTATAGTTTCCTAAAATTAAAAAAACATGATGCAATATTGCGTAATCGAAGCCCGCACGGAATAGAATGGCTGGCTCCAACTCCAGACCTTTCCAGACCTCTGCACACAAGTCCCCATCGACAGAATGGCCGAGCTCAACACACTCGGGCTAAGTCAGTTTTCCGTTCTGTTTCGATAAACTATTCGAAACTATAACAAAATCCGAAACATTTTGCATGAAAAGCGCGCTTCATCTAAATACGCCGTTGGAAGAGGTTTGTATACATTAAATCACATTTTCGCTCTACGGAGCGTTTTTTATGCAAAAATATCCGAAACTCACCAAGGAGTGTAATTTTAGAAAGTGTAGTAAATGTCTCTGCACAGAGACGTACTGTCGCCCCGGACAAAAATTTTTAGAAAGTATAACGAAAACCGACTAACCAGAAATTTCGAAAATAAAAACCTTTTTACGAATCCACGTTGTGCAGCACTGCAACTCATGCGTTGTGTTAAATATGAGGACACGTTCTCTAGTCTGTAGTCAAAATGTTTCGAGAGTTTTAGCGAAAATAGCCCTTAGCGTCGAGGGTGTCCTTTCATTTTCTAGCAGTCGATTTTCACGGAAAAATGATGGGTTTTACGCGTATTTGCCCTAAACCGGTTCCTCAGTGATTCGGTGGCAGAAAAGTATCTTTACCATGTACTCAGATGTGCATGAGACCGCCTTGCCTGAACGTATGAATATATAATTGCCACAATATAATTCAAAGTCGTTACGATTCAAGCATTTTTAAGCTTCAAGGAGCGAACTAAATTGATGTTGAACTGAAAATACGTCAATAGACAGGCAAGCAAAAGCCCACAAAAATTATAAACATTGAACTTTTTACTGAATCTTTTTGTGTAATTGTTAGCTATAAACCGCATATTGGATGGTAGTTGGTTACATTATAAATCGTTCCGTTCCTCACCAGGTGTTGTACACGGGCCAGACTACAGTTGTTACTCATTTTCTTGAACTTTTTGTAAAAACGTCAATTTTTAATAGATTTAATATATATATTTTTGAACTTTATATTGTCTTTTTCTTGTGTTTCAAAATTCTTTTCAGGTTTAAATTTAAGAAAGTGTTAGTATTTACTGTGTTAAATTTATAGTGTTACGACGTTCAATTGGTACCATCAGTGAAGCAGTTAAGCAAGAACGAACAGTCAGTATAGATTTTTGTATTATTCTGTTTGAAATCAGTCGCTTCGAACTCTTCAGGTGAACATTATAATATCCTCTTTAGGAAGGGTATTAAAAGTCCTTCAGACGTGAAAAGATGGATCGTTCACATGCTCTTGAGTTAGTTTCTGTATTCCGCGAGTGTAGCCTCTAAACCCCAAGTGTTTAATTCTCATCCGATCAACTATAATCACCAAATACCCATAATTGCTTCCTTGGAAAATGCCAAGTAAAGCATAGTTTTTCTGCCACCGCGCAAATTAGATTTTCAGTGAACTTTTTTCAAACAATTTATAACAATTTATTTTATTTTATCTCTTATTCATTCATTTACCGATTATCCCCAAGTCAGAATTTCGTGTCGAGAAATTTACTTTCTGCCATTTGTTAATTTTAATATAAGCTAAACGTTGACGAATTCTGCTATTACGATTTGGTCACGATTTAAACAAAAGTGTTTTATTTCCAAGAACTATAATATACAGGGTGAAGTTTTGGCCCTGACCAATAAAAGAACTCTTTAAATCAAAAATTTCTAATTTCGTTTAATGAGAAGTGCTATAATTGAAGAAAAGTGATATACAGGGTGAAGTTTTTTGACCCCGCCAAAAATATTAAATTACATAAAAGTAAATTTGGACAATTTTTAAATACATACAGAGCAAAGCCGATCGAAAGAGACTTTTACAGCGTGTAGTTGTTGAAATTGTCCGACATCTTAAGAGCGAGCTCCCCGACTTCAAATTCAAATAAATTTTGTACGCGCGGGCCTTAAGCGTCTCTACTAGCTCCGAAACTCCATTCATCATTTTTTTATCTCAACGTATGAGGCTTGTTCGTGTTCATAAAGAAGGAGGATTAATTTTTTATAAGGGTGTCAGTGACTTGGGTCCAAGAAAACCGCGATATCGGCCGAATTCTCAGGGTGAGGTTCTAGGGGGTGAGTAAAAAAACGAGTCAACGAAAGGTTTATTAATAGCTTATATTACTTCACTTAAAATGAAAACGTATATACAAAGAAGTATTTACTATTGTTCTAGTAACCTATCACTAATAGTAACTATGATTCTAAGGAGTTGAATTAGGCTACAGCTAATATACTACTCCAAGTTCCAGAAGTTATTATAACTACGCCGGTTGATCTTCACAACATTTGGACTAAATGTGTTTTATCTTCTTTATAACTATAATTTGTTGACAATTGAATAAAAGCTAAAGTTAGTCTCGCGTTTTTTAAATATTTTATTAATATTACTACAGGTCGTGTGCCTAGAACGTGCCTCATAAGGGTGCCAGTGAATTACCATTTTTTGCTCGCTTTGGAACTAGTAGTTTCCTCTTCGATCGATGCATGGAGGCTGCGCCTACCCAAGTCATTTCCCAAATTAAAAACCTCAACCCAGAAAAAGCCCTCGGTGAAATCTTGACCACAAACGTCAATCGGGGTTAACTTTCAGAAATAGTCTTCCTTGACCTCGGGAAGGCGTTTGATAAAGTGTGGCATCCCGGATTGCTATATAAACTCCACATAGCGGCTACTCCGATTTGTGTTACTAAGTTAATACAATTATATATTTCAGATCATTAATTCCGAGTAGCAAATCCAAGAGGAATACTCCAATCCCTTCCCTATCTTCTTTGTTCCGAAACGATATCCCATCCCGAAAGACCACAGGCACATCTACGCAATTTACGCAGATGACGCCGCCATAATAGGCACCTCACGAAACCTAGATTAACTAACTGGACTACTACAGCGACAAACAGGCAAAGCCACAAACTTTTTTTAAAAATGGGGACTCATAGTAAATCCTAACAAATACACAAACCCTTATGGCCACCAAACGTAAGTCAGCCACTACTCCTCAATCAAATACCAGAATATTAACAGGGCCTCGGAAACACTACAATCAGATTATTTCAACTATGAAAATATTTCTATTGACAGCAGAATCATATCTACAATCAACAATAGCTAGCCTAGCCTAAAAGTTCCAGCGTCTAACCTGAACATGCACAGCGACGGCATACAGATGTCCACCGACATGGATAGCGTCCAGTACTTGCACTAGTATAGTAACGAAGCAAGAAGTAGTTATTCAAGTAGTTGTGCATAATAGTGTGGTAATAGTAAAGTAAATTTAAAAAGAATAGTGACGTAGGGTTAAACTTTTTTTCACTGTTCACTTCACATACCAATAGGGAACGTAAACTAGTTATAACTTCGCGTCGGTTAATCATAGAGCCATCATAGTATTTTCACGAACGACGGGGTTGTTTTCATTATATTTTATGCGAAAATAGGCTTTTATTTATTGACATCCTACAACTCGATACTAAGGGCATTAGCTGCTATATAGCAACAACGTCTCAGGATACGTGACCAAACTACATAAGTATTTGAGTAAGTTTCACGTTGAGCTTGCTTTCGCCCGTCATAGTTAATTCTTGTTATAAATTGGTTTGGTATTAACTGCTTTGGGTATCTGCTCATTAATTAGTATATTTACTGGTCTTATATACTCCCAGAAAAATAAATAAACGTTTTCCGCCCTCCAAGTCACCCGAACGATCTTCCTAAGTCTAGATATGTCTGAATAAATGAGACGGGGCACTATAGTTTATAGTGGGATCCAAACCACTTCTTAGGGATAATCTATATTTGAAAATTACTTCACAGTAAGTGGAGCTCGAACCCACTCCGCTAGGTATGCTTAGAGAGAAAGTTAGACGCGTTAACCTACTGAGCTATCACTGATAGAAATAACTAGCTTTGGTCTCATTTTACTCAAAAATATTTACACCCGAAGTAATATAATTATGCAGACACATTCATTTGATACGAATCATTTTACAAATTGTTCGTATTCTCAGGGACTTTTAAAAAACGATTTTTTATTGTAGAATTACCCTACTCTTAATTAATTATTCATTAACTAAAACTTGCTATGATTTATGCATTTATTTTTGACAAACGTTTCGGTGTTAGTTTACACCTTTTTCAATGCCGCATACTAAAATTATTTTTTGTTTTAAATTTACCTCTTTTTAAAAACTTTTATTAAACTTGCAGTATTTGTCCTTTGTTAGTTAGTTTGTTTATGTCAAATCTTGCAATCAAAATTTCGATTAGTTCTAATTAAGCTAGAGATTTAAAATTTTGCACGTGTATAGGTCCGGTGACAATACACTTTAACATTTTCGTATAAGAAAAAACAAGGCGGACGACCGTTTATGATCCGATTCGACTCAAAATCGATATCTGAGAGTTTTGCCGCTTATGAATTTCTAGTCAAGAATTTAGTTAAGGATAGCGACCTCAAGATGGCGGATGACTTTACAGTTTAAGATCTGATTCGACTCAAAATCAATATCTGGGGGTTTTCTAGGTCGTGGATTATAAATTTTTAATCAAAATTCAGAGATTCAAAATGGCGGCGCCAATATAACTGACTACTTGTGTCATTTAGATCCAAATCGATCAAAATCGACATCTGGGGATTTTTGGGGTGGTAAGTTACGAATTTCTAGTCAAAAATTTAGTTCAAGATGGCGGACGACTTTACCGTTTATGATCCGATTTCAAAATCAATATCTTGGAATTGCAGCATATCAAAAGACTAAAAAGTAGAAAATAAAATTATATTAGAAAATACTTAAAAAAAAGCTTTTATTTAAATGCTCTAAAAAGTAGAAAATAAACTTTGAAGTAAATCAAACCCATCATTTTGTTACATTATATAATTTTAGAATGTAACAAAATGATGGATTTGATTTATTTCAAAGTTTATTTTCTACTTTTTAGAGCATTTAAATAAAAGCCATTTTTTAAAATATTTTTTTATATAATTTCTTAACATAAAATTAATAAAAATAACATACCTTAAAACAATTTTTTTTTAACGGGGCACTAATTCACTAGTTTTCCTTTTTACTGTTGGTTCTTATCGTTGAATTTAGAACTGCTCGCTCTGATACCCGATGCTAAACTGAAATTCATTTATGTTTGTCGTATTTAACTATTACTTTTATGAGTGAAAATCTGAGCCCTTCGGAGAAGTCTTAAATTGTAATAAATAACGTAATTAGGATTTCTGGACCTTTATATACAGGATGGTTATAAATAACATCAGGGTTGTATTATCATATTTAATGATTTTAACAGGTTATTGTAGATTTTGCTCAAGTTTTGTGTGTCAGTTTTGTCATTAATGATGTCTGAATGTTTTTTATTTCGATCATTTCGAAAAAATATGACTTTTGTGCAGAGAACTGACTTTAGCAGTTATAATTACATGTCGATTGAATGAGAAACAGGTGTATATAGGAATACTAAATGCGCACTGGGAGATACACGAAAAACTTTTTAAATTTTTGAAATTTTGAAATTAGACTAATTTCATTTACTAAATTATTTTTTAAACATTGAAGCGTTCTCGTCATCGGCCTTAGGGCTACTAATCAACGAGATATTATTATTACAGAAGATGTTTAATCTGAATACGGTTTTTTGCATTCCTGGACGACATGGAATATTTACACCCATTTGAGGTTAATGTTTTATAGGTTAAATAAATGACTGTGATCGATTCAGGTTGAATTATCGTGTGTTTGGCCACCCGACAACATTCTCTCCTGCGCTGTATTCGAGGTAAATATTCTACAATTTGTCTACGATATACTAATCATAGATTCTGCTCTTTATTAAAAATTTCCGATTTATAAACATTACAAGTCTTGTAATGGTTGTAATTTTATAAAGTATCAGTATTATTATGAAATTATTTTCTTTGTTAAATTTACGTTTTTTTTTACATAGAATTGATAAAAATAACATACCTTAAGACATTTTTTTTTAACGTGGCACCAAACCACTGGATTTTTCCCTTCTTATTGATGGTTCTTATCGTTGAACTTAACTACTAGATCTGATACCCGATGCTAAACTGAAATTCTTTTGTTTGTCATATTTAACTATTAGTTTTATGAGTGAAAATCTGAGCCCTTCGGGGAAGTCTTAAATTGTAATAAATAACGTAATTATGTTTTCTGGAAATGAATTGACCTTTATATACATGGTGGTTATAAATAACATCAGGGCTCTATATTATCACATTTAATGATTTTTATTTTAACAGGTTATTGTAGATTTTGTTTAATTCTGTGTATCAGTTTTATCATTAATGCTGTTTGAATATTTTTTGACTTTTCGATTTCGATGATTTCCCGTTTATCAGTGTGTGTTTCTGTAGCCAATATTTCTGTTTTGTCAAAGTTGAATTTGTGTTTCATTGTTTGTGTGCGTTTAGTTAAGTGCTGTTTTGTTGAGTTTGTCGTATATATGTCCTTGTATTCTTTTCTAATTATTGCAAGGTTTGTCCTATGTATACTCTGTCACATTTATTGTTAAATAACACGCCAAAACCTTCGATAAGCTTTTCGAAATTGTAACAAAATCCGACTTAGGAAACATTTCGCATGAAAAGCGTGCTTTACGTAAAAATGCCGTTGGAGGGAGTTCTTATATTTTAAATCACATTTTATCTTTTTATGCCAAAATCTTGAAAACTCATCAAGAAGTGTAATTTTAGAAAGTGTAGTAAATGTTGCTGCACGGGGACGTAATGCCGCCCAAACCACCAAAATTTAGAAAGTGTAACAAAAACCCTTTTACGAATCCACGTTGTGCAGCACTGCAACTCATACGTTGTGTTAAATATGAGGACAAGTTAATCCAGTCTCTAGTCAAAGTATTGCGAGAGTTTTGGCGAAAATTGCCTTTGACGATTTTCTAGCAGTCGATTTTGATGGGAAAATGATGGATTTTAACGGGATTTGCCCTGATTCAGTGTCAGAAAAGTATCTTTACCATGTACTCAGAACGTGCATGGGACCGCCTTGCCTGAACGTATGAATCTATAATTGCAGAATATAATTCAAAGTCGTTGCGATTCAAGCATTTTTAAGCTCCGAGGAGCAAACCAAATTACTATTGAATTGATAATACGTGAACAGACAGGCAAGCAAAAGCCCACCAAAAATGTATAAACATTGAACTTTTCTTGAATCTTTTTGTGTAATCGTTAGCTATAAACCGCACATTGGATGGTAGCTGATACATTATGAGTCGTTCCGTTCCTCACTATGTGTTGTACACGGGCCAGACTATAGTTTGTCAATACAATTTTCTTGAACGTTTTTGTAAAGCATGATTTTTTAAAGAGATTTAATATACATTTTTTGAACTATATATTGTCTTTTTCTTGTGTTTTCAAAATTCCTTTTCAGGTTTAAATTTAAGAAAGTGTTAGTATTTACTGTGTTAGATTTATAGTGTTACGACGTCCAATTGGTACCATCAGTGAAGCAGTTAGGCACAAACGAACAGTAAGTATAGTTTTTGTATTATTCTCCGTCTGAAACAATCGTTTTGAACCCTTCTTTGTGAATGTTTAATATTCATTTTTAGAAAATATAATAAAAGTCCTTCAGACGCGAAAAGATGGATCGTTCACATTATCACATGGGATTTTGTATATAACATGAGTCTTTTTTGATGGCGGTGTTTTTCCTTTTAGTGTTTATTTTCAGTAAATTGTTTTCTTTATGACAGATGGATATGTTATGTTTTTAAATTTTTTTCCCATTTGTTTTGACAGTCCTTTTGTGTAGGAGATGGGTATATAGTAGGTTTGTGGGTTGTTGGCATTGGTCTGTGTTTTAGGGGTATTGTAAAATTTGTTAATTCGTTTTTTGAAAATGTTTTTTGTAAACGTGTCAAGGTAATTATTTTTCACGGGGGCTGTTTTTGCTTTTTTAATGGGATCTTCTCTATACTCCAGATCTGATAGCGCGATTGCCCTGTCAGCAATACCGATGACTACACTTTTTTCTGGGCAATAGGATGGTTTGAATTAAATTAATATAGCGTTCAGATCAGGTATTTTTGGTGAACCATAATATTTTAATTGTGTTATTAGTTCTTATTAGGAATAAATCTAGGAAATTTAGTACGTTGCTGTCTTCTATTTCTATGGCGAATTGTAATTTGCTGTTGTAGGAATTGAATAAATCCAGAATGTAGGTAATTAGTTTTGTCACATGGCACCAGAGTAATGCAGTCATCAACATATCTATAAAAAATGGTATTTGGAAATTTAACTTCAATATAATGGTGTTTTCTACGTTTTCAAGTACAAGTTGGGCAATTGGATATTGAAGCACCCATAGGACAGCCATCAACTTGTTGATAAAAACTGTCTTTATATTGAAAATATGTGAATACCAGAACATAATCTAAACCTTCTTATAACGGTAAGGTTGTATGTGTTGATATATCTTGCCGTTTTTTTCTACAATACTTTTGGCAAAGTTTATTGGAATGTTTGTGTATAATTAAATAACATCTAGTGATATAAGAATATACTCTGTTGGTATTTGATTTGTATGTTTTTAATTTTATCTTTGAGTCTTTAATGTAGTGTTCGTTTTTGTTTAAAATGTTGGATATGGTGGATTTTAAGTAATATGTAATGTTTTTTGCGGGGGATTGAATACATGAAACTATGAATCTAAGGGGAATGTTCCGTTTGTGTCATTTGGGGAGTCCGTATATTTCAGGCGGTAGAGAGTTATGTATTTTAAGTTTTTTTGCTGTAGTAAGTGAGATATAGGCTTTATTCTCTCATATTTTTTATTATGTCATTTTTTCGTGGATTTGTTGGATCTTTTTCAGGAGCTTATATATAACTTGGTCTTGTAGTCAGTTGTTCATTTTGTCATGGTACTGTCAACAGATATCAACTATTTCTAATCTAGAAGAAAGTCACATAACACCAATAATTCACAAGTAGTCCGAATTCATCAACAGCACCACTCAAACATTCATATTAACCAAATCACAGCTCAGAAGCTACAAACTACGGCTCTAAAAAATAAAAATCCATCACTATCTTGATTCGCATCACAACCACTTTCCACACCCTCGGCCACAATGTTATGTTTCACTTCTGCAAATTTTTATTAATTATTTTTCTCTCAATTTCAAATTCCCAATAAAGTTTTAATTCATACATCAAAATACACTTCATTTACTTTAACGATGTGCCAGCTGAGTATTCATCAAAACTTCTTTCCTGTTCCGATTGACATCAAAACTTATTTCCATTTCGTATATTTTGTTTGCTGGCTCATTAGTATCAAAACTACTTTCCATACTTCAATATATTTTATTTCAATCACACAAATTTTTAAATAATATTCTTCCTTTCAATTCCACCGTTCATTCAATTTCGCGTCCTAAATATCAACACAAAATCAATCTCCGCTCAAATTGTGCCAATAGAATACCGTTACTTTCGTCCCCATCATTATCAAAATTACTTCCGAAAACAAAGGCTATGTATTAAATTAAATTGAATAAACGTAATTCATTCACCGTGAACGTACAATTTTATATCATATTCAACTTTAAATGCAAAAAACCTTCGGGGCGACTTTACGGGGTTGTTTCAAATTTAATAAATATTTTCAACTAATTGCCGTTAATAAGTTCTGAATTCAAATCGATTCGAACTTCGTTCGTACATTAAAAAATATATCATTTTATGGCCGATACGGTTATACAATTTACATGTTCGAATTTTTTCATCTTTACGTTTTCTTATGCAATATTGCGCAATCGTGCCCACAAGGAATGGGCGGGGACATTTCTAGACCTTTTCAGACCTCCGCACGTCGAGTCCCTGACGCACTATATAAAAAGTTGAGTTCGATGAGCTCAAGCAAGTCCAGTTTGTTACGTGAAAATTGAACCTACAACCGTGCCACTGCAGCTGCTTCCTTGACTGTATCAATTAAAAGAGCTCATATCTATTTTGCCGCCCTCGCGCATTTAAAAAAAAATAAAAACTCCAGTTCGATACGTGCGCAACGAAAGTTAAATCTATGACCGTGCCACTGCAGCTGCTTTCTTAGCTGTACCAAATAAAAAAGCTCATATCTATTTTGCCCTTGCGCGTTTAAAAAAAGGGAAAAGTGCAGTTCGATACGTGCGCCGCGAAAGTTGAACCTACGACCGTGCCACTGCAGCTACTTCCTTGGCTATACCAAGTAAAAAAGCTCATATCTATTTTGCCCTCGCGCATTTAAAAAAAAAAGAAAAATTCCAGTTCGATACGTGCGCCGCGAAAGTTAAATCTATAACTGTGCCACTGCAGCTGCTTCTTTGGCTGTACCAAGTAAAAAGTGCATTTAACAAAAAGTTCGAACAATCGAACGCACTCGTTCAACGTATCAACTTCCGTCCCTAGCGACTTAACCTATTATTACCGAGTCCACCGCGACCATTTATCCACGATATTTTAACTAGTAACGCGCCTTAGCTACAAAAAAGTGCTTGCTAAAATCCAACTGCAAACTAAATAAATAAATAAATCGTTTTTCCGTTTTGTCAATATTTTAAATAGAGTGTTAATATACTAGTTTTGGAAAACTTCCTTGAATATAAAGTAGGCATCATCAGGGACTCCTTCCCTGTCTAAAATCTAAAGACAATATTTAAAATCTAAGTAATTACGCCGAATCTGGGCACAAACAAATCTCCCTCCACACGAAACAAATTCCTGGTCTCTCTCACGAACCCGATCCCAAGGGAAAACGCCCTGAGATACAACTTAGTTCGACACTGGTGTTCCTACAAACCAATGGAGCCGGTACTGGCGGACACATACCTCTATAAGAAATTCGTCCCGAGCTCCTGATCTACATTAAACCAACGCCAATCCTGTTGACAGTACCTAGTCATTTTCATTCATTATTAGTTTTTTTTATTTGTCTGGCTCTGGTCAATATGAGCAATTGTCAGTTATTTTTAATACAGCATTTACTGTCGTTTAATTTTTTGTTGGATGTTTTTGGTTTTTATTTCTGTTTGTTGGTATAGTTAGTTATTGCATTGTATAAATCACTTCTTATTTCTTCTTTTTTATTGCTGTCATAGTTTTGGATGTTACATTCGACATTGCAAATTATGTCGTTTATTGGAATGCCATCGGGTACTTTTTAAATCGAAAATTTAATTCAACGGGAAATAGAGGAAGATAGCTCTAAAAAATTGTTCATGGTATCTTTAAATCGGGATTTAAAGCAATTTTTGCAATAACTGTAAATAAACTTTAAATGGTAATAATTTTCAACTATTTCCTAAGCCGAACACTGGCTTAAATAAACTAAAGGGATTAAACAATCTAAACATCTCTATCATTTGCTAATTTTTTAAATAAATCTTGTACACCACCAATAATTTTGTTGTATAAAGTTAAAACTAAATTTCTTTCACCGATAATGATTGAATGTAAATATATGTATATACAGCTGAGTTAAAATTAAATGTCTGTTATTGGTAAAACTTATAAATTTAATATTTACGTTTATTTGTGGAATTAAATAAAATCGAATATTAGTCAATCAAAATTAAGTGTATTAGTTCTACATAATATATTAATAGGTTATATTATGTTAGTTATATAAATGAGTATTCGACACTAGAAATAAACATACGAAATAAACGGGTATTTATAATGTATCATAAACGCGTACTTACAAGACATTTTTACGTATAATTTTTTTGTAAAACTGACGATGTTACCTGGGTATGTTTATTAATAATTATAACCTTTAAGCTGTTCACAACACCAATTAGAATATCAATATTTGAATGTACAGGATAGCCCCGTTAATGGGCATATTGTATAAGTAATTACAGAGCCTTTACATTGAAAGGAAATTATTTATTACTCCATCAGATTTACAATTAGGGATAATATAAAATATCCATAATTTGGACCTTTCCTAGAATAACTTACGTACCTAACTGATTTAAAGTAGGATTAAAGTAGGCAACAAAGGTAAAGAATAAAATGAGCTCATTATTGGAGGCATCCTAATTTAGTTTTTAATTTATTCAGCGACAATGTTTAATAGAGTAGGTTTACCAACATCTATATTTATTAGATTTAAAGTAAAATTAATGGTGCTTCAACCTAAATGTATTATCTTAGAAATTTAAAAATAGCAAAGTATGCCAAATAAACAACAAATTTTTATCACCATTCTCAAAATAATGTTTTACTTTTACAAATTTCAACCCTTTAAAGTCATAAATCTCATGCCACTTATACCAAGTACAACTAGAGTCACCAAAGGCCTAAAAGCCACATGCCATGATGTCAAGTTATAAAAAATAAATTATAAAATATTCACCCAACGGCATTATTATACAAATACTTACTACCCTAATTGTACTTCAGAAGAATTGTTGTCTAACACCTCCTTGGTATTTTATGGATTCTTTATCATATAATATTTTACATTTGTCAAGTACTTCGTACATTATATCAAGTTGTTTCTCCGATCACTACATTAGTTAAACTAAGAGACAATAATGCAATATAACCAAATTAATAAAAGACCGTCTCAGCAGACTTTGCTGCCCAGTTTTTTTTTTAATAAAAAACCAAAATTACCCGAGAAACAAAATGATGCTGTAAACAATCAACCCTCGTGTTCGACTCAGCCGGGTGAAAATAATTGGTGTAATTGTTGGAAGAAAAATTAGAGTTGTTTTTTTCCTCAATGTATTGTTTTTATTATATAAACATAATAAATAATAAATAGACATCACAGAAATTAGAGCCAAAAGCTTGTGCGGAAGGGGGTTACACATTGAAAAAACGCGGTCATACAACCATTTTCACCGACAGTGCCGGAGCCAGGATTCGAACCCGGAAGCGCGACACCCGTGTGAATAATCGCGATTGCCACCCCGCGCCTTAACTCACGCGGCTGTCGACCAGGTATTAAGGTTTAATCAGTTTATATATACTTTTTTCGAATACTGATATCAAACATAAGTAATTTTTATCAGTTTTTAGTGTCAATATTTAATCATTTCTGTGTGGCATGCTAAAACATGTTTTTGGACGTCATGCAAAAAACAGGAAAACCTCTTGAGAACCAGTAATGGCTATATTTATCAGCTTGTGCAATAATTTAAATACAGAGATATGCACAGTAGTGTTAGTAGCTCAGGGGTCAGTAACATGATCTAACAAGTTTAAAAAAATTTCGCCTTCGGCGAAAGTTCATTTCTGCCCACGTCCAGCTAGGTATCATTAAATACAAAGCTTACGCTTACCATATGGTTACAAGTTGACAACTTATTTGTTTTTTTTTTTTTAAAAAATGCAATCTGCAGATGGATATTAAAAATCACAAATTTCTAATAAAAGAAACGGACAGTGAAGTTAAATAAGGAACTTACACTTACCAATTAGTTACGATTGAGCATGAAAATGAACGTTTCAGACTGTTTGAATGACACTATCACCGACACTTGTCTTTAACGAGACAGACAAGATTTGACTAGCGTCTAGCCCCTGTCAAGCAACTCCAATCTCCAATAAATCGGATGGGAAGTAATGACGAGAATCTCGCGTATAGCCAATGAAGTGGATGATGTAGTCCAGTTCAGAAGTACTATAATTTGCCGAATAATTCAATCTTCAAGGTCACAAAATCAAAATACGATAAAAAGTCATTCAGACACGCAAATTCACAGAAAGCCACAATTTTTCACAAATAATTCTGAGAGAATTCATATAACATCGATAGTTCACAAATAAGCTAAATTTATCAACAGGATCACTCAAACACCTAAATTAACCGATTTACAGCTAAAAAATTACAAACGACTACCCTAAAAAATACCGCCTCCTCATTATCTCGAATCATATTAAAACCACTCTCCAAACCACAAGTCAGCATATTTTAAATCACTTCCATAAATTTTCTATAAACTATTTTTCTCTTCAGATCAACATCTAATTCAATTTTTCATTCATACATCAAAATACATTTAGTTCGCATTCCCAACATGCCAGCATCGCATTCATCAAAACTTATTTCCCGACACGCTGGCTTCATCGATATTAAAACTTATTTCCAATCTGCATGTTCCGTACGTATTGCTAGCACTGCGTTGCTAACTTCACCAAAGTCATCAAAACTTACTTCCACTTCGTTTCAACGCAGGCGATGTAAAGTGTATACGAACTTAATTGAAACCGTATAAAAACTAAAAGCCGGCAAAAACAGTCGGCATCACTTTATTGTACACGGACGGAGGTAAATAGAAATGCTTGTCATAAGAAAATGATAAGATTTTCGGGCGTTATTATATTATCCTCTGTTTCAAATGGTCTCCAGAAAGCCATGGTAAATTAGTAAATAATTAAAATATTTTACCTTTTTTATAGTAGTAAATATTTATAAATATGAACAATAACTAACTAAACTCCTACGCTTGATACTATAATACGTATTTATGCACTGCACTGGCACATTGACAGCACACCTCATCGATATTTGAGAAACGATTTACGAGTTTTTTATGCTAGTAGACCTGTCCGTTTTATTATCTTTAAACCAGTGCAATTGTAGATAGTTCATTCAGGCTGATTACATTGCCAGTCTCGGACTCGCCTGCACAGTTTCAACTACCATTCGAATCTCGATACCACTGCTATATATATAGGACAAAAGATCAAGTTCAGTGCGCACGGTCATGTGCTTTAACACTGACCAGTTTCAATTTTGCCCGTATAAAGTATACCTATTAGAACATTCTCAATATGGCTTAATGACTTCTAAAACTACTTTACGGGATCAGTTCAATCTCCACAAGCTATTCAGTCAGTTATCATTCATATTTCAAAAACCAATTTAGATTCCAGTTTCATTTATATATCAAAATATCCTATTTTTCACTGTCGTATTTATCACATATTTTTCAGTCCTGAATTTTAATATTTTAAAATAATTACGCAATATTTCATAATTCTACTATCGGGGGACATTTTCAGCTTTTTACAGGCCTCGGCACGTCGAGTCCCCAACCAACCATATAAAAATCCGAGTATCACACTAAGTCAGTTTTCGGTTTACTTCAATGTTAGTTTCTACATTCATCAAGTGAAGTCTCTAAACCAACCAGTGTTTAATTCTCATCCGGTCGACCTTAAATCTCAACAAAATCGAGTGGCCCATACTACTTCCTTGACGGAAACCAAGTAAAAAAGGGTATTAATATTAAATTGCCATCGCGCATAAAATATACAAATGAATTATCTCAGAATTTAAAATACATTTAAACCAAATTAAATAAATCTCGAAATTTCAAGTGTCGAAACGTTAAAATATTATAGCTCGTGTAAAAACGATTTTAATTTAAGTTAAATTTATTATATCATCATATATAGAATATTTCTTAACAAAGTGTTCTCATTTCACGAAAAATATGTACAGGGTGTAGCTTTTGACCCTGCCACTGACAATAAATTAAAGCAAAGTGCTAGTCAAACTCTAATAATATAATACAACTGTACTACAGCTCTGTAACATATACAAGGCGAAGCATTTGGACCGTTCCAACTTTTTAAGAACATACCACCTCAACTACTCAAAATACAAATTAAGTGCACGTACCACCCCAAGAGTCTCAGCTTAAGCTCCCCGTACCAAACTTTTCTTATTTTTACGAACGCAAGATGCTGGTAGATGTTCATACTACACCTATTTATTTATATAATCATTCAACCTGCTACAATGCAGATGTGAACGTCAAGAAAAAAAATAAAGTATATGATTTGTTTCTACGTGAGATATTACAAAGAAGTAAATATAAAACATTGTCATTACAACACAAGTTAAAATTCATTATCAAAATAAAAACATTTTCCAAGTCAAAACTTTTTAAGACTAGATTTAAATTTGTTAAAATTGTCGATGTTTCTAATCTCATTAGGTAATTTGTTGTAATGTAGTACCCGAGTACTAAGATGACTTTTCAAAGAGTGCTGTATTATGATGAGGTAGAGCCAGTAAGTCGTCATGGCAAGTGTTATAATTATGAAAACTAGCTTTTCTTTTAAACAGATGTATGTTACTTTTAATATATTTCAGCAAGAATAAAATATATATAGACAGTACTGTTAATAGTCCATGACTTTTGAAAGAGTTTTTGCAAGATGTAGTAAAATCAAGATTAAAAATTAATCTAATTATACGCTTTTGGCAGACAAAGCCAAATACTATTAACGACATACCTAATTTAACCTGACCTGACCTAAATAAATATCCGTAGTACTTATATTTTACGTATTTTACTTTCTAATCGAGCCGAAATACATGTCGTACATAATGTAGCATAAAAAAATTGAAAGAAGTTTACTCGAACCCTCAAACTCACGCGTGAGAAGCCGACAACCAATTCAATTCAATTCAATAATGACTTATTGATATTTGGATACAACAGAATCCTCCCCAAATCCCACACTGAATCCGACCCTGCAACCACCGCGCTAACGCTGTGGCAGATTACAGGGCCGGGCGAAGTGGGACCGGTTCGTCCAAAAGAAAATTAAAATCACTGAACCTAAGCTCCTTCCATGTCTGACGGATTAGAATAGGCGTTAAAATTGAAAAACATGTCCAAAAGAACAAACTTAACAAAACTGAATAAAACTACATACTAAATTTAAAACATGGGCACTATTCACTATGAAATTTGATATTTGACTCAAGCACCTCAACTCCAGCTGTGCAGAAGCTGGCCTAAACTTTGATTTTAAAATTTTTTATTTCAGAAGGTTTTGATTTGATAACAGATTTTGTGATGAAGTGAGGTACCGTCATCGGTTTAAGCGCTGAGTCCTCGATCGGCGAAGTTAAGCAACGTTGGTCGAGTCCGTCACTTGGATGGGTGAACGGCATCTCATTTCGCTGTCCTGGTTGAGTGGAAGAGTAGCAAAACAAGAAAAAACAAACGCGATAAAAAGGATACAAACAGAAAGGAAGAGGAGGCAAGAATGATTTAAAAATACAAATAGTATGAAATATCAGTAAAAGTGGATAGAATAAGCGGAAGTTATAGTTGGTGAACTTTGGCTACAGGGATTGCCGGAAAATCGGTAACGTCTGGTATGGTAAGGAGTGTTTAATCCGAAATAGGGCATGATTTTGTCTAATTTGCGTTATGTGCCTTGTTAGCGGTCTATTGCCCAGATTGAATGAGTAGAAGTTTTGAAAGGTTTGCTGGACGTATTCCGAGAAGAGGATAACCCAACCACTACACAACGGACGGCTTTTAAGAAACTGACATATCTATCTGGCTATATCAATACGATTTAGGGCCGGTTTATCAATGCAAGGTTAACTCGTAACCAAAGGATAACTGTCAAACAAAACAATGCTCGTCTCATCATTTAAAAATCTTCTTTTATGGACAAGTAAGATGGCTAGTCCGTACCTGCTGTACTCAATATTATCTTGGAGAATGGACACCAAATAATAAAAAATCTATTTCAACTTGCCAATTGCATTTCTTATAAAAATGAATAAATTTACAACCATTGCTCAACATGTCCACCATTCTTCGGAATGCAAAGTCCTGTTCTCTTAGATATCTGTTTAGTATCTTTGGTGTAATTCGATTCAAAGCTTCAAGAATTATGTAGTGCAATTCATTGAAGTCTTGGACAAAATTGAACAAGTTAAGCGTGGTAGTCACCTTACTGGTATATTGATTTTCAAGGCACCCTAAAAGAAAAAGATAAATAATATTGAATTAACAGTAGGACTGGATTAGCCATGTTAGTTAATGCATTGGATTGTTCATAAAATAAGCTTTTAAGTGATGAGGCACACCTTTTTTTATTGCATAAAATTGTTTTTTTGAAGAGCGAAAAGGCAATCAATTGAATGATGATTATTTTTCCGGCGAAACGTAATAAAATTATCAAGTGTGACATATCTTTGAATTTATAGTTTCAAATACTTTAAAAATTTTAAATAGACAGCAGATCCGTATTTAACAAATAAAACTGATGGTGGACCTAAAGAGACGAAACGTCATAATCAATATTTTAATTTCGATTTAGATCGAATTTTATATACTTCTTGGGTTTTTGATTGTGATTAAAAAGTTAATTTTTTTATTCGAAATTAAATAAGCCCACTAAGATCAAAAGGAATTGTAAAAATTAGGAATTTATATTAGCGATTGAGATAAGCTTTTGTTTTTACAGAATCTTGTTCGGCATGACTTAAAATTCCTGTATATCAAACTTTGTTAAAAAATATTCATTCCTTTACACAAAAAATCATGTCTAAAATTTCAATATTTTCAATTTTTTATTAGTTCTCTCTTTTCTTTTTTTGTTCGTTATAATAAAGTAATTTCTTTCCATTTATATTTTTTTAAATGTTTTGCACAATAAAGCCGATTAAAAAAAATAATAAAAAAATTAAATAAAAAAATCACCCTACTATTCGAGTTATTTATTGTCGCATATTTACATAATTTGGTAGTCCTGTAATAATGACGCTAATTAAGCATAAGGATGCATTTATATCAAATAACTACACTTTTATTTTTGTAAAGTCATTGTAACTTAAACAACACTTGAAATTATTACTTGAACAAAAATATAATTTTCAAAAATATATATCAAATATAATCTTCCCCACTAGTCCTCCATCAATTCTGATACATTTTTCAATTCTGTTCTTATTATTTTTAACAACTTTTCTTAATTCTTCAACTGATACTTCATTACATGCTTCCATAATTCTGTCACATAATTCCGTTCTATTTCGTGGCCTATTTTTATAAACTTTATTTTTTATGGTATCCCAAAAATAAAATCCATAGGTGGCCACGCAATTAAAGGACTATTTCTTCCAATCCAACACATAGGGAAGTTGTTATTCAGCCAATTTTTAAATATTGCTGCATTGTGAATGGAAGCCTTATCTAGTTGGAAATAGAAGTTTTGTTGTCCGGCTAAAGGTAAATTTTGAACGGCATCTCAAAATTCATTGTGTTAAAAAATGTAAGAATCTCACACTATTTAAAGTGTCATGAAAGAAAAATGGTCCGTACAGTCAAGGACTCCAGATATTTACCTTTTCGAAGTATTGCCGTTTACAATTTATAACCCAGTGTGGGTTTACCGTTGACCAATACCTTGAGCGATGAGACCACGCCATTTGTTGTAAAAGTATCATCAACACTGAAAATATTTTTTTTTTTAAATTTGTGTAATTTAAAAACAAACTCTGTGCTCAGAAGCAATATTCCAATCTCCTCTTTGCGTCTCATTCTTTCATAGTGTGTAAAAACTTGGGCTTATATGGTTTTAAATTATGACGTTTAAGGCACCTCAAAATTTTATTTCTGTCTACATTCAAGTTTAGAGACAAATCTCTGACACTAACACATGGTTCATCATTAGCAGAATCTTTACTTGATCCAACGGACGATCGGCAACATTGTATTATTTGGCTCTAAGTTTGGATACATATCCAGTTTTATTAAATATTCCATTAATTGAAACCACCGTGATGTAGTGAATCTGTGGACGTTTTGGATGTCTTAAATTGAAGATACAGGCTGGCTCTCGATAAGAGTGCACACTGTCACCAACAATTCTTATTATTTCAATTTTATCAGCAACACTTAATTGTTGTGCAGCCATATTTAAGTTTAATTTGACATTCTATACAATTGTCAAATCCATTCCAAAGCACTCTATATTAACAAAGATATTGGTATGCCGTATTCTAAGTATTTTAAAAAATAGCTACCAATTTTCAAATATTCATTTCATAGTAGTGTTTTGGATAAAAAATGTGTCCTAATATTTAATTAGCGCCACTATTACACGACTACGAAGTTATGTAAATATCCGACAATAAATAACTGGAATAGTAGGTTGATTATTATTGAAATCTTAGATATGATTTTTTTTGAAAAGAATGAATATTTTTTAACTAAATTTGGTAAACAAGGGTTTTAGGTCACCGCGAACAAGACTCTGTAAAAACAAAAACCCTAACTCAATCGCTAATATAAATTCCTAATTTTTTCCAATTTCTTTTTATCATAATCACAATCTGAAACACAAGAAGTATGCCAAAAACAAATGGCCGAGATATTGAGGCGTAGTGGCGAAAAGTGAGATATACTGTATGTAAAAATCCAGTAAATACATTTGCATTTGCCTTTTAAGTTTTAATATGGTTCACACTTCAGATACCCCACAAGTAATAAAGATCTGGATAATTTATTAAAACTTTAAATTTTAATAATGGCTTTAAAAAAGGTCCTTCACTAGGTGGACTCCTATACTGACATAAAAATTCCTTCTAGACTATTTACGTCTGTAAGTAGTGTTAGAAATAAAAATTGATAATAGAGCACTTAAAAAACATTATTAGTTTGATATAAAATAGTGCAAACTTTGCAAAGATTTAAATAGATAAGTACGCAATCAAAGTATTTTCTGATTTGTCCAGTAAACAAAACTTAGATAAATATATGCATAGATTAAAAAATGGAATTCTAATATTTATCATATCTGGAGTGGATTATACCAACGGCCGTGAAGTACGCACAAGCGCTTCGCGTGTTTTTAATCTTATTAATAAATCAAAGTGAAATCCAAGATTCTGTTAATTATTTAATTGTTATAACAATTCAGAGCACAAGTAAAAGTAAAATCAGCCAGCGTAACAAAATAGTCAGTACTTTAACAAACATATTGCATTTTTATTATAATACAAGTATTTCGAAAAAATAAATTCCGCAAAAAATATTTTACATATTTATTACCATTAATCCAGCATATGCACAGCAGAATAAAGCTAGCTATCCATTAACAAAAGAACAATTAGTGATATGTTCGTATATTTGATTAGTACTGCTGGACTGAATAAAATATTAATAAGATAAGGTAGACCCACCATAAACTTTTACAATTACACTGATACAAACTTATTTTTTATTATACATCAAACAGTAATATTTATCCTAATTAATTTTAAGATGGTACCTATCCTACACATTACTCTCATAGTATACTCAAATTACTCGAATTATTCTACTCCCGGTGATCTTTTCCTATGCGCGAACACTTGTACACGTTTAAATTGTTAAATATTAAATTTTGTTTCCACACGCGCCTCAAGTTATCCTAGCCACACACACTTCAAACACCCTACATATCAAATTATCTTACACATGCTTTAAACTATCACTTATAGATCCTACACGTTTTTATCCAGGACATTTTTATCATACACAGTGCTATCCTACACATTTTTATTCAATATATAATATTTTCCTCTCATGTTATTGTTGCAAAGTGTGTTTATCATTTATAGGATAGTATTTATCTAGCAGATAATGTTAGAGTTGTCTGTCAATTTGAGGATACAGATAAAAAAATAAATTATGGATCAAACTGGTGTTGGTGCATATGTAACATTTGCTAAGACTTTGCTTCCTTATATTTCCAATTCCTATTTATCTTATACATCTTGTACTAAGAAATGAATCACATCGCTAAGCCCTAATTAAAATTGAGAGTCTTCTCTAGAAAAATCAAGAAAACCATTGTTATAAAGGAAAATTTAACTGAAATTACATTATTTTCCTTCTATACATTTATTTCCGCAACTGAGGCCTATCACCGACGCCTGAAGATGAGTTACCCCTAATGAGGAATTTTGCCAAACCTCTTACCTGCCGAGGAGTAGGGATCTTTTACTTGCCTAATATTTAGCAGACAAGAGACCAGCTTTAGACGCGTTTTTCTCCACCCCCAAACGGTGACATGGAGAAAAAGAACCACTCTTTGACACTCGAGCCCAGGAAACAAACGAGTTTTCTATTTAAGCTTGGGTGCCAGTCCTAGTTTAAATGATAGGACACACTACCCACAAGCCGAGTAAGCGAGGCTGAGTAGTTCAAGTGGACAAAGTATACTCCAGTGGGTTAGTTTGGGAAATAAGATGTTCACACAAAAACAGTAAAACTCAGAATTTTCAATAATATCAGTATATTCAATTAAACCTATTATATACAAATCTACGGGCTTATTAATTGATTGTCTCGATCAAACTACCGGGATGAGGACAAGCCACGAAACGAAACGGGGTAGTACCAGATGACTCAGGTGACAGGGACAGCAAGCTGCAAAATAGTACACAAAATATACGCGGTAAAGCGTTAACACAGAATAAGCGGTAATACAAAGCAAAGTTATATACAGATTCCTTTCTAAAATGAATCATCTTACTATCGGAGTGGAAGTAGACGTCAGATGAATCCGCTGCTGGTCGATGATGTGCTACATGCTTGGCCACAATCCTGCTGTTCGAATATGATATATGGCGCCTGGGATCGGATCTCGGTGTGGACACGTCTGCTGCCGATGAGTCGCGCTGGCTGATTGCTAACACGGGACGAATTCAATTATTTCCTTCAAATACTTACAAGCGGGTGGAGGCGCCAGATGGATGCGCGGTTGATCGATGACGTAGTACGGACTTTGCCAAAATTCTGCTGCCGTGAAATATATAATGCTAACGATACCTGGGCTCGTTTTTTGGCGTGGACACATCTGCTACCGATGAGTCGCTCTGGCTGACTGCTAACACGGTGTGAATTTAATTATTTCCTTCGGATAATTAAAAGTGGGAGAAACCACGGTAACAGATGCGCGGTGGATGGATGTGACGTCAAGCGGAAAATATTTCGGAATATTTAGGGCCTGAATAAAATAATTCAATTACCTGAATATTTTCCTAGACCGGAGCAAGCAGCAGAACACGTGTTTCGCTGTGAAAGCAGCCAGGGAACTAAACTATCGGATGTTTTAATTATTCCCTTGTACTGAAAGAATAACGTGGTACGGGTGATGTCAAATCGACTTATAAATATTTTATTTACTTTGCTTGTTGAGACTTGAAAATATTTCGCAGATGGTTTACGCAGGATGGCAGGCACACATGTCTAGCTCGCGGGACTGCTGGTTGTCGACTGAAAATACTTACTGCGGGATCGTAAGGTTATATACGTTCCTCACGTTGTTCCACCACTGCCTGAGTGCATCCGTACTTACAACTGGTATATTTATTCGGTGCTGCTGCAAATTAATATAAATTTTAAAGCATAAAACGGTACAGTAGTAAATATAAAAGGATAATTTTTGTAGAGGGTATAAATAAATACAGATCCTGGGCACATTTTGGCAACGAAAAAACGCTTCGTTACAGCTTTACATTCTCTCTAAGGATAGTATATTCACTACGCATTCTTCGCCTAAGATTGAATAGCTTCCGCATTTACACTGATATACAAGCCGCTAGAAGAAACTGCGGGGTTTTTGGCGATGGGGTTTTCCTTAAAAAGGTGCCCCATTCAAATGCTAACCGCGCTTAACGTTGCTTCCTGACACCTGGTTGGGAACCAACCAGTAGACCACAGTGCTGAAGGCCATGAAGGGTGGGGGGCAGGGTTGGTTCAGCTAAATGACAATACAAGAGTATAAATAAACACTTATCACCTTTCAGCGAAATAAATAACATAAGTAAATTACATTAAAACTCCCAAAAGAGAATAAAAATAATTAAAACTTAAAACTAATAGAAGGATGCGCACACTAATTTTGATATGTGAAAAATCATCATCATCAATCAGCTGTCCTGTAGCAAATAAAAAAATGTACGTCGGTCTGATCGCGATAGGTCTATTACACGGGGAGTTATCAGCATGTGAAATATTTTCGTTTTCATCCTCTCCTTTCCCTCCTAGTTATCCCAAAGCCCTAGCCTCCGGCCCAATAAAATATCCGCCAATACCCCTCTATTAAATAAAAAAATTGGGTCTTCAACTCCACTCCTTCATGATAAAAAATGAATTTAAATGTTTTAATTTTTGCACTTTGGATTCGAGATATCTCGCGAATCAATGGTCTGACGTCGATGAGGTTGGGAACAAAATTTGCTTATTTTCTTGATCTCTTCATTTTTGGTCTGAAGATTTGTCTTCATCAGATCAAAAGCCCCCAAGTTATCTTCGAAAAACCATTTTCCCATACATTTAGCATGTTTAGCATTTCCCCTCCCCCTCTTTGACTTCCTCAGCATAAATGTGTCGGAATGTTGAGGGGACCCAACTTTGTTATTGGCAAAAGAAAAAATTATAAACGGACGTTTCCTTATTCGAATCTGGTTTCCTTCCAGATCCGCTCTACTAAAAAATGTCTTTAGCGCCCACTAGCGCCTAAAGCAATAAGGTTTTTTGTTAAGAACAAAACAATTTAGACTACAACAAATAGAAGATTCGGCCAATTTGACGGGAGGCCAAATTGGACCCCGCACCAAATGCATGGGTAAATTGTTGTCGACGGATTCGTTCCAAAATCTAGGAACAGAATCTTTAGGTCATTCTGAATAAAAGTTATCATGTGCATAAAATCACAAAATGCCTTTATTTTAAAAATACAGCAGGTCGTAGCCCCGAAATTCGAAATTTTAAAATCGCGATTTTGCGTATTTTTTACCAAAACGAACTTTGTATTGGTTTATGTGAAGTAGTTATACATGCAAAATACTTATATAAATAAGTATAATATTACATTTTTCCTATTTATTCGCAAAGTAGACATTTATATGCGTTCAGAATGTAATATTTAGTTAGCAATGTAATCTAGGAAAAAGTATTACTCTGATACTCATGGAAATGAATAAAATATGCTTACGCAAATGGTAGAATTCTATTTGCGCATTTTAACCTCTCCACAATAAAATTGTGAGAGGTTACTAAAATTGGTTCAAAAACAAAAATTGAGATAACATCAAATCTTTACGTTTTGAGGTCCTAGAAACCGAAAAAAGTGGTTTTTGAAAAATGTCTGTGTGTGTGTATGTGTGTATGTATGTGGTGGTGTGTGTGTGTGTGTGTGTGTATGTGTGTTAGCACGATAGCGCCGAAACTACTGAACGGATTTGAATGAAACTTTGCATGTGCATTTCTTTAGTGCCCCAGAAGATCTGAAAAGGTTTTGGTTGAGATCGGATTACGTTTAGTGCCATTTTGACGCAACAAGTTGTTTATTTTATAATTACTTTCAATTTGTAATGGAGCCATTGAAAAGCAGTTAAAATTCTGATATCAACGATATATCACACTTCCACCCATTCGATTTGGTTTCCGTGAAAAAAATTAAAAACAAAGCAAATATGAAGCATAGATCGCATTTCGCATGACATGAGCGATCGGATTGCAATGAGCAAATTTTGACGGTTGTCATTGTCATCGTTTGTCATCCGATAACGTTGGTGTCATGTCATGTTAATAAGATTTTTGGCATATTTGTAATTTTTAGTGGATTGTCACAAACTTTAAAGGTAGATGTAACAATATCAATATCATATGCTTTCTGTAACTTCGTTGGTGAATTTATTATAGATTATCACTTTACCAATTTTCAGTTTGTTGCTTTACAAATCTGTAGTATTTAGGATAACTAGACTTTCTTAGGCGTGCGAGTGATGTTAAAGTTGTTAATATCCTAATAGTATATTAATCAACGGGCGATAATGTAGGTAATAACTCGCATAGATGATTGTAAATTCATTAAGTTGAGGGTTTTTTTAGTGCCCCAGAAGATCTGAAAAGGTTTTGGATGAGATCGGATTACGTTTAATGCCGTTTTGTCACACATTTTAATGCTCTTTTCGGCTTCAAAGATCCACCGAGTGGGGAGGTTCCAGCCGCTTCCAGTAGCTGCTGATTTTTTTTTTATAATATATGTATAGAAGTTATTATTCACATTGTATCTTAGCAACCAGTAATCATGACGTAAGATAATTGACAGTATACGCGTATAGCATATGAGCAAAAGTATTACCTCCAAAATTGGAATTGCAATTTACCTCTCAGGTACAGACATATATCTTTGAATTATTTAGGATAGTTAATCAAAAATATTGTTATGCTTTATTTGTGATCAACAGTTAAATAAAAATTTTATGGTACGTACCGATGAAGATGAACATGAAAATAAGTAGAATAGCTCTCTATAAGATGACGTAATGCACTGGAAAGGCCATTCATAGAAATAAATGATAGTAGATTATGCTTTAACTGCAATCGTTCTGTAATGCGAGAAATAGAAATAGAAAATAATAAAAACTTTATAAAATTAAATGTTTTGTTTCTGCTTCCTGATAGACGTTGTATTTTTTGCAATAATAATAATAATAATAATAATAACCTATTGCGATGGAGTCTTCTATAAAAATATAGAAGACCTCGGCTTATCCGGAAGGCTGACGATCGCCTTTTTAAGGTCAGCCGAACTGAAGTCCGAGACCGAGGGATACATAATGGCTTGCCAGGATGGTGTATTTAACACCCTCGTCTATCGACGTCGTCTCATGGGTATGGAGGTCCCTGATGTCAGCTGCTGGGCCTGCCGCAGGGCGCCGGAGACTGTAATGCACTTACTGTCAGCTTGCCCGACATACGCAATCTCGGCCTATATTCACAGACACGACGCAGCATTACTATACTATACTACTATATTATACTAGTGCTTTACTATCATCTAAGGCACTCGTATGGGATAGACGAAACACCAGAGCTGCCTTACGCTCCGGGGGATATTGAATCCGTTGTGGGGAATGAGAAGTGTCTAATTTATTGGAACTACTCGTTTCCCACCGTCAGGCAAATACAAGCCAACAAGCCTGACATAGTACTCCTCGACCACCAACTCAAGAGAATGTATGTCGTGGAATTCTCAGCCCCCGCTGAGAGCAACATTTTCTTGAAAGAGGAGGAAAAACGGACAAAATATCGAGATTTGCTCTTCGAACTCCGCAGGCTTTATCCGGGCCATTCTGTGAAAATAGTGGTACTGATTATAGGAGCCCTCGGTGGAATGAGACAGACCCTGCTTTCGGAACTAAAGATCATACCTGCATGCCGAGATTCGGCGGAGATCTTAGCCGGCAAAATGCAGAAGGCTATCATCCTCGGTTCATTGCGTCTACTCAGGGCACACGATTCGCGGACCCGGTAGTCACTCACCCCACGGGCGTAGGGAGTGACTGATTTTTTGTAAAAAAAAATAATAAAAATAAATAAAAAAATTAACCTATTGCGACTACCTGCAAAAGGTAGAACAAACTTCTTTATTATGCAGAAACATTTATATACCACCCCCAATTATATATACTTGCCGACATCATGTAGATGAAAATGGATACATATTAAGACATCTTATAGAAGTTTTAAAGTTTACTGAAAGATCATATTTATTGCAAGGAAGAGAATTACAACGTTTTATAAGGTTGTTGCGAGAAAAGGCAGTTGCACCTTGCAAAACTATTCTAGATCTCAATTTGATGGATGTTACCTTAACTTCTCTAACAGAAGAACACTACAATGAAGCTTTCACACTTTGCCATCCAGTTCCTGGCAATGATGATGGTTGCCGTTGTATATAAAAAAAATCTTTTAAGTTTTTTTATAAAATAAGGCAAGGCATATCCGATGAATTCTTAAAAGTTATATCTGTGTACTTTAGTAGATAATATCTAAGTTTAATTGTGAAAACTGTTGTAAGTTCATTGTCAGAACATTTCGCACCTAACTATATAGGTTTTAATTTAATAACTCGAGAAAATTACGTTGCACAACATGTAACAGAATTCGCTAATGTTTTACACATATAATCCAATTCCGGATATAACGGTTGCCATTGTAAGTCTTGATGGATCATATCATTATATAGATAAAAGCACTAACTTTCAGGAGTTGCGCCAGACTTTCAGTATGCACAAGCATGATCGTTTAGTGAAACCTATATCGATTGTAGCACCAGATGGGTTTATACTTGATATTCATGGGACATATTTTGCAGATTCTCAAAATAATGATTCCCAAATACTTATTGATCAAATTTAAAATAAATCATCAAGAAATAATTAATTGGTTTCAAGAAAATGATATTGCTCTACTTGATCGAGGATATCGAGATGCAGTCCCATATATGAATAATTTAGGAATAGCATGCAAGGTTCCACTATTTCTTTTACAAGGGCAAAGGCAGTTAACAACGGAGGATTCAAATAATCTCGCTCGCTCGTATTTTTAATCTAGTCATCAGTGCAATAAAGGAGCTTCTTACATGTGTGTCATAACGTTTTATCTTCGATCGTTCCAATTATTGTAAGAAATCGGCAATTGTTCGTGAATATTTGTAAAACTGTATCAACTTTTTGTGAATGTCACTTTGACGGTTAGTATTATTCGAGTTGTAGTTGAAGTCTCCATTCTAATTATGTGAGTCGTGACTAAAAATCTGTGATTATGGTAACTAAGGAAACGATATTATAAATAAAATGGCGTAGTTTTTTAATTTTTTAGAAGTCGTACAATAAAAGCGTGCAATAAATTTTTTTATTGTACAGTTTCTTATAAAAGGCCACTTTTTACACTGGAAATGATGTAAAAAACTGTTACATTTTACACGATCGCAGATAAATGGCCTTTAATCCACGGAAAACAGACCTATTAAGCCTTTCAAATATAGTGGTCGTGGATAAAAATATACTTATTAACACCTTTCGGACTTTTTTAGAAATTCGTTTTGCTTTTATTTATGTTAAGCATTGATTATCCATCATAATATTTTTTAAACCTTACTACAAGATGGAGGATATTCTTTGCGTAAATTCGAAGACATTATTCTTTATCAAGGGATAAACTGTAGTTTTTACTTTGAGGACCACCAAGAACTGTAGATTTTATGTAATTATATATGCAAGGTTTTTTAATTTCTTTATATTGTTTAAAATATATCGTCAGGAAAATGCACAAACATATCTCATTTGAATATATTTCCTTATGCTTATTTCGTTGGAATCGTTGCTTTGTGTTATAATAAAGTGCCTATTGAGTATTATATTGAATATGTGGAAGGGTTTTCGAACAAATCTATTTGAAGGTTAGTAGTGCAAAATCTAAGGTCATAAGATTTTTTTTGCTTCAACACCTTGCAACTGTATATGAAAGTATTAGAATTCTACTGTCTTCTACGTTAGATTGTGCGTAGGTGAGTAATATATTTTTAACACTTGTAAGCTTTCATATATCTGAAAGCTTACACTCAGAGTCCAATGATAATGGACTAAGACTTGTAAATTTTGCCACTGCCAAAAACATGGTGATAGGAGGAACTAGATTCCCCCATAAAAGAATTCATAAAGCACCTGGAAATCCTCAGACAATGAAACTGTAAACCAAATAGACCATATTGCTATCGACGCCAGACACTCTTCTAACCGTCTAGACGTAAGAAGCTCCAGAGGAGCGAATATAGACAGTCAAAGATAAGAGAAAGAATACCAGATCTGAAGAAAGAGAAAGCCACAAAGAAAGAAAAAATAAACATCAACAAGTTAAAAAACACAGATATCTCAAACGAACATAGAAGACAAATGGACAAAAAAGTGCTCTCGGAAAATTTGGATGATGTAGAAAATATAAGCGAACTCTGGACGAAAGATTGGTTCGATGACGAGTGTCAACGAGCCGCTGATAAGAAGAACGATGCGTATAAGAAAACACTCAAAGCAGGCTGTACAAGACGAACAAAAGATGAGTATCGAAACTTAAGAAGAGAGGAAAAGCGAATACATCGTACGAAAAAACGAGAGTACGAGCAAAAGCAGTTGGATGAGATACAAAGTCTATTTGATCAAAACGAGACAAGAAAGTATTATAAATTAGTAAACCAAAGCTGTAAAGAATTTAAGCCCAGAACAAAGAGCTGCAGAGATAAAAATGGCAACATATTGCATAACGCAAAAGTTATACTTAATCGATGGGTGGACCATTTCGATGAACAACTAAATGTAAACTATCTAGATGGACAAGACAATATATTAAATAAAAAGGATCGTTGAAACATGGCCGTTTTATGTTGAGGAATTGTAAGATGTTCCTTTCTTCTTACATTTCCATTATGAACGTCAGTTCTGTACTTAATTTTTTCGCTTAAATGTAGAGGATTTTTTTTTAGTTAATATTTTGTAGTACACACATTCATGTGGAGTTTTCTTCGGTTTGCCATGTTTAACGACCTCTTCACAGACAATGTATGGGATATTCTGTCATATTTACGAATTTCAAAAATAAGTCGTAGATATGAGTTCTGAACCTATTGTATTCGATTGCTATCTCTAACAGTTAAGCATTGTAGATTGTAGATTTGTAGATTGTTTTACGGGGTCGTTTGGCTTCGAACAGCATTACTTCACTTCGACCTAAAAGATCTTTTGTGATTTACCCTACATCTAGTGGTTATCCCAGGATTCCCAGACTTTTTACAAAGCTTGGGATTTTCCTGGGGGCTAATTTCCCTATGTCTTCCGGCGTTAATTCCGCCTGTTCTAGGAATTTTAACCTAGTGCGGACTAACATCTTGCATTCACAAAGCATGTGTTCCGCAGTTTCAATTGCAGTATCGCAATATCTGCATTTATTATCTATCGCCTTGCCCATATTCTTGAGATGATATCTCAACAGGCAGTGGCCAGTTAGAAGGCCTGTGATTAGCCTTAATTCGTACTTTTCCAGTTCGAGAAGCCTTATAGCATTCTTTCTCGAATAAGTTATAAACTTTTTCGCTTGTCTTTGGCCTGGAGTATTCCTCCAGTAGGACTTTTTCTGATCCTTTTCCCATTCTTGGATCTCCTCCGCTATATGTCCCTTGGCTAGGCCACAAAACGGTTCGGGTCCAATGAACGGTGCTTCAGCTCCTTTTTTTGCAAGGCTATCAGCAAGTTCATTTCCTTGTACTCCCTCATGCCCTGGCACCCACATCAAGGTAACCTTGTTGTTATTAGCCAGTTGCTTCAGGGGTTGTCTACATTCCCAGGCAATTTTAAATTCAAAGGTATAGGACCTTAGAGCCTTTAGTGCTGCCTGGCTATCTGATAGTATATAGGTCTTTGCCCTTGGGATGTCTTTATTTAGGCATACCTGGGCACACAGATCTATGGCATAAATTTCTGCCTAAAAGATGGTTGGGGTGTTACCGAGGGCTCTGGATAGCCCACAATTCGGCCCTGCTACTCCCACTCCTACCCCTTCAACCATCTTGGATCCATCTGTATACCAGATAAGTGACCCCTGTTTCAATCGCAGCGACTCCATCTTGCTCGTCTGACGACTTTCAATTAGCACGTCAAACGGGCAGTCAAAGTCTTGTTTGACTGGCATTGAGTCAGTGGGTTTGGTCATGGACTTCAGATGGATTACCTCCAGAATCCTTAAGTGACCAACCAGATCACCTGGTTTGAATTTATGTGCCTGGTGCAGTCGTAAGGCACTGAGTGCCGCCTCCTTCCTTACATGTAAGTGCAAGGGAAGTGGGTCAAGCATAGCCTCCATAGCTGCTGTGGGACACGAGTGCATTGCTCCTGTAGTCCCTAAATAGGCAAGGCGTTGCAGTTTCTGCAATTTTCCCTGTGCTGTTTTTTCTCCTGTTTTTGACCGCCATACGCATGATGCGTAGGTTATCGTAGGTCTGACAACCAAAAGATAAGACCAATGTGTCATTTTCCTACGCACGTCCATATTGCCGCTGTTGCTTTAGTAAGAGTCCGTTCCAGATGTGAGTTCCAGGTAAGTATTTGATCCAGGATTACTCCTAGATACTTGACTTCACTGGAAAGATTTATTATCGTTCCATTCAGTACAGGAGTTCTAAGATTGAGTCTTCTCCTTTTAGTGAACGGGACAATAGTTGTTTTGTTCGGATTGACATTGAGTCCCTCTGACGAGCACCATTTGGATATTATATTTAAGGCAATTTGCATGAGGTTGGAAACCATGACCTCATTTTTGCCTCTCATAGTGACGACCAGGTCATCTGCATATCCCTGAACGTTAATGCAAGGGTAATAGGACTCTACCTTGTGGACAACCCCTGACTGCAGTCACCGTAGCCGACTCATCCCCCACACTTGTGGTAATAATTCTGCTTTTGAGCATGGATTGTATCCATTTAATTGTAGGTGACTGTATTCCCCTTTTTTCCGCGGCTTTTTGTATGGATTCATAGGAGGTGTTGTCAAATGCACCCTCTATATCTACGAAAGCACACATAGCTACTTCTTTTGCTGTAAATGTCTTTTCAATGCTTTGAACCAGGCAATGTAGAGCATTTACTGTTGATTTGCCAGGTTGATAGAGTGTTTGGTAGAATATTCTTAACAATGAGGTGATTGCGTAATTGATTTTCCAAGATCCTTTCTAAATTTTTTGAAAACGCCGGAAGTATCGTTATAGGCCGTAAGTCTTTAAGTTCTTAAGGAGAATCTATTTTTGCTACAGGAACAACACGCTCTTCTTTCCAGAGTTTGGGGAAAGTTGAGTGTCGGATACAATAATTTACTATATTATATGAAATGTAGGGTATTAGAAACAGGCATGAAAGTTGAATTAATGTTATGTTTATACCATCTAAGCCACTTGCTTTCGACTTAATATTCATGATTATCTTATCCCCAGTTATTATTTTTATTGTTTATACCAAAATGGTGTTTGAGAGTTTTCCATGTATGTTTAAAATTTAAGTTTTGAAGTCTATATTCCAGAATCATTTCTTTTCTGTTGTTAGCGGAAATATCGTGTAATTTCGGAGCTGTTTATAATAATTGAAATGTTCGATGTTTTTGGATTTTTTATATTTTTTAGGTTTTTTTTTAGTGTTGTAGTTAAAGTTTGAACCCATTGAACACTATAAAACTATTAGCTGCATAGTGGCTTCGGATTTAATTAAAATATTTATTTGCAATTTCTTCAATAATATCGTTCTTTTGCCAAATGTAGGGTATTAGAAACAGGCATGAAAGTTGAATTAATGTTATGTTTATACCATCTAAGCCACTTGCTTTCGACTTAATATTCATGATTATCTTATCCCCAGTTATTATTTTTATTGTTTATACCAAAATGGTGTTTGAGAGTTTTCCATGTATGTTTAAAATTTAAGTTTTGAAGTCTATATTCCAGAATCTTTTCTTTTCCGTTGTTATTGGAAACATCGTGTAATTTCGGAGCTGTTTATAATAATTGAAATGTTCGATGTTTCTGGATTTTTTATATTTTTTAGGTTTTTTTTTATTGTTGTAGTTAAAGTTTGAACCCATTGAACACTATAACACTATTAGCTGCATAGTGGCTTCGGACTTAATTAAAATATTTATTTGCAATTTTTTCAATAATATTTGCCAAATTTTAGAATTCACAATTTTGTAAACGTTTCTACCACGTTTATATGCATAACTAATATAGTTTCTTTATTAATTTGTTATTTATTCAACTTTAGTAGTGTTACATTGAAGTATATTCTGTCATTAAAATTTAATCCATTGTTTACATAAATAATTTTAAGAATGGAAAATAAAAAATATTGTAAAATTCGTGAGTCGAAGTAATTTTTTTGGTTTTTCTCAATTTTACGCGGTTTCATGAAAAAGCGAGCGCTGAATTATAAGTTACAAGCCTGGCGCGTTAAGTGTAATAATTCGCATATTACCAACAGAACGCTAATGCTTCGATTGCAACAAACACTAGCCGAAAGACTGACAACTCTGTGTTAAAGTTGAAAATTTAATAACATAACATATAACTTAAAATTTCAAATTTAATTTTTTTCCATTTTTGGTTTTTTTCTAAAAAATCAAACACAGAAAATGATATGTTTCAAGTATTATTTTCTCGAATATTGCAAATAACTTTTTGGGGAATTTACTTACGTTACTTTGCAAATAAGATCTGTTCTTATTTTTAGTTTATTTAGTTTACGCACTGAAGAATAGTGGGAATTTATTACAGTATTGGGAAAATAATTTTAACATAGTACCTTGATATCTTTTGATCATTCTTGGATCAAAGTAACTATTTTGGTTACATTCTGCTTGTAATTTTGTTATTTTTTTATTATTTTTTCTCACAATATTTGATTTGTTGTCCGGTTAGCAACACAAGATTTACATATTTTCTCTTTCTTTTGCTGTAAAAGATATTTGACTGATAACATTTATTTTTCTATGCACAAGACCACGAAGAGGGTTCACCTTAGGAAGACGAAGATTTCTTTTATATAAGATCTGACAGGAATACAACATCCATCCGCAATAATCACCTTGTCTGGAGGAGTAGAGGTCATCAATATCTATATTTGGAGAATATTCCAGGACAGCCATTACCTAATGTACCACCATCTTGTTCGGAAAACCATCACTTTGGAGATTATACCTACCACCTCAACTATCAGCATAGAAGAGGTATATGTTCGTCTGTCTGTCTCTAAATTGTCTTCGAACTCAACAGGTCTTTGTACATTTCATTTAATCTTAATTTTTCATTAGAGTTAGATTGCATTCACTCATTCAACTAATTAAAATAGTAGTAATTTTGCTTTTTATAAAAAATGTGCTTTTGTCAAACTTTTATTTTTAATGTAGGCACATACTTTAAACTGCTGTGATACTTATTTATTCCACATTTGATTGTTATAATAATAATAATATATTGTTTGTTTTGAGACAGTCTAGTTTTATTTCTATGTTCGTGAGTCTGAAATTTCGGAGTTTAAACCACCAATAATATTCAAATTATTTTAATCTTGATTTGTTGAATTTCGCAGTTTAAATTCGCAGCTAATATTTAAATTGGTTGCGTGGCACCCAACGCTATCTTATCTTATAGCGTTATTTTTGTGTTAACTGGGAATCAATCAAATTAAAAGATTTCAATTTTTTTGTCAAATTGCTCGCTGAAAGCTTCCTGAAATAGTAAATCATAAACCAATTTGTTTCAATTTGTTAACTTTTAAAATCTATACTTCCTCATACCCACCGTATAAACCTGAGTAGCCGACAGGCATTAGTGTTAGCACGATAGTGCCTAAACTACTGAAAGGATTTGGATAGAAATTTGCATGAAGCTTAGTGCTCCAGAAGATCTGAAAAGGTATTGATTGAGATCGGATTACGTTTAGTGCCGCTTTGGCACACAATTTAATGCTCTTTTCGGCTTCAAAGATCCACCGGGTAGGGAGGTTCCAGCCGCTTCCAGTAACTGCCGATTTTTTTACCAGAGTCGAAAAGTTATTCTTTGGTTGGTTTTCTCAATTTTAAGCGGTTTCATGAAAAATAAACCATCAACATATATAGACCATTTTAAAGTAGATATTTCAACAGTTACAGTTAAATTGAAAAAACACCAATAAAGTTTTACGTGGAAGATTTAGGTATTGTTTTTGAAACATGAAAATATCTCGGAAACTACTTGTTTCCCAGATTCAAAAAAAATCATGTTTATTCAACGCAAAAAATTTCATATAAATTGATTCTTTTACCAGAGAAAACAGTAAAAACCTAAAAACCGGTTTTAGATTTTTTTATTATCTACAACTTTTATAATGCATTTTCCGCTA
Source organism: Leptura quadrifasciata (assembly GCA_963675555.1). Lineage (NCBI taxonomy): Eukaryota > Metazoa > Arthropoda > Insecta > Coleoptera > Cerambycidae > Leptura > Leptura quadrifasciata. The sequence continues at coordinate 106,979,422 of OY776676.1, forward strand.
GGACGTCACGTTTCGCCGAAAATTGCAAAAGAGAACTCTCAATCCATAAACAGCACCCTCATTTCACGATTTCACTTGATCTCCTCTTTAATTCTTGTTTTTTTCCTTAATTATAACCTTAACTAAATTTTCCGGCTGGTTCTTGCCTGGAATTATTTTTTATTTTTTTAAAAAAAAAGGTATTGGCACCAGCCTATAAGGAATACTTTCGTTCAAAATTTTAAAGTACTTAAATTGCACGCTGTATATAACATTAATAAAGCCTGACAATTGAGGGAAACCATTTATGTAATGATGATGCTGAATTAAGTAGTTTCCATCGAATGCATTGATTACTAATTGCATTTGCATTTTACCAACCATGTAGACACTAGCTGGACATAATTAAAGCTCATCTCCAGGTAATGCCAGTATGGTTTATTACTTTTGTGCTAGTGGAAACCCTTTCAGCATGCACAACATTGATTTCGTTGTGGAAAAAACTAGGAGTAGAAGAATATAGCTACACGTTAAACATCACCCTTACATTTTCTTCTCTTCAAATAAAAATGCCATTTACTTATTTGCCTATTTATTTATTTATATCTACAAACCCTGTCAAAGATCATCACTCTTATCACAAATATAAGCATTTATTAAGTTTCTTAGGTCCAAGTTGCTTAAATAGCTAAACATTTTATCGAAAACAACATGGGGTAACTCATACCCAAATACGGAACTGAAAGGTTTTATGCTTGCTTTTAACAACCGGTGTCTTTCTTGTCCTTTTTCAAACTGATTCTCCAATATATAGGTATAAATTGGAAAAAGTTTCATGCACACATTGCGATCGAAAGCTGCTATTATGCATTCATTTCCTGCATATATTCCTAATTGGTGTACGTCTTTCATTAGGATATCGTAAAAGGAAACGGTAGTATTATGAATTTTTTCGTTTTTCATTGTTTCGATTTCTTTTTCGCAGCTAATATAATATTGTTTTAAGCGGGAATTCGAACCAATAGTTTGTAAATCACTTTCATTTACAAATAACTTGGCGGCCTTTAATTTTACTATATGTCGGACAATTTTGGTAGCGCTCGTTTTATAAAAATTGGATCTTCTATGACATAATAAGTCAAGTGCTGTGGGACGTAACTCATCGTCTGTACTTCTTATATTAATATCACTGCCATTCTGTAGAAGAGCTACTATAGTATATGTCTTATTAAATTTACAAGCATAATGAAGTGCTGTCGAGCCATATGCATCTATGGAGTCAACATCGGCACCAAATTTAATCAGAGTCAGTACAATTTCTACATGACCTCCTAGAGCAGCACTGTGAAGCGGCGTCCCACCACTATCCGCCTTAGCATTAACCTTCGCACCATGTTCTATCAATATTTCCACAAGTTTTGCATGACCCACGTCAGCTGCACTATGAAGTGCAGTTAATCCGTATTCGTCCTTGGCATTTACCATAGCCCCTTTACTTAAAAGCATTCTAGTACTTATTAGATCACCCCTTTCAACGGAAATATGTAGTAGCCTTGTGCCTGTGGGAGAAGAATAATAGGGAAATATTGTTTGCGAATAATAATCAGAACTAGCTCGTTTATTTGGCCAGTTACAGATTTTACTAGAACAATGACCTTTAATATCAAGTCTCCTATCTGTATCTTTACAATTAATGTCAATATTACATTGTAAGAGAATTTCAACAATGTCTGTGAATTCCTCGCTAAGGGCAATCTTAAGTATGTAAATAATATCTTCTGTGCTAATATCTTCTATGTTGGCCCCATTAGCTAAGAGTAGTTTGGTGATTTTTACATTAAGATTTTTAATGGCGTAAAATATGGGGGTCTTGTTGTATTCATCTTCAATATGCACATCAGCTCTATATTTTATCAACAATTCGACAACTTCCTCTTGTTGGTAAACAGTTGCCGTATGAAGAAGTGTATGAGGTTCTTCAGGCGTATACTTCATGTTAACATGCGCACCGTGACGCAAGAGAGCTTCAACTATCGTCACATGTCCGCACCTAACAGCAGAGTGTAGGAACTTAGTGTCATGCATGTTCCTCAATTCGACATTAAAACCATATTCAAAAAGCCTTTCAACAATTTTTTTGTATATTATGCCACCTTTATCTATAATACTGTTAAAAGAACTTATATTACTTGGGTTATTAATATCAGGACGAAACTTTAGGATCTCTTCAATAACAGCTATGTGACCTTTTTCAACAGCACAACTTAGTGCAGTCTCACCAGTCACATCGTAAGCATCAACAGCGACTCCGTGGTTCAAAAGTACTTGAACAGTGGTTTTGTATCCACCTTGGGTAGCCATATGAAGTGGTGACCTACCCTTGGCAAAAATTTTAATATCGGCACCATTAATCAAAAGCAACTTAACAACCTCCGTTGTACCATTCAAAGAGGCAAGATGTAGTGGCGTATATCCTGTCAATATACATTCAGAATCAACATATGCTCCGTGGTTTAAAAGCATCGAAACGATCTGTAGTCTTTTTTTATTAACAGCAACATGTAGCGGGGTTCCAAAACCCGCCTTAATGTTAACATCTGCGTTATGCTTTAGAAGTAAGTCTGTAACCTCTACACTGCCATTTTTTACGGCATAATGAAGTGGTGTATAATTGTGATAACCTGCACGAATGTTTTGTCTTGGTCTTAGGTGAATTGTAGAATTAACATTAGCGTCATGATTTAAAAGTATTTTCATAATTTCCAAGTAGTTTTTCCTAGAGGCAATATGAAGTGGGGTTATACCATCATTGTCACTAGCGTTAACACAAGCTTTACGATTTAAAAGTAATTTCACCATTTCGATTTTATTATTTTTAACGGCGCGGTGAATAGAAGTTCGACCATGTTTGTCTTTAGCATCGATTTGACCATTTCTGTCTAAAATCATTTTGGCAATTTCAGTATCATCATGTGTAGTAGTATAATGAAGCGGTGTATCACAAGCTTTATAGTTGCTGTTAACTTTGCAATGATTTAATAAGAGCAGTTTAACAATTTCTCTATGGTCATGTTCAAGAGCAACTTTAAGCAAATCATATCCTTCTGACCATTCTATGTCATAGGAAAGGCCAATTGAATTAATTAACTCTCTTACACGTTCTAGATTTCCACAACAGACTGCACTAAATAATGAATGCATGTGGTATGCGGTTTCTTTCTCTTCCATCTTAAATGCATTCATAGAATTTCCCTTCTTGCACATAAAGTTTATGGGTCTTAGGGTTTCCCGTTCTCTGTGATTCACCTGTAATAGATAAAAAGGAATGATTGTAAATAATAAATAATATTGTTTATGTATAACGTGAATGAATATATTACAATAATGCAATTACTATTATGTTTAAAAAAACATTTTTAAAAACAAGCTTTTATTTAAATAATAATAATAATAAATTGTCTTTATTCGTAGATATTAACAAAAATAAGTGGTATAAGTAAATAACTAACAATTACTACCTACAGAAATGGCGAAGTGTCAGCCGGAGGCTGATTTTCAACTTAACCAGAGCAACAACAAATACATAAATTTAAAAAATAATATAATTACGAAAAACATGAATTGCAAATGCATATTAATAATTATAACTACAACTTAAAATTTATGACACGCGTGACATAAAGAAATGGAGACTAAAAAGTAAAAAAAAAGAAGAAACAGCTAAGCATTGCAAATATAATATGCAGATAATACAGATTAAGAAGGAAATAGATATCTCTTTAGTTTCTTTTTAAAATTAAAAACTGAGTAGTGCCTAAAGTCAAAGAATAAACTGTTATATAACTTGCTAGAATTATATGAAAAGCTACGTTTAAAGATGGCAGAGGAGTGATTTGGTATTGCCAAAAAATTTCGCTCACGTGTACTCACTTGATTACATTTAAGGCGTGACAATTTCTCTAACAAATATATCGGGATTTGCTTATCAAGAACCTTGTGGGTTAAGCAGAGAAAATGAAGGGAACGTTGCTTGTCTAATTTTAGCCAGCCGACTTCAGAATATTTATAACTAAGAAGATCAAATCTGCGAAATCCTGTAGAGAATCGTAGGCAGGCATTTTGTAATAATTGAAGTCGTTTGGCATCAGAATCTCTCAATGCAGGGCCATAGGATAGCGTCTGTATAAGATATCGTAGAGAAAATTAGACTCTCACATAATTGAAGTTTAAGTTTAGGATTTAGAATATCTTTTTGGGAAAATAATTTCTTCAGTTTACAGTATGAAACTTGACACAAATAACTAATATGCTTAGCGAATCTTAAGTCTGAATCTATCCAAAGACCCAAATTTTTATAATGATCAACAACAGGTAAGTTGTTCACCATTTAAATTAATGTTTAATTGGTCTAAGGTGTTTCGCTTTGCTTTCGACCCCAAATACATTACCGCCGAATTGTTAGCATTAAGTTTAAAATTATGGGGTGGGGTTTTAAAATATGGGGTGGGACATATAACAGCCAATTGAAAAATATAAAAATAACACAAAAATGGATACTTAAAGTAATGCTGTGGAAAAATCGAAGATATTCTACAAAACAACTTTTTCTAGATAGTAATGTCTTCAATTTAAATGGATTATATATCCTTAATGTAGCAAAATTTATCTACAGAAATAGGGAACTAAGAGTACCAACAAACCACATACACAATACAAGGCAAAATGAACGCAATGCGCTTTTTACACCTAGACCAAATTCTAATTTGTACAAAAAATCTCTTGGCGTCATGGGTCCAAAGATACATAATATTATTCCCGAATACATAAAAGCAATAAATAATTACAAATTATTCTGTAAAAAGCTGTCAATGTTTATCATGCATAATTTACATTTATTTGAACAAATATTCTGATAACTTCTAATTCAATTATTGCACTGAATTTCCATAATTTTATAATAATTATTAATAATTCATTATTAGTCTTTTATTTGTTAGTTTTAGTTTTTAGTTGTTAGTTAGTAACGAATACGATATGTACGTTGATATTGTTAATAATAATATCTTAGTGAAATATTAAGACACAAAACGATTTCCTTGTGAAATCAGGTGCATTTATACAATAAAGAATAACTGTAAAAATAATATTGTAAAATTGGGTTTAAAATAAAGTTATAAGTTATAAGTTATGTGCTAATGAAATATCTAATAAAGATTTCAGAACATTATTAATAGCCTCAGATGCTAGAATATATTCGCTTGGAGAAAAGTCAAGATAAAGCTGTGTATCATTCGCATAATGATGAATATTACACTTTTCTAAAAACGTGTGGGAATCTGAGATATATAAAGAGAATAACAGGGGCCAAGAATTGATCCCTGGGGAACGCCAAAATTAACAGGCAATACTTTTGACACTTCAGAATCCAAGAGAATGCTATGTGAACGATTTGATAGGTAATTTTGTATTAGAGAAACGGAAGTATCATCAAAGCCAAAAAAAGATAATTTTTTACACAACAAACTGTGGTCTAAAGTATCAAATGCCTTACTATAGTCTAATAGAACAAGACAGCAAACTTTATTTTTATCAATGGCCCTATAAAAGTCATCAGTAACATTTAATAAAGCAGTAGTGGTGCTGTGTAGGTCACGAAGCCCTCACTGAATATCAGGTATAATTTTGTTAGTGAAAACATAGGCGGAAATTTGCTCCTTCAGATATTCAAGTATTTTAGTCATAATAGGCAGGGTACTAATAGGCCTAAGATGTGAGACTTCAGTGGGAGAAGAAATTTTGGCAAGGGGCAAAATATAAGCATGTTTCCAAGAGAAAGGAAAAACATTCGTATCGATCGCAGTGTTAAGAATAAGTGTGATGTGGTTAAGTAAATATTTAGATATTAGTTTTATCATTTTTAAAGAGATATTGTCAGATCCTACGGAGTTGCTTTTTAGTCGGTTAATTGCTTTGGATACCTCATGTGATTTTACATTAGAGAATTTAAAAATGTTACTGACATTGGATCTGGAATATTTATCAAGTAAATTTAATTGATATTGAAGTTTGCTAACATGAGTATACTACTGAAATGGCTATTTATTAAATTAACATTATTGATATTAGGCGGTAAAGATGTTATTTCTTATAACATTTAGGGAATTTTGTTGTTTTACGTATAACATATTGAATGTAAGCTTTCTTTCCTCTCTTAATAGCATCTGTGATATAATTACGAATTTCCTTATAATAGTTCCAGTCACTAAGATATTTGGAACGTTTAAATTTTTTAAAAGCATCATTTTTAAGTTTAATCATATCTTTTATGGTCTCAGTGAGCCAAGAAGAACATTAAATAAGTACAACAAATTAGACTTGCCTATTGACATCTTGCAGGGAATATATGTGATCCCAATTAACCGTATTTAGGTCATTGCAAAAAGTATCTCCGTCAAAATCTTTAAAATCTCGATATATAACATATTTAGTAACAGATTTATATTTAATTTTAGTGATCTCACAAGTAGTGACAAAATTATCAGAAATTCCAGGTAAATTAAGCACTTTAAAGTTCTTAACAATGTCAGGATCTGATGTGCAGATAATATCAATAAGAGTTTGCGTTTGGCCAGCTACTCTTGTCGGCTCATTTACGAATTGTGTTAAATTATAGGACTCTAAAAGACGATTAAATAGTTGGACAGAATGACTATTCGAAAGCAAGTCAATGTTAATGTCTCCGGCAAACAGTATGGAATCAAAGGTAGGCAAAATACTTGACAAGATATTTTCTAATTGTTAAAGAGCATCCATTTTTTGATTTGGGAGGGCGGTAAAGCACATCAAAAGCATAGTTTTCACCTAAAATTTTAGTGATAATCCGCAGCTGCTCAAGAACATTATTAATGGCCTTGACGACTACAGAATATTCAATATCATTTTAACCTCTCCACAATAAAATTGTGAGAGGTTACTAAAATTGGTTCAAAAACGAAAATTGAGATAACATCAAATCTTTACGTTTTGAGGTCCTAGGAACCCAAAAAAGTGATTTTTGAAAAATGTCTGTGTGTGTGTATGTGTGTATGTATGTGTGTATGTGTGTTAGCACGATAGCGCCGAAACTACTGAACGGATTTGAATTAAACTTTGCGTGTGCGTTTCTTTAGTGTCTCAGAAGATCTGAAAAGGTTTTGGTTGAGATCGGATTACGTTTAGTGCCATTTTGACGCAACAAGTTGTTTATTTTATATTTACTTTCAATTTGCAATGGAACCATTGAAAAGTAGTTAAAATTCTGATTTCAACATATATCACACTTTCACCCTTTCGATTTGGTTTGCGTGAAAAAAATTAAAAACAAAGCAAATATGGCATAGATCGTATTTCGTATGACATGATCGATGCGCGTAGCCGTTACATCATGAAACTCGTCACATCACGTGTCAACTCACGTGTGAGGGTTTCTTCACTGCTCTAGAAGTAGAGCGGATTACGTTTAGTGCCGTTTTTAAATATATATACAGACAAATCGAAGAATTAAACTACAAATATTTCTCTAAAATCTAGTAAAATTGCTGAAATGCTAATGTTCGATTTAACAAAGACAGCCGCGAGCGATCGGATTGCAATGAGCAAATTTTGATGATTGTCATTGTCATCGTTTGTCATCCGATAACGTTGGTGTCATGTCATGTTAATAAGATTTCGGCACATTTGTAACTTTTAGTGGATTGTCACAGACTTTAAAGGTAGATGTAACAATATCAATATCATATGCTTTCTGTACCTTCGTTGGTGAATTTATTATAGATTATCACTTTACCAATTTTCAGTTTGTTGCTTTACAAATCTGTAGTATTTAGGATAACTAGACTTTCTTAGTCGTTCAAGTGATGTTAAAGTTGTTAATAGCCTAATAGTATATTATTCAACGAGCGATAATGTAGGTAATAACTCGCATAGATGATTGTAAATTCATTAAGTTGAGGGTTTTTTAGTGCCCCAGAAGATTCGAAAAGGTTTTGGATGAGATCGGATTACGTTTAGTGCCGTTTTGTTACACAATTTAATGCTCTTTTCGACTTCAAAGATCCACCGAGTGGGGAGGTTCCAGCCGGTTCCAGTACCTGCCGATTTTTTTATAAAGCAGCCCAATCCCCCGCCTCTGCCATCCCTATCCGCACGTTCCAGAGTGTAGAGGAATAGACTATAATCATTAATATCAAATCCTCCAAAAATAGAGCGGACATTCAAGTGTCCAAATGTAAATGATTGATTCATTACACATAAGAGTCCAGAAAAAACATAAATGAGGAAAGAACATAACTTTATAAACAATTTTAGATGAATATGTATTATATAATTTAGATAACATAAGTTAAATACTAGATTGTTATTTGTTTGCAATTAATTTGCGGGTTTTCTGCTGCGTCCTGGTGACAACACCGCTATCCACTAGGCCGGTGTCCTTTGGTACAAGTAAAGTGGATAAATGATGTTCTTTTGGTTTGACTCTCTCGGTCTTTTGTGATTCTAAATTCTCACTAATGCTATTTGTCTGACTAGTAGAATGTTTCGGTGGTGATTCAGCTAGCCTATTTAATTTAGGTGGGTCTGCAAGTAACTCCTGGTATGAATATATTATATTATCAATGATAAGTTTGCGGTTTCTAATTTTAGCAATGTGGTTAAACTTTTTTGCCAAATTGAGGTAGCGTACTGGTACTTTCTTTTCTTCCTGCAACTTAGGTGTTAGGTCATGCGCTATTGATATTTTACTTCCTATAAGTTTAGGAAGGTTCTTAAATATATGTTGCTTGACAAATTGTGAATTTAGTTCCACGATAGTGGTATTGGGAGAGGCAGGAATGATGTCTCATGTCTGTGGATTTTAAGTTAACTTCCAGCTTTTCTTCTACTAGTTTTTTAACGCTTTCTATTATACCCTCTTCCCCAATTTCCAAGCCATAGATGACAAAAAAATTTTTTTTCTATTTTTTATCTATTTTCTGTAAGTAGTTTACGTTATCTTCTTGTTTTTCTTCAAGTTCTGATACTTTTGTTTTCGTTTTATTTTGCTCTTCCCGTATTTCCCCAACAACGTTATTAAGCGAGTTAGATCTTTTTGAATCTCTTCCGTCTTACTATTCACTTTTAGCAATAACGTATAAACATTCTTTAGAGATATCGATTCAGAACCCATATTCTTCATCAAAATGTTAGAAATTAGGATTTTTATATCACGGTGGCAACAGCGTAGAATATTCAAGCGTACTTACAGTAGGTGATAAGATTGATAAGGTTACAGAAAAAGTGGTAGATATTTGACATGCTTCAATTTAACTAAGTTTCGATCAATTCGACGTACACAATATACGAAACTTTTTTTATTTTTTATATACATTTATTTAACGTCGGCATATCTCCGCTACTCAGGCCTAACACCGACGCCTGTAGACGAGCTACCCCCAACGAGGAATTTTGCCAAACCTCTTCCATTAAGAAGAGTAGGGATCTTTTCCTTGCCTAACATTTAATAGACAAGGGACCGACGGCCTTACATCTCCTCCGAAGGATGGTATATCCCTTATACAACCCTCGCCTAAGGTTGTATAGCTTCCGCGTATACACTCATATACAAGCCGCTGGAAGGTGTGTGAGACGAGGACGCGGTCTTCGTTGAAACAGTCACCCATCCAACTACTAACAGCGCCTAACGTAGCTTTACATCGCATATCGAAGTGTGTACTGTACATAGTAAAGACGCACCTACGCTCGCCCCCTTACACGAAACTTACTGTGTCTTTTATCTGCATGGCTTTTAGTTTGATCTGTGATTTAAAAAAAATTTCAATATATTTTCCTTCAATTTTGATGTATCTTATACGGAGAAAGTTTTACTTTATGTTTACAAATATGTTGCCACGATGTGGAAGTGCTCTAAAAAGAGGAAAATATACTTTGAAGTAAATCAAACCCATCATTTTGTTACATATAATTTTTTTTGTGATATAGAAACTTGTCGCGGGATTTTCCTGTGTAAAGGAGATTGCCCAAATTTGTATAGAGGAAAGGCCCCCAATTTTTTCATTAGTCCATTTAGGAAATATGATAATTTTTATATGAATGGTAAAAGAAGCAGCATAGCAATTATTTAAATCTGTCACGGCAGCTACGAATCTTTTTTTTTCAAATCACTTAATTTGGTTGATTTTCTGAACAAAGTACTCGTTACTGTCGGCGATCTCCAAGTTGGTGGAGAAGCTCGTCCTGGCCAGATTAGACGCTATTCAGGGGGAGCTCCACGTCGACGATGAGTCCCAGTTTGACTTCAGAATGGGCAGGGGCACAGTACAACAAGGCGTTAGGATAGTTAACGACGTCAGAGTACAATACAACCTCGGGAAGAACACCACTATGGTGCTCCTCGATATTGAGAAGGCGTTCGATACCGTCTGGATTCCGGAATTACTGTACAAAATGCACGACTACAACTTTCTGACTTATTTCATCAAACTCATTCACTCGTTCTTGACGGGCAAATCCCTGCAGGTTCGAGTGAATAACAAACTCTCAACACGGTGGGACATTCGCGTGGGAGTCCCGCAAGGATCGTGCCTGTCACCAAAGTTATACAACCTGTACGTCCCCGACTTCCCAGAGTTCCCGAATACGAAGCTGGCCAAGTACGCCGACGACACGGCCATGTACGCGCATTCGCATAACGCCAAGCAGCGAACATAGTGCTGAAGGCGTACATGGCTCGTGCCACGGCGTATTACGACCAGTGGAAGATTCGGGTAAATGCTGAATAGTCGGAGGCGATAGTCTCCACACGGTGTTTCACTGAAAACAAAATCTTAACACCAATCTCGATCCGGGGAAACAAAATTCCAACTAAAGGGTGCGTGAAGTACTTGGAGGTCAGACTGGACCAGTGACTGACGTTTAATACGCATATAAATGAGACAATACGGATGGTTTACTCCCTGTCCAGGAGTCTGTATCCACTCATGGTCAGGGGTAGCAGACTTAATCGGCAAAATAAAAAATTGTTGTACACAATGGTGGGCAGGCCGTCCATCACATAAGCGGCGCCGATGTGGTGCAGCATACCGGCCACGTTAATGAGAAAATTAAAAGTGTTTGAGCACAAATTTATGCGCCTCATCTCTAATTCTGGAAGGTACACCTTCCTCAGAGACTTATACGCACTTTGCCACGACATAACCCCAATAGCGGACTACGTCCAGAACATTTCACAAAAATTCTATTCTTTCAAGCTGGGCGACGGTCCGCTAACAAGAAACATAACACAGATTAGACAGCATAATGTCGGATAAAACGCACCCTACCATACCAGACGTTACCGATCTTCCGGTAACCTCCACTTCACTGAACTTCACCAACTATAACTTCCACTTATCCTATCCACCTTTACTGATATTTCATACCTTTTGAATCTTTAAATCTTTCCTGTCCCCCTCTTCTTTTCTGTTTGTTTCCTTTTATCCCCTTTATTTCTTGTATTCTTTTTGTACATTTTTGTCTCTAAATTCATTTCCATTCAAAAATTTTCAACAAAAAAACCAAAATTCTCGAAAAACCAAAAATTTAAAAACCACAGGCCAGCCTATGCGCAGCCCGGTGATTTCACACCCCGCGGAAGGCTCTTCGTTTATGTTGAGATGTCAGCGTCAGTATCAAAATTACTTGGTGAAAAGTGAAAGTTTTTAAAAAATGTGCAGTTCTTAAGTTTTATAAAATCTGTTTTTTAGATATATATAATTTTAATACCTTTTTTAATCTGTTTGTTAGCAGAAGGAGTAAGGAGTATAGGTTTTAAGTTTTAACTGTTTTTTAGCCAAGCCAGACCCAATCCGTCCGGCCCTGCAATCAGCCACCGCGAATCGCGCGGTGGTTGCACGACTGGGCCCGAAGTGGGTTCTGAGGAGGCAACTGTAATTAAAATTGAAAATAAAGTTATATTGAATTGAATTGAAAGTACCTAAAATTTCTGAATAAAATTGATAACATAGCTTTCTTTCGGACCTTCTGCTTTTTTTATATAATACTATTTATTTAAAGATATTACAATTTCATCTACTTTTAAATAGATCCAGGAGTCTTAGACTTTTGCTGTCAAATTTGTGCACTACGAATTTTTTTTTTTCTATTGTGTTTACTTGGACGTCTTGAATAATACTTAATTACGCCACGATACATCTGGAGGAGTCCGTAAAACCGCGTTGGAAGGTCGCGGAAACCGCGGATTCGCAATTAACTCAGTTTCTATGACCCAAACTGGAACAACACCTATAATTATAAAAGTTGTACACCTGTAAATTCTCTATCTTAAAGGTCCTGTACATTTTTTCCGTACGCCTAAACGTTTTCAAGATACAACGCAGACTAAGTGAAAAATGCATTTAGTTCTGCCAAACCTCTTTCTCGCCACACATTTCGCAATTATCTTGCTCCCTATGTCTCAGAATGAAAATTAAATATCGCTGTTATAGAGCTAGGTAATCTTTGGTCTCTACCAGAATGTCTTATATACATTATTTATGTTTATTTACAGTGAATAAGTCAAAAAATGCATTCATTTACACAACGTTAGAGATGGAATGCTTGGCGCACTTTTTTTAACATGATTTCCCCAGGAGGCCCAATCCATGCCGGATTTTAAATTAGTCAATATGTCCGTCTCCTTCGGTATCTGAAACGTTATCGCCCAATGAAAAATCTTTGTCATTACTTTAATTCTGATAAGATTCTTCGTCGTCCATTTCGTCATTCATAACAATTATAGGTGCGGTATTCAAGCAGTAGTGACCGTGGCAATGTCCACAAGCTTCGAACAATTCAGTTCTACTTTCCTACAGCTACATTTTCCTGTACAACCCTTCGTACAGTTGTAAAAAATTGAATTTAACAATATGTCTGGTACTGGTGGTAACTGCGTTGTTACTGGCTGCAAAATATCATTCTACTTAATCCAGCCCCACTGCTCAGGATCAGTGTCTTTTCCCAACCATGTTTGAACTTGGTAATACAATCTACACAAATGCTGTTGAGCTGCTGAAGATGTTCGAGGAAGTGATGATAATTTTACAGCTACTGAAAATTTTGTAAATTTGACAAAAATGTTAAATATCGGTAATTGCCTATGGAAGTTTCCCTTTTGGGAGCATCATATATTGCAAGAATAACCTTCATTCCATTACAAATCGGCCGTTTCTCAAACATTTTGAACACGAGTTTTCCCTTCGTGAAACAAGGCGGAGGTGGTATCGCATCTTGTCAGGACGTGGGACTTCTATCGTTCGTGTCGAAGAAAAGTGGCGATTATCATGAGGACAAATGTGAATGTTTTCGAGAAACGATTTGTAAAAATTCTCACAAGGATAGAACCCGGATCAGTCATTGCCCCATACCATGGCCGATTACTGGAAAAATTGCCAACCAGTGCATGGCGAAAAGTACAAATTCAAGAATGGTTAGATGGTAAATGTATCCTATTCGATCGTGCCTCGGTTAAAGCCGAACTGCTAACCCTAGCGGAACAGCGTTTGTCAATATATAAGAAATATATTGTGGATGAAATGGCTAAAACTGTAAGCATTGAGGTTTTTTGCGACTGCCGCCTTACCACTGTGAACTCAACCACATTGAGCTTATTAAAGTAAAGGGGAATGTTGCACGAGAAAATAGAACCTTTAAATTAGAATACCTAATAGTGCTTTAAAAAGAGTTACAGCTGATTATTGGCGAAAATGCATAGAGCACGTTAAAGAAATTGAAGAAAAAATGTGGGATTTGGATACTCGAATTGATGCAGTAATTGAGCCAATAATTATAAATGTACGAGCCGCCAGCAGCGATAGTGACAGTGACGAGTGAGTGATAACCTGTGATAATATTATGTAGTGATTGTGATAAGATGAATTGTTAATTCCAGAAATTATTGTGGGTAAATTTTGTTTTTAATTATGTTATTTCAACGAGAAAGTTTATTTATGTTATTAGAATAGTTATTTATTTTTAACTTTGATGAGTTTTGTTTTTAGTTATGTTATTTTCAACAAGAAAGTTTATTTATTTATTTTCTTTTATAACCTGTCACTCCCTAATTAATAACCCTGTCACCATCCTTTCTTGAAAAGAGATATGCTCACACCTCCACGTTGGTCCTTGCTGGGCAATAAGAACAACTGGCATGGTTGAAGTTTGTGTAAATTTTTATAAACATCGAACATTCTACAGTTTTGATGTAGATTTTGTGGATATTCCACTCCCAAACAAAATTATGCCTGCCATTAAAAAATCTCTTAAAAGAACTCTAGTTTTACTTTTTGGCTGAGTTGAGTGTAAAAACAAATTAATTATATTTATTTTTTGTTTTATTTTATAAAATATGAAAATATTATTATTTTCCGCCTATTTGACAGCAGTCAACAAATTATTAGGTATAAATGCGGCACGTTCACACATTCAACCCATTTGGTCGACTATGGCAATTACACAGAATATCCTAATCGTGGTTTTCGTTTCTGGTCGGAGGCAAAAACGGATAAAATTTAATATATTTCTATGGTAGAACGAGGTGCCGGTATTAAATAAGACCTAAATCCTTTAACGAAAATGAGGCTGATTTATTGCTCTAGTATCTACTCTATTTGACTCCACTATACGTAATTAACTTAGTTCTGTAAATACGTTAAAATATACAAATCACAATTACAGTCGGGTGTATATTTACTGGGCAGTCAAAAAACGCAACAAAAACCTTACGAGCTAATTATTATTGCCGGTGAACCATTCGGCATTGTCTCATCAAACAAGCCGAAGCCAAAACCTATAAAGATAAGTAATTCAATTTGTAGACGAGATAAAACAGAGAGTAACGGTATTTTAATGAGGTTGTAAAGGTTGTAAACCATAATAATAAGGTTTACGGTTGTAAATCATAATAATAATTCGCTCTCTCGAGAAATAGTTATAATGTTTTTGTGTAGAAATGAAATAATTACAGAATATTTACATTTAATTGCAATTTTCTCTTACTCGATCTTGTTTATAATTACATTATCTATAATTTGGGCCCTTCCCGGAATAACTTAATGGGAGTTAAAATTATAATCGAAGTACCTGGCTGACTCAAAGAAGGTTTAAATTGGGCAACAAGGGAAAAGAGTTAAAATCGGTATCATTATTGGAAGGATAAAAATTTATTAGCTTGAAATCTGCTTTTTTACAACTTAAAGAATAACTGTTTTCTAAAGAGTGTAATCCAAGTACGCATATTTAATTATTTGAGTATTGGATTTAAAGTAAAATTGACAGTGTTCCAACTTGAATTTGATACCATTTAGGAATTTTAGATTTTAATAACCCTGAGAAACGTTTCAGAAAAAAAATAACTACCACCATGTACACCAAATAGAATAACTGTCAATTTTCAGCTTTAATATATTTTTTTGAACTAAAATTCCTGGGGAATGGCTCTTATCAAATAACTTTTTCTTTAACTCTTAAAAAATATAATTTTCCCACTGTTTGCTTGTGAGTAAAACACGTTTATGATAATAAAAAAGCCAAAAAAATGATATATAACTACTAAACCGTTTTTGAATACCTATTAATATTATTAATTTAACGTGTGATTAATAAATAAAGAACAAAAATAGTCGATAGCACAGAATACTAGGTTTGCACTTACTACATGGTTACAGATTGAACAGAAGCTATGTAATTTATTCAGTAATTTCTAATAAAAAAAAGCAAACTTAAGTACGAAATACGACTTACCACATGGTTACGGCGGAGCATGAGAATTAAAGCTTGATACTGTCTGACGCACTACCAACACTGCGATTTTTCTATATAGAGGGACAGACAAGTGACGCTGTGTGCACCTTTGTAAATACAGGGTTACTCCTATAAACCCCCAAGCAGGTTTCGTGGTAATGAAAAGAGGTATTTAACGTCGACCTATTTCCGCTACTGACGCCTAACACCGATGCCTGTAGATGAACTATCCCAACCAGGAATTTTCCTGAACCTCTCCTATTTTAAGATTAGGAATCTTTTATTTGCCTAACATTTATAGGCAAGGGACCGCCGGCTTTACATCTCCTCTGAATGGTGGTATATACGCTGACATACAAGCAGCTGGAAAACATGAGGCGAGAACGCGGTCTTCCTTGTGAACACTGAACAACGGTCTTTAAAAAATAAGAAACTTAATAAAAATAATAAAAATTTTATAAATTTCGTAGACTTTAGTTTTGCTGTTCATGCTGTAATGAAGCTAATTTTAAATGGGAAATTTGGTATATGTATTCAGTTTAACTTTATGTCTTGTATTTTTATTGATAATGATCAAAAAAGGGACGGTTAAATTCGGTATTTTTCAATAATCATGTAAAGTTTTAACTTCAAACTGATTGCAAGTAGAGTTCACGCTCGAAATTAGCAATATAAACCGGCTTCAAAAATGACGATTTGATTTAGAATGATAATTATTAATACGGAGGCTATTAAATTCATTCCTTTCCGAAATAATATAAGTAATTTATTTGCAATCAATCTCAGTGATCTAGATTGTCCAGAAATTGTTATATACATCAATTGACGCTACCGGTTATAAACAATTTGCTATGCTTCAAATAAATTTTAATTTGTCTTTGTTATATTTTGGATAAATTCTGCGTTCAGCAACTTGCAATAACTTTCAATTAAGTAAATCCGGAAAAACATACTATCGCTAGTAATACCCTCTGGAAACTCTGCATTTAAGTGGGACACACCAGAGGCGTCGCGCCAAAGTTTTGTACTTTGAATTATTATTATTTTCTAATTTTATTTTGCCAAACGATTATTTTCGTAACATAACTTCTTTGGGGATAGTGCCTTTAAGTGGGCCACTCCAATTGAGTCGAATTGTAATAAATTACTATCATACACGATCGCTATAAGCAAAGCTGATAACATAAAACTTGACGTCGGAACCTGTTTGTTAAATATATTTTCTATACACTAATATTTACACCAGGATATATCTCCACGAAATATTAAGTTGGGGACACTGCCTTTAAGTGGATCACTCCATCTGAGACGTGCGCCTTGTCAAGTTATTAAATATTCCATCACCAGATTCACAACCTCAAGTTCGAATATATATATTTTCCGTAACATTCAAAATTATTTTATTGTGTTAGAAATTTTAAAATTTGAATAACTATCTGCCTGTCAAAAGTTGGACCAAATTACCTAGTGTTGCACGTGTCGAGCCATTATTCTGCTTTGCTAGTCAACCATCTAATTTGCTTTCATTTCTGTTGCACGGTTGTATCGCTTACTTGCTTGCTGTCATTTTGTACTAAACCTAGTTCACTATCATAGTAGAAATTATCGCTTAAACACTAGAAAGTTTGATACCGTCCTGATAATTGGGTAATTAAACTTTTTAATTTGCTTGAATGCCAGGCATTACAGTGCACTTTGTAGAGGTAATGCCTTTTGGTTCTTTTACGCTGATCTCCATGCGGTGGTAAAATAAAAAGCGCGGCGTTTTAATTAGCCAAAATGGTTCTAATTGAAAATGTCAAGACTCAGGAACACAGTACCCCAAGCGAGTAGGAGACACTGTTCAGAATCTCGCACTGAAGGAAATTAAGTCAGTCCATTGGATTTTGAGGACGACAGATTGGCACGTATAAAACCTCACAGATACAAATATAACACTAAAACATACAAAATGCTGTCCTCTACGTTAGAACGTTATCCTGTCATGCAAAATTATTGGTGAAGAAGAACTTGAGAAAATAAACTGTAATATCGTCGGCCTCTGCGAAACGAGAAGATGAGGAGCAATACTCACTACCCTAAAATCAGCCCATGCATTATATTACAACGGAGATCTCGACACGTCAGTTGGTGGAATAGGATAGCTTTTGTATATAAATTTCTTTTCCCATTATCGAACAATATGTAAAATCGTAGTATTTAAGATCAAAAAAATGTCCCTACTCTCAAAACCACCTACAAAGTTATTAGCAAATACAGTATAATGAAAGGTAAAATTCTTACAATAAAATAAATACCAAGAGTACAGCAAAGTTTATGGTTTTTAAGCTAACGCTGCGGAAAAGAATTATTAACTTTCACGAAATTTAGAGTTTCCAGGCGCTTCAGACTTGAAGGTTGTTGATAGAGGTTCCTACAGGTTGTAGAAATCTTCACAGCATAATTAAATAGGGTTTAGATATCTTTACAATGATTAGATAAGGATTTTCTCAATCGTAAAGTGTCAATCAGGGCAACTTCATATACCAAAATTCGTATAAAAAGAATAGCAATGATCCAAAAGTCCAAAATCCAAATAATTGAAAAATAAAACAGCTGGCAAGTTCTGTGCTCAAAATTCAGCTGTACTCAAATCGAAATCTGGCCATACCAAAGTCGTCTACAATTAAAGTTAAAAAATTATTCTCAAAATTAACCTCTAACGTGGGCACGTATCTCCAATAAACCAAATACATTCAAACTTACCTAGAATATTACTTCTAGACGATAACCTGCTCATTAATCAGAATAAATCGAAATTTAAATTAAACAAACCAAAATATTAATTGAGAATTAGGTTAAATTTTAGTTTTTTTGATCCGGTATCAAACCGACTAGCAACCACGTGCCTTTTAACTAAATTAGTCCCTACCAAAGTTGAATGATATTTATAATCTATTTTAACTCACAAAAACAAGGGGAAGTGACTTAGAGGCCGGTTTATCAATTCGGTTGTCTAGAGCACCAACTTATGAAATGTTAAAAACTAAATCGATTTTTATGGACTTTCGATCATTAACTATCTTTATACTATAATTTTGTAGACAATTTTTATACGCTAATTATTGCAATAGTTTATATTTTGATTTCCTAAGATATACACAATAATACATATCTATTTCATAAATTGATATATATTCCTAGGGAGAGCCATCTGTTGGCGGGAAGCCCAAAGTGATAATTTTGATAGAATATTAGAGCGCGGTGACATCTATCGCTAAAAGGGTAATTTATTACTTAAGATTGGTAAATTGACCTACTATTATTAACTTGCGGAAATCAGCGAAAGTTAACAGTTAAATTTTCAGATTAATAATTTGTTATCAAACTTTCAAGCAAGTATTTCAGCTTCAAATTTGGCACAATATTTTGGTTTAACAAGTGGCATGTAACAATTTCAGATACAAAAAATTGAAAAAATCAGCTATTTTCTTAATTTTTCTTTTTGCAACTTAACAGATTAGCAGAAACAACTATTACTAGTCCAGCTTTATCAAAAATTTAATTTAATTACCCATACTTTTGTTTTCTCGTTATAACAAATATAACTGGAAATTTTCAAGAAAAAGTGAGAAAAAACATGGTTCAAAATTGTTTAAAAAGAAGATGTTCCGTAGATTCAGCATTGGACAAAATATTTTAGTGCACTGGTAATATAACAATCGTCTGTCTCGCTTTCACATAAGTGATTTTTCTTTCTTACACTCGTTTACTTCAGGATACAACACGAGGACAGCTACCAGCCGTATAGGGGAATCCTATACAGTTATGTACATGTACCATACGAGTGAGAATGTTATCTAATGGATTGTGATTGTACTTGGCGCTGCTGTAATTGTCGATGGTATGGATTTTTTTATTATTTACCAGAGTCCGTTGGGCTTAGGCCATAAGTAACCTTACGAAATATAAGTATTATTGCACTCAAAATACTATTAACCTGTTAAAATGGATATTTATTTAACAGAACCGAAAGCACAAATAATTAAATGGTACTGTGGTGGGCATTCGCCATCCATTTCATATCATCTCGTTATCTAACCCATATTGCACATGTACATAAGTGTATAGGATTCCCCTATATGACTAGTAGCCTTCCCCGTACTGTATATAAAACTACTTTTGCCAATTTTGTATAAGCCAAAAGATCATCGGCTAAGTGAGATATCTGTGCAATGGATTTTTAAAAAGTATCATGCTCACATTCACCATATTCTTCTACTCAAAGCACTTACAGAGAACGACTTTGTGAAACACATCGATTTTTGTGTATGGAAGGTTGGAAATACAGAAACGTCTTATTTACCGACGAGGTGACATTTCATAACAATAGCTCTATAAGCCGTCACAATTTCCACTACTACTTCCACATTGTATGAGGCAAGTATATCGACAACACCGATGGTCAGTGATTGTTTGGAGATGAGACTGTGATAGGTCTAAATCTCTTTTATGCTCACTTCAATTCAAATTTTTGGAAAATGTATTTCCTGAGTTATTAAAGTGTCGAAACACGAATATGGTTTCGGCAGGACGAAGCTATTTTTTGCGAGTTGTATAGGTGTACCTGGACAATTCATTTCCGAATCAAAGGATTGGGAGAAATGAACCCATAAAATGGCCAACTGTACCACTAGACCTTCCAAAGCCTTCTTGTGGGGTTATATCAGAGAAATCGTATACAAGGAGCCTACTAACAACCGAGATAAACATGCGACACGGAAAAGTAAATTTGTTTGCAAATATTCCACCTAAAATGTTAAGGTAAGTGAAAAAATCTTTTTCAACAAGAACAGATTGTTTAGAAAAATTTGAAAGACGTTTGAACATCAAATGTATACTGTAATCGGTGTAGTCTAATAATGTGTTTATTTCCATAGCCTATTACAGTATTGGAATTGTCAAATACAAAATAGAACAAAAAATAATAATAAATATATGTACATATATACAGTTAGAGGTAGATTACACAACATATGAGAAATAGACAGACAAACAAAGAGATGTACAACTATGATCTAATAAAGGTATATCAATAAACGAGTTATTAATTATCACAGCATTTGTAGGTACCTACGGTACAAATTGTAGAATCAGATGGGGAACATTAGACAAAGAGGTAGTATTCCTCGTAAGAGTAGAAACAATGTTCCGCTAGGAATCTTTTTATCATCTTCTTGAATATCACAAAACTACTTGCATCTTTTATAAATTGTGGGAGGTAGTTATACATTTTTATTGAAGAAATAAAAGGCCCTCTTTTAGTCTGCTCTAATCTATGGGGCGGTACAAAAATATTTACATACAGACTGCAAAATATATATACGATAAATAGTGAGTATACCATACTGTTTAAAAGAATTTCTGCAGAATTTATTGACGGGAAGTTTAAACATACTTCTTATAATTCTTTTCTGCAAAAATAACACCTTGTTAATTCCAGAACTATTTCCCCAGCACAATATGCAGTATTGTAAAACCGAGTAAATACATCCATAATAGAATGTTTTCAGTGTGTCAGCTTCAACAGTGTTGTGTAATCTTGTTTAAATAAAATCTCTTTTCTACCTACCCCATATCACAACTTAGTTAATTATTTCAAAAAACGCAGTAAATTTCTATGGTGACGATTATACAAAAATGTGTTGTATTTAAATTATACCTATATTACTACGTAATAATATACAGGGTGTTATATCAATTTCAATGTCTTAAAATTCGAAACCCTGTATATTATGGATTTGAAACAATTATAGTTACAGATTATACGACCTGCATTAAAAAGATTTAAACTAAAACTAAATAGTTAAGCCATTCCCCAAAAAAGTGCGCCATATTTAAATAGAATTGTTCTATTTGTTGATTTTCTAAACCCCATGATATAACCAACCATTTTATATTTCTGATACTTATTTAGTTTTTGACGTTTGTAAAGAATGGTATTAAGTTGTTCGTTATCTTTATTTGTTATTATTCCCGTTCATCTAATAAAACAGTATTTTTCAATATTTGGTGCACATTTGTGTATCTTAAGGCACGTAAAGAAAATAATTCATATTGATTAAATGCCAGAACCACATTCTCTTTTTGAGGTTAAGAATTATTTAGAAACGTTTTTATTAATTTGTCGCGTGTAAACCTGGTCATAGCATACATTGGTCAAAGCAATCATAAATTAATAGGGAGTGGTGGTTTCTATTCAATACATAGGAGTATAGTGATGTAAATTGCATTTTTCTAATTTTTAATTTATTTCTCCAAAATGCAGCATTAGACTGCGCTCATATTTTATGTGTGTATGAGAAACATAAAGTGCGTCGTAAATATGTAAAAATATATTTCCAGAGATATTTTTACTCTTTCATTAAGAACCGTTAAATTATAATGCTTTTCATTTCCAAATGATCTAGTAGTCATGATTCTGACATACAGTGAGAACAATTGAAAGTTATCTCATTGACGTTTAGTTATCAACTATTGTGACAAAGTATTTACGCACTTACTTTAAGTTATAAATTAGTTTAAAATTCGCACTTTCCAATTATGAATTTTTCGAGAGAAGAAATGGTCGATATGGTTAATGTTCTGGGTGCGAGTGATAAAAATGTTTGGTATCAACTCGAATTTATAAGGAGCGATATTCGGAAAGAAAACAGCCCTCTAAAAAATCATTTGAGAGGTTGATGTAACGATTTGACATACAGGAAAAGTTGAATATGAGAAAAAGGAAGGAACAAAAAATGTAATAAATGAAGAAAACGAAACTGTCATACTTTTGAGCGTGATTGAAAATCCTTATCGCGGTATAAGAGAATTGGCAAGAGAAAACGATATAAGCCGATCTTCAGCCCATCCTACATAAAAACCAATTTCATGCCTACCATGTTGAACTAATGCAGAAACTGATTGATAGGGGTTATGACAACATAATACAATTTTGTCAATGAGCAAAACAAAAAATAGGACCACAAAAAATTTTTTTACTTCGTTTTTTGCCGATCAAGCAACGTTTCATAAAAATGGACATGTTAATCGTCATAATTTTCATTATTACGACACAACCAATTCTTACATCTCATGAACAAATAGCCAAACAAGATGGTCGTTGAATGTTTGGGGGGGAATTGTTGGGGATTATGTGATAGGACCACATTATTTGATGGACGTGTGCCTTTCATTAAGATGTCGTAAAACGAAACAGTAGTATTATAAATTTTTTTCTTTTTCATTTCTTCGATTTCTTTTTTGCAGCTAATATAATAGTGTTTTAAGCTGGAATTCGAGTCAATCGTTTGTAAATTGGTTATATTTACAAATAGATTGTCTGCTTTTAATTTAACTATGTGTCGAACGATAATTTCGGCAGTTCTTGTGCTATAAATATAGGGTCGAGTTTCATCTCGTCCAAAAAATAGAATGCTACTATTTAATGCTAAGTCAAGCGCTGTAGGATGAAACTCTTTTGTATTCCTTATATTAATATCACTGCCATTTTGTAGAAGAGCTTCGACGATATATCTGTGATTAAATTCACAAGCATTATCAAGTGCTGTCTTGCCATTTGTATCTGTCGAATCAAGGTCGGCCCCAAATTTAATAAGAGTGTTAACAATTTTTAGTTGACCTTTTCGAGCAGCAAAGTGAAGTGGCGTCTTATTATCATGCGTCTTAGAATTAACATCGGTACCATATTTAATCAAGATGTCCGCAACTTTTACACCTATCAATTGCAACATGTAGTGCAGTTGTTCCGTCTTCTCTCTTCGCATTTACCATGGCCCCTTTTTTTAAAAGCATTTGAGTAATGATCGCATCTCCTCTTTCAGCGGAAATATGTAGTGGCGTTCTGTCTACTTCAAAGAAAGGATCAAGAAATGGATATCCACAATAATTTTCATCACTAATTCCTCCACTGAGGTACTTATTATCTACAAAGGTACCATATACCCATTTTAGTCTTCCCAGTGTATCTCTATAATTAACATCAATATTACATTGTAAGAGAATCTCAACAATTTCTATGGATCTACTTCTAATGGCAGTATTGAGCATATAAATAATAGCTCCTTCATAATTATCTTCTACGTTAGCTCCATTAGCTAAGGGCAATTTGGTGACTTTCAAATTAAGTTCATTAATGGCATAAAATATGGCGGTCTTTTTATCTCCATCTTTAGCATTCACATCAGCTCCATATCTTATCGACAATTCAATAACTTCCTCTTGCTGATGAATAGTGGCCGTATGAAGAAGTGTAAGAGATCCATTTGGCTTATACCTCATGTTAACATCTGCACCACAACTCAAGAGGTCTCTAACTATCGTCAAATATCCACACCTAACGGCAGAGTGCAGTAACTTATCATTATTTATATCCCTGATGTTGACAGTAAAACCATATTCAAGAAGACTTTCAACAATTTTTTTTATACATGTCGCCATTTCTACATATAGCAATATAAAAAGAACTTATATTACTCTCGTTTGTAAGATCTGGACAAAACTTTAAAATCTCCTCAATAATATTTGAGTAACACATATCAACAGCGCAATACAGTGCAGTAGAGCCATTTTCATTACAGGCATCAACGTCGGCTCCGTGGTTTAAAAGTAATTTTACAATGGTCTTGTATCCCGCATTGGTAGCCATATGAAGTGGTGACTTATCTTTGGCAACAACTTTAACATGGACACCCTTAATCAAAAGTAACTTAGTAACCTCCGACCTACCATACAAAGTGGCGTATATCCTGTTGATATACATTCAGTATTAATACATGCTCCGTGGTTTAAAAGCATCAAAACAACATGTATCCTTCCTTCCTTAACAGCAATATGTAGCGGGGTTCCAAGACCCGCCTTAATATTAACATTTGCGTCATGCTTTAGAAGCAAATCTGTAACTTCTTCACTGCCTATTTCCGCGGCAAAATGAAGTGGTGTATATTCTTCAAGAATGTCTCGCATAGGTCCTACGCAAATTGCAGGATTAACATTAGCGCCATTGTTTAATAGTAACTGCACAATTTTTGATCGGTCTTTCCTAGAGGCAACATGAAGTGGTGTTATACCATCAGTGGCACTAACGTTAACACAAGCTCTACGATTTAAAAGTAATTTGGCTGTTTCAATTCTACTGTTTTCAACAGCGCAGTGAAGTGAAGTTCGACCACATTTATCTTTAGCATCAATTTGACCATTTCTGTCTAGAATCATTTCGACAACTTCAGTATCACCATAGGTAGCTGCATGATGAAGCGGTGTGACAGAAAATTCATAATTACTATTAACTTTGCACCCATTTAATAAGAGAAGTTTAGCAACTTCTCTATGTTTATGTTTAAGAGCAACTTGAAGTAAATATCCTTCTGAAAATTCTTCATCATAAGAGGGACCAATCGAATTAATTAACTCCCTTGCTTTTTCTAGATTTCCGACCCGGACTGCAGAATATAAACCCTGGCGTTCGGTTTTTTTTTTGCTCAATCTCAGTGTTATTCATTTTTAATAATACACTTTCTCTTCTACATAAATTTTGAGGATGTCCGATAACTTTCCTTGTAGTACTTATTTTATTTTTTTATTGATTAATTAGCTACTGTTTGTCTCTATACCTGAAATAGTGAAGAAAGGATAATTATAAATAATATATTATGACACATAATAGTATATTATATATACACAATGAAAGTAATAATTTTAAAATAAATAAAATGTTTTTAATAAAATTGTGAAATAGGACTAATATTTCTTCAAATTTTATCATATGAAATCTAAACGTGATTTCTATTTTTTTTATTTCTGTACTATAACTTCTACAGATATTACGTCAATTCCATAAATAACAGTACACGAAAAATTTTAAATTTGGCTGTTTCATACAATTCCAAATGGTGATAGGCTTTTGGTTGCCTTTTACTAAAACATATTTGGACTGAAGGAAATATTCAGCAGATACGTTTTATTTGTACAGAATTTCCTTAATTTTCAATCAATAATAATAATAATATAATAATAATAATAATTTATTTCACCATTTAGAGAAGATACATTTAAGTATATATGGTAAGTCAGTACAATAAACATAATGAAAGTAATAAAATAAATAAACAGATAAATAACAATGAGAAAAATATAACACTAACAATGTATAAAAACGGATGACAAACAACATTTAAGCAACATGTAAATGTAAAGTCATTTGATTAGATAAAAAATAGAATATATAAAAATAACAAATTAACACTAACAGAAAGTTAAACAAACAATATTCAGTATAAATAAAACAACTTTTATAATAATTCATGTGTTAGATATTCGCCAATATTGTAGTAACCATTTTTCAATAATATATTTTTAACAGTATTTTTGTATTTTGGTACTGTCATAATATTTTGTACGTTACTTGGTAACTTGTTATATAATACAATGCAATTATACTGAAGTGAATCTTTATATGTGGTGGTCCTATGTAAGGGGATGGATAATATATTTTTGCTCCGCGTATTATATAGGTGATGGTCCGATAAACCTTCAAATTTTCTAAATTGTTCTTGACATAAAGCATGCATTTGTATATATAAATACTCGGCACTGTAAGAATTTTTTTATTTATAAATGTGGTCTTATAGCTCTCCCTGAAATTTAAGTTAAACAATAACCTTATTAATCTTTTCTGCAAGATAAATACTCTGTTAATATAGGATGATCGACCCCAAATAAATATGTTAAGAGATAAATGTGAATACGCCAGAGCGTAATACACATTTACAAGTCCCGTTTCATTTAAATTTTCCTTAACTTGTAATAAGGCAAAATAAGCCTGATTCAACCTAGGTACTACATACATAATTAATATGTTCTTCCCACGATAAGTTACTATCAACTAAAGTGCCTAAAAACTTTGAACAGTCACTTAGTGAAATTCCAGGTAAGACAACAGGACGGCTAAGGTTAAAATTCATAAATACTGTCTTATTTTCATTCAGTATTAACTTGTTACGATCACACCAGGTACTCATTTCATTCATGACAATTTGAACTTTATTATAAAGTTCCTCCGGATTCCTAGCCGATACCGTTACCGTAGTGTCATCCGCGTACATGATGGTATATCCGTTTTTAATAGACATAGGAAGTTCGTTGATATATATCAGAAATAGTAACGGACCTAATACAGATCCTTGAGGGACACCTAAAATAATATCGAATCGGTCAGATTGCACTTCATTATATTTTACATTTAGACTCCTGTGTTGCATATAAGAAATCAAATAATAATAATAAATAAATAATTTAGTATATGACCTCTTATGCCAATTGCCTCTAACTTACTAATTAAAATGACTTTATTAACCGAATCGAAGGCTTTAGAAAGGTCAAAAAAGATAGATACAACATACCTCCCGTTATCCAATTCCCTGTAAACAAACTCAAACATTTTAGCAGATGCACTCTCAGTCGATCTACCCTTTCTAAAACCATGCTGAGAGTTTGTTAATAAATTATATTTTTCTAAAAATTGTATTATACGATTACTTATTGTTTGTTCTATAATTTTTGATATTACACTCAGTACAGAAATTTGTCGGTAGTTATCTATGTCAGTTTCACAACCATTTTTAAATATTGAACTAACTGATGAAATTTTAAGTGCATCTGGAAAGTATCCATTTATGATAGCTTTATTAATACAGTATAGTAAGGGGTCAATTATATTTAATATTATTTTTTTTACTACATGTGCAGTTAACCCGTCCAGACCAGATGACCTTTTATTTTTTAACTTCCTGACAATTTCAATCAATTCTGATTTTGTAACCTCATGAAAAAACAGCGAGTTTTCCATGTTTACAGAAACTGTATGCAGTAACGATAAATTATAAGCGAAGTGATTATATATATTTTTTGAAGCCGCAGTAACAAAATGGGCCGCAAAACAGTTGGCAATTTCAACATCATCAGAAACTAACCTGTCGCCAATATTTAATTGAATGGGTTTCCTTAAGTTGTTTGTTTTGCCAAGTCTCTGATTCACAATTTTCCATGTTTCTCTAGACCTGTTTCCGCATACTCAATTTTATTATTATAAAATGTTTGTTTAGCAATTTTGATATTATTCTTGTGCTGCCTTTTCAAATTTTTGTATGTAATAACATTATTTACGTTATAGTTATTTCTTAAATTATTATGTAGGTTTCTGAGTACTTGTCCATCTTTAATTATTTTTTCGGTTAGCCAACTATTATCAATTTTATTATGATTTTTATATTCGACATATTTAGGAGGGCAGGCTACATCAAAATAATACTGTACATCACTCAGAAAATTATTAATGGCATCTCTCGGATCTAATGATACGACATAGTCCCAAGTGTTATTTAATAACCGTACATTAAATTCACGAATATTTTCTTCACTAATATTTCTTTTTAATATGTACACTTTTTCACATTTTTTTTTCTAAGCTAATACTGAAAGAAAATAAATACGATACGAGCCATTTTAACCTCACTACAATAAAATTGTGAAAAGTTACTAAAATTGGTCCAATAACGAAAATTCAGACAACATCAAATATTTTTTGAGGTCCCAGGAACCCAAAAAATGTGGTTTTTGAAAAATGTCTGTGTGTATATGTGCACGTATGTAGGTGTGAATGTATGTGTGTTAGCACGATAGCGCCGAAACTACTGAAGGGATTTGGATGAAACTTTGCATGGGGGTTTCTTTAGTGCTTCAGAAGAAAAGGTTTTGGGTGGGATCAGATTACGTTTAGTGCCGTTTTGGCGCACAATTTAATGCTCTTTTCGGCTTCAAAGATCCATCGGGTGAGGAGGTTCCAGCCGCTTCCAGTAGCTGCCGATTTTAAAAAAAAATGTATTCCCTTTGAATATATTAGCGAAAGATTTTAAATTTACCCCATTTTTATTTAATTTGCGGTTATGGTACCTATCAAAATATCTATTCTTATGCTAAAATTCATATGATTTGCAATTAATGTGAGATTATAAGACATGTTCCATAAATGATATAGATTTGTGACATTTTAAAATATGAATATAAATGTAAATGTATTTAACCGCCTTCCATGTCACCAAAGTGACTCTCTTAAATCTCGGAGATCTAGATTGTATGACTAAAGGAGACTGGGCCCTGCAATTTATAGTGGGATCCGAACCACTTTTCTTTTTATTTTCTTAATAATAATTTATGATTAAAAATTTCTTGAATCCACAATAAACTTATATATCTCGATTTCTGTATTTTATTTAAACAAAAATGTGCAATATGCTTACAATTTAAGTTTGATCTTATGTGTATTTTGCTGTGTGAATTAAATAGGCATTGAATATATTTCGACACTACCAACGTAAATAAATTGACAGTATGATATTTTAAACAACGCGCCATTAGCCTTATACTACATCTAATTAGTAGAATGTTAAATAATTATCGGTTATTCATTCGTTATGTTGTCACTTGTCGATCTTTCTGATTTTTATTAGAGCAATTAAAATAGGCCAATAAATATGAACATTGGACCGAAGTCTGGAATAAAGATAAATCGCATTTCATTTTGTATGGAATCTTAAATCCAAATTTGTAAAAACCGGAAGTTTGGACTTGCGCCGCCATATTGAAAAAAATGAAAAATAGTTAATCAGACAGACCTAATTATTTATAGGTTATTGATTATGTCATAAAAAACAGGGAAATAAGGAACTAAAACGTTCAAGGGTTTTTATTTCAATTGGTTATTTAAGATGAGAAAACCGCGGAGTGCTAATAAATTAGAGGGTGCAAATTGGAGATAGGGGTGAAAGTACAACCCTTTCACTTTTTTAAATATAACTCGAAAACGAAGCAAAATTAAGATATAGGAAACTTTTTGTAGCGAATCAAATTTCCCATCGAATGGACTTATTTAAAAAAATTAAAAATAACTTTTTGTGCGAAAATATCCAAAAAAAAACAAATAAAAAAATTAAAAATCCAATTTTTTTGTTTTCGTTTTTTACTTTTTTGCCTATAACTTTTTTTAAGCAGAGATACGTATAGGTTGAAAAAAATGTTGATGAAATTTACTTTAAAATGGCGGTCTCAAAAATTTTTTCCTATGAAAATTGACTGAGACATGGTTGCTCAAATTTAGCCTTTTTTCGATTTTTATCGCATTTTCCTTGATATTGTTTTAAATCTTATTTTTTATAACAAAATTAATTTTTACTCAATAAAACAATGTATTTCAAGTTAATTTGTTAATAATGAATAATTATTCTCACAAATGTATAAAACTGCGATGGTTTTTTAAACAAAGTAACAATACATTATTTTTAAATATTGTTCTTTTTCTATCTTAAACATGAAGATTTGTAAAAATATATATGAAATGAATTTAATTAAAAATATATTAAAATGACTTGAGGATGTACCTCAGGTTGTCACGAAAGCTGTGGTTGCAGGTTTGAATACTTTTCGCTCAAAAAATTGTTCTATATTCTTCAAATAAACCATTTCGATGGAAAATTTGATTTTCTACAAAAAGTTTCCTATTAACTATGCCTGAATTTTGCTTCGTTTTCGAGTTATACATATTTAAAAAACTGAAAGAGTTGCATTATCACCCCTATCTCAAATTTGCACCGGTCTCATGATGGTATAAGTTAATTTCTTATTCCATCTGCTGAATTTGCTATTCCTGGCCAAGAGCGGGTGCAGACTCCTGGACATGGAATAAACTGTATGTAGTTTTGTTTATGTGTCGGTTAAATATCAGCTGTTTGTTTAAGCGTACACCCAAGTACTTCACGCACTCCCTTTCTAAAAGTTGGTTTCCCTTATCAAAATTGGCATGAAATTTTAATTCCTATAAATTTGCTTGTGAAAACTATGGATTTCGACTTCTCCGGATTTACCCGAATCTTCTTCTTCTCTTTCTAGAACCGAATTGATAATCATCATCAATGTAAAGATTATCCTGAGCAGCGTTTAACTTATCCAGATTAACCTTTCCCACCAACTTGGAGATCACCAACAGTAATGAAATTGGTCGATAACTGCCTGCGATTTTGGCATTCTTGTTCGGTTTGAGAATGGGAACAACCGCAGCGCTCTTCCACTGGCTAGGCCAATGCTGTAGCCTCAAAATTGTGTTAATAATGCACGTTAGTTGTACAACACCATTTCTCGGCAAATATTTGAGAAACTTGTATTCAATACCGTGTTTACCGGCGCTTTATTGTTTGGTAAGGTCTTCGTCAGCTTTACTAGTTCTAAGGGTTTGACTATGACTTTTAAAAATCCTAAATTCTTTAAACGACACCCCCTGTGCTCGACAGTGGTCAAATCTGGCACATTACAAATTCTCTCCTAAATTTCTCTAGTAAATTCACCATTGTTTTTCATCAAATTTTTCAGAATTGCATTCCGAAATTCTTTCCTTTCGCCAATCTATCTGATTATGACTCTTGAGGCATTTTCATTGTTTTGTAATCATCATTTTTTCAGTTTTTAAAGTCAAAAAGTGGATTTTCAGTTTTAGTTACAACGACGTCTCAAAATTTGATGCTAAAGGAATTGAAGTAGCGAATGTATGTGGGAGACGCTTAATTGCCGCTCATCGTAAACTTGCTTGAATTATTTTCTCATTAACGAATATGACATAAGATATTACGTGCATATTTACAGTGCCAATTCCTTGAAGAGTATGGAGATATCCTTCCTCTCTCAAGACTTGCCGCCAGAAAAGTTTTAATGCATCTCAATTTGACTACACGACTTTTTCTTCTTTCACCCAAATAGTACATTGTTTTATATGTAGTAAAAGTGACCTTCTTTTTGTCGAGGATGTAAGAACAGAGAGTTTGGTAAGAACAGCCGAGACATATGAATCGTCCCTTCGAACTCTGCGACGCTGTGTAAGCCATAGTCCGGGAGCCCGAGGTCAATAATATGTAAGAAATGAGCACGCACGACATATAGTGAGATTAGCTATTAACAATAAGTATGAAGCATTGGCACCGATCCGGGAGTCGCATGCGGGTGCGTTTTTGCGCGATATCGTTATCAACATGTAGAAATTCCGGTTCAAATGCGAAAAATGAGCACCTATGAAACTTTTACAGTATGTAGTTTATGAATAATTAACAGAGAAAAACCATTTCTTACACCTGGCAGGTGGTGCAAAATGGTTCTTACACGCTGCTGATTAGGTAAAATTTCCCGAAAAATTGCGAAATCTGAGCACCAATAAAATCGACGTTTCTTTAAAGTGTAGAAGGTATACGAAGAGAAAAATGATTTCTTACGGCTGAACCGTGGTGCAGCGTACTTTTTACGCATGTTGATCAGCAGATCTTGCGTGCAATATACATTGCAACCATATGGAGGAATGTACATAAGGCCAAAGCTCCAAGTATCTCTTGGGAATCTTTCGGTTGGGTACTGCAGGACAATCAATGCCGGAGTGAAAATTCACATCACTACACCTGTCATAGTTCTACTTAGGTATTCTTATACTTCTTTTACTAATATATTTGTTAAAAAAAAGTTATGGCCAATAATAATAAATATTTTCTTATCGGATCTCACTTTCTTGGATATGCCTGCTTTAAACATTATCTAGATCAGTATTAGACGGCACTGAAACTTACGTTAGGAGTACAGGGTTGATTCATATTCGATTAACGTGAACATACGTCCGACATTACCAGAGACTGTCCCTCATCTTGGTATATCACGTAAACGGAAGCATCCCGCAAACGTCTCGCATTTAAGTTTGTCTCCCGATAACTTTGTTTTCCGAATCAATGGGACAGATAGCAAGGTGATGTATTTTATAATTATTGTTACATGCCGCTCTCTAACGGAAAGAGATTTAATTAATCCCCGGTAGCAGGGTGAAAGGAAGCCTGCCTAGTTTGTCTACCGGTAAGACGGCGCCATCTCTAGGATAACTGGCGAACGACCATTACCACATAACTCGAAAGATCGAGATTGTTCGAAAAATCGAGAAGTTTCCAAATAGTCTGAAATGAGGTAGAGAATTCTAGTACGTTCGCCACGGATATATAAGGAGTGGTTCCCGCGCACGGAGGCCAGTTCTATATTTGATAATAAGTGATCAGTTAATATAAATAACCGTAGCAAGTTATGAATTATAATAGTGAATTTAGTAGTTAAAAGCTAAAGTTAATGTGTAATTGTAAGTACTTATCATTGTAATTTCAGTGATTAAGAAATCAGCGGTTAGTGAGAATTTTTGTTGCAATTTATTGAACCTACGTACGGGGTGTTTATTGGAGGGTGTAGTCACGTAGCATTATTCTAAAATCTGGATGCTCCATGTCCTCTTCTTTATTCCTCTTATTTATTTAGTAGAAAAGTATCTTTAGTTTGTTGTATCGTTACGTAATTACCCACTCACAAACCATTCTTGATGGTTTTAATGGGAATCCTCTCATTTATTATTATTATATTTATTTAATTAATTTATTTGAATGAATTTTGATTATTTAGAATTTATATATTTATGTATACATTTGTTTATACTTGAAATTTATTCGTATTTATTAAAAGAACTTGATGTTAAACCGTTTATATTCAGATACAGATAAAATACAATTAGTAATTTTAATTTTTTTTATAATTTCTATGTTTCTTACTTATTGATATTTGTGTAATATATTTTTTCTGTTTCTGATTCGAGCCCTATCAGCAAGAACATTTAAAAAAAATGTATAATTCATATTACTTCGAAATGTTCTGCATTTTGCTTCCTGGAGTCTAGTCACCTTATACTCGATGCTATCCACTTACCGACACAAGCCATTTCAAGCAGACTATTAATTGCAAAGCATCCAACAAAATTGCTACTTTTGACGACAGGAGTCGACTTGTGTTGATTAATAAATAATAAACACCACAGAAATTAGACAACCCCGAATTTCAGAAGCCAGAGGCTTGTACAGAAGGGGGTTACATATTAAAAAAACGCGGACATACAACCATATCCTCCGGCAGTGCCGAAGCCGGGCCTTGAAGTCGGTAGCGCGATACTCGTTCGATTAATCGCGATTGCCACCTCGCGCCTTAACCAATGCGGTTATCGGTTAGACTTGTATCGATGACAACCGGTTGTAAAAAACTTCCAAAGCCCACGATATTCAAAAATCAATTAACTTCTTCTTTTTCATGATGGGCGCTATTTTATTGCAGATATCGTAAACATGCTTCAAACAAGAATGTTTCGGCTAGAAATAGGTTTTCCTCATATGTCTCTGCAATATGTGTACAACCAGTAATTGAACAGTTTGTTGATGAATAGGGAAAATTTTTAAAAAAAGTTAAGAAATCAATAAACTGCACAGATGTGAATTTTTCCTTATATTTTCTGGAACCTGGTTACCTCAGGATCGAGGGCAATACATTTTTAAATAAGTGTGGAAGAAAACTGCGTTTTCTGCAAATATCTCGGAAAGCAAACATTTATAGTAGAGAGCTTTGATATTAAAATATGCGTCCAGTTTTATTTGATATCTTATAAATAACTGTGTTTATGTGTACAGTTCGACAAAAATTGACCTGGAAGAAAGGGCATTATTCAAAATTTTCGAGATATTGATACTGAACGATTGTTACAAGTACAGTAAATATTTTGGCACAAAAATTATCGAAAAGTCTGTAGTCGTTGCTCTAAAAAAAATATTTAACAAAAGAAAAAGCATAAACGCTTATGGCAATTTATAACTTTGAAAGTCTCTATCTCGCTTCGAAAACCTTAACAAATTGTAATTTTTCGTTGTATATTTCGAAAATGAGCACTTAAATCTAGAAATACCTCTCTTCCAATATTGTCTACTAGAGTTTCCTGCTTACAACGGTATAATTTTTATAATTTTTGAACTTAAGATAGATTAGGAAAATTAATAAATGTAAAACAATCTGTGAGTTTATTTACATCGCGGCAGCCGCCCGTCGAGCTACCGTACGCGTCCCGCGCGCTGCAGTTTATTATGTTCAGAGCGAATAAATAATTGTTTGATTATTCTTCTGCGTTTATATATTAATCATATTAATGTCCATAGATAATTAAGTATATGCCTAAGGTTAGAAATTTTATCAGTTCTAAATAAATTCTTTGGTGTTAAAAACTAACATTTTGGGTTTAACTTGTAGTTGTTATTCTATTGTTAGTTTAATCATACAAAGAATAGTTAGTTTCAGTTAGTGTTCAGGTACGTCGATCTTCTGCAATTAAAAAAATAAATTAAAACCATAATATAGGCATCATTTTAGTGCGGTCTGCCATAAATAATTAAAAATGGATCGTAGTAGAAGCTCAACATCCGAAAGTGAGATGTAACATGTAGAAAGTCTTCCGGAAAGTTTGTAAAGGGCCCTGAGAAAACGTTAAATAGTGTAAGGCAAACGCTACAAATTAGAGATAGTATCTGTAAATCTAGCAACATCCAATTGCGTCAAAATATTGCTAATATTTAATTGATGAAAAATCTTGGAGGGTATTAAAAAAGGTACAGATCCACAGGTTTCCTCTAATGACAATGCATCACATACAGATCGCATGTAAATATTGTTTTATAAGGAATTGGGTACTAGGTTTGTGAAACAAAAGGGATACTCTGTTTCGTCAATATATGCTAGATATAGAGATCTCGGAGGAAATGTATCAAAAATTTCAGTGATGACTTTCAAATTATCAAGTCTACAAAGGCTAATAGATGAGACATTGTATTGTCCTCGAAATGTTCATGAAAATATGAAATTCTCCATTCGTAGAGACTTCCAAGGAAGATGATAATTCAATATTTACAGAATTTTTCGAATATTCTGTTCTGTATTATATTGTTAATAATATTAAGTTGGGTATGAATAACATTCCGGAGTTTGAAATATTCAGAAATTACGACTTAAATTATTTCAGGAAATATATTCCCGACGGTTTCATTTGGCTCACCTCCCTTTTAATTCCCTCTGAAAATCATGAAGCTACCTATATGCAAATTTTATCACTTTGTAAAAACATAATTTTTTCACATTCTCAAAACAAAATATTTCCCCTCATTAGTTAATAGATAATGGCTATTATTATTTTACGCACCTAATACCCGTATTTTGAATGAATGAACTTTTTTATTATTTTGATGAAAATTCATCCTCCATAAAAACTACTGTTCGCGCTGCATATGTAAAATGTAAAAATCTATAATTTTTAGGCAATTTGGGAAGTAATGACCTGGGTACTAATTAATATATGCCTGCAAATATTTGTGAATGTTAAACCTTTTAAATAAGTTTTTATTAGGGTCTGCGTACCCTCATCTAGTAATATTTGTTCTTGTTACTTTTATAATTCACAAGTATTATATTATTTACAGCCCTCTATTTAGATTTATAACAATTTAAGGGAAATTTGTAATATAGTAATTATCCCAATACAATTAGGAAAAACCCATGTACCTATTGCTATAGTTGGGAAGAAAAATATACGAGACTGTTTACATTTCCATAATTAGCTCAAAAAGTTAGACCCAAGCGCGCCGCTCAAAGTGCGGCGTTTTTTGCTATACCCACAAGCCAACCGGATTCCCAAAGCAAAAAACGCGGCACTTTGAGCGGCACGCTTCAGTTTAACTTTTGTGCTAAATATGAAAATGTAAACAGTCTCTTATATGTTTCTTCCCAACTATACTTGTGGGTACCTAATTTGTAATAATTCAATTGAAGGAAAGAAATAACTTTAAATTAATAAACAGGATAAACAAGAATTAATTTGTTTATAGAATACCATTTCCTGCAATTTTGAGCAATGTATCTTTGTTTTATATACTTCTAGTAGTTATATAGACGATAAATATTGCAAAAAGTATTCAATGCGATTAACAAATGAAAAAGAAAAATGGTAACGTTGTAGGTATGTAATACTAAACGTACACTTATCTCGTTACAAATTGAACAAAAGTTAAGTAATTTACAAAGTAATTTCACTAATTTCTAATATAAATTATATGCGGAGCTTGCACTTACCACGTCCTTATGATTGAGGGTGAGAGCGATAGTTAATAATGAACAATGAACATTTGAGACTGCCTGGCTCCTTCTTTCCAAAGTTACCACTAAAATGTTCGTCTGTTGCACTGAATACCTGTATAGAGACTAGAGAGGCAGACGAGCCTAGTTAAAATAGACTTAGATAGGACACTGCTAAACAAACTAAAACCATATTTAGGAGCTTCCTACGGATGGAAGGAAACTACATGAGTAACTGGCGTAAAATTCAAATTAGGCGGATAAGTTCAAAACAGTTTTATATAGAAAAGTTTATATACATTTTTTGGCTGACATTAAATTAATTTTTCATAAACTGGTTCTTCTTTTCAATTTTATTATTAATAAAGTTGTTACACAATTGTTAAAATTGAATACCTACTCATAAAAAGAAATAATACTTTAGTCATCTATTCATAATTAACTATTAAACCCAAATATAAATTCTTAGCATACTAATTCCGTATTTTTTTAGTTAAAAATTGAAAACATGCAAATAATAAAATTCTTATAAAATTATTTTCTAATTTTGACTGCCACATCATGTATTTCGTGATAAAAATCATTATTACACGAACACTTGATTCAAAAAAATTTATGATAAGGAGAAATTTTCCGAAACATTAATAAAGCTCTCTAATATACTGAAATATTCATATAAATTCAGCGATTTTTGCATCCAAAGGACATAGATTAGAGAGCTATCGCGTATACATAACGTATTAAGGTTATATCTTATTTAGAGAGTTAAGCATGTGCTTACGTATTTCTAACGCATGAAAACTAATCTATTATAGTTATTGTTATGTAAGAACATAGACAGGATAAAATCGATCCCTGATAACTCGGACAAACTTTCCCATTTAGGAATAAATAAATTTGTATATAGGAGTTGTGTTAACGGGAATAGGCCAATAAATTATGGAAACCAATTTCTGATCAGTCGACGTTTCGATTTATTATTAAATCATCCTCAGGGCTCTGTGGATACAATAAATAGTACATAAGTAATGTAATTTATAGTCTATACATCCAAAATCTATCTAAAAACTTTGAATCGGTTAAAATTTGATTAAAATTAAAATAAACAAAGTTATATTTAGTATTGAAATTTTAAAGTAAAAATGGTTAAAACAATGAATAAATAATTACAATGGTTGTAAAAAAAGAACTTATATGTAATTTTGGGATAAAAAATATAACACATTACAAAACAAAAACATAATAATATAAGCTACTCACATTCAGGAAGGTTTTCCGTGTTTAAGATTAAATAAATAAATAAATTTGCAAACAGACATTTAGGTACAACAAAACAAACAAACGGATAACAGTATTCAAATGGTCCAATTCAGAATGACAAGCGTATTTAATTAATTTCAGTATGATGTTTCTTGCAACGAGAGAATGTTACAAAAACAACTCAAAAAATTATGGGTTATGAAAAAATAATAACATTAGGTTATTTTTAATTTGTCAATTAAGTTAAAGTAACTTGGGTTTAGATTCTCCACATCCGATCTTTTATTCACGAAATTGTTGTATTTTTTTATAGATATTTCATTTGACAATCTTTTTTTTTTAATTTGTTGTCTACCTATAATTTCTATTTCATCAAAATCAAACTCGTGAAGATTGTTCAGGCTATGTTCTGCCAATGCCGTAGGATTAGTTTTGTAGGGTTATGTATATTCTGTTCGTCATTTTTATGTTCTTTTATCCTTGTTTTTAGATATCTACCCGTTTCACCTGTATACATCTTTTCACAATTGCTATATGGTATTTTATAAATAATGTTCGATTCCAATTCTTGTGGTGTCTTGGCTTTCGCTTTGGTGTACAATTAAAAAAAAATTGCAAAATATCATACATAAGGAATCTTTCGGAAAAAATATGTAGAAAATTAAATAATGATATTATTCAAATTACACAAAAAAGTGAAAACACAAACAAAATTTTTTTTATCAAAAGCCATTATTTTTTCAATATTTTACCACATATTTTAATGATAAATTTGTCCTCATTACTTTCAAGTATAATTATTATGAAGAATTTATAAATAATTTTAACATCACACATTATTAATGAAATAATATTTAAAAAATAGTTATTAATTAAATACATTTTATGTTTAAAAATCAACATGCATTTAGAATATTTTATTAAGAAACTCTTTTATACATAAATAATGCTTTGAAATATAATTAAACGTAGAAATTAGCTAATTATTAGTTACAAAAATTCACAATCTGTCTGTTTCTAAGAAACGTTGAATACCCTGTAAAATTCCTTCATCATTCTGTAACATTGTAATGTCCTGATCGATTTTTTCTCTCAACTGTACCATCGTATCAATTGTAGTATTATAAACTCGTGATTTTAGATGATTCCACAGGATGAAATCAAGAGGAGTAAGATCAGGAGACCGAGTAGGCCACTTGATCATTGATCATTGCATGAAATATTACCGTTTTCCGAAAAATCATAATACATATTGCCAGGTATGTTAAAAATGGCTCTATATTGTTACATTAGGATATTCCTCAGCCCAGAAATGCATATTACGGGAATTAAACATGCCCTGTCGTATGAATGTAGCCTCGTCAGTAAAAAGTATTTTACTTAAAAAATCTGGAACACTTTCCGTTCGTTTAAGCAACAATTCACAAAAATCAACTGTTATTGGCGTATCCTGGCGTAATGGAACGTGCGTAATTGTCTTGTGACTTCATGTGGTACTCTTAAAGCGCTTTGGTGAGATATATACATTTTTAAGCCTAATCTCCCAGTACTTATCGTAGGATCTTCCATGGCAATATCTAATATTTCTTCTTCAACGTCAACAATTCTTGCGTTTCTTGAGCGGCCTGCGTCTCTGTTTTTCACTTGAAGATTTCCTGTTTCCCTAAGTCTTGGTTCTGTACATAGAACAAAGTTGCAAACTGCAAAACTTTTAATAAAAGAGACGTACAACAATTAAAAATTATAAAATTAGAGACGTTAAAGAACCAACCACCATGTGAACGTGAACTCAAACAGCATTTTTTACGACGTATTTCATTACAAAAATTTGGTCGAACACCGAAAAAAAAATCCATTATTGATAGAAAATCCATTGGGATCTGGAGAAAACCGTGGTTTGCTACCAACGGATTTTAGTTGGGCTTTCGATAAAGAAAATAATTTCTACCAATTCAAATGGATCAATGGGCCGC
Source organism: Leptura quadrifasciata (assembly GCA_963675555.1). NCBI lineage: Eukaryota > Metazoa > Arthropoda > Insecta > Coleoptera > Cerambycidae > Leptura > Leptura quadrifasciata. The sequence goes on from OY776676.1 coordinate 107,019,537, forward strand.
CATCGTGGTCGATCCGAATCGGTTCGCGATATTATTATTGAAAGCGACTGTAAGAATTTTATTTTTATTTTTTTCATGGTTTATAATAATACCAAATCTTGTTAAAGCAAACTTTTTTTTTGTTACAGCTAAAACTGACGTCGGTGAAGATGATGGAGAAGACAGTGTAGAGTATTCAGATGCTGAAAACAAATTTTTTTTTTTTTCGAATATTAAATAATTAATTAATAGGATTGTTTTTTAAATTAATTTTTGCAATAAATGAAAATGTTCTTTCTATATCCAGCGGCGGTAAATACATCAAATTCTAAACAATTAAATAGAAAAATAATTTCTAAAAATGAAGTATCCAATGACATTCAGCAAACTCAAGAGTCAAGTTAATTTCACTGTATCTAATAGGTTTGCTTCATGTTAATATTCAGCGCATCTCAAATAAGTTGGAAAAAATATCTCTTTTCTTAGATAAAATTAATTTTGACATATTTTGTTTCTCTGAACACTGGTTTGATAATAATACCATAAATTCTTTTAATTTTCCACACTTTAATCTGGCGACTTTTTATTGCAGAAAAACAAATAAGCATGGTGGTGTCGCAATTTTTGTGAAAAATACTGTAAAATTTAAACAATTGCAGGTTAATGAATTCAATGCAGAATTTTGTGCTATTGAAATTTTGAATATTAATTGTGCTCTAATTAATGTCTATAGATCTCCCTCTGGGGACATTAACATTTTGCTTGACCTTCTGGAACAATTATTAATACACTGCTCAACCAAATATTGCGGTACTAATCCAGAATTATCTTCCTCTTCGCCACAAGTGACCAGGGAGCTAAATCTGGCATGATCTTGGGGTTCACGCACCGGTACTGACGCCCCGTGATGTCTGTGTACTTCTGTGGGTGGATATGACGGCTATCCTCAGCTGTGGATGGGTATCACGGGTCGCAACAAGCTCCGTCACAGGCTGCAGTGATGCAGTATGGGAGGTAGCGATACCCAACGTCCTGGAGCTATACTGGGATTAACAGCGTGGAGACGGGGACTCAGTCGCACGGGTGCCGGAATCGTCTGACTAGGGTCGGATGGTTCGGGCGCGCGAGGGGCTGGAGCTCTGCCGTGGAAACCTGCCTAGTATAAACCGTGTGGAGCAAGTGGGTGGTTGTTGAGGATTGCTTGCTCCACGTGGGGGTCTGCCTTAATCAGCCGACCAAGTGGATGGGAGCCACAATAAAAACTCCCCCCAAGTCAAAGGTGGAACAGCATAAGCCTGTGACTGCGTGGCTAAGGGGAAGCTTAGTCGCTATTATGCGGACTCCAGGGCACCTGACGCACCCTGGTTTAAATAAAGTCTGCCTGGGGTATACAGGGCACTGCCTCAGGTAATCCGTATTTCCTCCGCTACTCGTGGGACAGAAAATGACCTCTTCATTGAAAAACATAGGGGCCGGTACACCCCCAATTGTACCAACAGAGGCTGAAGAGCCTATGGAACAGGACACTGGTCCTGGCCTAACGGAGGAAGCTCTCCTCCAAAGTAGCGGTGACGAGCTCAACCAAACCTTAAGTGCTCCAAAACCCAAGGGGCAGAAGGTGAAGTTGAGCGGAGCCGCTAGAAAAAGGTTTAAATTCCTGTTGGCAAAGGGCATGCCAATAGCTGAAGCCCGGCAACAGGCATTGAAGCCTTACAAAACAGGGAGTGAAAACTCTGAAAAAGGGCCAAAAAGGGTCCGTTCAGAGGAAAACACCCCAGAAAATAATCCGCGAAAGCGGGTAAAACAACAAGATAGGGCCACACCAGGGCCCTCAACATCGGCCGCAAGGCCCTCCTACAGCCAGGTCGCTGGAGGTATTAAGGTGGGGATTCTCTCCACCAATTACCCTACGGACCTGCTGACTACGGAGCAACAAAAAAATATCCAGGATTCATTGCTGGATAAAATTCTGGAGCTGAAGAAAGAGGCTGGTATAAAGCCCAAATTTCATAGCTCCAAATTTAAACCGGGTTGGCTGGCTCTGACTTGTGCTAATAATGCCACAATACAGTGGCTAAAAGGCATAATGACAGAGCTAAAGCTTTGGGAAAACGCGTCACTAAGAGTCGCTGAAGAGGATGAAATGCCTCACACGGAGATTCTGGTGACAACTTTACCACCCGATAATCAGGATTTCTCAAATGAGAAAATACTGAAACTCTTTGAGGCACAAAATGAAGGCCTTAACTCAACTGAATGGAGAGTGCTTAGAAGAGAAAACAAAGGCAACTCCATTGAATTAACCCTCTCGGCAGACTCACAGTCTACCGAGATACTTAAAACAATGGGCTACAGGATTAGCTACAAGTTCGGCCAGTTACAGCTGAGGACGAGGAACAGAAAACCTAAAGCCCCAAAGGAAACCCCACTGGAAAAACGGCCTGACAAACAGGACCAACCCAGGGAGGAATCCAGTCGGCCGACTGAAAATCCTGAGGCTACAGGCGACGTTAGTGCCCTGCCGAAGGCTAAAGGTAAACCGAGTACACAACCTACGGGCAAAAAGACAGCGAAAAGGGGCCATGAAAAAGGCCCCTCGCTGTCATAGTTGCCCTAAGCAACATAAAGTGTCTCCAAATAAATCTCCATCATGCAAAGGCAGCCTCAAGTGTGCTTAGCAGGAGATTTATTAGGGAGAAATTAAACATAGGGCTAATCCAAGAGCCCTGGGTTCACAGAGGACGGATTAAAGGACTCCCAACACAATCATGTAAGTTAATTTATTCTACCTTGCATGACTATCCTAGAACAGCCTTGTTGTTCGATAAAAATATTAATTTTGTTCTCCTTTCAGAATTCCTAACAAGGGATCTGATAGCAGCAGCAGTGGAAGTGCCTACAGAAAGGGGAAAAAGGCAAGTCGTAGTGGCATCGGCCTACTTTCCCGGCGAGGAAGGAAATCCACCCCCAGAGGAAGTAAGAAGCCTTATCAGCTGGTGCAAGAGAAAAAAAAAACCCTACATAATAGGCGGTGATGCTAATACACATCACCATATGTGGGGTAGCACGGATACTAACATTAGAGGTGAGTACCTATTTGAATATTTATTTGTTCGCTAACAACATCGACATCATCAACAAAGGTAATGAACCCACCTTTATGAATGCGGTCAGGAAAGAGGTTTTAGATATAACTCTCGCGGATCCACTCATAACTGATTTAATAAAAAACTGGCATGTCTCAGACGAGCCCTCCATGTCGGATCACAGACACATACGATTCGACTTGGAGGCGGCTGTAACAAGCCTCGGGGAATGTAGAATACCCAGACTGACGGACTGGAGTGTTTATAAAGAACACTTGAGGGCGGAGGTCGAAGGCGTAACACATTCCATCGATACAACAGAGGAATTAGATATAGCCTCATATCAACTACAAAATATCATGACATCATGTTATGAAAAAAGTTGTCCCATTAAACAACGGGAAGTCCAAAGGGATGTGCCCTGGTGGAATAGGGATCTCAGCCGTCTCAGAGCTGAGACTAGGAAAGCTTTTAACAGAGCTAAAAACACTGGAAACTGGGAGGACTACAGGAAAGCCCTTACGGAGTACAACACAGAATTGAGAAGGTCTAAAAGAAGATCATGGAGACGGTTCTGCGAAGGGATAGATGAACTAGCCCCAGCAGTACGCCTACAAAAAGTCCTTGCAAAAGACCACTCAAATGGAATAGGGCTACTCAAAAAGCCCGACGGTAAGCACACCGAGAGTCAGCAGGAAAACATAAGGGTGCTTTTAGACACTCATTTCCCAGGCTCTCGCATAATTCAGGGTGAATTTCTACAGGACTGCTTGGATGAGGATGTTCATCGTCCTACTAGAGAAGGAAGACGCCTGGCTAGAAAAATATTCACCCATAACAAAATTAAATGGGCGGTATCAACCTTTAAACCCTTTAAATCACCGGGCAGAGATGGTATCTTCCCTGCCCTACTTCAATACGGAATTGAGGAGCTTGTCCCATGCCTGAGAAGTATATTTATAGCAAGCTATACACTGGGGTATATTCCCCAAGCTTGGAGGGAAGTTAAGGTGGCGTTTATTCCGAAAATAGGCAGACGTACACCAGACGAGCCTAAGTCGTATCGCCCCATCAGCTTAACCTCATTTCTCCTAAAAACAATGGAGAAACTTTTAGACCAACATATTAGAAGCGAAATCCTTACAGGAACACCGCTTCACACAAAACAATTTGCCTATCAACCTGGCAAATCGACAGTAAATGCTCTACATTGCCTAGTTCAAGGCATTGAAAAGACATTTACAGCAAAAGAAGTGGCTATGTGTGCTTTCATAGATATAGAGGGTGCTTTTGACAACACCTCCTATGAATCCATACAAAAAGCCGCGGAAAAAAGGGGAATACAGTCACCTACAATTAAATGGATACAATCCATGCTCAAAAGCAGAATTATTACCACAAGTGTGGGGGATGAGTCGGCTACGGTGACTGCAGTCAGGGGTTGTCCACAAGGTGGAGTCCTATCACCCTTGCTGTGGTCAATGGTGGTCGATGATCTCCTACATAAAATGAGTAATTCAGGCTTTAACGTCCAGGGATATGCGGATGACCTGGTCGTCACACTGAGAGGCAAAAATGAGGTCATGATTTCCAACCTCATGCAAATTGCCTTAAATATAATATCCAAATGGTGCTCGTCAGAGGGACTCAATGTCAATCCGAGCAAAACAACTATTGTCCCGTTCACTAAAAGGAGAAGACTCAATCTTAGAACTCCTGTACTGAATGGAACGATAATACATTTTTCCAGTGAAGTTAAGTATCTAGGAGTAATCCTGGATCAAAAACTTACCTGGAACTCTCATCTGGAACGGACTCTTACTAAAACAACAGCGGCAATATGGACGTGCCGTAGGTTGTTTGGTAAGACTTGGGGTCTAAGACCGAAAATGACACATTGGTCTTATCTTTCGGATGTCAGACCTATGGTAACTTACGCATCATGCGTATGGTGGCCAAAAACAGAAGAAAAAACAGCACAGGGAAAGTTGCAGAAACTGCAACGCCTTGCCTGTTTAGGGACTACAGGAGCAATGCACTCGTGTCCCACAGCAGCTATGGAGGCTATGCTTGGCCTACTTCCCTTGCACTTACATGTAAGGAAGGAGGCGGCACTCAGTGCCTTACGACTGCACCAAGCACATAAATTCAAACCAGGTGATCTGGTTGGTCACTTAAGGATTCTGGAGGAAGTCCATCTGAAGTCCATGACCAAACCCACTGACTCAATGCCAGTCAAACAAGACTTTGATTGCCCGTTTGACGTGCTAATTGAAAGTCGTCAGACGGGCAAGATGGAGTCACTGCGACTGGAGCAGGGGTCACTTATCTGGTATACAGATGGATCCAAGATAGCTGAAGGGGTAGGAGTGGGAGTAGCAGGGCCGAATTGTAGGCTATCCAAAGCCCTCGGAAACACCCCAACCATCTTTCAGGCAGAAATTTATGCCATATCCTGTGTGCCCAGGTATGCCTAAATAAAGGCATCAGAAGGGCAAAGATCTATATACTATCAGACAGCCAGGCAGCACTAAAGGCTCTAAGGTCCTATACCTTTGAATCTAAAATTGCCTGGGAATGTAGACAATCCCTGAAGCAACTGGCTATTAACAACAGGGTTACCTTGATGTGGGTGCCAGGGCATGAGGGAGTACAAGGAAACGAACTTGCTGATAGCCTTGCAAAAAAAGGAGCTGAAGCACCGTTCATTGGACCCGAACCGTTTTGTGGCCTAGCCAAGGGACACATAGCGGAGGAGATCCAAGAATGGGAAAAGGATCAGAAAAAGTCCTACTGGAGGAATACTCCAGGCCAAAGACAAGCGAAAAAGTTTATAACTTATTCGACAAAGAATGCCACAAGGCTTCTCGAACTGGAAAAGTCCGAATTAAGGCTAATCACAGGCCTTCTAACTGGCCACTGCCCCTTGAGATACCATCTCAAGAATATGGGCAAGGCGGTAGATAATAAATGCAGATATTGCGATACTGCAATTGAAACTGCGGAACACATACTTTGTGAATGCAAGGTGTTAGTCCGCACTAGGCTAAAATTCCTAGAACAGGCGGAATTAACGCCGGAAGACATAGGGAAATTAGCCCCCAGGAAAATCACAAGCTTTGTAAAAAGTCTGGGAATCCTGGGATAACCACTAGATGTAGGGTAAATCACAAAAGATCTTTTAGGTCGAAGTGAAGTAAGGCTGTTCGAAGCCAAACGACCCCGTAAAACAATCTACAATCTACAACCAAATATTGCAAAATTATATTAGTTGGAGATTTTAATGTTAATTTTAGGGGTGTATCACCCTCTTTATCAGAATTAATTTGTCCCACTTCTTCTTTTGGCCTTGTGGCCACAATATCAGACTACACCAAAATTACATCACATAGAATGACCTGAATTGATAACATTTTTTCTAATTTAGCTGATGATTGTTATGAGACTGGGGTAATCGATCCTTGTCTGTCTGATCATCTGGGTCAGTTTACCAATATAAAAGCGAACAAAGATGCCGCCGGTTATATTTGGAGAAGAACCATTAGTAAGATGGGCATTGATAAGCTCAAATACACTTTAAATAATGTTGATTGGGGTTTATTTGAGAATTCGAATTATATCGCAAATTTTCTAGCAAAGTTTTTAGTAAACACTTATTCATCTCTTATTGAAAATCATTTTCCACTAAAACAATGCAAAATTAATAACAATCCACCCGTTCAGTGGTTTAATGACTCACTCAGAGATATGAGGGATACACTTTCTTGTATAAAGCCTATTTCAAATTGCACCAAGAATTTCAATTTGTATAATATTTTAAAAAAGGAATATAAAGTTAAACTAGTTGAAGCTAAAAAAGCTGCGTATGATAGTTTCATCAATAATTCTAGCAATAAGGTACGCGACAGCTGGAACTGATTAATTTTGAATATAATAAATCAACAACTAATTCTTCTGGACGCAGTATCTCCCCAAACTCTTTTAATACATATTTTTCTACTATAGCCGAACAGTTTATTAATGCCTTACCTGTTTCGAACATTTCTGCAACAGATTACCATAGTTGAAGCTAAAAAAGCTGCGTATGATAGTTTCATCAATAATTCTAGCAATAAGGTACGCGACAGCTGGAACTGATTAATTTTGAATATAATAAATCAACAACTAATTCTTCTGGACGCAGTATCTCCCCAAACTCTTTTAATACATATTTTTCTACTATAGCCGAACAGTTTATTAATGCCTTACCTGTTTCGAACATTTCTGCAACAGATTACCTGAAAAAACTTCCTCAAGTCACATCATCTTTTTTTCTTGAACCAGTTTCGGCACATGAAGTAGCCGAGGCAGTAAAAACTTTAAAAGATTCTAATTGCACTGACATTTATGGTATAAATAGTCAAATTCTTAAAGAAACCATTGATATAATTCTACTGCCTCTTATATTGCTTATCAATGCTTGTATTAGTGAAAGTCATTTTCCAGATGTGCTTAAGGTTGCGAAAGTTTACCTCTTTTTAAAAATGGAGATATTAACACTATCGATAACTACCGGCCCATTTCTATCATTCCTATTTTTTCAAAAATTTTTGAAGTCATTCATTAAAAAAGGCTTGTCAATTATCTTGAGATTAACAATGTCTTTAACTGCTGCCAATTTGGCTTCAGAAGTAAATGTTCTACCACGATAGCGGTTTTTAAAATAGTCAGTCACATAGTCGAGGACTTTGAGGACGGTAAGCCTGTGTGATCTTTATAAGGCGTTCGACTGTGTCTCACATGAGTTGCTTGTAGAAAAATTAAGCTTTTATGGCATAAGAGGTTTACCTCTGAATCTATTGAATTCCTATCTGAATCATAGACAACAATCTGTTGCTATTAATAGCTTTAATTCAAAACTTTTAACAATAAGGCACGAGGTGCCTCGAGGCTCTGTGCTGCGGCCCCTATTCTTTATTTTATACCTGAACGATTTCTTCCATTTTATGTCTCCAATAAAATGCCTTACTTATGCCGATAACATCTCGATTTTGAATTTTATTTCTAACATCAGTAATTTAAATTAGACAGCATTAGTTCAGAACAGCAAGCTAGTAATTGGTTTTCTTCCAATAATCTTAAACTCAATGAAGATAAGACTTTTTCTACAAACAACTTAGTAGTAAATGGTAACAGCATAAAAATTCTTGGCGTTATCTTGAATGACACCCTCAGCTGGTTCAATCATGTGGAGATACTCTCCAACAAGCTGTCAAGCATTATATTTCTATTTCGCAGACTGAAAAAGTACTGTGTTTTAGCACCTTAAGAAATTGTTATTTCGCTCTATTCCATTCTCACATTAGTTACGCAATTCTGCTATGGGGTGGCTCAACTCATGCAGTAAAAATATTTCAGTTACAAAAAGAGCAGTTATGTTAATTGACAATGCCGGCTGGAGTGACCATTGTCAACCAATTTTCAAAAAACTAGGTATAATGCCAGTTCCCTGCTTGCATATGTACACCACATTACTTGAAATCCACAAGAACAGAGCGGCGGGATTCTAAGATGCTACCGTATCGAGTCGATACGATACTAGTGATTCTTGAAACACTATCGTATCGTATTTTTGACACTTACTCGATAGAATTTCCTCGATACCAACGTAGCTGTCGTTTCAGTAATACTATATATGCCTCTCTTTTTAATATATGTGCCATCTTTCTTTACTTTCGTTAGTTGACGCGTTGACGTCATTTGAATATATTTGAGGCATAGTTCGAGAACTATTTTACATTTTGATAATTAATTCATATGATAAATAAATGTATGTATATGGCGCTACTTATGGAATTTTTTAAATATTTATTTATTTTAGAATGCTGCCAATATTTCATCAAGAAATTTTACAACAAAATCGCCAAGATATCCGTCGGTTAAGATTGAATAGAAACGAATTAAGAAACCAATCAAATCCGTTTAATTTACCTGACCGACGATTTATTGAACTATATCGATTATCTAAAGCCCTTGTTAGAACACTAATAAATATAATAACACCACTATTAAGAAGTCCACTCACATCTGGCGGTGTATCCATAGAAAATAAGATATTTTGCGCTTTACGTTTTTATGCTACTGATAGTTATCAGAGGGGTTTAGGGGAAGAATACAATATTTCGTTAAGCCAAACTGTAATCCATCGAGCTGTACATGAGGTAACCCGAGCTATAGTGCAATCGATGGCGGCAGATTACATTAAATTTCCAGCATCGATGGACGAAAGAAACCGAATAAAGTTTCGTTTTATGGAAAAATGGAGTTTTCCAGGAATAATTGGTGCAATCGATTGCACTCACATTGCTATTCTAAAGCCACGAAATGACGAACACAATTTTATTAACAGGAAAGGGTTCCACTCCCTTAATTGTCAAATTATTTGTGACGACAATTTAATCGTAAATAATGTATTAGCCAATTATGGAGGGTCAACTCATGATTCTTTCATTTGGAGACATTCTTTAATTAAAGACTATATGCAGGATCTGTACAATCATGATGAAAAATCTTGGTTAATAGGAGACTCAGGTTACCCTCTCCAACCCTACCTCATGACACCATTTCTAAATCCTTTTGAGGGCTCACCAGAATCAAAATACAATCATGCTCATATAAGAGCAAGGAATTGTATAGAAAGGTGTATAGGTGTACTTAAAATTAGGTTCAGATGTCTGTTGAAGGAACGGTCCCTTAGATATGCCCCACAATTTGTAACCGACTTACTAAAAGCTTGTGTCATTTTACATAATTTATGTGTTAATGAGGGGGTTCCATTACTTCAAGAAGCAGTAGAAGATATTCAACAGGCAATTGATTTTGACTTACTACCAACAAACGAGCCAAGGCAACTAGTACTGGCTGGGTTAGCAGTACGAGATACTATTGTAGAACAGTATTATCGATAAAGTGTTCGATGTTCCCTCTCTTTATATCGCCCTCTACCTGATGTTCTTTAACCAGTCCGTCGTTATAGATAAATTAAAACTATTTGCTCATTTGAATGTATTAAATAATGAATGAAATGTTAACATTTATAGGTATATAGGTAGGTGCCTAAATATAAAACTAACTAAGTAACTATTCCAATTATTATTCATAAAATACAAATGCGTATCCTGTAAAAGTACCTATTTCCTAACAGATAAAGCTTAATATTGCCTTAAATCTTAAATTATCCATTACAAATATTTTGAAGAAGGTTTTGTTGAGCTTGTAAGATCTGGAAAAGTATATGTAGGTATAATTTTTGAATAACTTAAAAATAAACTAATTTTATTTATACCTGAACAAGATTATAATTTAACTGTCTAATTTCTGCAGTCATTTCTTTCAAGTCTTTGGAAACTTCTTCTAAAGAGGTTTTCAAAGTCGTTTTTATATCACTAAGTTCGTTCAATGTTTGTCTGTATTCTTGTAAATATTCAACAGCCTGTCTTTTACGTGCAGGCTGTTGATTATTTATTGATCTTCTTTTAATATTAATTCCTGACGTGAATTCAAGCGATGCTGCAGATATTTGGGAATCTGTTACACTATTTACAGTAGATTCTGAAGGCACTCTGCATTCAGGTTCATTTAAACCTATGAAATTTTCACCTAGTATGTCCAATATCCTCATTTCTAGATCAGACAAGTCCTTTTCCTCTGAAATTCCTCCGCCGGTTTTATTCATATTTTTCTTAAAACTTGCTGCCTTTCTTTTTAAATTATATTTAAAATCACTTCATGTCTAAAAAGTATATATGAATTGAAATTAAAGAATTAAAATGAAATGTTGAACAGAACTCCAGTTATTATAGTTTAATTACTTTCTGCCATTTATCGGTAGCCTTACTACCGAAACCAAGAGCATTTAACTTTTTAGCAGTTTCGTCCCATAATTGCTTGTAAAGTTCTCGTCCCTTAGGCCCCACAAATTTTCCAGTTGCTATGACTGGATTTGCCTCCAACAAAATTTGCCAATGGGCCTCATGTACTTTAAAAGACATAGCTAAAATAATTCAATATAGTTTTTTTGTTCTAAAAAAATGTTGGTTCAATCTCTCACTTTTAGAAATACAAATAATTAAATTCAAAATTCAAATATGACCCGGTACTGTCAACTGCCAAAATTTGACATCACTGGACAAAATTTCTTTTCTCATTGGATAAATTCCGACGATACCCGAAAGATTTACTCGATAGCAACTTAGAATTCCAACCACGTATCGTATCGTATTTCGCTGCTATCGTATCGAGCTCGATACGATAGCAACTTAGAATCCCGCTGCAGGATTCCTTTTCGAATAATTCTGATTTTCACAATTATGACACGAGGGCTGCCACTCAACTCAGAAAACCTAGGCTTAGACTAACAAAATCAATCAAACATTCGCTAAATCTCCAACTATATAATCATATTCTTCGTGACATATAATCTCTTAATTTTGATTCTTTTAAGTAAAAAATTAAACAGCATTTTCTAAAGTACTGCTTTTATTCCGTTGAGGAATTTTTTTACTACCCAATTTTAATTTTATTATATAGCCAACTTACTGTACTATATAAACTATACTATAAAATTTGTCCTCCAACTTGTTTGGGATGCTCTGGTTTCACCTGTGGTAATTCTCCCCCATATTTTCTTTTATTTTGTAATTTCCTGATGTTACATTCCTTCTATCTGTTTTATTTTATTTTGTTTGTCATTTTATACATTGTGACTGTTTTATATATTACACTCATATATGTATTTATTTATGGTACTCTCTACCATATATTTTGTGACTTACCAAAAACAAATTTTTGTACTCTTGGTCAAATAATTCTATTCTATTCTATTCTATCCTATCCTATCCTATCCTATCCTATCCTATTCTATTCTATTATATTCTATATATTAAGATAAAATGTGTTTCTGTTGACCAACATAGAAGGCACGAGATCTCAGTTGGATTGCCAAATTGCAATTTCAACCCTGTTCCCACCTCGAATTTTTGCTTGCTAATCCGGCAACATGTTTAAAATAATTTTTTAAGCATATTGTTAAATTGGCAAGCATGAGTCTGACCGGTTTATTTTTTGCGAAAAAAGTGCAACTTCAACCCTGCTTGCCACCCCTTTCGCGGCCGAATTTTCGCACTAATCTTCTTCGATGAAAACTAACCTTAAGACTTGCCACCGAGTTTTTTTGCTGCGGGCCCACGGTTTATAACATCATTTAAAATATTAACAGTTCTGTGAAAGTAGTAAGCATCTATGGATATATTGTCTGAAAGTTATTTGTGGCATTCTATGAATATACTTTCCTATTATTTGGGTTTTCTACCACATGTACTATTATCCTCTTCAAAACAAATCACCGAATCTACAAAATAATAGAATTATTGGGAAAAAACCTCTGCGCCCGTGACGTTTACGCCAAAGGAAAAGTCAGAGGTTATGTTTTGCAAATAATATAAATCGGAATAAACACAAAAATAATGTATTTTGCTGACGTTTCGGAAAGTAATCTCTTTCCGTTTTCAAAGCTATTTTTTTGAAGAACTCTTATTTTGCTGTGTATGTCAAATACACAGCTTTAAGATTCTGTTTATGTTATTTCCATAGATACTTACTACTTACACGGAACATAGAACTGATATTTTTTTTTTTTTTTTTTTTTAGATAATGTTGAGTTTGTTAAGTTTTTCTTTTAACATTGGTAGCCAGGTTGTACAAATATCTACAGAACAATTCGATAGGCACTTATCTTCATTTAATAAGATTATTACTGATTCTTTAATTTTTCTTTTTTTGGTATCTGTTTCTTTTGTTAAAATTTTTGCCGAGTCCCAGTTTATTCTATGTCCGTTTTCCCAAGCATGTTCACAAATCTTTGATTTCTGAATTTCATTCTTTCTAATGTAATTCTTGTGCTCATCCAACCTCACACTGAAAGGTCTGGATGACTCACCCACATAACATTTATCACATTCGCACGGGATATTGTAAATACAGTTTTTTGAATTCTGCTCCCTGTTTATCGGTTTTGTTTTTGTTAAAATAGATCTTAAAGTGTTCCCCGTTTGAAATATCGTCCTAACATCAAATTTATCACCTATACGGTGTAGCTTTTCCGATAGTCCGTATACATAAGGAATTATTGCTGTATAATGACGTTCAGGTTTTTGTCGTACCTGATTGTCCCTATTTTCAACATTTATGAAAACTCTATCAACAAAGGCTTCAGGATATTGATTTTGTACTAGAACCTCTTTGATAAATTTTTTCGCGTTATTTAATATTTCATTATTAGATGAAATTATTTTGGCCCTATCGTATAAACATTTTACAACACCCCTTTTAACATTTATTGACTGATTTGAGTTAAAATTTAGATATCTATTAGTATGTGTTGGTTTTCTATAAACGCTTGTTCCAATTGTATTATTTATCCTTCTAATTAAAACATCTAAAAATGGTAGTTCTTTTCTACTTTCTACTTCTAATGTGAATTTAATAGACGGTTCCTTGCTATTTATATTTTCTAAAAAACTATCTAGTAAATCAACACCACGAGGCCAAATTGCAAAGATGTCGTCAACATATCTCCACCAGACAACCGGTTTGTTTATACAATTTTGAACATGTGTGTTCTCAACGTTCTCCATAAATATGTTGCTTAAAATTGGTGATAATGCAGACCCCATAGCCATACCAAAATCCTGCTGATAGAACTCATTGTCCAATTGAAAATAGGTTGTTTTTATACACAGTGTTAAGAGTTCCATTATGCTATTTACACTTAATTTAGTTCTAGTTTCCAAATTATTATCATTTAGCAACCTGTCTTTAACTATTTTTAATGTTTCATCTACTGGAACATTGGTAAAGAGGCTAACTACATCAAAACTAACCATCAGGTGTGGTTCATGAATATCGGTTTCATAAATTTTTTTTCTATGAAATGTTTACTATTTTTAATATATGAATCGGTATTTCCAGATAATGGATCAATAATGTTAAGTAAAAATTTTACCAAATTATGACATGGTGAATTAATAGAACTAACAATTGGTCTTAAAGGAATATTTTGTTTATGTGTCTTTGGTAAGCCATAAAAATGAGGGGCTTACTATGATGTGGTGTAAGTTTCCTTGGTTCAAAATCATTAAATTCATGTTTGTATTTAAACAAAGTTCTGTAAATTTTGCTCTCTATTGATTTTGTTGGATCTTTGTTTAGTTTTGAGTAGGGTCCCTCATTTACAAGAGTCATGATTTTTGTGTTATATATATATCTTTATCTATAATGACTGTGGCATTACCTTTGTCTGCTGGCAATATTTTTATACTTTCATCGCGTTTTAAAGAATTTATCGATAACTTTTCTTCTGGAGTTAAATTATCTTTAATTTTGTATTGCTTCTCTAAAGCAATTTTTGCCCGTATGCGATATTCATTACTACCATCTGTTGGCAAATTTTGAGCCGTTTTTTCTGTTGCCGCTATTATGTCAAATTTTGGAACAGTTTTCGGGTTTATTGCAAAATTTAAACCTTTTGATAGTACAAGCCTGTCTGAAATGGACAAAAGTCTTTTTGACATATTAATGACAGTCCTGTCAATTAAAGGATTATTATTTATATTTTGTAATTGCCTAATCTGTTTTTCCCTTATTAAGTTTCTAAATTTATGTAAATGCGTACCTTTTTGCAGATTAAAGTATTTTTCAATTTTAAACAATTTTAAGCAACATATTTATGGAGAACTTTGAGAACACACATGTTCAAAACTGTATAAACAAACCGGTTGTCTGGTGGAGATATGTTGACGATATCTTTGCAATTTGGCCTCATGGTGTTGATTTACTAGATAGTTTTTTAGAAAATATAAATAGTAAGGAACCGTCTATTAAATTCACATTAGAAGTAGAAAGTAGGAAAGAACTATCATTTTTAGATGTTTTAATTAGAAGGATAAATAATACAATTGAAACAAGCGTTTATAGAAAACCAACACATACTAATAGATATCTAAATTTTAACTCAAATCAGTCAATAAATGTTAAAAGGGGTGTTGTAAAATGTTTATACGATAGGGCCAAAATAATTTCATCTAATAATGAAATATTAAATAACGAGAAAAAATTTATCAAAGAGGTTCTAGTACAAAATCAATATCCTGAAGCCTTTGTTGATAGAGTTTTCATAAATGTTGAAAATAGGGACAATCAGGTACGACAAAAACCTGAACGTCATTATACAGCAATAATTCCTTATGTATACGGACTATCGGAAAAGCTACGCCGTATAGGTGACAAATTTGATGTTAGGACGATATTTCAAACGGGGAACACTTTAAGATCTATTTTAACAAAAACAAAACCGATAAACAGGGAGCAGAATTCAAAAAACTGTATTTACAATATCCCGTGCGAATGTGATAAATGTTATGTGGGTGAGTCATCCAGACCTTTCAGTGTGAGGTTGGATGAGCACAAGAATTACATTAGAAAGAATGAAATTCAGAAATCAAAGATTTGTGAACATGCTTGGGAAAACGGACATAGAATAAACTGGGACTCGGCAAAAATTTTAACAAAAGAAACAGATACCAAAAAAAAGAAAAGTTAAAGAATCAGCAATAATCTTATTAAATGAAGATAAGTGCGTATCGAATTGTTCTGTAGATATTTGTACAACCTGGCTACCAATGTTAAAAGAAGAACTTAACAAACTCAACATTATCTAAAAAAAAAAATAAAAAAATATCATCAGTTCTATGTTCTGTGTAAGTAGTAAGTATCTATGGAAATAACATAAACAGAATCTTAAAGCTGTGTATTTGACATACACAGCAAAATAAGAGTTCTTCAAAAAATAGCTTTGAAAACGGAAAGAGATTACTTTCCGAAACGTCAGCAAAATACATTATTCTTGTGTTTATTCCGATTTATATTATTTGCAAAACATAACCTCTGACTTTTCCTTTGGCGTAAACGTCACGGGCGCAGAGGTTTTTTTCCAATAATTCTATTATTTTGTAGATTCGGTGATTTGTTTTGAAGAGGATAATAGTACATATGGATATGAGGTAAACACAATCTTAAAGCTGTGTAATTAATCTACACAGCATACAAGAATTATATTCATAACTTTGAAAAAGGAAACAGATTTAGTTTTCGAAAGGTCAGATAAAAAAAATGTGTAGACTCTCTTGTATCACTCTATTGCACCTATGGGTCTGACCTTTTAGTGGTAGGTGATTTTAACTTATCGGAATATGTGCGCTGCGAGATAGATAACAGAACTTCGAACTCGGTTCGCGCTATTTACAATTTTTCTAAGTTCTTTGAACTGAACCAATATAATCATGTTTCAAATACAGATGGTAGAATTCTTGATCTCGTTTTCTGCAATAGCAACTGTTCTGTTCACAAAGCATCTGAAATTCTGCTTAAAGAGGATAGCTATCATCCTGCTATATTAATCCAGACCAACTTTCAAAAGTCTAGTAATTTTCCTCAAAAAAACAACTTTGACTTCAACTTTAAAAAGGCAAACTTTGTGGAATTGTATAGGGACTTGCAGCTGACTGATTGGTCATTTACATTTTAGTGATGTGGATTTGGCAGTAGACGCAATGTACTCCAAATTATATGATATTTTTCTAATACATGTACCCAAGAAACAAAGAAGCTCCGGTTCTTACCCCGCATGGTTTAACGGTCAAATAATACACGATATTAAGCAAAAAGAAAAAGTGCTAAAAAGATGCAAGTTACATGGCACTTCTGAAGATGAAAACGAATTTAGAAGGTTAAGGTCCAAAATTAAATCAGATATCGATAATGCATATAAATTATATTTAGCCAATATTGAAAATAACATTCAGGTCAACTCAAACAACTTCTGGAGTTTTATTTAAAAAAAAAATAATTCTACATCCATCCCTTCATCTTTGAAATATGAAAATCAAATTATCGAAGACCCGCAATTAATAGTTGATAATTTTGCTGACTTCTTCTCAAAATCTTTCACACCTCTCAATTCCGTCGACGATAATTTTATCGACACACCTAAGAATAACTCCAATTTCTTAAATCTGTCTGTTATCACTGAAGAAAATATCATTGAGGCCATTAAAACTAAAGCCACTATGACCATGGGTTCCGATCTAATTCCTGTATTTCTTATTAAAGATTGTGCGACTGTATTTGCCAAAGCACTATTAATTATATATAATCTAATATTAAGAAGTGCAAGTTTTCCTCCGAAGTGGAAATCTTCACGTGTATGCCCTGTATTCAAAAAAGGTGATTTGAACGAGATTATAAACTATAGACCAATTACCATAATTTGTAACTTTGGAAAAAATTTTGAAGTAATTCTTCACTCCTCCATATATTCTCATGTCTCTGGCACAATATTTATCGATCAACATGGTTTTATGAAAGGTAGGTCAACTGTCACAAACCTTGTGTGCAAAACACAATTTCTTTGTGAAAGTCTGGATGGAGGTGGTCAAGTTGATATTATCTACATGGACTTCTCCAAGGCTTTTGACAAGCTAGATCATAGTACCTTGATTAGTAAACTGGACACCTTCGGTCTTTCTTATTCGTTATTACAATTAATTGAATCATATCTGCAGGATCGATATCAATTTGTTTAGTACCGAGGCTATAAATCTGGCAGTTTCTTACAAAAATCCGGTGTGCCACAAGGGTCGATACTTGGTCCGCTTTTTTTTGTTATGTTCATTAATGATATTTTGGAGGGCTTCGATAGTAACACCCATTTCCTCCTGTACGCAGATTATCTAAAAATATATCGATTGATTGACTCAATAGATGACTGTGTTAATCTTCAAAATTGCTTAAATACAGTTAATACATGGTGCAATGACAACTATTTACCTCTTAATGCCAGCAAATGTAATGTAATGTCATTTGGCAGAAAAACCAACATGTACAATGTTAATTATAATATTGACAACGAAAGTTTACAAAGGCCTGAATTCATCAAAGACCTTGGAGTTTATTTTGATCCAAAATTATCCTTTAATAAACATGTAGAAATGACAACTGATTCCACTTTTAAAAGCCTTGGTTTCGTGATACGTAACTGTAAAGGTTTTAAAAATATTTCCACCCATCGGCTACTTTATATAACTTTTGTTAGATCTCGCCTTGAATATGCTTTTATTATGTGGAGTCCAATTTACAATTCCAAATTCTACAAGTAGAGAAAATTCAGCGTAGGTTCTTAAAATCTGCTGTGTACACAGTTCACGGTGAATATCCACCCAGAGGATTTCCACAAACTGAATTGCTGGAAATGTTTAACTTAAAAAGTTTCAGCAATCGTAGAGTAGCTAACTCCATAATTTTCCTCTTCAAAATTGTAAATAATAGTCTGGACTGTATCAACCTATCAAATCAAATAAATTATATAGTTCCTAGAATTAGTGCTCGACATAATCTCGTACTTGCAGGACATACACAACGAACAAATATCCTTATATCATCACCAATCTATCGAATGTATACCAATTATTCTAAAATTGAACAGATTATAGATATATTTTTCTGTAGCGAGAGTGCAATTATTAGTAAAGCTGTTTTTGGCAAGGATATTTCCCAAGACGGAAATTATTATATCATTATCGTATATTATATTTCATTACATTTTTAAG
The DNA here is from genome assembly GCA_963675555.1 of Leptura quadrifasciata. Taxonomy (NCBI): domain Eukaryota; kingdom Metazoa; phylum Arthropoda; class Insecta; order Coleoptera; family Cerambycidae; genus Leptura; species Leptura quadrifasciata. Next base: position 107,038,303 of record OY776676.1, read on the forward strand.
TAGCTTATATTGTCATATCTATCATATTTTATATATTTTTTATTTATATTGTCATGTGTATTTATATCTATGTTAGTTCCTTAGTATTTTTTTGTATATTTGTCTTTTTACTCCCCACTTTTTTACTTAGATTTATTATATATTTGTGTAGATACTATATTTTCTGTACCTATTCCTGTATTGTGCTTTGACTGTTGGATTTTGTAATTAAATAAATAAATACTATATGCTTATTTTTATTATAATTAATTTGTATTAGTTGACGAAAAATAGCCTTTAACTTATCCTTTGACGTAAACGTTACAATTATCAAAAACATGAAACAACCGCATCCATAGCGTTTTGCTCTTCGTTGCAAGGCAACAACGTGCGACAGCAACGTACATAAATTATGCCATTCTTGTTGTTTATATGTATTGGTTGGTTTTATATCTCAAGTAGTATGAACATTTTTGTGTATTATTTTTCTAAGAATAATTGTCTGTTTAAATTTAATTTTCCCGAAAAAGAAATTACTCAACGTATAGGTATAGCCTTTTCGAACAATGTATGTATAAATAAAAAGGGCCGTTTTTCTACCTGCAAAGTGTTCAATGCTTATTTGAAAGTATAATTTTATTTAATTATCCCTATAAATTGTTTGACAAATTTTAGAGGCGTCAATAACTTATAACAAATGAAGCAAACACATTTTTCGGTAAACAAAATTTTTCAATTAATATAATTTATTCTACAGTAAATTCACATCAAATGAGGACCTAACGATAGACTTCATTTTTCTTGCTAAATGAAAAATTTTAAAAAAATTTAAGAACTTGCTTTTCTGTAACAAGTTGTACTAAAAAGTAAAAAATAAAAAAATATGTATAAGAAAAGCAAGGCGTGCGCACTTTGTATGGTTTTGCGGCATGATTGTATGAAAGGGGTGGAATTGTTGTATACATAGCGCCTTCATTCATGCGTACATGGTATTTTTTTTATTTTTTACTTTTTAGTACGAGTTGTTACAGAAAAGCCAGTTTTTAAATTTAAAAAAAAAAATGTATTTTCTACTTTTTAGTCATACTTTTTGGGGGGTTTACCACCCAGAGAGCGCTCAACAAAAATCTTAACGATTTGTTTTGATTTCTCGCTCCTTCGTTTTGCAGATTTTTCAATTTTCAAAAATAACAGTGGAATACTGTATTGTCTTCCGATCTTAGTAACTGCACAAAATTTCATCAATTGATTGTCAGGAAGTGCGTTAAATAAAGGATGCAAGATTTGAACCTAAACATTGTGAACGCATTGTGAGTTAAAGAAAAGCAAGTAGTGGCATCGATCTGGCACGAAAAAAGCCACGAAACTACAGTGTCTTTTTCGAACCTTTTTTGTGTATATTATGTAGTCGAACTCCCTCTATCATCTGATCATGTTCGCGGCCTTAAGGGGGGTGGTGGAAGGGAGGAAATTTACATGTAAATATGGGTAAAATCAGTTTTTCGGATATACTCGCTTAGTTTGATTCGGATCGAAAAATGTATACAGGGATAAAATGAAGGGCTCGCGAATGTGCTTAAACTGAATTTTGACGCGTAGAAATCGGTCCAACAGTTCTCCAGACATTGCGATTTGAAGTTATGGATTTGTACACCGATTTTTGGCTGCGGCGGGAACGTGCCGAAAGCCGTGTTCGCGTTTTATTCGGGATAGAAAGCGACTTAGCGACTTTTTTCCCTCACTCCGATAGACAGTCAAGACCCAAGTACTGTATCCAAATTGTTAGGTTGATTAAGGGGGAGGGAGAGGAAAAAACTAAATGAAATTAAAGCTGCTGTAATTTCTGCAATTTTTTACTCAAATCGCACAGCAAACATGAGGTTACGTACTAGTGTCCTTATTTTTTTAAATTTTCGCCATAAATAACAAAATGCCGGTGAAAGAACCGATTTTTTTCTTTCTTTTTTTGAAAAGTCATTTTTCGCTAGGATGCGGATTTTTTCTCTTTGATTTGAGCTCGACCCGATTGCGATCGGATGATTTGGAGGTGAGAGTGGGAAGCGCAAAGCGCCAATAGAAGGACAAGGGAAGGGGTCAGGGACTTCGCACTGGGCTCATTTTCAACAGCAGTCAATTCTCTTTCAGAATTTCTTTACCCCGAAGCTTCAACTGTATTAGGGCTTGTATGGGCGCGTGATACATTTATAAAAACGATAGCGACTGTTCAGCAGCAGTGCAGTGAGATGCCGGGGGAGGAGCCTAGCACTCCCACAACTATCTCTATTCTCTCTTCGCTCGTTCGTGTGTCCCGGTGGGCGGGAACTCCCAGGTTCTCGTATACGCACTGGATCCCAATTTAATTTTTTACTCCCTTTAATAATAGAGTGAGGGTGGCAATAGGGGTGGTAGAGGGGTGGCTAACGCCAAAAAAATTGTTTGAGACGTTTAGTTCTTCTATACACACTAAATCACATTTTATTTTTTTAATCCCTTTCATAATAGTGCGGGGGTGGCATTGGGGTGATAGTGGGGGGCGGCTGATACCAAAAAAATTTTGAGATCTTGAATTTGGTATATGCCCTAAATTGCAATTTTATGGACACTTACCAGCTTACTTTCCTATTTACCCTTATTTACACCGGAACCCTTCAACGGAATTAGATCAAAATATAATCTAGTTTCAGATTTCGTTATAATACATAAGTGTACCAAATTTAAAGTCAATCATAATCATAAACGGTTCGAGAGTAAACGTGCGAAAAAAAAAGTTACAGACAGACAGACCGAGAGCTAGGAGATTTCTCTTCGCTCAAATTTAAAATCTCGACGTTTCATTACATTTACAACCTATTTCAACAAAAAAATTTGTTTTGCGTTACTATACTTCCACTGGACGTGGAAGTAATTTCATACTAGAATATTCAACGCGGTACTAACGTTCTGCATCACTTTTCAAAGTACTACAAATAGTACAATTGTACTGACTATCGGAACACTGCCTCCGAGCGAAGACGGACGTATACTAGTAAGAGATTAGGGAGAGTGGTGGGAGCGCTAGGCTCCTCCCCCGGTATCTTACTGCACGGCTGCTGAACAGCCGCTATCGTTTTTATAAATGTATCACGCGCTCGTGCAGGCCCTAATGCAGTTAAAGCTTCGGGGTAAGAAATTTCTGAAAGCGAATTGACTGCTGTTGAAAATGAGTCCAGCGCGAAGTCCCTGATCATTTCACTTGCTCTTCTATTGGCTAAAAACTTTGCGCTCCCCTCTCTCACCTCCAAATCATCCGATTTCCTCCACCCCTTTCCTTCCTAGCAAAAAAATGACTTTTTAAAAAATTGAAATATTCATTTCTATTTGGGTTAGCTACTGTACATATATTCTTTTCAATGAATTCATCAGATTCTATTTTGAAGTGAATACATGTAGTAGAAAACACAAGAATAAAAAAGAAATAACCTGCACCACCACACCTTAAAAGTGGTGGGGGGCGTAGATGTAAGTTTTCCTTGGTATGTCCCAACAACGTTTTTAGAATGTTCTTTCTAGACCTATATTCGTCTCAAACAAGTCCTGGGTTGGACGTCCTAGAGATGCCCCGTTTTGCCGACATAGGACGTCCCACAAACGTCCTCCGTACGTTTTAGGCCGGCATAGTATGTCCTCCGTATGTTTACAGTGTCCTGTGAGTATATTCTTTCCTATTATTTGGGTTTTCTACCACATGTATTATTATCCTCTTCAAAAGCAAATCACCGAAACTACAAAATAATAGAATTATTAGAAAAAGCCTCTGCGCCCGTGACATTTACGTCGAAGGAACAGTGAGAGGTTATGTTTTGCAAATAATATAAATCGGAATAAACACAGAAATAAGGTATTTTGCTGACATTTCGGAAAGTAGTCTCTTTCCGTTTTCAAAGCTTTTTTGGAAGAACTCTTATTTTGCTGTGTATGCCAAATACACAGCTTTAAGATTCTGTTTATGTTACTTCCATAGATACTTACTACTTACACAGAACATAGAACTGATGATATTTTTTTTTAGATAATGTTGAGTTTGTTAAGTTCTTCTTTTAACACTGGTAGCCAGGTTGTACAAATATCCACAGAACAATTCGACACGCACTTATCTTCATTTAATAAGATTATTGCTGATTCTTTAATTTTTCTTTTTTTGTTATCTGCCTATTTTGTTAAAATTTTTAACGAGTCCCATTTATTCTATGTCCGTTTTCCCAAGCATGTTCACAAATCTTTGATTTCTGAATTTCATTCTTTCTAATGTAATTCTTGTGCTCATCCAACCTCACACTGAAAGGTCGCATGGGATACTGGAAATACAGTTTTTTGAATTCTGCTCCCCGTTTCATCGACTTTGTTTGTGTTAAAATAGATCTCAAAGTGTTCCCCATTTGAAATGCCGTCCTAACGTCAAATTTGTCACCTATACGGCGTAGCTTCTCCGATAGTCCGTACACATAAGGAATTGTTGCTGTATAATGAAGTTCAAGTTTTTGTCGTACCTGATTGTTTATATTTTCAACATTTATGAAAACTCTATCAACAAAGGCTTCAGGGTATTGATTTTGTACTAGAACCTCTTTGATAAAATTTTTCTCGTTATTTAATATTTCATTATTAGATGAAATTATTTTGGCCCTATCGTATAAACATTTTACAACAACCCTTTTAACATTTATTGACTGATTTGAGTTAAAATTTAGATATCTATTAGTATGTGTTGGTTTTCTATAACCACTTGTTTCAATTGTATTATTTACCCTTTTAATTAAAACATCTAAAAACGGTAGTTCATTCCTACTTTCTACTTCTAATGTGAATTTAATAGACGGTTCCTTACTATTTATATTTTCTAAAAAAACTATCTAGTAAATCGACACCATGAGGCCAAATTGCAAAGATGTCGTCAACATGTCTCCACCAGACAACCGGTTTGTTTATACAATTTTGAGTATGTCCTTGGGACGTTTTTGGGACGACCATGTGCTATCAGGGTGGAGCCCTCGTGGTTTCAAAATTAATAATGTGATTGGCGCATAATTGACAGTTGTCAGTTTCCAACTTTCATCAGCCAATCAGCATTCTTATCTTAAATACTGAGGGCTCCAAGAACTTGAAAAGAAAGCGGTCATTTCAAACAATTCATTATATTTCTATTCTATTCCTACTCGTTTGTCAGTACCTCATTTCGGCGACGCCAGCGCCACCTTGCGGCAACGATGCGTAGTGACAGCTGGTAAATTTCAAAAATGCAATTTTCAAACGTTTATCGTGTAAAAATAGAAATAGCTGAAAAACCGTGTTATATACCGCAATGAGAACGAAAAGCATTACGTTTTATGCGCGTCGTAAATTGCGAAATCGAAAATTGAAAGCGGTAAGATTCTACAAATCGGAACCATTTTAAGGAAAGCTTATAGTACACGCACGAAAGATTTGGCTTGTATTGGCACTGTTGGGAGACTGGTGTACCGTTTTTTAACTTCTAATTCACTGTGCTTTGGGTATTTATGCAGAAATAGTTCTTTCAATTGCATGTAATGAAAGCTAAGGACTTCTACTTCATAATGTTTTTTTAATTGAAATCGACATTTTAATTAGTATTGTCACAATTGCTGCAAACACAGAAGAAGCTGTTGCTCGACCACTAATTGGCCAAAATTGATGATTTCTTTTTAGTTGTGGATTTTCACAAGTCCTTTCACAATACGTGTATAACATTTTATTTACATGAAAATGGGGCGAAATAAAAATAGGAGTCAAAGAACTTTAAATTAACAACCTGATGGAGGTTAGCATTAGCTTTTTCACCACTCAACTAGGTCACATACACACAGACAATTAGACAACGACCATTTCTAAGACATTGCCATCCACCAAAGCTGAGACTCGAACTCAGGAGTGGTACAATAACTAGGCGTATTTCCTCTCAAACATCCCTGGTTAATTCACAGCTACACCAACTCGGCAACACGTGAAAAACGCCACTAAGCTTCAATATCCTAGCCAGGATTCAAACCCGAAAATCCTTAGTTGCAAGCTTTTACCTTTAATATATTCTTTGTTCATGTCATTAGTACAAAGTTTTGTATTTATTTCACTTACTTCATATCATTTAACAGCATATATGTAATGTGTTCCCGATTCGTTAACTTACACACTGGAATATGAAAATTATATAAAAATATATTTAAAAAAAAGCTTTTATTGAAATGCTCTAAAAAGTAGAAAATAAACCGTGAAGTAAATAAAACCCAGCATTTTGTTAGATTATATAATTTTTTATGATATAAAAGCTTGTCGCGAGATTTTCTTTTGTAAAGGAGATTGCTGGCGACAAGTTTTTATATCATAAAAAAATTATATAATCTGATAAAATGATGGGTTTGATTTACTTTAAAGTTTATTTTCTACTATTTAGAGTATTTAAATAAAAGCTTTTTTTAATATGTTTTTATATAATTTTATTTTTTACTTTTTTATTTTAGTATTTTGATATGCTGTAATTCTCAGATATCGATTGAAGCTGCCATCTTGTTTTTTCTTATATGAAAATGTTAAAGTGTATTGTCACCGGACTTATACACATATGCAAAATTTCAAAGCTCTACCTTAATTAGAACTAACCGAAATTTTGATTGCAAAATTTGATATAAACAAACTAACTAACAAACAAACATTGCAAGTTAAATAAAAAGCTTTTAAAAAGGACGAATCGAGTGGCCGATAACACGCCAGAAGAAGTGGCGGATTACCGCACAGGCGCATGAAGCGCGTGCCTGGGGCCTCAGCAAAGCGGGGCCTCAAAATCGTTGAGTGCCTCATCCTCAAAAACCATAATTAAATATTTATTGTCTGTTAAGATGAGTTTATAAAATAATAATTCTAGGCAAATTATAATATCTTCTAAAATTTTCATAGTGAGTATTGGGGTATAGTCATTGATGCCAGTTTAAAAAAAAACATGGTAAATTAAACATAAAATTTGGTTCCAAATCGCCAAAACTTGAAGAGAAAATTACAGTTTGGAGAAACATCCGATGACACACACACGTTTCGATGGTAGGTAATCTCTTGTAGTTAATATACCTACATAATGTGACATGTAATGTACTCATATTTGAGATATCCAAGAGATCCACTGTTTACAGCGATGTTTTAAATGATTTTCAAGTTTTTTCAGTGAAAAAATGAATGGGGATGAAATCATTGAATATGTGGATAGATTATCATTGAAATGCGGCAATGATATCGACATTAAATATTTTAAAGATAAAGTTCTCCATTTCATCAAATATGCTAAGGAAGAAAACGTGTCCGATCCTGTCGATATGAATAAATTATATTAATTGACGAGCTGCAGTCTACATTTCCTAATGTATAAACTATTTTGAGAATCTTCTTGACAATACTTATCTGCAATGCAAGCGGTGAACCTTTGACTAATTTGTTTGTTACTCATATTTATAGAAAATGATGTTCAATTATTATTATTGTTAAATTCGCAAGAATGAAGGCAAGAAAGGTTCCACTTTAAATTCGATGCCTGGTTTTTTTACTTGAGTATGTGATTTTTTCTTTTAAATAAAAATGTGATTTTTTTTCTAGTAATAACTGAGAATATTTTTTATATCCGTAATTCCAAAAATAAAAAAAGTTACCATTTTCTGCATTGTTAATTTTAGTGAACCATCCCATTCTCAGTTAGGAGCAATAGGGGACCTCCAGGTCAGGTTGCGCCTGGGACCCCACAAAATCAAGATCCGCCACTGGCCAGAAGTCTATGGCATAAATTGAATTATATGAATCGTTGCTGTTCTCCTGACATAATCTTACAGCGCATTATACGTTTGAATCTAATTTCCTAGTTTAAATAAATTAATATACAGGGTGTCCAGTTAGTGTTCCCTCGGAAGATTGTTCAAAAATGGCTGACTTTACAAAAAAAACTTTTTTAACAAAACTTTCAATGTTTCACCTTTACTACAACGTAAAATTATATTCAGTTACACAAGGTGTAACAAAAGCGAGTTATACAAGAAAGTGTAATTTTTTTTAATGGAATACCCTATATTTTTTTGACGTCAGTTAAGCCCCCGAGGATTCTGTATTACACCTTAAAATATTTCGCCAATCGTATGCCGCGTTGCCAAGTTACTGTTTTTTTCCTAATAGTGGTGAGAGGTAAACGAATCCTCTCATATGATCAATTGCTACTATACACCATAGATGTCTCCATGGGCGGCGACCTTTCAGTCCCAGAAGGACTTAACCTACTGTTATAATATATGATTTGCAGGAAACAACAACTCAGCGGGCAAATACCCCGACGTGCATTGAATTATACCTTACAAATCATGAAAAAATGGTAGCCAATATCATTTGTCAATTCCCTGACCAGACACAGACCGGTTTCGAACTTATTAGTTCTCATCAGTCATGTAACAGACAAACGACAGTGGCCAACCTGCTAGTTTTATACAAACTATAGTAATTGAGTAGTGGTGATAGGTCATATGATCAATTGATCATATGAGAGGATTCACTTACCTCTCATCACTACTCAATTTATCATATCTCATATCTCGAAAACCGTGAAATAAAAATAAAGTGTATGATACTAAAATGTGGGAATTGTATGCTTTATTCATCCATGTAAAAAAATAATAGGCAGTCCATTTTAAAAAATTTAGAAAAATATCAATTAAATATCAAGAAATTTGGACTACCTGTATAATAATAATTTAAATGTTAATAAAAATGTTTTCCAGTAAATACATCATTATGAAATAACGTCCAACATTTTTAAAGAAAATAATTAATAAATCGCGGAGATATGGTAGTCAAAAGAATGTTTGTAAATTGCCAATAAATGTTTTAGGGTGTAATACAGGAGGCTTGACTAGCAGGGAAAAAATATAGGGTGTTAAAAAAGTACTTTATTGTTACACCTTGTATAATTGAAAATAATTTTACGTTGTAGTAAAGATGAAACATTGAAAGTTTTGTTAAGAAAGTTATAAAATAAAGTTAACTGTTTTTACAAAATATTTCGAGGGAACAGTAACTGGCCATCCTGTATATTAACACGTAAGCGTTCAGCCACTGATTTGAATAAGTAAAATAGATCTAATAAAGGTACGTACCCCTTATCAGTTGTCATGAAATAACTTGCGATCATCATCTGTGGTAATTTTCTGTAACATTAACATTCATTACTTTAATGCTATTTCTTGTAAATTCGCTCGAGCTGTGTAAATAGCAATTATATGTTAATTACATTTTTCCACGCAAATTTATTAATAATTACTTTCGTGGCACACTGTCTGCACACCAATGAGTGTTTAAATATCTTAGTATCACGTACCGATATTCAAAATATTGAAAAAAAAATCTATGACCTCTTGGAAAATTTATACTTTTACGTTATTCAGATAAATTTGAAAAATAGATAACTTGTGCCAAGTTTACTTTTCGCACTCAATGTGGAAAGTAAATTTTTCGCACGACAATAAGATACCCTAATTTTTTTATAAATTAAAATTAATTATTAATAATATAAAAACTTAAAATAATATGTGGAATAAACTTAAAACTGTGTAAGAATTAACTGTTGCAATTGAGGTTGATACAATGGGACGAGCTCCATATATCTCTAATTATTTTACAAGATATTGCTACTTTATTTTGGATTGAGTCGCTAATAATTCTACAACTGTAAAAAATTTTCACGTTCTGGTCTCAGAATATATCCAGCTGTATTCACCCGAAATGTTACGCATTATGTCTGGAATTAAAAAATGATTTTAGGCACTTTCTCTTCTAAAGAACGATGAGAGATACTTCTACGTTGTGCAATATTTTATTTTTTTTAACTGTAGATACAAGATACGTGGCAACGTTATATTATTAAATCGTTTAGTTAACTCCGTAATGTGAAGTATTGCTCAATTTGAGAAATGATGCGACTTTTTAGACATGCGGTTGCATAAGATGCGATTTTTATAAACAACCAACCTAGTTTTTGCCCATGCCTTAAGATTAGATCGTGCATTTTCTAGTTTTGTATGAAACAAAAACTTATTATTATAAGGTGCTGGCTCAAAACCATAGCAGAAGGAATCAAGTCAGTGTTCTTGCTCTTAAGTTACTGAGACATTTTTGAAATATGTGTCTTTGGCAATTTTGATAAGTATAACTACTGTACTGTTACGTGTTTGCAATCTTCAGTAAGCACCCTGTATGTAGGTGCAATAAATTGCACCAAGAATCTTCACAAACCACTAATTTATTAATCACTTAAAATTACAATATTTAATCCCAAAAAATAACACAACTAATTATACTTTAATCCAACATAAAGTCACTACTTTAAATCACAACTTGATACTATTTCTTATTCCATCTTATCACCTGTTTGACTAATATAAAACTGTCCTCAGTGCGTTTGGATCCACTCTATATATACCCGCGTCAAATGTACTCGATTATTCTTGAACGTTCCAGTGATCATTCGAGATTTTTCCAGTCCTTCTAGTACTTTCTATGAGGCAGTGGCGTAGGCGTACACATAACAGTACTTTCGTCTTTAGATAAACAACATTCCCAGTTTGTAAGTTACAGAAATTTAAAACAATAATATTTTGATGTTGTAATTCTTCATAAATTTACAATCACGTGTGAGACTCGTATGTGTGTCATTTTTTAGGGGGAAAATTGTCGTTATTTAACTGTCTATTGTCTATTTCTCAACTGGGTGGAATTTGGTCACTTTTAATAATAATAATAATAATAATAATATGGGCGGAAAGCCCAAATAAAAGCTGCAGAACAAACTATCTTTCTGCAGCTCCATTCGGATAAGCCACTGCATGGTGTCTTCTATAGAAATATAGAAGAACTTGGCTTATCCGAAAGGCTGACCTTCGCCTTCTTAAGGTCAGCCGGGCTGAAGTCTGAGACCGAGGGATTTATATTGGCTTGCCAGGACGGTGTATTCAACACCCTCGTCTATCGAAGTCGTGTCATGGGTGTGGAGGTCGCTGACGTCAGCTGCAGGGCCTGCCGCAGAGCGCCGGAGACGCTTATGCACTTGTTGTCGGCCCGCCCGACATATGCAGTCTCCGCCTATATCCAAAGGCACGACGGAGCACTACGAGTGCTTTACTACCATCTGAGGCACTCGTATGAGATAGACGAGACACCAGTGCTGCCTTATGCTCCGGGGGATATTGAGTCCGTTGTGGGGAATGAGAGGTGTCTAATTTATTGGAACTACTCGTTTCCCACGGTCAGGCAAATACAGGCAAACAAGCCTGACATAGTCCTCATAGACCACCAACTCAAGACAATGTTCGTCATAGAGTTCTCGGCTCCCGCGGAGAACAACATTGTCTTGAAGGAGGAAGGACAAAATATCGAGACCTACTCTTCGAACTCCGCAGACTGTATCCAGACCATACTGTCAAGCTGGTGGTACTGATTATAGGAGCTCTCGGTGGAACGAGACACACGCTGCTTTCAGAATTGAACATCATACCGGCATGCCGACAATCGGCAGAAGTCCTAGCCGGGAGAATGCAGAAGGCTGTCATTCTTGGTTCATTGCGTCTGCTCAGGGCACACGAGTCACGGAACCAGTGCTCACCGACTCTACGGTGTAGAGAGTGGTTACTGGCGCTCCCAGCGTACCCTCTCTGGTATCGGAGGCAGGGAGAAGGACGACTGGTTTTACTTAAAAAATAATAATAATAATAATAATGAGCCCGCGCGGAGGGGATACATGGCGCGGATGCATGCTCTGTGGTGTGAGAGGTTACCAGAGCATAGCGCCTTCACGCCACAAAATCTGCGTGACTATGTATCCCACCTTCGTAGTAGGGGCTACGTGAGGACTGCTCCTGGACCGGTGAATGAGGTGGTCGAAGGGCCGCCACATTCACCGGTTGAGGACGTAGTTCTCCTCGTTCCGCCAATACCAGAGGGTCTCAGTACCAGAAGGGGGTTACACCGTCTGAAAACCCCCGGGCCACAAGACCTGGCCAGAGTGGACGCTGAACTTCGCACAGCGCCACCAGAAGAGGCTGACATCTGGCACATAAATTGTGCCGTGTATGCCGCTGCTCAACGCTCGTCTCAGGTGGAGAGGCGAAATACCTCTTCCCCACAGGAGAGAGCGCAGCGGCGCATACAAAAGATGGAAGCCAAGATCCGGTCGGCGAGGCAACACGCATCCCGTATCCAATGTGTGATGGACTATATGGCGGCCAACAGGCCGTTCACGCCTAAAGTGCGTCGATTAGCCGCCAATTTAAGACGCGCCTATCACACACTTAATGAGGCAGTGCTGCGAACCACCAAACAGCACTGTCTCGACAGGATACGGATGCTAGTGACTTGCAAAAAGTCATTAGTGAGGCGGGCGAGAGGGCTTGCGGAAAATAAACTGTTCCGCGAAAAGCCCTCGCGCCTTTTCCAACCGCCTCCGCGTGTTGTAGAAAATCCGCCGACTGCAGATCAGGTGGAGAACTTCTGGAAAACGCTGTATGAGGAGAGGCTTCCACTCAACCGAGATTCTCCTGCCCTTGCACACTTTGAAGCCTTTTGTCAAAGGCTTCCGCGACCACAGGAAGTGTGCGAACCAATAACCCCAGAAGAGGTTCGTAGGGCTCTTGAGGGCTCTAAGAACTTTGCTGCTCCAGGTCCCGATGGGATAAATAACTTTTGGTGGAAAAAGTTATCGAGCACCCACCACCATTTGGCCAGAATTTTTAATTCCTGGGGAGCAGCAAATCCCTTCTTGGGTTGTTGAGGGGCGGACAGTGCTGATCCCCAAGAACGGAGATTTGTCCAACCCAAAGAATTACAGACCGATAACCTGTCTAAACGCATGTTACAAGGTGTTTACACGCATTTTGTACATGCGGGTGCTCCACGCAGTTGAACCGGTTTACGAACGGATATATGAGCAACGAGGGTCGAAGAGAGGTGTCGCTGGCTGCAAGGAGAACCTGATGATTGACAGATGTGTCACACAGGACTCCATGCAGTATAAGCGGAACCTCTCTATGGCCTGGATCGACTACCGCAAGGCATTCGACATGACATCGCATGAGCTCATTGTTCACTTGCTCCGATGTCTTGTGGTACCCGGTCCCGTAGTGAGATGTATTGAAGAACTGATGCCGCTCTGGAGGACTCACTTTACCATAACATCGGGTAACGATAGAGTCCAAACAGAGTCGGTAACATTCAGAAGAGGAGTATTTCAGGGAGATTCCTTCAGCCCCCTTCTGTTTTGCATCTCACTACTGCCATTATCCGTCTCGCTCCGGAAAACCCGTGGCTACAACTGCGGTACCCCCGGCGACAGGAGGCATAAGGTCACCCATCTATTTTATATGGATGACCTTAAACTTTATGCCTCTGGAGAGAGGGATCTCCAACAGTCCCTTAGGGTGGTACAGGAGTATACGCAGGCTGTCGGTATGCAGTTCGGGTTGGACAAATGCGCACTGATCCATCTCAAGAGAGGACGATGCGGTGACTATGGAGAGGACGCGCAGCTCGTGGACGGAAGCATCTTACACCATCTAGATGCCGGAGAGTCGTACACTTACTTGGGTGTCGAGCAACGCTCCACCCAAGAAGCGAGTGTAGTGAAAAACGCTCTCCGCGGCAAGTATCAGCACCTACTCCGACAGATCTGGTCTTCAGAACTGTCGGGGAAGAACAAGGTGTCTGCTACAAATATGCTTGCCGTTCCGATCCTTCTCTACTCCTTTGGAGTAGTGAAGTGGACTAGAGAAGAGCTGTGTCAACTCGATGTAGTAACCCGCAAGAAGATGCATCTCAATAGGAGCTTGCATCCTAAACCGTCCGTTTCACGGTTATATCTCCCACGACATCGGGGAGGCCGTGGACTCTTGAGCTTGGAGAGTCTCCATAGCAGGATGGTTGTGGAGGGAGCATGTAAGGTCATCAGGAGTTCGGATCCCCTCCTCTGCATGGTCCGAGACCATGAAAATGCAGAGGTAGGAGCTTTTCTCTTTAAGGCAGCACGGAGAGCAGCCGATGAACTTAGTCTCATCTTCGACGTCGAGCGGGTAAACCCCGACTCTGTCACCGAGTTGGAACCCGTTCGACTAAAAGCCCACATTAGAGCTGCAGGACACAACATCCTTCTGCAGCTCCATAAGGATAAGCCATTGCACGGGATCTTCTATAAAAATATAGAAGACCTCGGCTTATCCGAAAGGCTGACCTTCGCCTTCTTAAGGTCAGCTGGGCTGAAGTCTGAGACCGAGAGATTCATAATGGCTTGCCAGGATGGTGTATTTAACACTCTCGTCTATCGACGTCGTGTCATGGGTATGGAGGTCCCTGATATCAGCTGCAGGGCCTGCCGCAGGGCGCCGGAGACTGTAATGCACTTACTGTCGGCTTGCCCGACATACGCAGTCTCGGCCTATATTCATAGACACAACGCAGCATTACGAGTGCTTTACTATCATCTAAGGCACTCGTATGGGATAGACGAAACACCAGTGCTGCCTTACGTTCCGGGGGATATTGAGTCCGTTGTGGGGAATGAGAAGTGCCTAATTTATTGGAACTAATCGTTTCCCACCGTCAGGCAAATACAAGCCAACAAGCCTGGCATAGTACTCCTCGACCACCAACTCAAGACAATATATGTCGTGGAATTCTCGGCTCCCGCTGAGAGCAACATTGTCTTGAAAGAGGAGGAAAAACGGACAAAATATCGAGATTTGCTCTTCGAACTCCGCAGGCTTTATCCAGGCCATTCTGTTAAAATAGTGGTACTGATTATAGGAGCCCTCGGTGGAATGAGACAGACGCTGCTTTCAGAACTAAAGATCATACCGGCATGCCGAGATTCGGCAGAGATCTTAGCCGGCAGAATGCAGAAGGCTGTCATCCTCGGTTCATTACGTCTACTCAGGGCACACGATTCGCGTATCCGGTAGTCACTCACCCCACGGGCGTGTGGAGTGGCTATTGGTATCACCAGCTCCCCTCTGTGAGGGTCGGAGCCACAGAGTAGGGTGACTGGATTTTTGTAAAAAAAAAAAATTAAAAAAAAATAAATAATAATAACAATAATAAGCAGGAGGGGCTGACTTCCATCTATCAAGCCTTTGGTGAGTAGCGCCACCACTTACTCCAGCTGGGGTGCAAAACCGAACCGGCAGCCCTAGTGCACCCGGGAGGGGAAAGCGTCTTCCCCTCTGGTGTCGGTCGTGGGCCTGCTGGGCTAACCACCCACAGGCCCTAAACTTTGGTTCCGGCAGGCCGAAGACAGGGCCCCCACGATCGACCCCGTGCGGATAGGGGTCAAGGGCAAGGTGGTGGGGCCCAACCGGACGGACCGCCCGTTGACGAAATTGGCAATGTCCAAGGACGCTTTGAGTGGACAGATGAACTGAGGGATGAACTTCTGCATTGCTATGAAAGCAGTGAGCCCGCGCGATGGGGATACATGGCGCGGATGCATGCTCTGTTGTGTGAGAGGCTACTAGAGCATAGCGCCTTCACACCACAAAATCTGCGTGACTATTATCCCACCTTCGTAGTAGGGGCTACGTGAGGGCTGCTCCTGGAACGGTGAATGAGGTGGCCGGAGAGCCGCCACAATCACCGGTTGAGGACGTAGCTCTCCTCGTTCCGCCAATACCAGAGGGCCTCAGTACCAGAAGGGGGTTACACCATCTGAAAACCCCCGGGCCACAAGACCTAGCCAGAGTGGACGCTGAACTTCGTACAGCGCTACCAGAAGAGGCTGACATCTGGCACATAAATTGTGCCGTGTATGCCGCTGCTCAACGCTCTTCTCAGGTGGAGAGGCGAAATACCTCTTCCCCACAGGAGAGAGCGCAGCAGCGCATACAAAAGATGGAAGCCAAGATCCGGTCGGCGAGGCAACACGCATCCCGTATCCAATGTGTGATGGACTATATGGCGGCCAACAGGCCGTTCACGCCTAAAGTGCGTCGATTAGCCGCCAACCTAAGACGCGTCCATCACGCACTCAATGAGGCAATGCTGCGAACCACCAAACAGCACTGTCTCGACAGGATACGGATGCTAGTGACTTGTAAAAAGTCACTAGTGAGGCGGGCGAGAGGGCTTGCGGAAAATAAACTGTTCCGCGAGAAGCCCTCGCGCCTTTTCCAACCGCCTCCGCGTGTTGTAGACAATCCGCCGACTGCAGATCAGGTGGAGAACTTCTGGAAAACGCTATACGAGGAGAGGCTTCCACTCAACCGAGATTCTCCTGCCCTTGCACACTTTGAATCCTTTTGTCAAAGGCTTCAGCAACCACAGGAAGTGTGCGAACCAATAACCCCAGAAGAGGTTCGTAAGGCTCTTGAGGGCTCTAAGAACTTTGCTGCTCCAGGTCCCGATGGGATAAATAACTTTTGGTGGAAAAAGCTATCGAGCACCCACCACCATTTGGCCAGAATTTTTAATTCCTGGTTAAATGGGGAGCAGCAAATCCCTTCTTGGGTTGTTGAGGGGCGGACAGTGCTGATCCCCAAGAACGGAGATTTGTCCAACCCAAAGAATTACAGACCGATAACCTGTCTAAACGCATGTTACAAAGTGTTTACACGCATTTTGTACATGCGGGTGCTCCACGCAGTTGAACCGGTTTACGAACGGATATATGAGCAACGAGGGTCGAAGAGAGGTGTCGCTGGCTGCAAGGAAAACCTGTTGATCGACAGATGTATCACGCAGGACTCCATGCAGTATAAGCGGAACCTCTCTATGGCCTGGATCGACTACCGCAAGGCATTTGACATGACATCGCATGAGCTCATTGTTCACTTGCTCCGATGTATTGTGGTACCCGGTCCTGTAGTGAGATGTATTGAAGAACTGATGCCGCTCTGGAGGACTCGCTTTACCATAACAACGGGTAACGATAGAGTCCAAACAGAGTCGGTGACACTCAGAAGAGGAGTATTTCAGGGAGATTCCCTCAGCCCCTTTCTGTTTTGCATCTCACTACTGCCATTATCCGTCTCGCTCCGGAAAACCCGTGGCTACAATTGCGGTACCCCCGGTGACAGGAGGCATAAGGTCACCCATCTATTTTATATGGATGACCTTAAACTTTATGCCTCTGGAGACAGGGATCTCCAACAGTCCCTTAGGGTGGTACAGGATCCGATCCGATCCTTCTCTACTCTTTCGGAGTAGTGAAGTGGACTAGAGAAGAGCTGCGTCAATTCGATGTAGTAACCCGCAAGAAGATGCATCTCAATAGGAGCTTGCATCCTAAATCGTCCGTTCCACGGTTATATCTCCCACGACATCGGGGAGGCCGTGGACTCTTGAGCTTGGAGAGTCTCCATAGCAGGATGGTTCTGGATGGAGCATGTAAGGTCATCAGGAGTTCGGATCCCTTCCTCTGCACGGTCCGAGTCCATGAAAATGCAGAGGTAGGAGCTTTTCTCTTTAAGGCAGCACGGAGAGCAGCCGATGAACTTGGTCTCATCTTCGACGTCGAGCGGGTAAACCCCGACTCTCTCACCGAGTTGGAACCCGTTCGACTAAAAGCCCACATTAGAGCTGCAGAACACAACATCCTTCTGCAGCTCCATAAGGATAAGCCATTGCACGGGGTCTTCTATAAAAATATAGAAGACCTCGGCTTATCCGAAAGGCTGACCTTCGCCTTCTTAAGGTCAGCTGGGCTGAAGTCTGAGACCGAGGGATTCATAATGGCTTGCCAGGATGGTGTATTTAACACTCTCGTCTATCGACGTCGTGTCATGGGTATGGAGGTCCCTGATATCAGCTGCAGGGCCTGCCGCAGGGCGCCGGAGACTGTAATGCACTTACTGTCGGCTTGCCCGACATACGCAGTCTCGGCCTATATTCATAGACACAACGCAGCATTACGAGTGCTTTACTATCATCTAAGGCACTCGCATGGGATAGACGAAACACCAGTGCTGCCTTACGTTCCGGGGGATATTGAGTCCGTTGTGGGGAATGAGAAGTGCCTAATCTATTGGAACTACTCGTTTCCCACCGTCAGGCAAATACAAGCCAACAAGCCTGACATAGTACTCCTCGACCACCAACTCAAGACAATGTATGTTGTGGAATTCTCGGCTCCCGCTGAGAGCAACATTGTCTTGAAAGAGGAGGAAAAACGGACAAAATATCGAGATTTGCTCTTCGAACTCCGCAAGATTTATCCAGGCCATTCTGTTAAAATAGTGGTACTGATTATAGGAGCCCTCGGTGGAATGAGACAGACGCTGCTTTCAGAACTAAAGATAATACCGGCATGCCGAGATTCGGCAGAGATCTTAGCCGGCAGAATGCAGAAGGCTGTCATCCTCGGATCATTGCGTCTACTTAGGGCACACGATTCCCGGACCCGGTAGTCACTCACCCCACGGGCGTGGGGAGTGGCTATTGGTATTACCAGCTCCCCTCTGTGAGGGTCGGAGCCACAGAGTAGGGTGACTGGTTTTTTGTAAAAAAAAAAAAAAAAAAGTGTCTTTATCTGATATACAGCTTTGAAATATATATATATATATATATATATTGAGTAGTGGTGAGAGGTAAGTGAAACCTCTCAAATGGTCAATTGCTACTATACACCATAGATGTCTCTATGGGCGTATAGCGACTTGCGATTCTGCAAGTACCTGAGAGCGGCGACCTTTCAGTCCTAGGTGGACTTAACCTACTGTTATAATATATGATTTGCAGGAAACAACTACTCAGCGGGCAAATACCCCGACCTGCATTGAATTACACCTTACAAATCATTAAAGAATGGTAACCAATATCATTTGTCAACTCCCTGACCAGACATAGACCGGTTTCGAACTTATTAGTTCTCATCAGTATGCCATAGGTCATGGAGCAGACAAATGATAGTGGCCAACCTGCTAGTTTTATACAAACTATAGTAAATTGAGTAGTGGTGAGAGGTAAGTGAAACCTCTCAAATGGTCAATTGCTACTATACACCATAGATGTCTCTATGGGCGTATAGCGACTTGCGATTCTGCAAGTACCTGAGAGCGGCGACCTTTCAGTCCTAGGTGGACTTAACCTACTGTTATAATATATGATTATATGATTTGCAGGAAACAACTACTCAGCGGGCAAATACCCCGACCTGCATTGAATTACACCTTACAAATCATTAAAGAATGGTAACCAATATCATATATATATATATATATATATATATATATATATATATATATATTACAAAGAGGGGACGACATTCAACTAGGTTGCTCCTTCACGCAACATCCACAAAACAATGGAAAAGATTTGAATACAAAGAAGGATAATACATACATATATTGGTAATAACAGAAAAATTTTGCAAATATTTGGGATCTGACCGGTTTTCTGAAAGAGGTAATCTGAAGAGGTGATGGTAAATTATTAAATAATTTCACAGAATTGTAAGAAAAAGATTTTCAAATTTGGCAGTAGTATGCTTTGGGACACTAAATAAGTAACGCGACCATGTGGGACAATTCTGTATATACCGGGTGCTAGAAAAGTATGGGAACGGTGGAAAATCTCGGACAGTTGCATCAAATCGAAAAATAAAAAAATACGTGTCAAAAATTTTTCAAAAAACTATCTACTGATACCAAAATGACCTCCCCACCCACCACCCTGTGGGTGGGGCGAGAGGCAACTTTAAAATTTCAAATGGAAACGGAATTCTACGGCCAAAATTACGTGAATTTTATATCGGGCATTTTTTTCGATTCTCGCAAGGTGTCGCTGCAATCGCACAAAATTGCAATAAACCTTAAGAGTCCGTAAGTTTGTAAATATTTACAAACTCTAGCTACTCGTGTTGACAAAACATTCAGTTTAAAAAGCAATATCTGTGATATCTTGGTTTTTATGAATGTTTTCTTTAAGTGTTCTTAATAACAGTACTTATTTTGTGAAATTTTTACGAGAACGTTCAGTTCCTTCCAACTTTTGTAGAGGCAGGAGCGTACTTTTGTATACGGAAAAAGTTCTCGCGTTTTTTTCTGCATAATGGCTACTTTAACAGAGGAAGAGAGAGTTTCTCTTTTAATGATGCGAGGGTAGGGCGATAAAGAAAGGTCCTATGATGAAGTTGTGATTTTATTCAACGAAACTTTCCGTGTGGATCAAGTGGGAATTTCGAAATCTACTGTGTCCCGTACCGTCAAACGATTCCTAGACACAAGGACAAATAAAAATCGCCCAAAATCTGGAAGACCAAAATCTGAAACATCGAAAGCTCGACAAATGGAAGTGGCCCAGGCATTTGTTGAAAATCGAAGGTTATCAATCAGAAAAGCCAGTCAACAGCTTGATATGAGTGCATTTTCAATTCATAAGAATTTGAAACTTTTGAAATTTCATCCTTACAAAATTCACCTTCACCAATAGTTAAATGAAGATGATTTTGATCGGCGACTTGAATTTAGTGAATTAGTGATGGAAAGGAGTAACCAAAACCCAAATTTTTTGTCATCTCTACTTCTCAGATGAAGTAACTTTCGAACTCAGTGGAAAGGTTAATCGCCATAATTTCAGATATTGGAGTGACGAAAACCCTCACTGGATGCTTGAAACACACACACATCAGTATCCACAAAAATTAAATGTTTGGGCAGGAGTTTTCAGGGATCGAATCATAGGACCGTTTTTTATAGATGGAAATTTGAATGGAGAAAAATACCTGGAAATGTTGACAAATCAAATAGTTCCCGCAATACAAAAGATTGCTGGTGATGAGTTCGATAATGTTTGGTTCCAGCAAGATGACGCTCCTCCACACTATCGGGATATTGTTAGGGGCTATTTGAATGTTACTTTCGAAAATCGATGGATAGGTCGAAGAGGAACTATTGAAAGGCCAGCAAGATCTCCCGACCTCGCGCCACTTGATTATTTTGTTTGGGGCTACATGAAGGGTAAGGTTTATTTCACTAAACCTCGTGATTTACAGAAATACCACCTAAAATGATAAGAAGTGCCATTAAAAATTTTTACATTCGTCTCGGACAATGCCAAGAAGTCAATGGGCACCATTTTGAACACCTGCTATAATCTTGAAATTAAAACCTGCTAGTGTAGCAGTTAAGCTGTAAACGAATTGCCTCAACTGGCCGAAGTCCTCACCTTGACTTAAATGGCTGAGTTACCTTCTTGCCTTCACTGGCTGGAATCAAGAACTTGCCTGAAGTGACTGAATTAAGAGGTAAAACCACTGTTAGTTTTTTTAAATCGAGTTTTTTATTGCCCTGTAAAAAATGTAAGTTGTTGTAATTTCCGCACGACCGTGTAAAATCACTGTTCTCAAGACAGCTCGGGAAATCATTCACTCTGAGATCAGTAGTTTTACTTTTCGTATTTTTTTTAAGTATGCGTTCAAAACTTTCATGTTTCCACTCATTTTTTTGCGATTGCAGCGACACCCTGCGAGAATCGAAGAAAATGCCCGATATAAAATTCACGTATTTTTGGCCGTAGAATCCGAATCCGCTATAAAAAAATAGGGATTTTCATTACAAATTTCAAAGTTGCCCCCGCCCCACCCACTGGATTAGGGGTGGGAGAGTCGAATACAATGTCATTGGATAGATTTCGTAAAAATAACAAATACGTGTTTTTTAGTTCTTGAATTGGACGTTTTTTTATGGGCACAAGACCGCAATAAAAAATAGGGGTTTCCATTTGAAATTTTAAAGTTGCCCCCCATCCCACCCACAGGGTGGTGGGTGGGGAGGTCATTTTGGTATCAGTAGATAGTTTCTTGAAAAATTTTTGACACGTATTTTTTTATTTTTCGATTTGATGCAAACTGTTCGAGATTTTCCACCGTTCCCATACTTTTCTAACACCCGGTATACCTCTGATTAATGTCTCAAATAAATACTTTGGACTTTGATTTTTAACTATTTTGTAAACAAGACACACCCATATGAAGCTGATAACGTTTATCTAGGGTAAGACATTTACTGTCATGAAGTGAACCCGATATATGATCAAACTTTCTCAAATTGAAGCTCAACCTTAAGTATGAGTTTTGGACCTTTTATAAACTTGGTCCGTTTTTAAGAGCGCCAGCCAGTATACAGTATCACAATAAGACAAGGCAGATAAAGTTAAACTATTCACATAATTTTAATTTTGATTCGCTTGACAAAATATCTTTGTTCATAAGTATATAATAACTTTAATTTTGCATACGACATTTGAAGCAATTGACCGACGTGTTTTGAATATCTTATGTCTTCAACGATGTAAATCCCAAGATTTTTCCAGCCCTCAATAAATTTTAAGACCTGATTATTAATTGTAATTTTAAAAGTGAGCTTTTATATCCATCTTATTCTTCCCAAATATTAAATCTTCTGTCTTCGACTCATTTAATACAAGACCATGAGCTTTTGAGAGAGTAGCTATTTTCTCCAAATCTGAGTTAATTGCTTCAGTTGCCGTATTAACTTCATGTGAAAAAAATGAGAAATATATTTGCGTGTCATCGGTATATTAATGTGTGGTAGAAGATGTTAAACATGCATGAAAATCGACTGTATACAAAGAAATAATAACGGCCCCAAAGTACTACCTTTTATAGTATCCTGATATTCTCAAAAATTACCATTAAAAAATATTCTTTGACGTAAGTTACGTAAGTAACTTTGAAAAAAATATATTACGATGTCACTAAAATTAAAATATTTAAGCTTTTGTGATATGATTCAAAGTATCAAATAAATGCTTTACTGAAGTCCAGCAAAAGTAAACAGGTATTTTTATTCTTATCATTTGCTGCGTAAATATCATCCGTTACTTGCAATAATGCTGTAGTCGTGCTATGACTTGCGCGGAAACCGGTTTGTATTATAAAGCAAAATATTATATTTAGATATAGATTTAATTGTTCTTCGACTATTTTTTCTAAAATCTTCGAGACAGATGTAGAATATTGATAGGCCTAAAATAACATATTCGAGGGGTTATTGACCTTCGGAATAGGAATTATGTATGACCATTTCCAAACGGCGAGGAAGTAATTTTCTGTGAGACATTTATTAATTATATGTCAGATATTCATTTAAATATGGGAGTACCAGCGATAACATTTTTAAATTTATTCCATCAGTTCTTTTGGCATTAGATTTTATGCATTTATAGAGAGCATTGCCTAAATATACTCATTTTGTTTTATCTGTTTTAAGATACTTACCTTAAAAACGGTTACATCTTGCTTCCACCCCCATATCAGAGGTATTATTTCAAATTTGCTAATTATCACTTCATAATAATGTAATAATTTTAGTAGCATCTTACCTAGGAATTTATTACTGATAATGTATATAAACAGAAAAGAATTTAAATAGTCCATCGCCATACTGTTTTAAAATTATTTTCAGTCGGCTAAAACTAATTATGCAAAAACGGATACAATGCTCAAAATCAAAATTTTATTGAATATCCATTCACTTCGAAGAAATATTACAGCCATGAAAACACTATTTCTATGGCGAACAGTATATTCAAAGAAAGAGATTTTACCATGTTAGAGTATGTCTATACCTCTACGCAACTCAAGAAATATATCGCTGTATTAAAATGTGATATAAATTAAATTTACTGCGTCTAATCTTGAAATGGTACTTTTTACACATTCACTGTTAACAACCTTTGCATTAAATTTTTGATTGATTTCCAAACAATTATAATCGAATCAGTATGTATCTCACTACATTAAAAAACATGTGGTTAGAACTACGGTCGCCTGCACCACTTGCGAAGTAATTCTTTCATCATAATAACTCTTTTATTGTTTTTATTGTAAATACCTAGTCAGAATGAATTCTTGTTTGTCAAATTAGATTTAATAAAAGATGTGAAATTCTTTATAGTATTATTTATAGAACAGAAATAAAAAGCAACAATTTGTTCGCTTTTAGATTTAGAGTTTAAATTTGTAGATTTTATTAATAATATTATATAACAGAAATTGCTAATTAATTTTGTATTATATTAGTATTTAATATTGTCATTTTTGCCCTTCATCTGAAGAGTGAGTGTCCACAAGTGTGTCGTCGAATACATCTTTAAACAATACATAGATATTTGAATTACGGGTGATTAAAATTTACAAATTATTTTATCAAAGAAGACTACTAGTAACAAACGGTGAAGTGAACTCAAGAACGGAAAGAACAGCCGGTTTCACAATAATTGGTTAACTAATAGTTAAGAAAAAAGAAATGGTTTTCGATAAAAATCTGTTTCACAATGTCTAGTTTATTTCAAGGTAGTGGTTATATTATTATGGTTAAGAATGATAATAGATATGGTGCTGATGAACTAATATGACAACTGTCATGTCAAAACAGGGTGTCCGGTAATAACGTGCAAAAAATTTAACTGTAGATTCCCTGTCGAAAATTAACACGGGTTCTTCGTATAAAATTCTTCAAAATAACCCTTTCCTGTCCAGTCCTACCCCCTTAAAGCAGTGTGCCAAAAAACGGTTTTTAATTTGGCACATCTCGAATACTCATCAAAAGGCGTCTAACTAAATCATTTCATCCACCTTGCATGTACACAAAGGGGTGAAATTAACTACTCTTCTTGAAATTTTATAAATATCTTTCTGCTTGCTATTTTTATTTCAATTAAAAAAATATAACTAAATATTATGAAAAAAAATTAAATTACATCTGCCTAAGTGATCACTCAAAAGCGATGAACACAATAATTATATTAGTGTAAGATACTAAAAGTAGGATGGTGTCAAATTATAATTTGACAATATTACGTTGTTCATAGTTTTAGTAATGAGGAGTATGCAGACATACATTTAATATATGGTGAATGCAAAGGAAATGCTTCAGCGGCAAAAGAACGATATCGTCGTAAGTTCTCTACTCGTACTCTGCCAAATGTTTTCTTACTTATTCTAATATTTACTTGAGGTTAAACGAAAGGGGAGTGTTTTAAAAAAAGAAGTCATGATTGTGGTCGTCGGAGACAAATAGGAGATGCAATGAAGGCACAAATATTACATTATTTTGGTGAATATCCTGAATGTAGTATTAGATAGGCTGCTCTTCAATTCAGTATAACAAGAACATCAGTATGGAGGATTTTGAAAAGGCACGGAATATAAGAGCTGTTCCCTCGTGGCTTTCCAGTAAGACTTGATTTTTGTAGAATTATACTTAGGAAGCCGTTAGATTGTACAAGAAAAGTACTATCCACGGATAATGCTGCTTTATTCAACATAGAGTTTTAAATTTTCGTAACCAGCATTTATGGAGCGTCGATAATCCGCACCCTATTGTAAATGCAAGATATCAATACAACTTTTCAATAAGCATTTGGGCCGGAATTATAGGTAATAAATTAATAGGGCCTTTTAAGTTACCAAATAGATTAAATGGTCATGACCTGTATCAACTTAAGACGATTTACCTCTTTCATTACATCAAATACAGTGGTTTATGCAGGATGGTGCGCCATTTCATACTCTTTAGAGGTTCGACAATGGCTACACTCAACATTTAGAAATCGATGGATTGAAAGGAGGCGAGAAGCCTTAATTAAATGCCCCCCTCACTCCCCAGATATGAATCCATTGGACTTTTACTTTTGGGGCCACTTGAAAAATGTTGTTTACTCAACACCTGTCCCTAACATCGAAGTTTTAAGGAAGAAAATTTTTAATGCTGCCAATGAAGTTCGAAACTCTCCACATGTTTTAAATAGCTTGTATGGCAATTTAAGGAAACGATTGCAAACGTGTATTCAAGTTAGAGGTCGTTATTTTTAACAAATGCTTTAATATCGGAAAACAAAAGTCGTTGTTTTCATGTTTAAATTCATCTTTTGTGTATTTTGTATTAGTATTTTTTTTAGTTTACTAATAAATTTGCTTGTCAATTCTTTCGTCTTTAATTTGTAATGTCTCGTGTAATTTATAAGCAGCAAATGATCATATCAGTACGTAATATTGTCAAATTGTAATTTGACACCAGCCTGCTTTTAGTATTTTACACTAGTATAATTATTGTAATGACTCTTTCCGCATTCTTATAATGCTTTTCGATTACGTTTTCAGTAGATGGAATTGAAGGCAATTTGCATGTTGTTTTAAGTGTACAATTTTTAAAATATTGATATCGTAACTCATTAATTTTCATATTAGCCTTTGGATTAAAGTTATAGAATGCTTGTACTTTATTAACCTTGTGTGTGTAAAAATAATTTTTTTTATGATGCATCGATGCGAGTTGAATCATTATAACTAATAAGTCAATATATTCTACAGGTAACTATTACAACTTGATTGTCTTTAACTTTCAAATATTTAACTTTTCAAATCAATAACTGTTTTGATTGTAGTACTGGGATCTTCTTTACATATTTTAACATTAAAGTCATTATCTATTAACTCTTTATGCAACAATTTTATAAATCTGCTCTTCTGAAATTAACTACCCTTCTTGAAATGTAAATATCTTTCGGCCTGTTGTTTTTTTTAATAAAAAAAAAAAAAACCTAAACAGTATGATTCACTCAGAAACTTATTTGTCTCTTGAAAAAATTTCGTAAAATCGACCATTTTCGAGAAAAAAATTAAATTACATCTGCCTAAGTGGTCAATCAATAGCGATGAACACAATTATTCGGGTGGCTTAAAACTGAGAATGGCTCGATGCCTTATGCTGTGCTGTTCATTCAAATGATACTTCTCCTAAAAATTTACTAAGATGTACCTATTTCTTGCGAGGGTAAAAAATGTTGTAGGAGTAGCAAATGTAATTGTAGGAAATTGAATGAAAAATGTTCTGGAATATGTTTGTAAGGCAAAGGAAGCAATTTTGCAAATGCTTCTTAGAAGAGGCAAGAAGAAGGTAGACCTTCGATAAAGAATGCGGTAAAATTTTTACATATAACGGTAATGAATCTGAAAATGGTAGAGGAAATGAAAATGGAAATAAAGACAAGAGTGAAATTGTAAATGATGATGAAAGTGAAGATGATGATATCGAAGAAGAAAATATCAAAAAAAATTTAACAGATGACGAGAATGAAATTAATGATGTTTGTAATTTTGAAACTGATAGTGAACTTATTATTAATATTATTATTAGCCGTTACTCGAGTCCGAGTATAAAAATGTTACAGTCGATAGATTGTGTACAATAAAAAACAAGTCTGTTGTAATTCCCATTCATCTACGGTGCACACGACTATGGCTATAGAGGCCAATTCGGGAGAGCACATGTCGACCGCAGTCAGGACAAACATAGACCTGGTTAGGTCTTGGATTCGGCCTTCTTGCAGCAACATTTCCTTGATAGCTGGCCACAACCCCTCGCCATTCGGTTCTGTCCGCTGCAAGTTGTTCCCATTGCTCGTCTGCAATACCGCAGGATTTTAGATTCTCATGGAGAGCGTCTCTAAACCTCTTTCGTTGACCGCCACGCCTTCTTCTACCGCTTAGCAATTCACCATAAAGTGTACATTTAGGAAGGCGGTTATCATGCATACGACGAACGTGACCTGCCCATCTTAGGCGTGCTCTTGAAATAAGCACCTCAATTGGAAGGCTGTTTGCTCTCCTGAGTACTTCCACGTTTGATATGTGATGGAACCAACGGATTTTCATCATACTTCTGAGGTGTCTTTGCTGAAAACGTTCTAATTCTTTCACATGACGACGGTAAGTGACCCAGCTTTCACATCCATATAGCAGTGTTGGAATGACAACTGCTCTGTAGACAGCCATTTTCGTTGAAAAAGCAAGGTCGTGGTTGTCAAATACTCTCTCTCTAAGTCCCCAGAGTGCTCTAGATGCAGCGTTAATTCTGTTGCGAATCTCGCTGTCCATGTTTGCTTTGTCATTAACAACGTTGCCTAAGTAATTGAACTGTTCCACCACTTCAAGAGAATTTCCGTTAAGTGTAATGTCTATTTGGTTCACTTGATGAGGAGTTGACATAATCTTAGTCTTTCCAATGTTGATTTTAAGTCCCAAGGAATCATGGCTCTGGGCATACACATCTAAAAGTTCTTGAAGCTCTTCCGGCGTAGAGGCTAAAAGTGCACAGTCATCCGCATACTGGAGATCAGAAATGAATCGTGTGCGTGTCTTCGTGAAAGCTCTAAAGCGCCCTATGTTAAAGAGACCGCCATCAAAACGGTATCTGAGACCTATTCCTCTGACTGTCAGCTTGTTGTCAACAATAATTGTTAGAGCAGTGGTAAACAAATTAAAGAGTAGGGGTGCCAGGACACATCCCTGCCTAACTCCAGTGAGGGTTTGGAAAGGTTCGGTTGCCTCATTATTATAAATAACCTGGGCGTTGTTGTTTGTATGTAGACTGCGACATACTTCCACAAATTTTCTAGGGATACCTAAGCGGAACATAATTTTCCACAGCACTTCCCTATCCACCGAGTCAAACGCCTTGGTTAAATCAATGAAGGCCATGTGAATTTCTCCTTGATGTTCGAGTGCTTTTTCTTGAAGCTGTTTAAGTGTGAAGATTAAATCCGATGTGCCTCGGTTTGGTCTAAAGCCACTCTGTGTTTCAGGAAGTAACTTTTCCATAACAGGTGTTAGCATATTTGCCACCGCTTTAGTGAGTATCTTCCCTCCAACAGCCAGGAGAGCTATACCCCTGTAATTTCCACAGTCCGCAGCGCTCCCTTTGTTTTTGAAGAGGTTGATTAAAAGTGTATCACGAAACTCCTGCGGAGCTTGACCACTTTCCCACACGACATCAAACAGTTTTTTGAGGTAGGGTATGAGCTCTGACGACACAGCTTTAAAGATCTCAGCTGGGAGTGAGTCAGCGCCGGGAGATTTGTTATTTTTTAGCTGCCCAATGGCGGTTAAGATCTCTTCCGTTGTTAGTGGTTTATCTAAGTCTTCGAAGGTATCATATTGAGGGATAAGATTTATAATATCGTGATCGGCTTGACTTTGCTGGTTAAGAATGTTAGAGTAGTGTTCCTTCCATCGGGCTCTTATTTCCTGGTCTTCTTTGAGGAGATTTCCATTTAAATCTTTAATAGGGCACATATTTTTCCGACTGGGGCCGTACACTGCTCTTACTCCTTGAAAGAAATTCCTGTAGTCGTGTGAATCGGCGTACCTTTGAATTTCTCTGGCCATGCTTGCCCACCACTCGTTCTTTATTCTTCTGATTTCGCGTTGCGTTTCATACTTAGATTGGGTAAAAGCTTCTGCTTTTGATGAGTCGTTGCGGTGGTTGATAGCGTTTTGGAAGGCAGTATGTTTGCGGTGAAGAAGTTCTTGTATAAAAGCTTCATTATCATTAAACCAGTCCTCCTGTTTTTTACTTGCTGCAGTGCCAAGAATTTGCTCACTCGCACTTTTTAAACTGTCTTTAATTTGTGTCCAGGTAGCAGCGACATCTACAGAATTGGTTTCTTCTAGTGCACTCAAATTCTCTTGAACTTTTTGCTTTAGCTGTTCGACGGTTTGTTGGTCACGCAATTTACTAATGCAGAGACGGAGTCTACGTTTTACTTGAGCTCTCCGGTGTTTGGGTCTCATAACAATTTTCATTTTAGAGACAACAGGACGATGATCGGTCCAACATTCGCTATCAATGCGCGCCTTTGTAATTTGGACGTCCTTGAGATGCTTCCTACGTACGATAACATAGTCCAGTAGATGCCAGTGACCTGATCTGGGGTGACGCCAGGTGCCTTTAAATTTATCCTTTTGTCGGAAAATGGTGTTTGTTATAACTAGATCATGTTCGGCGCATTTAGTTAGGAGTAGTTGACCGTTAGCGTTCATGTTGCCCAAACCGTTCTTGCCTATGATGCCTGGCCAGGTGTCTGCATCTCTCCCTACTCTAGCGTTAAAATCGCCAAGAATAACGAGCCGTTCCGTTTTAGGTATTCTACAGAGGGTTTCTTCCAGCTGTTGATAGAAGCTTTCCTTGGTTTCGTGACTTGCATCCAAAGTGGGAGCGTAGGCGCTTATTAGATTTACCGCGTTGCCATCTGATAGCTCATAGCGTAGCAGCATTAGACGCTCGGATAGGCCTTGTGGTACTTGTGTTAAGTTGGATACAAGTTGATTCCGAACGGCAAATCCTACTCCATGTTGTCTTCTTGAATTGGTGGGAAGACCTTTCCAATAGAAGGTGTAGTACTTTTCTGTGAGAGAGCCTTCCTCCAAAAATCGAGTTTCGCTGAGAGCTGCAACGTCAACATTGAGTCGGTGAAGTTCTCTATCTATTAGAGCAGTTCTTCTTTCAGGCCGATCGGTGCGAGTGCTGTCGTTCAAAGTACGAACATTCCAAGAGCCGTAGATGAAAGAATTAGTTTTCTTGGATGTAACTTGTCGGTGTTTTTTCGACATTCGATGAGGTGTCCCTGTGGGCACCCTCCCCCGGAGATCCGATCGGGAGGGTATTTTACCTCCGGATGATTTTGTCCCACTTGAACGCTCCATCATTTTTTTTAAAGCCTTAATCGACTGAAAACGAAGCTGCATTTGAAGTTTTAGCTGGAGCAGGTATGCAATTGACCAGCTCGGTTGCGGAAGGCGAGTGGTGTGGTCCCATGGCACAGAAGGAGACTGCGACGATGGGGTAACCAAACGATTCCAAAAGCAACCTTTGTGTGCGGTGGGTTATTTTTACCGCACTCTTCGTGAGAAGGTGGATGCGCTCACGGCAAAAGTTAAGGGTTATTCCGCCCTTACTCGGTCGTTAGAGCCTCGTTAGTGAAAACAGGGTGCACCAAGTTCAAATTGAACTCATCGCGAAGATGAGGTTAACAATTGAGTAGGAGAGGCTATAACTTGCGCTTCACTACCCCATTACATGATAGTGAACTATCATTTCTATAATAAACAATTTGGAATTCAATATATTTACGTTAATTCTGTGTCATGCGTATGTTTATTCTAATATATATCTTTTTCAATTTATAGGAGTTTCATTTTATATTATATTTATGGAGCAATAAAAATTTTCTATAATAATAAAGCTTGTGTCCTAATAGAAGTTCAGGTTATGCTTATTGAACTCTATTTTCAATGTTAATTAATAACATTCCCTTTAATTTAAGACTTTATAGCTGATGTTAGTAAATATACAGTAAAATAGAAAATATATAGTAGTAGAAATTTCACGAAAGCAATAAAAAGTGAAAATCTCCTGAATCTGAATAAAAAATTTAAAAATATAGGAGAAATTAGGCGTCAAAACTATGTGGTTTCGATATTCGTCGCATGAAATTTTTTTCAATTACATGTAATGAAAGCTAAGCTTCATTTGTTAAATTTACTGAAAGAATAACATTTTTATCAAAATAAATAATTACCTATTTGATTAACGACTTCATGTTTTATTAATATCATGGATTGTATTTGTATGACTGATAGTCGAGAGGTGAGCGCACTTGCCTCTCACCTAAAAGTTCCGGGTTCAATCCCCGGTCGTGGCAGTGGAAAATACTGTGAGAGGGATTTTTCCACTATACACGGATATTGAGTGCGTGTCCCTTGTCTCTAAATATGTAGCCCCCTCCCACACAAGGCTCTTCTAGAGCTTTCCGGGATTAAGGGGGTCGTCATTACCTGTGGTGTATTTATTATTATTTATTTATTAGAATACACGCATGTATTAACATACACTTGATACTTAACATTTCAAAAAGCAGTAACAACAGCGCCATCTGCCTTAAATTGCACTCAGTCGGGCGCACAGCGCAAAGTTTTTTAAATTTCAACCACAGAGCTATATATTTTAGTAATTAACTACTGCGCAGGATATTCGTGAGCAGGTGCATTACGCAAAGGCAGGACCAGCTCTTAATAATTTGACCTAAGAACAGAACTGGACCTTATAAATTTTGAACCGAACGTGAAAAATGAATGGGAAAACTCTGAAAATATCCATACTTGTAAAAGAATAAACTTGACTGCAAAGTGGATTGACTCCCTCTAAAATTTTTCAGGATTTTTTTTTATTGTATTGCAATTCATTCCGAGAAAAAGATATCTTTGACAGTTCATCTACATACATAAAAGTGAGAACCAGCATTAGATAAATGAGATAGACTTGTTGCTAAAAATTATTGATTAGAAAACAAAATTATTTCAGACAGCATTTTCCTTATCAGGCCACCGCGAACATTTTTAGTTTCGGTTATATGATAAAGCCGCATTTTTGTATAACAAAATATAGAGGTCTTAATTAGCCTCATTACATGATCTTCTTCCAATAAAGAACATTCCGAGGCATGCTCCTTCAAACATTGAATACATTTTTTTCACTAAATACATTCAATGCTAATAGATGACAAAATATTTCGTAATAATTCTCTTCGCTGGGAAATTTTTCCTCCAGTTAGTAATAAAAGTAAGTTCTTGGGTTGTACAAAATGAGGCTACTGACTGTCTGTGTTCAAAAGAAAGCTATAACAAAAATTGTCATTATGGATTTGCAGAATTATTGGACGGTTAAACATCATTAAAATAACTTGCAGAAGATCTAAATGAGGTCGGCATGAGACTAGGGTAGAGGACCGTCTCAATAATTGTGTCGACACGGAATCTTTTTTCAAGGATCCATCATCCAAAAAGTCTTCTTCGCAAAAATGATCTGAACAAACCACATTATATATATGCTTATTTGTTCGTCTTCATTTCTTCCGAGTGGACACCTAGCCAGGAATGTCGCCTTCTGACTCTGATCCTATAAAATAAAGAAGGTAAATGCATTACATTGCAAACTTATGTATTTAAAAAAAATTGACATACTCCTAACAGCACATCTATAATATATTTTATTTACCATATAATAATTATTTTTATAATTTACAATTTATCCTGTATGCAACTATAAAATAACTTTGCTATTTTTATTGAAATTATCTCCTAAATGTCTTGAAGTGACAAACAGTCTTAAGCAAAATGCCTAAAAATAATTACTAGCATAAATCCGATACTTTAAATCCAAATGAAGGGAAACTTAATAGATATTTGTCCACATTAAAGACAATAGGTACGGACTTGAAAAAACGCACACCACGATTAGGCCCGTGATTTTCACAAAGAGACACCATACAACCCTTCGGCATTTTAGGTATGAACTCAGTAAATCTGCACTTCAAAACTGTTGGTATTTGCACAAATACTGCAGTACTGCACGTTCACTTACGATTCTTATGAAGTAATCTGTTCGGATTGAGTGATTTGGTGTTATGATTATTATGAAAGCTACTACCAATACCAAAATAAAAATACGAGTTAGCTGTTCTGGTAAATGCGAAATGCGCATGCCCCTCAATGTCCACTTCATCCATCTTGTGGGTACGCAAGGATTATTAACAGTCCTTGGTGGGTACGCGCATCTCTTATGTATTGCTCCTCTATTTCTCTGTGCTTTCAACCGGTTCACAAAGTTCTTTGACCGAAATAAATATTTTGATAGTACAATAGTCATAAATACAGAGTAAATAAAAAACTTCAACCGCAAATGTTGAATATTTGACCAACGCTCCATATTCACTGATATTTCTCTAAAGCGCTTTGACAACTGTCTTAAATTTCCATTTATCGCGAAAGCATAGCCACTTGATTTTAATTTATATCTCGTTATATTATGACATGAATTAACTTTGAAAATGGATATTTCATTCTGCCGGTTTCGTTATTATCAAAATTTATAATTTGGAAAATAAAAAATACGGTCCACTTATTTTTAATGGGCATTATATTTTTGACATATACAAATGTAATGGAAACATCCGTTATCGTTACATATAATTAGATATACATGGTGTCTCACCGGGAACTGAATCGATCGATATGGAGAAAAGTACGCATCAGAAAATTTTGAAAATTTAGATAATTACTAATGTCGTTATGGCCAATCCAACTAAAATAATTACAAGCAGCGGGCACTTCCGCTTATACCGGAAGACGATACCAACTTGCTTATTTCAAATGGAACGCCCTATATATTTTAGGGTTTTCGAAAGAGCATAAAATTCTAAGTCAAAAATATGTAGCATATCCCATACCTAAACCCAGCCATTTCAGAGATATTTGACATTTTATAGAAAATTTGACAGGTGCAAGGGTTTGCAAGAACCGTTATAACTTTCTTCGTGTAAAAGATCCTCATTTACTTCTTGCCATATAAAAAGAACACAAGGAGAACTACGTTGTACAACTGAAATAAATTCAATAACATCATACCAAGTGTTCCGTTTTGCACGTTACATTTTGTCAACTTCAAACCGCGAAAACTTGTTTAGGCCAAATGGAACACCCTGTATTTTTTTACGTCAAGTTGTGTAAAATTGAATTCTCTTTTTTCTGATATTAGCATTGTGGGGGTTAAAGTTACAACTTCTTGAAATATTTGCGATTTTATTAGAAATTCATGAATTGTTGTAATCATTTCATCAAAATAGCAAAACTGATAAATCGGGCGAACGAGGAGGCCATAAGAAAGGTCCATTATTAGCAATCCATTGATCATAAAAAGTTTCTTGTAAATAATTATTAATTAAATATGCGTTAAGTGGGGGAGCACCGTCGTGCTGATAAAAAATGTTTCTATGTTCGGCGAGTGGTAAATTTTCTAAATAGTTATTATTCAAATTTTGTAAGATATTCAGATGTCTTTCACCTAATAAAAAAAACAAAAATTTACCTATACATATTAGTAGAAGAGAAGATTTCATTTACCATTTAAATTTTCCTGATAAAATTGTAATGCCACCACTCTATCGTTTCTTATGGCACAGTAAACATTGAACTGCCAACTCTAATGAAAGTTTCGCCCTCTGAACATATGAGGATCTGAGTCACTCCAATAATGCGAATTGTGTCTATTAAAAAGTCCATTTTAGTGTAAATTTTGCTTCATCTGTCCATATAATATTTCCCAAATAAGAATCGTGACCCTCAGACCTTATTAGAATAAACTCACAAAAATTCTCTCTTCTTAGGAATCTGTTTCTTTTAATTCTTGAACCATATGGAATGAAAACGGGTGAAACTTATGCTTTAATAAGATTCTGTGAATTGAATCCTTGCATAGTCCCGATTCCAGACCAGCTTATCTTAATGACATCCTTGGAAATGCATGAAAATATCCCAGAATGACTATTTCAATGTTTTCGTCATCAACAATAGGCTTTCTTCTTTGCATTTTTGCCTTGACAGGGCCATAATTTTTAAAATTTTCCAGTATGCGTTTTACAGTGTTTGGTAACGGTTTCCGTTTTTCTGGATATCGAGTAGCAAATGTGCTACAAGTTCTTGATATTACTTTATCACATTCTCCATAAATAACAAACAAATTTAAAAAGTCTTCGTGGGTGTAATTTAAACGTGCTGGCATTTTTTGACATAAGATAATGACTGATTGTTTCTAATCATGGCTATTTTGATGAAATGATTACAACAATTCATGAATTTCTAATAAAATCGCAAATATTTCAAAAAGTTGTAACTTTAACCCCCACAATGCTAATACCAGAAAAAAGGGAATTCAATTTTACACGACTTGACGTAAAAAATACAGGGTGTTCCATTTGACCTAAACAAGTTTTCGCGGTTTGAAGTTGACAAAATGTAACGCGAAAAACACTTGGTATGTTGTTATTGAATTTACTTCAGTTGTAGAACGTAGTTCTCCTTGTGTTCTTTTTACGTGACAAGAAGCAAATGAGGATCTTTTACACGAAGAAAGTTATAACGGTTCTTGCAAACCGTTGCGCCTGTCAAATTTTCTATAAAATGTCAAATATCTCTGAAACGGCTAGGTTTAGGTATAGGATATGCTACATATTTTCGACTCAGAATTTTATGCTCTTTTCGAAAACCCTAAACTATATAGGGTATTCTAATTGAATTGAAATAAGCAAGTTGGTATCGACTTCCGGTATAAGCGGAAGTGCCAGCTGCTTGTAATTATTTTTGTTGGATTGGCCACAGCGACATTAGTAATATTCTAAATTTTCAAATTTTTCTGATGTGTACTTTTCTCTATATCGATCGATTCAGTTCCCGGTGAGACACCCTATATACACTGTAGTACCTATCAAATTGTAACTGCTTATCCTTAACATTTCTTTATATTTTAAGAAAAAACATTAACATCATTCTCAATTTAAAAAATAGGTATTATTCGATTTTGACAATTATTGGTTAAACACAAATTTTCGATCTTTTTTAATGAGAACCATAAGGAAAGCATGCAATTAAAATATATATCAGAATTTATGTCGGGCACTTACTTTCTTCAACGAGAAGAAAAACTTGAACTAGATTTGTAGTTGAACTAAAAATTAGTTCAGCTGTTTTTGTAATACCACCAGTTAGACTTCGTTTCAATAACAGCTATCGAATAAAGTATAACAGTTTCTGCATATCGCGTTTTTTTAATTTTTAAAAATGCTGTTGCATAAAATTGAAAATTATTACATAAAACGTAGTTATATTTACCAGTAAAGTTTAAAATACTTGATACAATATGAATAATTACTTAGTTTTTATTGTAGTTTGACTTTATTTACAAATCACATAAATAAATGTAGCTCTATTTTTTACAAATCGTTTTAAAATCGCAATTTCTTAATCGCTTTATTACATAAATTTATATTTACTAATATTACCTTAAAAATGTCTTACCTAACTATTACGTGATATCAGGGAATAAAAAAACTTTGTACACAAGTTCACTAACCTGGAATTCATTATTAGCAAACATAAATCGCAGAAGTTATAAATCAGTAAACGTAAATGTTAAGGTAAACTAACTAAATTCCTTTCAGTTAATGCGTGAAAAGTAATGTATTGACCAATTTAACCATAAACCAATAAAATCCCTTTATATTTAAGCTCTAAATCTTATTTAAATCATTGTTACCTCAATTCATGGAGGGTTGAACCGTTTGCCGTTTGTTTGGAAACATCATGCCGAAGTGGCTTTCTGCCTTCGCCGGAATTATAAAGCGGTAGATGGCGAAGCCTATGGGGGGTGAACTAAATACACTTACCACCTGCTGTATATGTGGCCAAAGTGGTCACAAAAGAACAGGCATGACAAATTGAATACCTGGTCTTTATTAAAATGTCGCGCTGACAAGTGGACAATACTTTGCGGTACTCTATGCCACGTATTAGTAAAGTAGCTATATTCTTATTGAGTGCCCATAAAATAGTGCAAAACCTATATACAAATAGGGATTTAAAAAGCGAAGTTGAAAGACCACTGTGACTTCCTCGAACAATAAGTTGTTTATTTCCAAAATACCATTAGAATAATAGACGACATGTTAAAAAAAAGAAAGAAGTATAGGGTTAGGAAATAATAAAACTTAACTACAATACATAAATTGCAATTACTATGTAACAATATATGCATATAATAATAGACACCTAGACACTTGATTTAATGAAAATATATAAGTTCTAACAATTAAATAAATGAGATGAATATATTGATAGATATATTAGTTTTAGGGATATTAAATGTAAGAGTTGATTCACACACGCACTCTTTTCAAAAAAAGTATCGGAACAAATTTCTTTAGGTAATAATTTCAAATCTTTATTATTATGCCAGAAAATGGTAGTATTATGAAAGATTCATCCTCTCGAAGTCTGAAGGACTTTTTGTTACTTAAAAGTACTTTATGTATGTAAGAGGATTAAAATTTTCACTATATGGTTGGGTTCTTTCAACTGAACAAAATAACTACATTTCTTGTAGGCAGTAGTCTTAAGATTCAGGTTAGATTATGCGTTTTATTACCAATTTATCCAATTTCCATAAATTTCTGCTTCATTTCTATCACGTACTTATGTGTTGCTTTTGTCTGGGATGAGTTGTATTAAAAATTTTAGCTGCATTCATTGCCGAATTATTTGTAGTATAAACCTACAATTCAAATGCTTTTTTGCATGATTTACATTAATAACAGCAATAATTAGTTTAAAACCCTAGACAGTGTTCTATAATATATTCATTCAATGAATTCGCTTGCTAAAGAATCTAAAATCTTTCGAAAGTGACATATTTACATCCCGGCGCCGGCGGGTGGAATACATTAGATCAATTGAAACCGGACGACATGACCATGCCACAATGTAGCTAGAGAACATTGTATTGACCAAGAGTCCAGATATTTCAGATAAGTTGGATGTAAAGGAATCATCCTTTCGTTTCATGAGCCCTAACTATTGTTGGAGATCTTGGACACTAACTTTTAACAAAAAAGTTAACAAAGTGAATGATTTACTTCGCTGTAGAAATATCTCTGTGATGGTGTTTGCCTTTCGCGAACAATCCTCTTATACAGCATTTGGCTGTTCTTAGATGGCTTCCAGTTCTCGATACGGACATGTCCTTTGTTATATCAAAATGTCGCATATTCTGTTCAAACTCCTCTTAATGAATTAGAATTCTCGACTTACAACAATGGCTTCCTGTAACTTATCGATGTTACAGTCAATCATAAATACAATCATGGCACGCATATATGAATTAGTAAGTAATTGTATTGGAAAAACAACCTCTCGTATTTCTGCCTTTTACCTTCTATACCAGTTGTATTGTAGCTTTAATATCAAATTCTTTGCCTTTCGTATTTAATATTAATAAGACAGGAAACCCTGCGTAATTTTTTTCAAAATATTTGATTAGTGTTTAGTAAGCTATAGATTCCGACCGAAACAGTAGCGTTTTATAACACGATCGTGACAATTGAAATATTAACTTGTGAACTTCAGAATTATGATTCGAAAATTAATAAGTACATACAATAATATTTCACTTTCCAACCAACAGTAACTGGAAAGCAGCTACCATATATGATTGATTTAAATAAAGAATGCAACACCAGAATACCGATTTTATTAAGATTTTCATCAAAGTTTTGTCCAATTAAACAAAATGTTGAGAAGCAGAGAAACTCATTAGTTTTATTGAAGTAGATTCTTCCGGGTCTTGCCGTGGTCGTCGAACTTGACTTGACGTTTCGCTGATCATCCTGTCAGCTTCTTCAGAAGGATTCTAAAGACAGTCTTTAGAATCCTTCTGAAGAAGCTGATAGGATGATCAGCGAAACGTCAAGTCAAGTTCGACGACCACGGCAAGACCCGGAAGAATCTACTTCATTAGGCAACGGCCGTAAAAACCTGCATTCTATCGTTAGTTTTAGACTGTATTATAATAATAATAATGATTCTTATTTAAAAATGAACAAGACTCGCATTTTAATGGGATGCCATCAGGATTCGTAGATTTATTAATATTTAGCTATAGAAAGCGTTGAGCAAATTCCATATATTATATTTTAAGTTCAAGAAAGTAGTATTGCCGGTAGTATTTTACTGCGAAATGTACAGTAAGTTACATACTAAATGATCAACTCTAGAGGCACCTCCACCATACTTTAAGGAAACAATTCTTATTCATTTTTTTTTTGTATTCGACGAAAGCTTGTTATTAAGCTCTCCCTGCAGCCGTCCCTGACCCATGAACGAGAAATTTGTGAAGGACCATCTCAATACAATTTTCCATCTACAACAATCTTTATTTGAAACATTTTTATATTCGACGAAAAATTGTTTTGGGCCCTGCCTAAAGCGGCCCATGATGCACCGACTTCACCAATATTCAGTAGTGTTCTTCCTTGTACCTCCCAAACATTATATCTACTGCTAGATTTAAAATGTTCATTTTTATTATAATCTAGAATTTTATTTCTTTCACGATGTCAATACTTTAACTATAGACGAGAAAGTAAACGTAGGGTATTTACGGATTTATAATAAAGTTCCGTATTTGCAATCTCCAGTAAACACCCTGTACGTAGGTTCAATAAATTGCAACGATAAATTTCATAAACCATTGATTTAGTCATCACTTAATTACAATAATTAAGTCCTTATACACATTAGTACACACTAATTACAAGTTCCATCTACTATTATATCTCATCTCACTATTATAATTACTGTTCTTATTCCATCTGTTCACTTGTTCGTCTCATATCAAACTGTACTCAGATCTCTTAGATCCACTCT
Organism: Leptura quadrifasciata; assembly: GCA_963675555.1. Lineage (NCBI taxonomy): Eukaryota > Metazoa > Arthropoda > Insecta > Coleoptera > Cerambycidae > Leptura > Leptura quadrifasciata. Next base: position 107,078,441 of record OY776676.1, read on the forward strand.
ATATATACCCGTGGTGCCATTCCAGAATTTTCCAGTTTATCCTTCGTGGTGTTTCTGGGTCTTTCTCGAATTTTCTATGAGGCAGTGGACAGATAAGGTGTGCACATAATAATATAGAGTACCACCTAAAATGGCACCATCAATATAAAATGTTGTTCAAAAAGTAAGAAATTTGTTGTATAAATTCAGATACATGTATCAAATATACTTATATACATGTAATAGAAATTCATCAGTGCTAGTAGATTTGGTTGGAGAGGAACAAGAGTAAAATGTTCAACTACACTTGAAAAGCTACAATAATAATTTCTAGAAATTACTCATGAGAGAAATGCATTTTACCTAAGAGAAGTATTATTTTAAAACTAATAGTACTAGACAAATTTGTTGCTGTATCCATTCCTCTTATAATCAATACAATAACAGTATCGTTTTGTCTGAAGTGTCGTCTCGGCAGTAAACAGTATCTTATAAATCCTTAAATTGTCACTATCGTTGGGATGGAATTATGGCAGTAATTCCATAGTACCATGGAATCAGATAGAGAATGTCACTTACTATCTTAAGTTTGTTAAGATTTTTCTAGAAAACATGTTGACCTTTTTTGCTTCACACATTATCATGACAAAACCGAAAATGTTCATGTAACATGATTTATGATGAATAAATGTATTCTACTCCATTCCGTTCCGTTCCGCTCCGTTCAGTTCCTTTTCTTTCTTTTCCTTTCCTTTCCTTTCCCTTCCTTTCCCTCCTCTTCCCCTTCCCCTTTCCTTCCCTTCCGTACCATTATATTCCATTTATTCTATTATATCCTATTCTATTTCGTCTTGGCTCATTTTGCGTATAATTCGAAAGTATTTGAAGGCATTGAAATAACGCAATTTATTATTTGATCTTATATTATAACACTCCCTCGTTTTTAACTGGAACCTAGTAAGTATATGCAAATTGGTTGTAGGTTAGGTTTGAGTGGGCCTATATCAGATCCTCCACTGCGACCGTTCGGTTTATTGTAACTCACTCCTAATTATATTTTATTTTCATTTTATCGATTACCGTCCTGGCGGAGTTTAGCATTAACTATTCCACCGCTCAACCGGGACACATGCACGCAGACAATTACACAACGACTATTCCTTACAACACTTGCCGCAGCTGAGACTTAGGAGTGATAGAGCGACTAGCGTGTTTTTTCCTCACACAGCCTCGTATAATCCACTACCACCCACTCGGTAACACATAAAAAATGCCACTAGACTTCCATATCCTAACCAGGATTCGAACCAGGATCTCCTTGGTCTCAAGCCTAACACGTATGCATTGAACCACTGAGCCAGCACATTTCATTCAATAGATCATCTTTTTAACAAAGCTGGTACCTTATTGAATGAGAGAATGTCCGAGTTCTCTGGCAACTGCTGCTCTTTGCCAAATAGTAGGAACCGGGTTCTATCTACACCGAGAGAATTGCATAGAACATGCCTTGCTGTTTCATCTTCCTCTAAACACAGACGACCTTCGGCGTTTTCCACCAGTCCAAGTCTGTGTGGGTGATGATTTAATCTACAGTGCCTAGTATATAACCCGATTAGAGTTCTTAGATGTAACCTGTTTAACTCTAATAGTTTTTTTATCACTTGATTTCAAAGGATATATGATAAATTTCTTTGAATGAGCTACTCAAGCGTGTGCCAAGAACTGGTTCTGGTCATATGAATATTGATACTGCACCTTCTGTGGCGGACAGCAAGTTCGTTACCTTCCTTGTCCGATTGGCCACGTACCCAGACCAAGGTCAGTTTGCAGTTTCTGTTCAATTGGGTTAGAGCCTTTTTTGGAAGTTCTACACCGTTTTAAAGTTGTAGTGATAGTATCCAAGAGTTTTAGGATCTATTTGGTTATCTGAGAAGAACTTTATTGATCTGTGCCTAAGGTGGATCTGTTCCAGCCTCCTTACATGCCGTTTAATGGCATAGATTCAGCTTGAAAAATTGTAGCTCAGTTATTCGAAGTTATTCTTACCTTTGGCTTGCGACTGAATACTTCACGAGTTTTCAACCTGTCTGTACACCAACAATTATCTGCCTTTGGAGCAGATTCATTTCAATCCCACTCATCTCTTATAGGAAATAGAATGTTAAAATGTTACTCGAGACTGATAATGGTAGGCTTCTCCCTGATACTACCCTACAGCATGCATGCAACTGATGGTGTGGTACTTATGGCACTGGTTATTGCCAGACATACATACTTGCTTCTGGAATCTACAGGTTTTGGTTTTTACCGCCTGTTGTAGCTCTTTCTTCTACCAAACTATAGAATCACACGTTATCATTAGTCTAATAACCCTAAGGTATATCCAGCAAATTTGTTAGGAACCAATGCCTCAGGATTTTCCACAAATTCTTCGGCATGTCCACAAGAACAGTCTTGCTTTGTCGGTTACCTTCTCCAAATAAAAGTTCCAAGTGATTTATCCAGCGTAATGTCTAGATATTTCACTTCCTCTGAAAATGAAATAGTTTCACCAAATAGGGAAAGGTGGTTCTAAGTTATCAAATTTCCTTTTCCTGATGCTGGATATTATTATTATTATTATTTTATGGGGGTTAACAGACAAATGTTCCCTCTTGTACCAGATTTGCACTATATCTAGTACCTCCTGAGAGGTATGAGGATTTTGATGTCTCTTCAGAATTTCTTCTGAACAAAATGAGGCCGTCCACATATACTTGAATCTCGAGTCCCACATAATTAAAATGGCCAGCAGGTCATTCATAAGTAATAACAACTGAAGCGCCTAGAGAACCCCATCATATGGGCACCCTCTTGCGGCCCTGATGCTGACCGTTTGCTCCTATTACATGTAATGTCACATACCATCAAACTATATAGATTCCCAATGAAATTAAGTCAGTGAAACCTATGGAATATTTTTCTCGCCATTCGTACATTTTTTTTACTTATAACTTTTGATGTAATTACCTATTTCATGTCTTAATTTACTAACTTTCTAATATTCGTATGATTTATTGTTTTGGGAAGTTTATTGTTGTAGAGAATTTTTTCTTCCAAGCCACAGGCGATGTCGTAAAAAAGATCCATATTAGAACGGCTAATAATTTTAAAATATTAAATACCTGAAAAAATAGGTTAATATTGCCTCTGGCTCTCATTCAAAAATGTATACGCTCGTATTTCTTCTTAACGATACTAACTAGCCAAAAGAAATAAGTTCTAGCATTTAAATTCGTTTTTTGTAAGTCGTTACAATCTGTCTCCATTTCCTATAAATTTTTATGCCTTTATAATAACTATTTATATAAAATTTATATTAAAATTCGATATGTTATGTAAAATATACTATTTTTCCAAAGCAGAGACACAAACTTAATTGGTATAATCTCTGTTCAATGGCCCAGTTTTATAATATATTCCAAAATGACCCAGAATATGGTGAGAACAATAGGTTCGCATATTTAAATAGGAAGAGTTTACAACGTACTTCATCTGTTATCTTTAAATGAGAAACATGATATATTTTATTATATCACTGGGTTCTTGAAATGAATAGGTTAGCTTTGTTTCCCTATATTTTATACCTTTTTCCTATACATGGTATTTCAGCACGAGATGGATAGCTTAATAGGAGTTAGAGAACTAATCTAAGAGAGAGTGCTAATTAGAATCTCCCATAGATATGCCCCATTGGGCCTTCGCTGTTAAGTTACAGGGTGTTGTATAATTTATTGCTAAAACTGCTTTATGTCATTACTTTCACTGAAAATGGAATGATGGATTTATATTTGGTACAATTAATACAGTAATGATTCTTCAGAAGTGCATGTAAGGCAACAGAGAAATCCAGGTTAAGAGTCACTAAAATGTATGTTTTTTCTTTACCTCTAAAAAATAATACCCCACGTACTTTTGAAATTTGTATATATTATGAGTGATGCGTCACTGGTGAGATCCATATTTACAATGGGAAAAACGGTCGATTACCTATTTTCGGCCGCAATAAGTACGTGAATCTGAAAGGTCAAAAATCTATTTGATATATTTAGTCCAATATTTTGAAGTCAAATTTGTTTGCAACAGGAATTACATAAAATAAAAGAAAAAAATTTAAAATAAATATTAGAATATTTAAAACAAGTGGCTGACATTAAAATTATGTAGGATCATGTTTTTTATTGCATTTTTAATTAACTATTAATTAAAAACTCAGCAACTCCATACTGACTGAAATGGTTTTTCCGGCTTTTTATTATGACGTCTTTACACTTTGAATTTTTCTAGTACAATAAAATCATATAGAACTTTCAGCCATCAGCTCCCAAGCCATTATACCGTTGTGGTTATTTAAATATGGTGTTAAATGTACAAGAATATCAATTTCAGCACGATATTGCCCAATGAAATTTGACATCAAAATGGGTAAACTTCAAAAAAATGTCGACCAAGCTGGATTTTTATAGAGTCCTTTGTTTTGATGCCCTAAGCATATCCTGAAAAGGGTGTGAAACGAAATGAATTTCAGTTTTTCGCAGATATTCCTAAGATTGTCAATTTTTCTAGGAAAATAGTTATAAGCAAAATTGTAAATTATAAAATTCGACACAACACCCTAGATTTTTTCCTGGAATCAATCAAGGAATCAAAATATATAATACTGAATTATATATATTGTGTATTATTCACGTTTATTAACTTTGAAATTGATGAATTTTGTTAAATGAATAAAACTAGAAAAAATATGAAAGCTACGTCTTTATTCACTTCATGACATTAAACAAATTCTTGCAAATATTTGGGACCAAACCCTGCTTCTGGTGCATTACACACAGCTCCTCATTGGCTGGTAATTTTTGTGGTGGAAACGAGACAACCGTGTCTCCTAATATGTGGTGAACCTATTAGGGAGCTCTTTTTGCAGTAAAATAGCAAAATCTTTTTTTCTAAAATAAAACAGAAAATGTTATACCATTTTAAAAACTGTACTGAATGAGCAATTTTTTAAAAAAACTTGCCAGATTAGCGTGGAATTTTTTTTTACGGTATGAAGAGTCTAATTTGGCTAATAAAAAAAAGTTGACTCATAAATCAGGCAATTTTTTTCCAAAGGCATTGCACTATTAATTTTATTTTTGACTATGATCAATAGCAGAGCTATTCAGAGTTGCGTAACGAAAATTAGAATCTTAAAATATCGAATTTTGTAACTGTGGCACTCGAAAATCTGATGATGATGATGATGACTTGATATTCTTGCCAGTCATGAGCTTGGATGGATGATGTTGACGTTTAGGACACCCTGTATATTAAGAGAGAAATTGGAGGCTGCATACATCCAGCAAGCTCAAGATGATGCTGATGTACTCATTATGCAAACTGCATTGGAACAGTATTATACTAATAGTAAAACAATAGTAGTTGGTGAGAATGTTGGTGATTTTCTGATTCATTTAATTGCAAGAACATTACCAGATCAATAATTTTTTTTATTTAAAGCCAGGGAGAGGAAAAGCTGAAACAAAAGTATATTCATCCAACAACTTGGATAATTTTAATACCAGTAAGGATCACATTTTATCGATCCATGCTATTAGTGGCTGACACTACATCTGCACTATTTCAGTGCGGAAAGAAGAAAGTTTTGAAATTGTTTCAAAATCGCGAGGACTTACAAAATTTCAACTCAATGGCTCAATACTTACGTGTTAGGCTTGTAACCAAGAAGTACCGGATTCGAATCCTGGCTAGGGTATGGATGTTCAGTGGTGTTTTTCATGTGTTACCGAGTTAGTAGCAGTGGACTAGACGAGATTGTGTGAGAGACAACACGGCTAGTTGCTATACCTGAGTTCGAGTCTTAGCCGCGGCAGATGGCAATGTCGTAGGGAATGGCCCTTATATAATTGTCTATGTGTGTCCTGGTTGAATGGTGGAATAGCTAATGCTAAACTCCACCAGGACGTTAATTCAAATAGGACATTAAAATAATTAAAAATAATAATAATACAAAAGTTTTCAAAATGCCGCGAGGTTCACAACAATTAATTATTGAAAATGAAGTTCGCTTACTTCTAGCAATGTACACCGCTCCACTGAATGAACAATCGATTGATAAAGACATATTATTCATTTGTAAAAGCAACCAGACTTAATAAACCAGTAAAATTACCCAATTTATCATCTACATTCAGTGCATCACAACAGTAGTTATTTACAGTCTATCTCCAGGTGAAAAGTGGCTTGATAACGAGTTAAATGCTGAAAACTGGAGGTGGATGGTTAAGAACGATAGATTAGAATCCATTCCAAAGCTTTGTCGCCGGCTTCTGATCAATTAATAAATAATATATTTTGCAACTGCACTAAGGGGTATCCTGCGAGTTTTATTCGCAGAAAAATAGGTCTCCGTTGTTCCAGTATGCGGGCATTGCCGCGGATAATCATGTTTAAACGCCGAGACTGGAGAACAAAAGTAATGCAGATATTGATGATTTTAGAACTAAAGTAAGGGAACATTCAAACAAATAGTAGATGAATTAGTCACGGGACTTCACAAGAATGTTCTCCTGATTGTAACCCTTGGGTTTACATTTTATTATGAGGCCACTTAAAAAATGAAGTTTATAGTATCGAAATTCATAGCAGATAACAATTAATTTAGTGCATCATTAGAACCTGCAACGGAATACGGAGTAATCCGGCAAAAATATATTGAGCTATTGATGATGTAAGTAAACGTGCAAGAAAATGCATAAAAATTGTGGGAGGACACTTCAAAATTTATCTTAATGAAAATTTTATTTTGTTTTAAACATATTTACTTATTTGTTTGTTGTTACTTCGATACTAATTATTATTATAAATTGCTTATTTCGGTTTTAGTTTGTTCTGCTTTCCAATTTTCATTAAGTGTGATTTTCTTATTAAAATAACTGTGATGAATTAATTATTTTGCTAATTTATACCCAGTTACTTATTGGGGCTACATTTTTTACCAAAATCGATCTTGAAAATGTGTCTGAAATAGGATTTACTCAGATCATCTAGCCTCAATAGAATTCTCGCAAATTTTAGTTACAAAAATATTTATTTCATGTGACTTTTACTACAGTAAACTTTGACTTCGAAAAAGCTGGATTTTTGTGGATACCTTTGCTTTGATGTCATAGCACATCCTGCAAAGTCCCTTTAATTCGAGCCATAGGTTTCTTTGAGGGTGAAAGGGGTGAATTCCAATTTTTCCAGGAAAATGTTTATGAGGAAAATTCACTCCTCCAGAAGTCACGGTTGTCTAAACGACGTTTCGGCAGAATCTCATCTGCCATCTTCAGGTTCTCACTGAAAGCTGCCTACTGCTGCATCTCGTTGCTCGAAGTGAACTGTTCAGTCCGAGCAACTTCCAAACAAAATCTCCTTCTACGAACTGATGTTGTGTAGCACTGCCCCTCATGCAAGGTATGGACTTTGAGGACAGATTAATAGCCCTTCAAAAAAGTCCCAGAAGGGAGATTTCCTTCGGAGGATAATATTCTCGATCGTAATTTTTTTAATTTAGCGGTTTTCCGTCACATTTGCCTACATTGGGTTCCTCAGTGATTCGGAATCCATGCAGCTCTCTATTAAAATTGCAAATATTAAATTTTCACTTAAATCTGTCTGGTGTCAATAGATTGCTTTAACGTAAACCATTGGATGGTAATTTGAGACTGCATTGTCCTAGTTGTCCCAATCCTCACCATGTGTGGTATGAACCGACACTCTTTTTAACCTTATATCAATATGAAATTGTAACTAAAAAAAGTTTATCAAAAAACCAATATATAACTTTACCTTAATCCTATCCTCTTTCATTGTGTCTTACTGAGTCAATACTAACAACATTCCTTTCCAGGTTAATAAAGAATTGTTAAATTAAGAGTGTTAGCTTTAAGACAGTGCATCCTGTGCAGCGACTTCCGATTAATACCATTTGGTGTATGCAGTTAAGCAAAAATCGAAAGTAAGTATACATTTTGCATTTTACGACTGAATAAGTCACATCGAACCCTTCAGGTGAACATCCAATCATCCATTTAGGAAGAGTAACAAAACGTCCCTCAGACACATAAAGCGTGGATCGTTCACAATACCACTATCTGAATTTTCGCGACATTTTTGGAATTTTTATAAATAAAAAAAATTACATAACGCCACCAATTCAATTTCTTCTGAGGTAAGCATCATTGACAGCAAATTTTAAGACATTTTACGTTTGGATTCTGCTCTAATTTGTCCTATAGCATTTGTATGTGTTTTTTGGATAATAAATTTACTTGCAATTTACTTATATATCATTTGCTATCATCTTGCGATAACAAAATCAATTTAGAATAGATTAGGATATAAAAAGTGATAGTAACATTAACATTAAAATAATAGTAAGGACGCCACTGATTACTACTGAAACTAATTAATTGATAAACTTTTACGCAATAAAAGCCATTTTAAGAATTAAACCGTATATATTTTATAATTCGAATATAAAGTGATTTCATTTGAAATTAAGTAAAATAATGCACATAATAAGGACGTCGATGGTGCTGAGGTGAAAGAACGGAGCGACGTCCTTGCAAGGCCGGGGGACTTCCTAGATTTCAACACACTGACACTCGCCTGTACCACTACCGGCATGCTACCTTTTATACCAGGATGGTTCACACAATACGTATGAATACGTAACAAACAAATGTTAGAATTATAAAAATAGTGCAGGTGATTTACGCAAGTGATGTTTCAAAAAATATGACTTGAATAGAGTCAACTTTATATAGTCTAGACTCCAGAGAATGGAATTCAGTGTGTCACGACCTTGGTCTCTATGTACAGCAGAAATTTCACTAATCGATGATAAATAACTTTGAAGTACATTTCAAATATTGAACTTTTTTCTGTGCGGATTGCTTATAAAGCTTTTACGACACGTCCTTATGACATCGAGGAATGAAAAGAAGAGATTAGAATAGAAATCAGACAAATTTTGCTTAAAACATTACATTTTGAACATCTGCTGTGGTAAGAACGAGAATTATTTCTTTATTAATTTTCTTGAATTAGAAATATTTTTATACGTGTTAGTATAGTATATTCATCGATAGAGTAAAGTTACTAACTACTTAGTAAGAGACCCAGTTTCAAATAGGCTCGACTGAATAAATAAAATTTTGTTTCAATATTTACAATGACAACGATACTACAGGTCGCACAAATTAAAATGGTTCAATTTTATTCACATTTTTATATCATAATTACAAATCAATTAAGCAAGTTTTACTGCTACTATCATCACTGAAATTAATTATATTATCTGTATTTTTTTTTTTTTTCAAAGAGTGTACAAATCTTCAAATTTCAAACTTAAAAATTATTCCAGCTCATTACACTCAAATTGTTCGCGTCATTATCTATGAACAAGTGGACATTTTTTGAATTATTATTGTAATAACATCTTGACTTAATTTTATATATTTTAACTCATAAATTTTGGACTATTGAAACGGTGAGATATTTGCACCAAACTTTCATCTGACTATGACGGCATAACGTAATTTCCATCTGGATAGTGCTACAAACTTCTCTTTATAATAATAGATTCTTTGAAAGAAACGCAGCTTAAAAAATCGGCAGCTACTGGAAGCGGCTGGAACCCCCCACTCGGTGAATCTTTGAAGCCGAAAAGAGCATGTGTGACAAAATGGCACTAAACGTAATCCGATCTCATCAAAAACCTTTTCCGATCTTCTGGGGCGCTAAAAAAACTCTCAAAAATTTACAATCATCTATGCGAGTTATTACCTACATTATCGCTCGTTGCATAATATACTATTAGGATATTAACATCACTTGAACGACTAAGAAAGTCTAGTTATCCTAAATACTACAGATTTGTAAAGCAACAAACTGAAAATTGATAAAGTGATAATCTATAATAAATTCACCAACGAAGGTACAGAAAGCATATGATATTGATATTATTACATCTACCTTTAAAGTTTGTGACAATCCACTAAAAGTTACAAATGTGCCGAAATCTTATTAACATGACATGACACCAACGTTATCGGATGACAAACGATGACAATGACAATCGTAAAAATTTGCTCATTGCAATCCGGTCGCTCGGGGCTGTCTTTGTTAAATGAAACATTAGCATATCAGTAATTTTACTAGATGTTATAGGAATATTTGTAGTTTAATTCTTCGTTTTGTCTGTATATATATTTAAAAACGGCACTAAACGTAATCCGCTCTACTTCTAGGGCAGTGAAGAAACCCTCACACGTGAATTGACACGTGATGTGACGAGTTTCACGACGTAACGGCTACGCGCATCGATCATGTCATGCGAAATGCGATCTATGCTTCATATTTGCTTTGTTTTTAATTTTTTTCACGGAACCCAAATCGAAATGGTGGAAGTGTGATATATCGTTGAAATCAGAATTTTAACTGCTTTTCAATGGTTCCATTGCAAATTGAAATTAATTATAAAGTAAACAACTTGTTGCGTCAAAATGGCACTAAACGTAATCCAATCTCAACCAAAACCTTTTCAGATATTCTGGGGCACTAAAGAAACGTACATACAAAGTTTCATTCAAACCCGTTCAGTAGTTTCGGCACTATCGTGCTAACACACATGCACACATACACATACACACACACAGACATTTTTCAAAAACCACTTTTTTGTGTTCCTTGGACCTCAAAACGTAAAGATTTGATGTTATCTCAATTTTCGTTCTTGAACCAATTTTAATAACCTCTCACAATTTTATTGTGGAACGGTTAAAACATATTTTTGGTATTTAATTTTGACCAATGGTATATTAATACAAACTTTCTATATAGTGCAGTAAAATAAAGCATTTTAATTTGCACAGTCAGGATACAGCAATATTATTATTTTATCCTGTTTTGGGTATCACCCGGAGTATATTCCTAAGTTTTGGACCTCTAAAATCTTGTGTTACTTTTTTTATAAACAATTACATTTTTTTGACCGCGTTTTTCGAGCTTAAAATGTAAATAACTCTGATTCTATAAGTCATGTCGGGGCAAACTAAAAACCAGTCTCTTCGCAATAAAATTGCCTATAAATCTTTGTTGGTTTCAAGTCAATGAAGTACGTACATAACAACAAAACTGAAAAAACGAGAAAAAACAGTGTTTTCTTCATTTTAGTGCCCAACAGCGTCAACTAGACCAATTTGTATCAAACTTTCTGATGTTATAAAAAGACGTTGAAAAGTTTGTGTCAATATATTGAACCCATTGGCCAAAATTGCATTTGTTATCTAAAATTTGAAATGCCCGCCATCTTATGCCATTAAGTCCAAAATGAGAAATTAGTTTTTTTAAATGTAGATCTCGACGCCATCTTTCGAATGCAATTAAAAAGAATTTTCTTAAATATAATTTTGGTTACTTTTTTACATTTTTTTATAACTCAAATAACAACAATTGCATTTTTTCGGCCGTTTTGAAAAAAAAATAATTTTTTTACCAGATCTGGTAGAGAATTTTGGGACCTTTAATATAAAAAATGAAAGTTCCTTTTTGTTAACGTGAACTCGAGATAAATAACTTTTTGTATTTTTGCCAATTGTTAATTAACAAATGCATATTTTCAAATGCATATTTTGAACTAAAATTTGTACTGTATCATTTTAAAACCTATTCATTTCATGTGATAAATTCAAAATTTTTTAAAGTTTTATAGAAACTTATTTACAAGCATTATAATGTAAGTATTGTTAATTGGGCTAAAAAGTGATTTAGTTGCAAAATGCAGTAACTTCCTTGTTTCTTAGAATTCGGAGGACTTTTTTTTTAAATATGTTATTTTTCCCTAGCAATACGATGAGAAACTTAGTTTTTTGTTAATAATGAAAATGAGTATTTTTTATTTCCAAATTCATATATACACATGTACAGTTGTGGCCAGTGAATATGAGGCACCAAAATTTGTACAATTTAAAGTGGGCTTTTATTAACGTCAATCTGATGTCAACCTGGCGTAAACGCTGCAAGCTGCCAAAGCACAGCCCCTATTACAACACTGAAATATCACAAAGATCGGATTCAAGAAATGCCTCATATTCACTGGCCACAACTGTACCAACGATTTCTAACGTATAAACCTGTATAAAAAAAATGTTTGCCCTTTTCTAAATAAATATGAATACTTAGATTAAATTTATATTGTCTTCTAAATATAATGTTTTAAGTTTTATTTAAAAAAAATAGTAAATATTGTAATATAAATACTTGTTAGAAAAAGTTTTAAAGGCGAGGATTAATAATATGGTAAAAACATTTTATTATTTAAAAATAAACATTTTTATTCTAATAAATGTACAAAATCGTAATGGAATGGAATGGAAATGGTGGAGAATAAGAAAGAGAAAGAACATGTAAAAATTTATCCTCATTTATAAGCAATTATTCGCTCCGCAGGTACAGTGTATACGAGCATAATTGAAACCGTATAAAACTAAAATCCGGCAAAAATAGTAGGCATTTCTTTATTGTACATGGGCGGAGGTAAATAGAAATGCTTGTCATAAGAAAATGTTAAACTTTTTGGAAAATTGTATTAATTTTTATTATACTTTACTATTACCTATTACTATTATAGGTATAGTCCAAGTAAGGACTTCCCGAGACATAAAAAACGCAACAAAAACTTTACGACTTAATTATTATCACCGCGGACCACGGCGGCATGCCTGCATCAAACGACTCGACGCACATTAAAAACTTATAAAGGTAAGCGAGATGATTTGCGGTCGAAGTAGCACAAAGAGCAATGGTATTTTAATCAGGTCGTAAAGTTTTTGTTACTTATTTATGTATCGGGAACTTATTACTTAAACTATACCTAAAATTGTTTCTTACCTTTATCTGTATACTATTTATTCTATGATAATCTTGGCATATATCGTATGTTCATGTCTTCACATGTTTTACTTATAGTACTTATGTGTATATATGAGTAGAGGAAGTTAGCCGTAGGTCGGTCTCCCCCCACCACTTCACCTTGGCCTTGAAAGCACACATGTGGTCGTCGTGTTCAAGGTTACGGCGTCCCCTTAGCCCGGCATAACAGTTGCCGTGACCTTGACTTTGACCGTGTCAGTTGGGTTTCGGCTTCAAGGTCGGAGTGTTTCTATTACTCAGAACGATCACTTGCGGTGACCTTGGGCTTGGCTTGCATAGGTTTCAAGGACGAAGCTTCCTCCTTGCCAAGCAACTTGACCTCTAAAACTATATTTGTTCAATACGTATACAATAAAATGTGGTGGAGTTTGATATTTTGTGACGTAGCATACCTTTTCTATAAAATAGTGAAAGGAGTTAATGTGTGGTCATTCTTAACGTCAATTTCCTTGAGTAAAGAAGCAAAGATGTATTCTAACTACAACTAACCAAATGAAGTCTCATAAAAGAACACTGCAACATAGAACAAATTCATGTGTACGGTTGGCGGATGGTATAGAAATTGTCCGAAGTGCTTTCAAATATAGAATTATAACTTACCGAGTGCACAGTGATAATGAGAAACTTGACTATATTATATTTTTCAACGAAATTAGACATAAAATATTGAATGTACTAGAATAAATACTGTTACTTCATAAAACAATGAAAGTAAACATGGAAACGTTTGCCAGCTACATATTACAAGCACTAGAAATAGCTGAAATTTAATCGTTTAATACTTCTAATAAAATTTTAGATCAAGGTGTGGATTTAGACAACGCCCTCAATACTTTTATAGACGTGATGGTTACGCAAACTACGGAGTTTCAAGAACGTTATTTTATTTGGTCTATTTTTGTCATGGTTTTCCTTTAGAACAGTGCTGAATATGTGGCTGGTTTTATGTTAACACCTCGGGGTATTCGTAAAGAGCTTAACCAATTCTATATTGCTTTCTTTAAGGTCTGTTACCTCTTGTTTTAGCTGTCCCATTTCATTTTTAATGAGGTCTTTTACTATGTTGATGAAATTTATTCTAATTTCATCCTGCAGATCTTTATTTGTATCTTCCAACTGAACTATTTTTCCACTTAGCTCAGTATAATTATCTTTACTTAAGTACTTTATTGTAGAATTTAGTTTTGATAGTTCTTAATTTTGGTTTTGCAGCTTCTGGTTTTCTAGTATCAGTTTTTTATTTAATTTCAGACATTTTTCATATTCAAGTTCACATTCTGAACAGAAAAATTTCAGTTTTCTTTTGGTCAGATTCATACATCGGTCTTCGGTAGATGATAATGATGAACATTCACTACATAGTCCTTTTTGGCACAAGTCACATGCATGTAGGGATTTTGAGTTAGGGGTACTGTAGCAGGAATATACGGTAACATCGCCAATTACACAACTAGCAATTCCATTTGCGTAGCGAGGGTTGCTAGCGCATTTATTATACACCCTGATGCCCGCATCTTGTGAGGAATCAGTAATCCAGGGACTGTTTGTCGTGACGTGCCTCTTGTTCGGCTCGCTGACGAGTAGCACGTCAGCGTTATACTCCACCCTATGTTGATACAGGAGGTCCTGGGCTACCCGGCTCCTGTTAAGGTTAATTTGAAGATATAATAATAATAATAATAATAAATCAGTTTATTCTGTAAAATTAGAATAGGCCAGGTGACAATTTGTTGAATTGGTGTAAAACCTGACCTTTGTACGATCATACATCTTTACAAAATACTTAATATATCATCACAAATTAAAAACATATAATGTCTATACAGAAGGGTCGGATAAGTTAAAAAATACATATAATGCATATATAGAAAAAATATATATATAAATAAATAAGAACAGAACAAAGTACAGCGGCTAATAATTAATGGTAAGTTGTTCCGATTTTAAGAGTTGAATTATTTTTGCTTTAAAGTTGTTTGGACTCAGTATTTTTAGATCGGATGGTAGTTGGGTAGTTGGTTATATATCTTGGTTGCTTGGTATGTGAAATTCTTCTTGAAATTCTCAGTGTGATGTGCTGGCACTGTTAGTGTAATGTCTCGATTTCTAGTTGCTACTGAGTGCACATCTTCGCGTTTCTCGATTTTGTTTAATAAGTATTCTGGTTTTTTTTTGAGACAATCACATTCTGCACTAGATGTAACCACTGTCTTTGTTTAATGTTCAGCCATCCCACTTGCTTGATATATAGACTTATGTGTTCTCTGTAGGGAACATCTTGCGCATACCATATACAGGCGTTTTGAACATTCTGTATCCTGTGTGTGTTTCCTACTTTGAGGGAGGGACCATACACGGAGTCGCAATAATTTAATTTTGACAGTACTAGTGAATCGCTTAGTTTGATTTTGGCATCCTTTGGTAAGTTGACTTTCAAGTGGTACAGACCTCTTAAACTTAAATATGCTGAGCGACACATACTTGACACTTGTTTAGTGAAATTTAATTTGTCATCCATAATAAGGCCGAGATTCCTAACATAATCGCTGAACTTTATCTCATTGTTATTCATCATCAGTTTGAGACCATTGTTGCGTAACTCGTTTCTGTTTTTTTCACTACCAAAAAGAATTGCATCTGTCTTATTGATATTTAACTGCAATCCATTTTCAAGTGTCCACTGCAAAGTGCTGTTTAGATCATCACTAATTTTTTGGAAAGCTTCATGGCATTTACTCACGTTAAAACTTAACATGAGTTGTAAATCATCTGCATAATAATGAATACAACAAGATTCAATTTTCTGCTCAAGATTTATAATGAAGACGTTGAAAAGTAAGGGCTCAAGTATAGATCCTTGTGGTACTCCCGATTTAATAGTACACTGTTTTGAAAATATATGTGTGTCTTTCTCGCTAAGCTGTACAGTTTGCTTACGCTCTGTTAGGTAGCTTCTGAACCATTCCCACATTATTCCTCTAACTCCATAGTAGTATAGCTTGGACAGTAATAGCTCATGACTTACACTGTCAAATGCTTTTGACATGTTTAATAGTACGAGCACTGTGATCATGTTATTGTCAGTTGCTGTTATGATATCATCATGTATTTTCAGTAGTGCCGTTGTTGTGCTGTGGTGTTTACGGAAACCTGAATGGGCTTTGAGAAATATATTGTCTGTTTCTAAATAGTCTGTCAATTGTTCATGAACTACTCTTTCCAGAACTTTTGATCCAGGTGGCAGGATACTAATTGCTCTTAAGTCTTTAAGTTCTGTAGAATCTTCTTTTTTTAATGGTGGAATAACTTTTTTTTTCCAGGGAGTAATTTATAATGTGACTAAGTTCATTGTTGCAGTATTGTAAGCGCATATCTTTATCACATGTATTGTGATACCATTCATTCCTGGAGCATTAGACTTTATGCTGTGCACTATTTTTCCTATTTGTTGGCGATCGACAGGTTTAATGGTAAAGTCTTGGCGTTCTGCTATGTAATTGTCACAGTAATAGTTATATAGCATTTCTTCACAAGAGATGTGTCTGGTGCAGTTTATGAAATGATCATTTATTACATTAGCATTGAAATTTTCACCGGTTGCTATGCCGTTACTTTTATTGTTGCTAACGAAGCCCCATTGTCTCATTTTATTCCAAAATGCTTTAGAATTTCATGTTCTGTTTAATCGTATGTTCATAATACTTTTTCTTTTCGACGTTGACGGCTCTGTTAGTGTAGTTTCTGATTTGGCGGTAATATTGCTTATCTACTTCTGTCATTGTTCTTTTATACTTTCGATGGGCATTGTCTCGGTCTCTTAGTATCCATTTTAGGTTGTACGTCATCCAGGGTGCCTTCGTCTTTTTTTTTTTTTGCTTTTTGGTATTAGAGGTGCATGAAAGTCAATTAGGGATAAGATACAGGAGTTTAGCCAATTTACTTTGTCATCAGTATTTTCTAGTTGGTATACACGTCCCCAATTCATATTTTTGGCATCTTCAGCGAATTTATCCATTTCGATATTCTTATAATTTCTGCAGAATTTTTGTTCAGTTATCTCCTCTTGGTCAAATTCCAGAAAAGCATATTATATGTCATGGTCAGATAAGTGTGTGATGCATCTTTGGTTCCAGATTCGATTACATTCCACTTTTTTATTTACACATAATATATCAATGAATGACTCGGTATCTGCTGTTATTCGAGTAGGGTGTGTTATGACTTGTTACAAGTCAAATATGTCTAGCATTGAGATTAGTTGTTCTGTGTTCGTGTTTGTTTGCAGCTTGTTATTATTTAGATCCCCCATGCGTATTATGTAATCAAATGCTGTCGATATCTCTGCAAGACTATTTTCTACCTTCTCCAACGATGTTTGCATGCTTGGTCTGTATATCACCCCAGTTGCCATTACTCTTCCTTTGTGTATACAATGAATCCACAGCTGCCCGATTCCTTCTTCAATTCCAGTTATTTCATTTAAGATTTTGCCTTTTAGTGTTGACTTAGGGTATATGAGTAGCCCACCTCCTCTGCTATGTGTTCTGCCAATTCTAGCTAAGCTGTAGCCTCCTATCTTCAGTGTGTTGTTCAAATCTTCATTGGTGAGCCATGTCTCACTAACAGCTAGTATATCGTAGTTTTCTTTTTCAATTAGTTTTTTGACCCGACATACTTTATTTCTGATGGCTCTAATATTTATGTGCGCAACTTTGAGCTTATGTACACCCTCTTTATTTTGCAGCTTTTGTTTTTTCATAATTGCTATAGTGTTGGTGTCTGATAGTCGATATTTTTTTATTTATTATTTAACATTCTCTTATAAAATGGACAGTTTTTATCCACAGCTGTGTGGCCTACATCGATACCCAGGTTGAATTTGCTATTTGCTTTTGCACAATTTATGCATTTTAGAGTTCTAGAATCACAGTCTTCGTAAGTATGGCTTCCTGAGCAATTTGAGCAGCTTAATTCTGATCTACAGTCTTTGGCGAAATGGTTATAACCTTGACATTTATAGCAATGTAGAAGACTTATGTGATCAAACACCCTGCCTCTTGACCAGCCTATGCATAATCGTTCACTTGTTATTAAATTTTTGTGGATTAGAGAATCAGTTTCTATAATGAGAGTAACTTTTTTAAATTTATTTTCAATTTTTTTCATTATTTTCATATGAAATTCTTCACCTTCGTTTACACTGTTGTGCTTTACTATTTTTTTTATTGTGTCTTCGTCATTTTCCTCTATATCCTCCGCACTAATATTCACCACTTTTATTTTCGGTTTTTTAATCCAGGGGCTTCTATAGTGTAATTGTTA
Organism: Leptura quadrifasciata; assembly: GCA_963675555.1. Classification (NCBI taxonomy): domain Eukaryota; kingdom Metazoa; phylum Arthropoda; class Insecta; order Coleoptera; family Cerambycidae; genus Leptura; species Leptura quadrifasciata. The sequence continues at coordinate 107,096,762 of OY776676.1, forward strand.
CCCATTTCCTGTCTTAACTTATTTTGTAACAAGCCTCTCTCAGTTATGTTTTCACAGCCTATAACTACTGCTCCGGTCGACACTTGTCTGAACTTTGATATGTTAATTCCAATTTCTGCTGGGTTTACTTCTTGTTTGATTTCACTTTTGGTTTGTTCCCTTGCTTGGTCTTTGTGTGGTTTAACCACGAGAACTCGTTCTGGTTTGTGCTTTATTGCATTTGCATAACCATTCATTTCTGGTAGATTATTTTTCGATTCTGCTTCTTTTAATTTAGCTATCAATTCACTTTTTTCTTCTTCTAGTTTTTTATTTGCCTGTAAATATATCCCATTTTTGTCTTATATCTGCTGTATAATTTCGCTCAGTAAGTAATTTTCCATTTCTAGGGAAGTGAGGTTAGTCACATGTTTTGAGTTATAGGTTATGGTCTTTAAACAACAAATAACTCTAGTTTCATCAACTCTTGTGTAACTTTTTCTTGTGAAGCAGCTATTTTGAAACATTGCTCCACATTTTACACAGACACTGATTTGATTAGCCTTCTTGTTTTTACAACATTTAAAGAAATTTTCGGGAGGATCGCCCGCGCCATCCTCACCTGCCGCCATCTTCTCCACTTTTTCTCTGACCGCCATCAAAATGATTGCAGCTACCCTCCACATGGTCCTTGTCACCACACTTAGGACACCCAGGTTTAGCCTTGCGGGCCTTAGTCAGAGCTCTCCTAAAATTGTCACATTTGTCACTTCCAGCTTTATGGCCGGCCTTGTTACAGACCGGGCAGGATTCCTCATTTGTGCAATCCTTTGCGTTATGTCCCTCACCGCCGCATTTGAAGCAGGACTTTGATCTATCCGGACCATCGCTCTCAGCTGCTACATGTTCCGATGACCAGCATTTAAAGCACCTCTTGATTCTAAGACGTTTTTCGATCGTACAGTTAACCAGTCCTACCCGAAATTCCTTATCCTGCAGGAGTATATTGGCATCAGCTTTGTCAATCTCCTGGGTGGCCCTGGCGTATTCGCGTGGCTCGCTGAGTCTAACGGTCTTCCCATCCAAGGTTTCCCAATTTAGATTGGATTGCCTCCATGACCTCTGCCTCGACGGTGTCGGCGTCCAATCCTCGGATATGCAAAGTCTCCAGATTCTCCTCCGCCCCTACTACCCTAGTTTTGATTTCGTTGCCTTCGGTCAAGATCTTATTTATTCCTTCCAAGGCTACTTTATCTTTCTCAGTCGTAATAAGCAGCTTGCCATCCTTGGTACAGCTAAGCCCTCGTATGGCCTTAGTGTACTCACTATCCTTGAGTAGTCCCTTTGCTTTACCCAAAAGGGTCTTGTACGTTGTGCCGCTCTGCTCGGCAATCAGCGCAAAGGTATTGTACTCCCTTTTCTTCTCCTGCTTAGTGAGGGCTTTGCGGGGTTGCTGGTTTGTATATATCACCACCCGGGTGTCTGTGGCGTGGAATACAGCCTCTGCCATCTTTTTAAGGCGTTCAATACTGACAAAACTCAGATGGTGGATGGCCACTCATTTGTACTCGCCGGTTTCGGCCTTGACTTTGTGAAGGTTATCCCAAATATCCTCCTCCTTACCGTCCAACGCGGTTCTTATAATTCTCGTGCTCCCGGCTTCTCCTTGTGCAAGCCTCGACCACAGCCTGGTGGATAGTTCAATCACCTCGAACGCCTCAGTAATAGTACCGAGTTCGGGGCATCTGTCCTTATACATTTTCTGTATACTTCTCTCCATGTTGCGGTCACCAGGTTCCACCAGCACCACTTTGGTGACGAACTCATTAGTATCGATGAGGTTTCCGACCTTTATCTCGGTGTTCTGGAACAAAGAATTGTCCCATGATTGCTGTGCCGCGCTGACCCATTCTTCATAACTGGTGATTCCCGTTAAGGTGTTAAGTTGTCCTGCTGCACTTCACGCCATGGTTTGTATGCCGACTTCTCGTGTTTCTTTAGGTGTCCCGCTAGTTTGGGTATCAGTATCATGCTTGGGCACCATATTGGACACAAATCGATGGCTGGTGAACCACTCCTTTACGGATGTGCCATCTAGGACGTTGGCCTACTTGCGCAGTCTTAGCGCTATCTCCTTTATCTCACACTTCGTATTACTATCGATTTTCCACTCTAGGTCATTAATATGCTTCAAAAGCATTTATATTGTGATGCTGAAGGCAACAGGGCACTCAATTTTCCTGACCGCCCCGCTGTCTCCCGCCTCAAAGGATACCTCCATTAACTTTCTCTTGTTTAAGCCTTCACTGAGAGAACTACATCTTTCAAGCCTGCTCACGAGATTGAGCCGGCTATGCTGATCACGCTTGCTGCTAATCTTCTTATTAAGAACGTCATCCCATATGAGATCGATTTCTTTTACACTGCCTCCTGCACTTGTTTCAAATCTGCCATTAGGTGTAACCGACACCCCAGCCTGGTAAACCACTGGAGGTATCTGGCAGTCATTGGATGACGACCCGGGGGGGGGGTCTGCCGCAGCACCCTCGCCCCGTGTCGGTACTGAGGTATCCAACGTCTGCACCGTAAACGATTTATCAATTTCCTTGTCCGTCATAGTTATAACAGTTCGCGACTATTTATATAAGAGGTTTTCCCCTCTGTGCTATCCTGTTGGTCCGCGGGAGGTATTTTATTTCCCTCCTACCCGCCGGCAGAGCCGGTGAGGGCATTCCCCTATCCGCCACCCGGGGGATGCGGAGGAGGTTACAAGACATATTACTTAAAATGAGATCTAATAGTCTGTTATTAGCGTTGAGTACATTATTTTGTTGTTTTAGATTAAAAAAGTTCATAAAATGCAGCAGGGAATTATATTTTAGTCTGGGAGTTTTTGAGAAATATCCAGGGATGTTAAAGTCGCCGATAATGAGAATGTCGGATCCATACAGGTCATATAGTGATTCAATATTATCAAATAAACACTCATAATCATCACAGGTAGCGTCAGTGGGAATATATAAAACAAAAATAAGAAAATAGTGATTACATATTTTTAATTCTTACGCCCAGTATATCGATGCCCTTGAGATTATTAAAACCTGGAATAGGGAACGAACGTCATGTAAATAAGTGTTATATTTAATTTTAAGTGCCAGTAATACTTCACCTCCTCGCGTTTTATTACAAGCTTGAAAATCCCTATCAGCGCGAAATACATCATATGCATTTATATCCAACAGTTCGGAATTTGACAATCCCGCATGAGCCCATGTCTCGGGGAGAACAATACAGTCATACTGGTCAAAGGGTGAATTAGTAAATCACTCATTCTTTTTTGTCCCTAGTCCACGAACATTCTGATAATAGAACGACATAAAATAAGAGTTCTTAGCCATTGCTTTATCAATGTTTATAAATGGTTTTGTGGATAGCGCATGGTCGGAACTTAAAGGAGCTGATTGCTACCGAATACCTAAAATATTATTCCTGAACTTTGTAAGATTTTGTTGGAGGACGAAGCAATTTTTATTCCATGCTGCATGATTAGTATTAATTACTGAGTCTTTATTAGCCTTATTGAAGTTTAGCCAGTTGATACAACAAAGATCTTGTGATTTACACTCTGAGATGTTATGTTTTTGGGAACAACGCGGACAGATCACATGCTGGAGGGCACATTTATTTGACAGATGGTAAAAACCATTACATTTAAAACAGCGTCTCATTTCAATAGCATCAAAAATATTACAATAGTCATAGCCAACGAATAATTTACCCTGCTCTAATATATTACCATATGTAGTCTTATCTACTTGAGGGATAGCCTGAAATTTATTGTTGTTTTTTTTTAAATGTGACACAGATATAACCTTACACTCACTGTTAGACACAATAACATTTTTATTCTGTGACATTAGAAAATTATGGACAGTTTCAGCATCTAATTCATCCGTGACTTCATGCACACGCGGGTGTAGAGTCGCCAACTCCTCAACAACATACTTATCAGAGAGTCTTTCAGCAGCTAATTCTTTGAATTTTTGTGAGTCAGTAATATCACAAGAAACAACTCACAAAAATACCTCCCGCGGACAGGATAGCACAGAGGGGAAGGAAAACCTCTTATATAAATAGTCGCGAACTGATATAACTATGACGGACAAGGAAATTGTTAAATCGTTTACGGTGCAGACGTTGGATACCTCAGTACCGACACGGGGCGAGGATGCTGCGGCAGACCCCCCCCCCCCCCCCGGGTCGTCATCCAATGACTGCCAGATACCTCCAGTGGTTTACCAGGCTGGGGTGTCGGTTACACCTAATGGCAGATTTGAAACAAGTGCAGGAGGCAGTGTAAAAGAAATCGATCTCATATGGGATGACGTTCTTAATAAGAAGATTAGCAGCAAGCGTGATCAGCATAGCCGGCTCAATCTCGTGAGCAGGCTTGAAAGATGTAGTTCTCTCAGTGAAGGCTTAAACAAGAGAAAGTTAATGGAGGTATCCTTTGAGGCGGGAGACAGCGGGGCGGTCAAGAAAATTGAGTGCCCTGTTGCCTTCAACATTACAATATAAATGCTTTTGAAGCATATTAATGACCTAGAGTGGAAAATCGATAGTAATACGAAGTGTGAGATAAAGGAGATAGCGCTAAGACTGCGCAAGTAGGCCAACGTCCTAGATGGCACATCCGTAAAGGAGTGGTTCACCAGCCATCGATTTGTGTCCAATATGGTGCCCAAGCATGATACTGATACCCAAACTAGCGGGACACCTAAAGAAACACGAGAAGTCGGCATACAAACCATGGCGTGAAGTGCAGCAGGACAACTTAACACCTTAACGGGAATCACCAGTTATGAAGAATGGGTCAGCGCGGCACAGCAATCATGGGACAATTCTTTGTTCCAGAACACCGAGATAAAGGTCGGAAACCTCATCGATACTAATGAGTTCGTCACCAAAGTGGTGCTGGTTGAACCTGGTGACCGCAACATGGAGAGAAGTATACAGAAAATGTATAAGGACAGATGCCCCGAACTCGGTACTATTACTGAGGCGTTCGAGGTGATTGAACTAACCACCAGGCTGTGGTCGAGGCTTGCACAAGGAGAAGCCGGGAGCACGAGAATTATAAGAACCGCGCTGGACGGTAAGGAGGAGGATATTTGGGATAACCTTCACAAAGTCAAGGCCGAAACCGGCGAGTACAAATGAGTGGCCATCCACCATCTGAGTTTTGTCAGTACTGAACGCCTTAAAAAGATGGCAGAGGCTGTATTCCACGCCACAGACACCCGGGTGGTGATATATACAAACCAGCAACCCCGCAAAGCCCTCACTAAGCAGGAGAAGAAAAGGGAGTACAATACCTTTGCGCTGATTGCCGAGCAGAGCGGCACAACGTACAAGACCCTTTTGGGTAAAGCAAAGGGACTACTCAAGGATAGTGAGTACACTAAGGCCATACGAGGGCTTAGCTGTACCAAGGATGGCAAGCTGCTTATTACGACTGAGAAAGATAAAGTAGCCTTGGAAGGAATAAATAAGATCTTGACCGAAGGCAACGAAATCAAAACTAGGGTAGTAGGGGCGGAGGAGAATCTGGAGACTTTGCATATCCGAGGATTGGACGCCGACACCGTCGAGGCAGAGGTCATGGAGGCAATCCAATCTAAATTGGGAAACCTTGGATGGGAAGACCGTTAGACTCAGCGAGCCACGCGAATACGCCAGGGCCACCCAGGAGATTGACAAAGCTGATGCCAATATACTCCTGCAGGATAAAAAATTTCTGGTAGGACTGGTTAACTGTACGATCGAAAAACGTCTTAGAATCAAGAGGTGCTTTAAATGCTGGTCATCGGAACATGTAGCAGCTGAGTGCGATGGTCCGGATAGATCAAAGTCCTGCTTCAAATGCGGCGGTGAGGGACATAATGCAAAGGATTGCACAAATGAGGAATCCTGCCCGGTCTGTAACAAGGCCGGCCATAAAGCTGGAAGTGACAAATGTGACAATTTTAGGAGAGCTCTGACTAAGGCCCGCAAGGCTAAACCTGGGTGTCCTAAGTGTGGTGACAAGGACCATGTGGAGGGTAGCTGCAATCATTTTGATGGCGGTCAGAGAAAAAGTGTAGAAGATGGCGGCAGGTGAGGATGGCGCGGGCGATCCTCCCGAAAATTTCTTTAAATGTTGTAAAAACAAGAAGGCTAATCAAATCAGTGTCTGTGTAAAATGTGGAGCAATGTTTCAAAATAGCTGCTTCACAAGAAAAAGTTACACAAGAGTTGATGAAACTAGAGTTATTTGTTGTTTAAAGACCATAACCTATAACTCAAAACATGTGACTAACCTCACTTCCCTAGAAATGGAAAATTACTTACTGAGCGAAATTATACAGCAGATATAAGACAAAAATGGGATATATTTACAGGCAAATAAAAAACTAGAAGAAGAAAAAAGTGAATTGATAGCTAAATTAAAAGAAGCAGAATCGAAAAATAATCTACCAGAAATGAATGGTTATGCAAATGCAATAAAGCACAAACCAGAACGAGTTCTCGTGGTTAAACCACACAAAGACCAAGCAAGGGAACAAACCAAAAGTGAAATCAAACAAGAAGTAAACCCAGCAGAAATTGGAATTAACATATCAAAGTTCAGACAAGTGTCGACCGGAGCAGTAGTTATAGGCTGTGAAAACATAACTGAGAGAGGCTTGTTACAAAATAAGTTAAGACAGGAAATGGGTAACAATTACACTATAGAAGCCCCTGGATTAAAAAACCGAAAATAAAAGTGGTGAATATTAGTGCGGAGGATATAGAGGAAAATGACGAAGACACAATAAAAAAAATAGTAAAGCACAACAGTGTAAACGAAGGTGAAGAATTTCATATGAAAATAATGAAAAAAATTGAAAATAAATTTAAAAAAGTTACTCTCATTATAGAAACTGATTCTCTAATCCACAAAAATTTAATAACAAGTGAACGATTATGCATAGGCTGGTCAAGAGGCAGGGTGTTTGATCACATAAGTCTTCTACGTTGCTATAAATGTCAAGGTTATAACCATTTCGCCAAAGACTGTAGATCAGAATTAAGCTGCTCAAATTGCTCAGGAAGCCATACTTACGAAGACTGTGATTCTAGAACTCTAAAATGCATAAATTGTGCAAAAGCAAATAGCAAATTCAACCTGGGTATCGATGTAGGCCACACAGCTGTGGATAAAAACTGTCCATTTTATAAGAGAATGTTAAATAATAAATAAAAAAATATCGACTATCAGACACCAACACTATAGCAATTATGAAAAAACAAAAGCTGCAAAATAAAGAGGGTGTACATAAGCTCAAAGTTGCGCACATAAATATTAGAGCCATCAGAAATAAAGTATGTCGGGTCAAAAAACTAATTGAAAAAGAAAACTACGATATACTAGCTGTTAGTGAGACATGGCTCACCAATGAAGATTTGAACAACACACTGAAGATAGGAGGCTACAGCTTAGCTAGAATTGACAGAACACATAGCAGAGGAGGTGGGCTACTCATATACCCTAAGTCAACACTAAAAGGCAAAATCTTAAATGAAATAACTGGAATTGAAGAAGGAATCGGGCAGCTGTGGATTCATTGTATACACAAAGGAAGAGTAATGGCAACTGGGGTGATATACAGACCAAGCATGCAAACATCGTTGGAGAAGGTAGAAAATAGTCTTGCAGAGATATCGACAGCATTTGATTACATAATACGCATGGGGGATCTAAATAATAACAAGCTGCAAACAAACACGAACACAGAACAACTAATCTCAATGCTAGACATATTTGACTTGTAACAAGTCATAACACACCCTACTCGAATAACAGCAGATACCGAGTCATTCATTGATATATTATGTGTAAATAAAAAAGTGGAATGTAATCGAATCTGGAACCAAAGATGCATCACACACTTATCTGACCATGACATATAATATGCTTTTCTGGAATTTGACCAAGAGGAGATAACTGAACAAAAATTCTGCAGAAATAAGAATATCGAAATGGATAAATTCGCTGAAGATGCCAAAAATATGAATTGGGGACGTGTATACCAACTAGAAAATACTGATGACAAAGTAAATTGGCTAAACTCCTGTATCTTATCCCTAATTGACTTTCATGCACCTCTAATACCAAAAAGCAAAAAAAAAAAAGACGAAGGCACCCTGGATGACGTACAACCTAAAATGGATACTAAGAGACCGAGATAATGCCCATCGAAAGTACAACGTCTTCATTATAAATCTTGAGCAGAAAATTGAATCTTGTTGTATTCATTATTATGCAGATGATTTACAACTCATGTTAAGTTTTAACGTGAGTAAATGCCATGAAGCTTTCCAAAAAATTAGTGATGATCTAAACAGCACTTTGCAGTGGACACTTGAAAATGGATTGCAGTTAAATATCAATAAGACAGATGCAATTCTTTTTGGTAGTGAAAAAAACAGAAACGAGTTACGCAACAATGGTCTCAAACTGATGATGAATAACAATGAGATAAAGTTCAGCGATTATGTTAGGAATCTCGGCCTTATTATGGATGACAAATTAAATTTCACTAAACAAGTGTCAAGTATGTGTCGCTCAGCATATTTAAGTTTAAGAGGTCTGTACCACTTGAAAGTCAACTTACCAAAGGATGCCAAAATCAAACTAAGCGATTCACTAGTACTGTCAAAATTAAATTATTGCGACTCCGTGTATGGTCCCTCCCTCAAAGTAGGAAACACACACAGGATACAGAATGTTCAAAACGCCTGTATATGGTATGCGCAAGATGTTCCCTACAGAGAACACATAAGTCTATATATCAAGCAAGTGGGATGGCTGAACATTAAACAAAGACAGTGGTTACATCTAGTGCAGAATGTGATTGTCTCAAAAAAAAACCAGAATACTTATTAAACAAAATCGAGAAACGCGAAGATGTGCACTCAGTAGCAACTAGAAATCGAGACATTACACTAACAGTGCCAGCACATCACACTGAGAATTTCAAGAAGAATTTCACATACCAAGCAACCAAGATATATAACCAACTACCCAACTACCATCCGATCTAAAAATACTGAGTCCAAACAACTTTAAAGCAAAAATAATTCAACTCTTAAAATCGGAACAACTTACCATTAATTATTAGCCGCTGTACTTTGTTCTGTTCTTATTTATTTATATATATATTTTTTCTATATATGCATTATATGTATTTTTTAACTTATCCGACCCTTCTGTATAGACATTATATGTTTTTAATTTGTGATGATATATTAAGTATTTTGTAAAGATGTATGATCGTACAAAGGTCAGGTTTTACACCAATTCAACAAATTGTCACCTGGCCTATTCTAATTTTACAGAATAAACTGATTTATTATTATTATTATTATTATATCTTCAAATTAACCTTAACAGGAGCCGGGTAGCCCAGGACCTCCTGTATCAACATAGGGTGGAGTATAACGCTGACGTGCTACTCGTCAGCGAGCCGAACAAGAGGCACGTCACGACAAACAGTCCCTGGATTACTGATTCCTCACAAGATGCGGGCATCAGGGTGTATAATAAATGCGCTAGCAACCCTCGCTACGCAAATGGAATTGCTAGTTGTGTAATTGGCGATGTTACCGTATATTCCTGCTACAGTACCCCTAACTCAAAATCCCTACATGCATGTGACTTGTGCCAAAAAGGACTATGTAGTGAATGTTCATCATTATCATCTACCGAAGACCGATGTATGAATCTGACCAAAAGAAAACTGAAATTTTTCTGTTCAGAATGTGAACTTGAATATGAAAAATGTCTGAAATTAAATAAAAAACTGATACTAGAAAACCAGAAGCTGCAAAACCAAAATTAAGAACTATCAAAACTAAATTCTACAATAAAGTACTTAAGTAAAGATAATTATACTGAGCTAAGTGGAAAAATAGTTCAGTTGGAAGATACAAATAAAGATCTGCAGGATGAAATTAGAATAAATTTCATCAACATAGTAAAAGACCTCATTAAAAATGAAATGGGACAGCTAAAACAAGAGGTAACAGACCTTAAAGAAAGCAATATAGAATTGGTTAAGCTCTTTACGAATACCCCGAGGTGTTAACATAAAACCAGCCACATATTCAGCACTGTTCTAAAGGAAAACCATGACAAAAATAGACCAAATAAAATAACGTTCTTGAAACTCCGTAGTTTGCGTAACCATCACGTCTATAAAAGTATTGAGGGCGTTGTCTAAATCCACACCTTGATCTAAAATTTTATTAGAAGTATTAAACGATTAAATTTCAGCTATTTCTAGTGCTTGTAATATGTAGCTGGCAAACGTTTCCATGTTTACTTTCATTGTTTTATGAAGTAACAGTATTTATTCTAGTACATTCAATATTTTATGTCTAATTTCGTTGAAAAATATAATATAGTCAAGTTTCTCATTATCACTGTGCACTCGGTAAGTTATAATTCTATATTTGAAAGCACTTCGGACAATTTCTATACCATCCGCCAACCGTACACATGAATTTGTTCTATGTTGCAGTGTTCTTTTATGAGACTTCATTTGGTTAGTTGTAGTTAGAATACATCTTTGCTTCTTTACTCAAGGAAATTGACGTTAAGAATGACCACACATTAACTCCTTTCACTATTTTATAGAAAAGGTATGCTACGTCACAAAATATCAAACTCCACCACATTTTATTGTATACGTATTGAACAAATATAGTTTTAGAGGTCAAGTTGCTTGGCAAGGAGGAAGCTTCGTCCTTGAAACCTATGCAAGCCAAGCCCAAGGTCACCGCAAGTGATCGTTCTGAGTAATAGAAACACTCCGACCTTGAAGCCGAAACCCAACTGACACGGTCAAAGTCAAGGTCACGGCAACTGTTATGCCGGGCTAAGGGGACGCCGTAACCTTGAACACGACGACCACATGTGTGCTTTCAAGGCCAAGGTGAAGTGGTGGGGGGAGACCGACCTACGGCTAACTTCCTCTACTTATATGTTATATATTTTGGTGCGTATATGTATGTAAATTAGTATATAAGTATATATATGACTGTATGACTGATGGTCGAGAGGTAAGCGCACTTGCCTCTCACCCAAAAGTTCCGAGTTCGATCCCCGGCCGTGACAGTGAAAAATATACTCCGAATGATACCCAAAACAGGATAAAATTATAATCTTGCTATATCCAGACTATACCTATCTCCTAATTTTTTGGCCTTTTTTTAATGCACTAATAATATATGCAATTATTTAACTTAACAGACATAGGGGACATTCCAGTGAGTTTACACCCCCTATTACACTATTTTTTCCTTTTCAATATTTATTCTATACTTGAAAAATTCAATATTTGGTCTCATTTCAGATTTACCGGCATTTGGCTGAGAAAATAGTTTGGAGTGCATAAAAATAAAAAGAAGGAAGCTAGAGGAAAAATTTATGGGAAGCTGTATTATATGCGGGGAAGAGTCGAATTTGAACGAACCAGCACTCGAGACAACCGTTTCTGGGAAACGCTTTATGAAGCTACAACAGTGAGACAGTTTATCCCTATTTTAACATTACCTCAAGGTAGTTCTCAAGGTGTAACGACTTTTGGATAGTGATGTAATTTCGTAAAATTTCTTGCAGAATTGATATTTCAGTTGCATTGGCATTGATTTTTGGAAGAGATCCTGCCGTGTCTCTCGTTACTTGTATATCATTTCTTGTTAAAATATTGAATCCAGTCCAAGAACAAATTACCTGGTTTTCTGTGTCATAAGGCGCAAGCAATAGTACCACAGAATATTCCGCTGAAGAGCATTGAGGGCTGCATCACCAAATGTAGTGCAAAGGTCAGTTGGAACGATGGGAGGTAGGCCTTGCCTTCTCCCTACGGTGTATTCGGGGAGGGGTGTCTCGACTGGTTCGATAGATCGCTTTCTTCTTTCTTCTTGACACTTCCGTTTGGCTTAGGCGGGACTGAACAGTTATGTCCTCAACACGATGAGACGTTAATACGGCGCTGAGTACCTCTTCTTGTCTGTCAATACTACATACGCCAGTCTGTAGGTATTGAAGGATGTATGCTGCTCGGCAGAGGAAGAACTCCGTCTTTGTCTACTGTACTAATTTTATCAATACACAATGCGGTTCCTAGCCCTCCAAAGATGAGTATGAACATACATGGCCTAATCGATTCATTATTCTAATCAAACTTACATTACCTGTCAAGGTTTTGATAACCCAAGGGATCAAAGCATGCTTAGGAGTTAGGACTGTACCACAAGTTACTGCAGCAATAATGTCTTGAGAAATAGACAACTTAAGCCTCATGACACGAGGTGAAGTAAGATATATAGAAAATTTCGAAGACCATCAGGTAAGGACAAATATGCGGAATTTAATTCCTCTGGATGTGGTGGCCAAAATCTGATTGTTCCTTTTAATTGGTGTTGCAAAAGCAAGGCAACATCATTAATCGCTGCTGCTCAGCGTAAGCCTTAAGCTTCTTCTTCAAAAGTATATATTCGGTGGCGATTGCTTCAACTCCCAAGTTGTCAGATATGACATAAACTCGGCGTGATATTGTGATGAAATGCTCGTTGGCTCTAGATTATTTCGAAGGTGATTCTTAGTCGAATCTGAAACGTCTTGGATTGCATGAACAATATGAGTTGAGAAGTCAGTTCTGCGAGTGGAATAATTCGTGGGTTTGAGGAAAGTTCATTTCGAATTGCATCAAAAATCATATTAAGAGCATCTTTCTTGGCTATTTGGTACAAGTTGTCCACGTTGCGAGTATCTTTATCAGGCCTTGTGCACGTGTAACAGATTTTATGGTAATATGCTTCAACTGCCACGATTTTCCTTGAATTACCGACAATTTGTTATCTAGGCGTTGTGCAGCAATTTCACGAATGGTTTTCTCAGCCCTAAGTTCTACTAGGTTTTAAGGGTTTACGACTATTTAGCCCTTTCATATACTTAGATTTTTTCATGCAAAAAATGAAAGTCTAATCATCTGGACTTCACAGCAACATTTGGAGCTTGTCTCATGGGGTACCTTGGTTACGGAATGGTCTCTTCCATGGAAGTTTGTTCCTTAACTTTTCAAGACGTAGTTATTGTAGTTGTAATTTTTGCCAGGGATATTGGGTTGGTGAATTGTGACCTGCATTCGTTGTGGTAATATATATACATTGGTACAGTCGCACTACCTTGAGGTAATGTTAAAATAGGGATAAACTGTCTTACTGTTGCAGTCTCATAAAGCATTTCCCAGGAACGGGGAACGGGGGCTGGTTAGTTCGTTCAAATTCGACTATTTCCCGCATATAATACAGCTTCCCATAAATTTTCCTCATTTTTCTCAAACTTTAAACTATTTTCTCAGGAAATTCCTGCATACATGAAATGAAACCAAGTAAGAGAGAATCGTAATTTAAAAAATGATATTATTACAAAAACCAGAAACACAACATTCAAAAAATTATTTTATTTACAATTTCTATCATAAACTGCTTTAAACCGGTAGGTATAATAATTTCACAATTATAGGTAACATTTCATTATGAACACTTTACTAAGAAGTATTTTTTATTTACCATCAACGGTTTCTGAGATACAGGCATTATTGTGTCAAAAAGATGAAAAATTTTCAAAATGGGGGTTAAAAAACGTATTTAGCTGAGACCCTGAAATGTCCAGAACGCGATTACCTTTAACCGAGATATATGATAATCCAAAACCTAAGTGCTGTTTAGTCCTACCTAATAGTAGTCAACTCGATTTTTGTTAGACGTGGCTCATAGGCTAAAGATGTCATTTTTTAATATTCTATATATCTTTGTAACTGTTGCTTTTTATTTAGATTTGATTCTTTATTAGCTTGTACCCTATATATTTTTGCACTTTTCTGGATGGAATTTCAACGACATATAACATATAGGATCTAATTCATTGATTAATAATTACAAGCAATAAAACTATGATATTGTGAAACATCTTATTTGAACGTTATTTCCCATTTTAATGTATTAAATGTTGTCCATTGTACCAACTTTAACCTAACGATTTAATCATTCACGTTATTGTCAAAATGCACAACGTCCTGCCGTACCGAGTAAAACTGTTAGATGTCAATAAAACAGGCTATTATGCTGTAATTGTAAGAGAATACTTAAACAAAACATATCCTAATAAATAGATTGGACGAAGAGGTGCTCTTAAGTGGTAAGCAAGATCACCAGACCTTATACTGTTGGATTTTTTCTATGGGTATGTCTTAAGATAAAATATATGCGACAAAGCTAAATAACTCTAAAAAAAAACAGGAATAAGGGATATTTCAATATAAGTTTTAAGGAAAGTATGGTGGAAGAGTAGACTATTGCCACCAAGTAAATAGAGAACATTTTGAACATTTACTTTATTAAATGGCAATATTAACTGTGTAAGTATATAATTTTTTTCCTACAATCATAAATTTGACTACGAACTTTGAATAAAATAATAATTTAATTGTCTAACCGAGCCGCGTTGATTAAGGTGCCAGGTGGCAATCGCGATTAATTGAAGAGGTATCGCGCTACCGTGTTCGAGCCCTTGCTATGGCACTGACATTGTCGAAGGATATCGGTTTATTTATTATTATTATTTCGTAGGTAAATACGTACTAATCTATTCATTTCTCATATTTCTAATTTAATATCATAAGATGGTAAAGTCATTGATGTCTGGTGGACAATAATTTTAAGATTCTTATGCACTTATATTTTATTTCACAATATGTTTCTGGCAGTCTGCCTCTTCTAATAAACACTGGTAGAGTTAAAAATCTCAGTATTCAGTTTATATGAATCGTCATCGATCATTGTCTTTAAAAAAGAAGACAACAACATTTATCAAAATACCCGTATAACTTTTTTTTTCTTTCTAAAATGTTTTAGTAAAAATTGAGAACAAGAGTATACAGCAAAATAACTCCATTAAGTTTTTAGGGCTTCATCTTGATGCTCATTTAACTTGGGGCAATCAAGTCAACTTTTTATTGAAGAAATTAGCGACTCATTGTTTCGTACTATGGCAACTAAGAAACAAAGTTAACCTAGATATATTAAAGTCTTATTATTTTGCATACATACACTCGAGTATTAACTATGGCATCTTGTGTTGGGGAAATTGTAGTAGAATCAATGATATTCTAATAATACAAAAGAAAATTATTCGAACAATGCTTTTTAAACCTATGAATACTTCTTGTAGAGAACTATTTAAAAAATTGAATATTTTAACTGTCCCCTCATTGTATATTTTTAATTCAGTGGTTTTTATGAAATCAAACCCAGAAAACTTTATCCAGGCTCGAGATTGGAGTGCTCGCTATGGTCTCAGGGTGAATAATAGTATAAGTTTACCTCATCACCGGTTGTCACTGGTTGCAAACGGTCCCGTTGTAATGGGTATTAAACTTTTTAATAAGCTACCGGCTAATATAAAAAATCTGGAAAACTTGAATGAATTCAAAGCCGCTGTAAGAAACTTATTGATAAGATTTAGTTTCTATTCTGTAACAGAATATTTTAATGCAAATTTTAATAATTAATACCTTTATCTTTTATAATTTGTTTATTATGTAGTATGTTGTTTGCATGCTATGTCACATCGTATATTGACCGATATTTATAAATATTTTTATCATTATACTTAACAGTGCACATATCTTTATCTATTGTAAATCTATATACATTACACCTATTTCTATAACTGACATTATTCTATACTTGTGTAAGCGAGTCTAATGAAAATAAAGTTTATTCTATTCTATTCTATTCTATTCTATTCTATTCTATTCTATTCTATTCTATTCTATTCTATTCTATTCTATTCTATTCTATTCTATTCTATTCTATTCTATTCTATTCTATTCTATTCTATTCTATTCTATTCTATTCTAAACTTAGTGTTGTATCGAGGAGGGCAGGTGCCTTCAGTGCTCCTAGTTTATTTTCTTCGTGAAGAGAACCATTTCCGTCTTCCAGGGATTAACACACAGGGAGTGTTCTCTGCACCATTTTTCAATTATTCTTAGAGTATAGATACATTATTTGGTATACAAATGTAAGTTAAGAGTTGTGCTTACTATTTCCTAAAATAGGAAAATAATCTTTTTATGTCTAGCTTTCTACATTTTGTCTGACAGACTGGTGTGCCCCATTGGCTATATTACTTCTATACACTATTACATCATTAAGTTTATGATTATTTTTACCTTTAAAAATATAAAAAATATATAGTGCGTATATTTGACGATAAATTTAAAACTAATAATAACCACATTGTTGATAAAATGCTTGTCTTAAAATTCGTCTTTTTAATCAATAAAAATATTTTAAATGAATCTTATTACCTAAATGTTGTCCAACTTCTATTAATACCGTCATAATCACGAATTTAAACAGTTACATTTATTTATTAATTTGGATGTACATAAAAAAGTCTACGGATGGTAAATTTGAATATAACAGTTAGCACTAAAAATAATGCAACAGTTTTTATATATTAACGGCTCCTCGTATCACGTGAAGCGCTATAAAATAAATGGCTGGCTAGCTATTACAAGTCCCTTGCGAAATTCTTTGCTTGGCTGGTTTGACTTATTATTACTCAAACTTGCTTATTGCAAGATGAATTATTAAATAACAACACTCTATGGTATATGAATCATTTTATTATTTTTAATTTATTTTACCAACATGCCAACTTGTTGCGACTTTGAATTTAGGTCGTCTGTATTTCTATTAGTCTACGCACTATATCATCGATAATTGCAAGAATTTCCTAGATGTAACGTTTTTGCTGGAATTTGAAATAGGAATATATTATGCCGATTCTTAAAAATAAATAGGCAATTGAATTTCTCGGAATTCATTGCGCTAAGAACTTTTTAATAATGTCACCAAAGAATGTATTTTTTGGTATTCCCAAAAACGAGAAACTTTACAAAATGTAATTTAAGCTTCAGAGTGTAATTAAAATCTCCTAAAAAAGTAGAACAAAAGATGTTTATTTTATTGTTGTGCAAAGTGGGTTAGTTTTCTTGACAGACGACATTCAGATAATAATTGTAGCTATGGCATTATTTGAAACTCTTTAACCCCTAACAGGTACTCTTATCTACAGTGTTTCAGTTAAAACTCCCCAGGCCATTATTTCGAAAAATAGTAAAGATATTTGATTTTTGTAAATGGAGAATGGAGAATGATCGATACCAAGAAAGACTTTAAATTACTATAGTTAGAATTTTTACCTTTCCAGTGTATAGAGCTAGCAGGTAAGTAAGTAAGTTTTTTTCTTTAGCTAAAACTATTAAAAGTATATACAGGGTGTTTCACCTAAAACTACATAGGTCAAAATCTTCTAAACCAACGAAAATATTTGAAATCCGCAAAAAGGGCTATGAAGTGACACTTATATTCAATTATTTATGATATAAATAATGGCGTCGTTTGTTGCAGTTTGGGCGTCACGACGCTAAGAAAAGAACTTTCGATGGCAGCAACCTTAAAATTGCAATATCTGTATAGTATTTTTAATTCTGAACAATTTAAACACAATATATTTTTCAATTTAATTACGTACTTTTTGAATTATTTCACTTCATACTTTCAAAGTTCAATTCCACTTGTTAAGTTAAACAAATCTAGTTGGTGTATATTAACAAGCTGTAACCTTCAATAACAAACATAGTCTAGTGACTCAATTTGTCAAAATCGTTTCTGTCAGCGTGATTAAAGTAAATATTAATTTTTCTCTACAAAGTGCAATGGTTCAGTTTACAAACAATGAATAAAAATTTCATATATGTATTTATGGCGAAAGTGGAAGAAATTCACGCCTAGCAGAAACATTATACTCCGATCGTTATCCAGGTAAATGTAAACCTTTTTTTTTATATATATATATATATATATATATATATATATACATTTATTTAACGTCGGCCTATTTCCGCTACTGAGGCCTAACACCGACGCCTGTAGACGAGCTACCCCCAACCAGGAATTTTGCCGAACCTCTTCCCTTAAGAAGAGTAGGGATCTTTTACTTGCCTAACATTTAATAGACAAGGGACCGACGGCTTTACATCCCCTCCGAAGGATGGTATATCTCCTATACAACCCTCGCCTAAGGTTGTATAGCTTCCGCGCATACATTGATATATAAACTTATGTAGAAAATGTATAGGTTTGATGTCGATACGAAAACAATTGGCCATGAAATCTTATTTTAATATACTTGTAATGTAAACCTTCATTTAAAACCTTTTTAAATGTACATAACAATTTTATGTTTGGTAGCTTTGCAAAATTTAAGAGAAATCGTACAAAACCAATACGAAACGATCAAAATACTGCAGAAGTTTTGCAAATAGTAAATGATAATCCAAACATATCTATATGTTGAATTCATAGAGAAGTTGGAATTTCAATTTCTTTTTGCCACAGAATTCTTAGAGGCAACAAGTATTATCCCTATAAAATTCACCTTGTTCATCAATTACATCTTACTGATTATGAACGAAGGATAGATTTTATGGCCAGATTTTCAGTAGCGTGCGAAGAAAATAATTCGTTCCTTAAACATATTTTATGTAGTGATGAAAGTCGCTTTCATAATAATGGTCTTGTAAATAAGCATAATTAGCGCTACTGGTCCGATCAAAACCCAAGATGGATGTGATCAACAAGAAATGAATCCATTTTTGGTGTAAATGTGTGGTGTGGCATATTAAACCACGCTATAATAGGACCTTACTTGTATGATGGTATCTTGACTGGACAAAGATATTTAAATTTCCTTCGAAATGTTTTCCCGGACTTACTCAACGACGTTGCACTGAATATTCGACAGAACATGTGGTTTCAGCAATATGGAGTTCCGCCTCATAACGCAATAATTGTTACGAACTACTTAAATAATGCTTTTCCCAATTCTTGGATAGGGACAAATGGATCAATTAAATGGCCAGCACGGTCACCAGATTTGACCCCTCTAGATTTTTCTTATGGGGTTACCTAAAAAATGAAGTTTATAAACAACCTATAAACGGTATGGCGCAGTTGGTTAATATGATTTACGCTAATTGTGGCGCTATTACCCGCCACATTTTATTAGCTGCGACTGATACTGAACTGAGACGTCGATATAGTATGTGCGTGAACCAAAATGGACAAAATTTTGAACAATTATTCTAGTTAGTGTTACAATTATAACAGTGATTCTTTTTGTTATAAATACTACAACAGTTGTTATAAACACCTCATTAAAGTATCTGTTTTTCGGTTAGTTATTGTTTCCTTTATGTTGTCGATTTATTCATGTATTGATTGTTGATTTTGAATTGAAATTATGTATTCGTTTTAAATGATATTTGTTTATTAAAATGATTGTACTTTTGTATGTTCGTTATTGAATGTTACAGCTTGCTAATACATACCAACTAGATCTGTTTAACTAACAAGTGGAATTGAACTTTAAAAGTATGAAGTGAAATAACTCAAAAAGTACGCAATTGGGTGGAAAAATGTATTCTATATAAATTGCTCAGAATTAGAAATACTATACAAATATTGCAATTTTAAGGTTGCTGCCATCGAAAGTTCTTTTCTTAGCGTCGCGACGCCCAAAATTCAACAAACAACGCCATTATTTATATTATAAATAATTGCATATAAGTGTCACTTCATAACCCTTTTTGCGGATTTTAAATATTTTCGTTGGTTCGGAAGATATTGACCTGTGTATTTTTAGCTGAAACACCCTGTGTATGTCAATATAAACGAATACAAAGATATTGTAAATACAATAATATAATAAATATAATATATAATAAGTATAGAATATAGAGGAACAACGCATAGTAAATAATTACAAATCACAACAACAAAAAATACATTAAGAAAGGAATATTAAATTAGATACAATTTTTTTAATTTCCTTTCGAATAATTTTAAATTAGAAACAGATTTACGTTCATGGAGCAGGTTGTTAAATAGTCTCGGCACATCTCCTAACGAGGTTTTTTTGTAAATTAATAATAAATAATAAGTCATTGGAAAAATTATCTTTAGATCTTATATTATCTGAATGGACCTCTAGAAACTTTTGCAGATATTGCGGCAATAGTTTATTTTTAATTTTGTAAATAAGAACTAACTTTGACTTTTTAATAATATCTTATATCTACAGCCATTGTAATTCAGCCTTCATATAATCTATTGGTGTATATTTACTGCATCCAAGAATTATTCTCATAGATTTTTCTGTAAAATTTGCTTTCGGTTTTTTGTGTTTTTCCTACAAGATATCAAAAGTGAGGCACAATAGGCAATATGAAGATGAATTATCGTATTATATACAAATGACTTACATCACTGTAAGAGGTTATCTGATATTCGATAGAAAAATACCCGTTTTCATTCCAATTTCCTTGCACACAAAGTCAACATATTCACAGAAAGTGAATTTTTTAAAAATTTATTATTACATGACCATTTATACCCTTATTTAACATTTTGCTTAGGTCATTTATATAAATTATAAATGACGAGGGTCCAAGGACACTACCCTATAGAACCCCAATATTGCTACTAATTTTTTCTGATTTATCTCCGTTCACTTTAGTCCTATGATACCTGTTAACTAAGTAGCTGCTTATCCACATCAGTGCCGTAGCTTTAATTCCGTATAAGCTAAGTTTCATCAAAAGTCTTTGGCGATCAATCGTCTCAAAGGCACGCTAAGGTCAGTTCGATGGTCTTATATCGCAAATTTCGAAAACCAATGCCCTAAATAACTTAAATTCAAATTTACCCAAAAAATTTTCTATGCAAAGGTGCACTATTACAAAATTATTAGTTATTATCATGAGTGGATAGCAGTTTCTGCCAAATTTTGGAAACGGTACCTGCAACCATTAAATAAAATCAAATGATTTTCAAAACCATTGTATCTTATAGAGGTACCTTATTTGATCAATAATATTGTCAATACTTTTTTTTATGGTGGAGGGAAAATCCTGCATGCCTCTGTATTTTGGGCATTTCATAGAGTTCTGTGTCCCCCAGCTTTACAATTCCCACGGTACTTAGGTTTATTACAGTCCTTTACCTTGTGTTCCTTTTCCCCACATCTTAGGCAGTCTTCGCTTCTATCCTCCTCCGTTTCTTGCCCTGTGCCCAAACTGCAAGCATTTAAAGCACCTGGCGATATTAACCCTTTCCCTGACTCTGCAATTTATCCATCCAATTCTTACGCCTCTCCTCTTTTTAAGAAGCCCTGCAATTCTCTTTGGGACCTGCATTGTTGTAGACTCCTATTCATTGAGGATATTTCGATATCCTTTACTCCGAGGTCTGGACCAGCCGCCACTATTTTTACAATGGCCTCCTTGATTTCATCTCCCGTTGCTACTGCATCAATATCCCTGATGAATATCGTTTTGCTCTCCCTTTTTTCCTCCACCCTTACCTGTTGTAGATTTTTCCCCACGGCTTCATTCAAGGCTTTACACTTATCTGCACCCCCCTCAACCGTAACCAATAGATCCCCTTTTGCTGTTTCCATCACTTTTACGTTAATCTCCTCAATATTTACACTCCTTTTAACCTCCTTTACCAGTTCCGCATGGGATTTATTTCCTTCCTTTATAATTATTCCCGCATGTTCTCCCCTTAATCTTCTTCCTCGGGTTTCCTGTCCTACGGTATCTACAGGCGACTCCCTCTTATTTTTAGCATTTCTTCTCATGGGGACGAGTATTTTAATTTTTGCATCCACTTCTCTAAACGCGTATTCGCAGAGCTTCCTTAGCGTTGTCCTATCCACCCCATCTTTTGCGGGAAGGGTGCACTTCCTTTTCCCTAATTCTTTTAATATGGCTACCCATTTCTTCAGCATTTCAGATATATCCTCATTTTCCCATGTTTCTTCTACTCCCAATTTTCCCGGTAGAAGGAACGTATGTCTTGCGGTGTCCCTGTGTTCTTCCTCACCATTTAAGGTTAGGTGGATACTACACGCTCCATATTCCATCTAGCCTTCTGTTAGTCCTTTTACTAGGAGGGCCTTTTTTATTGGGCAGGCTACTCTTGCCTGTCTTATTAGACCTCTCTCTCCCTGCTGTTCTCCGATATCGATTATCAATGCTAGGTCTTCGTCCGTCTCCCCCATTTGGGACTACCCTCCTCGCATTTTGTCTTTCGGAATGCCCTCTCCGGCCAGTCCTCTTTAATGGTATCAATCAGGCTATTGTCTCCCCCAACCACCCATCGATTTTTTCCTTAATCTGCGCTTATCTCTACTTCCTCCTCCTTCTCTTTACTTGTACAGTGCCAGAGACCTCTCGTCTGTGTAAAGAATTATCTCATTTCCTTGAAGACTCTCATCTCTTGTCTTAGCTCTTGCGTCATCCCGGCCCACTTATTGCTTTTTCAGCCGATATACTCAGCTATCCAGCTTAGTTCCCTCACCCCCATCTTGATCTCCACCTTGGTGTTGGTGTTAATTTTCACCAGCTCCCTCAAGTTTTTGGCGTTTTCCTCCAGCTTGGTAATTACCCCACCATCTCCGCGGTAGCCTTGTCCCATATATCTTTCTCCTTTTCCTTAATTTTAAGGGACTCAACTCATTTGCTCTTCCTCTCCTGGTCTTCGCCCCAGATATTTCTCATCGAAGAGCTCCTGCTCCTCGGCGGGTTCCTCGGTATGGAGCTTCTTCTTGCAAATATCTCCTGTTCTGTTAACATTTTTGTTACATCGTCCATGTCCGTTGTCCGTGCCTTTTCCATCGACTTTTCCGTCCTTTTGACTTTGGCTTTCTTTGTTTTCCATCATTTTAAATTCCATGAACTTGATCCAAATCTCCGTCACCATCCAGCAGTGGGCATGAATACTTTTCACGTTCTTTTCAGTCAATATTTCATCCAGTAACGTGATTTAACATGACGTTTCATCGATAGTGCTAAAATTATAGCTAAACACGCTTTATTTCGCCACTCCATTTTCAGATCAAACCAAAACCGTTGCATTCTTAGTTATAGTTAAAATGGCATGGCGTTGAAGAGAAATATTGACAATAATACTAATCGTGTAAAGTATAGAAAAGAATGAATGAATATTGATGGAGTACTGAAAAAATTATTGGAGTACCAGTATTGACAATATTATGAGGTAAATATTATGTAGATTTTTAACTTTAATAACGCTCAGTGGCTCAACGCTTACGTGTTAGGCTTGCAGTCCCTTGACTGTAAGTATCCATACCCTAGCCAGGATTCGAACCCAGCACTCCTTAGTGCTGGGTTCGAATCCTGGCTAGGTACTCTGTTCTCGGCACTCAAAAAACGCAATAAAAACTTTACGACATAATTATTATCGCCGTTGGACCAAGCGGCATGCTGTCGTCAAACAAGTCGACGCACATTAAAAACCTATAAAGGTAAGCTAGTCAATTTGCGAACAAATAGTACAAGGAGTACCGGTATTTTAATGAGGTCGTAAAGTTTTTGTTGCGTTTTTCGAGTGCCGAGAACAGATGAACTCGACTATACCTTGCATTTTCGGTAAATTGTGAATTCAGTATTTGATCTTCAGTCCCGCATTCTTTGTCTGATTGCTAAACAGATATTTGCCAAAATAAATTACGCTAATATATGGCACGTTATTAGTTAAAACAAAATAAGCCCAATAATAACTTTAGCTAGGCAAAAATCAAGAGATCATTTTTTTTTCAAAAATAAATTTACAAAAAAATTGAAATTTATTCAGTAGCGTGCCATGATTTCAGGTAAAAACGTTAACGTCATACCTTAAATTCATGACACTGATTATAGCTGGTGATTTTTGTTAAATACAGTTCTATTCATGTATTATACACAATAAGTTTAATTTCAATATTAATGCAGTCAAAATAAAATTTGAAGTGGAACTTTTTCCATAATCAATTTTATGGTTGAGTACCCAAAAAATTTTTGTACTTCAAAGATCCTGTGCTTCAATTGTTATTAACAATTTAATATTTTCAACCTAAAAATGTGAATAATTCGAGATATGTAGGTCCAATCGGAACAAAAAAAAAACAAAATCTCTGTAATTAAATTTTCTACAAATCTACGTTTAATGTAGGTCTTAGAAGCGCAACCATAACCTACAAAAGTGAAAAAACTGGCCAAAAATCGTTGTTTTTTTTTTTTCATTTCGCTGCCCAGAGCCGCAGCCTCAAATTTTCAGAAAATCTCCATTTTGCTCACCCTGAAAATTTGGCGCAAAAATATTAAACCCAGTGTACGAAGTTGAATTTGTTATTTAAAATTTGAATTGGGCACCATATTATGCCATTAAGTCCAAAACGGATAATTTTTTTTTCAAAAGTTAAGTCTCGATGTCAGTTTTTTGATGCTGTAAAAAAAAAATTTTTACCTATTTTGGCCATTTTTGCATTTGTTTAAAACCCAATTAACAAAAAATTCTTTTTATCGTCCATTTTGGAAAAAAAATTGACCAAAATAATTTTTTTTTTTAATTAAAATAAAGGTATTAAAATTTTCTTTATGATCTGAAAAAAAAATTTGACTGGGCTATATCTATAATTGTTCAAAAGATATTTAAGAAAATAATTGCAATTTTGAGAATCTCAACGTCCTCTTCCTTGTAAATGTACATTTTACTGACAAATGTTTATATGACAAAATTTTGTTCGAGGACGAGAAATACTAAAAGAATTAATATTCTCCTATGCCACAAAGTTTCATATAAAAAATGACATAAGTTTCATTATTTTATACCTCGAAATCACTCAAAGTCGTAATTTAAGCCTGATTTTACTTCCTTATCCTTACAGATATTTATACACAGAAATCATACATAAAAATAATCATAACGAATTGAGGGAAGATCAAAATATATATCAGATAAAATCTGCTGGTCAAAGAATATCATCCTTAGTTACATACAACAAAGTAAAAATATGATTTTTAGTCCAAACCAAACTTATATAACGTGCAGAGAAAAAAGTAAAGCACTTATATTATAAATAATTTATATATAATTATATAATAGCTATAATTGTGTTTCTCTCATTCGCAAATTTTAATAATCGGTGTGACCTAAAACGCCTACAAAATTGAGGACAAAGATACATTTTTAAGTGTACGATGTATATTCACCTCTACAGCAGAATCGGGTGGCTATAAATATTTTATGTTTTCTTGACTGTAAAAGTATAATTATACATTTATAAAATAAGATTTTTATTTTAAAATTTTACCTCGGCAAGCGGGTCCTTTCAAAATTACAGACATATATAATTAAGTAATTCTTCGTATAGCTACCCATTTGACATATGCCAAACAGGGATCCCTTTCAGTACAATAAGACTATTAAAGAAAATTGTTTTTATACGATATTGAACGGTATATTTACTTGTCAATAAAAGGGCTGGCGATAATAAAGGGTTGTATGTAATAGGGTATTAGGGTAAATGGTAGCACATTTCGTCTGGATTTAAGTAGGTCAGACTTGGGTTCTCTAATTACTCCTTGCCTTTACGGTTATGCGGTTCGAGATTTTTTCTAAACATAAGGTTACTGTATTATATAATAATATAAATCTTTACGGGTTAAGTAATAAACTTTTATGAGGTACTTTTTGTACCAATAATATTCATGAAGCAGTTTTTATCGTATAACTTTTAGAAAAATTGTTGCAAATTGCTTCATTCCAGTGCAATAAATTTTGTATATAACAAGTACAAATAGTTCTTACCGAAAATGATATAATCAATTATCAGACTTATCATTTTTATTCGAAATCACTTTTTTAATCCCTCTGAACGATGCACTATAATATAAGTTGCACAAATCGTTCTAATAATTATATTAATAAAAGACAACAAAACAAAGCGTTATAATTCAAATAATTTGAGAGGTTAGAACCGAGATGCAGGGAAAGTTATACTTAATTACAATAAAATCCATTAATTGTAAATACTGAGAAATAAAAAAATCTCATTGAGGAAATAAGATAATTACTTTACTAAAATAGTTGTATATTATTAAATTATATTATTCGTAGTTTTAATCATCACTTTCATTCATCTTTACATACTTCCAATCAAATTTTGGATCTCGTTCAGCTGAATATTTACATTAACGCTAACAAATAGCATAGCCCCTCTAATTAATTTAAGTAAGTTGTTAAATTTAGAACAACATAATAATATAAGAATTAGAAACCAGAACATTTGCACTTAATTTTGTCAAATATAAATTATATTATAGCAAATAAAATCATAATAATAAAAAAGTATTGATAATCTGACGTATTGTATCTATCGAAACGCTGGTTGAGCTTTATCGAAACTTAATGAAACCAAACTGGAATTTTCTATTCATACTCAGAGTGTAAATTATTATGCATTTAAACACTGTTATGAGAATAGACCAGGGCCAAACCGTTTAAAATACCGTAATAGACGATAAATTCTTAGCAGTATACGAATGGTCGGAAAATGTAGTTAATGGTGTAAATAATTAAGGAAAAATCGTCCAGACTGAGTAAAAGTTCGGGAAGGGGGGTTGGGGTGGTAATATATACGTTTTTAGGGGTTCGTACTCGTTTTTTGCGATTTGCGGCTAAACTATACATCCTATCGAAAAATGTTGAATATAAAAGTTGTAGATAATAAAAATATCTAAAACTTTTTAATTGGTCATTATTGACCATAACCTCAAAATTATCGAGCAAAATTCGGTTTCTAATTTATAACTATCGCAAAAATATTTATATTTTCATGAAAATTGGTGAAAATGTTCTTTTTTGTGTTTCAAACAAGCTCAAATATTTTCAAAGCGAAATATTTAATTTACGATGTTTTATGAAGAAAATAAAAAAAGAAGACCTAATTTTCAATCGAAAAATTTGGTTAGCAAATTTTCGATTAATGAACTTTACTAGTGCTCATTTTTTTCGTTGAAATCTCAATTTTAATATAGAATTAAAATATAATATTGTTTATATACAAAAATATCGTTAAAAACGAAAAACCGAAAAAACTACTTTTTAAAAATCGAGTTTTCGGTGAAAATCATGAATTTCTTTTTCTTTATTGTAAATAAACGTTTACATTCATAAAAAGCGTTCATTGTCATACAATACTATGTTATACAAGTAATGTACATGTACCTAACTGAGGCGAGACTATTACAATTGATCCATTACTATTATTTCAGAGAATTTCGCGAAATATCAGCAGCACAGATGATATGAAAAATTATTTACAGTACGAGCTTGCTGAGGCTTGCTCCATTTCCTGTGTCGTTGTTTACAGAGAATGGGTCCAGAAAAAATGTTAAGTCACATTTATATATATAGAATTTGCGAGCATCGATTCGTTACCAACTTCGAGCATTATTGTACACGTTGTTGATGGCGGGTTTCTAAATATTGTCTGAAAGTTATTTGTGGCATTCTACGAATATTCTTTCCTATTATTTGGGTTCTCTACCACATGTATTGTTATCCTCTTCAAAACAAATCACCGAATCTACAAAATACTAGAATTATTGGAAAAAAGCCTATAATATAAATCGGAATAAACACAGAAATAATGTATTTTGCTGACACAAAGTAATCTGGCAAAAAAACGATACAGTTAATGAAATAACAAAAATATTTACATTATTTACAAAACAACTACGCAAAAAATAGTTATAAGAAGAAGATGCAGATTTCCTAATTATCAATACATCCCTTGAAGTAGCAAAAAACTCCGATAAAATAGTGGTAGTTGTTGGCCAAGACATAGATCTTTTAGTTCTTTTAAATCAATGCAGTTCACATGAATTGAATATCTATTTCCACAAACCTGATGCAGGAAATATTAATGATACTTATTACACCTCTAATAGTTTTAAACGTAAATCACATAAACATATGTAGCATTTTTGCATTGTTTTTCTGGCTGCGATACAACTTTCAGTTTTGCTGGGAAAGGAAAAAAAACAATTATAAAATCATTATTGGCCGATAAACATTTACCTAATCTTGCAGAAATTTTTTACAACACAAATGCAGACAAACAAATGATTACCGAAAATGGATTAAAAATAATAGCTTCTATTTACAAAAGATTTGAACTCTACCGAGCGGCTACTGTTAAATCCTCATTTTATTTGAAAAAATTACCTCCAACTGAAGGGGCAGCTCAACAACATTGTTACAGGGTGTATTTTCAAAGACAAAGTTGGCTTGGTAATCAATTAACAGCTACAGATTGGGGATGGAAACATCACATTAATGGCATCGTACCTATATTTACAGAACAAGAATTAATTCCTGAAAATTTATTGAAAATTATCTGCTGCAGCTGCGAAACAGGATGCGGTAATAGCAAATGTGGGTATCGCGAGCATGGCTTAAAGTGCACAAATTTGTGCTCAAATTGTCACGGTTCTGTTAAATGTTCTAATGCCGAAAAATCGTTGTACGAATAAGTAATCTCGAGGGCATCGAAGACGAAGACAGTACCCACTGTCTAATAAATAATAATAAAAATAATGATACTGAACTGGACAATCCAGAATAACTCCAAGAATTGAAGATATAGAAAATGAACGTGAAGAAATCGAAAATTTGATCGATTCTGGCGATGAAGAATTGCCCACGAAGAAAAAAAGATTTTAACAAAATTATTTTATTTTTAATTTTTGTATTTTATAATCAGATATAAGACTTTGACGTGATAATTTGTAAATACTTACGAATCACAAGAAATAATTAACAAATTTTCTCAGTTCACAGCCTTTGTGTTTTTTGAATTTTTACCTGTTTAATTGCAGTTTAAATAATGTTTTCGGGACTTTGAAAGCCGAGAATAGTTAGGTACATGTACATTACTTGTATAACATAGTATTGTATGAGAATTAACGCTTTTTATGAATGTAAACGTTTATTTACAATAAAGAAAAATAAATTCATGATTTTCACCGAAAACTCGATTTTTAAAAAGTAGTTCTTCAGTTTTTCGCTTTTTTAACGATATTTCTGTATATAGACAATATTATATTTTAATTCTATATAAAAGTTGAGATTTCAACGAAAAAAATGAGCACTAGTAAAGTTCATTAACCGAAAATTTGCTAACTAAATTTTTCGATTGAAAATTAGGTTTCCTTTTTTTATTTTCTTCATAAAACATCGAAAATTAAATATTTCGCTTTGAAAAAATTTGGGCTTATTTGAAACACAAAAGAGAACATTTTCACCAACTTTCATGAAAATATAAACATTTTTGCGATAGTTATAAATTAAAAACCGAAAAAACGGTTTTTTGCATTTTTCTCGATAATTTTGAGGTTATGGTCAATAATGATTAATAAGAGAGTTTTAGATTTTTTCATTATCTACAACTTTTAAATTCAACATTTTTCGATAGGATGCATAGTTTAACCGCAAATCGCAAAAAACGAGTACCAACCCCTAAAAACGTATATATTACCACCCCAACCCCCCTTCTCGAACTTTTACTCAGTCTGGACGATTTTTCCTTAATTATTCACACCATTAACTACATTTTCCGACCATTCGTATACTGCTAAGAATTTTTATTGCCTTAAACAGGATTGGCCCTGGTCTAGAAGGTATGTGTCGCTCTAAATACAATTGCCCCTAAAACTATAATCGAAGGCAGTAGTTGCCCGCATTAATATAATTCAGTTCATTTAATATACAGGGTATCCCAATAGTGCGTCAAAATTCAATATCGGCCTTATTAGAAGACTTTGGAAAACCATTTTTTATGGAAGCGGTATAATGTCAAAATGCGCACATTTTAAAAATATTTTGAGATATACAGGGTGACTCGCTCCAGCGGAGCATCTTCGTGGTCATTTTTTTTAAATGGAACACCCTATATAGTCTTACGTTTATGAATTGAGCGTAAAATTATCTTTCCAACGATTATTTTTTGTTTTTGACGTGGCGTTATTCGAAAAAATATGAAAATTTTGGTCGGAGCAAAGTTTAACAAATCAATTCGCTGTGTGTGTATTACTATTAACTAAGAAGATTTATTTTGCAATTATGCAGACAAGGGATATACTACAACGACACAGTAACCAAATATTATAATAATAATAATAAAACAGTTTATTCATCACTCAAGTTTTCATACATACTTAAATATATAAAAATTTATTAGACTAATCAGAAGTTAGATACATATAATTTTTTTCGAAATAATAGGAGTATACAGTCTATACACCACTAGTTACACATTATCCATACATTTAAATTAAGTGCTGAATAAAACACAATCATTTTGAAAATATATAACATTAAAAATTTAAAAATTGTACATTAAGATTCTAAATATTCGCTTGCAGAGTAAAAAGCCATAGTAGTTATATATTTGTATAAATTACTTTTAAAAGTAGAAAAATTGTTCACATCACCAAACAAATTTATAAACTTTTTATAGCAAATAACACCTTGATAAGTATGAGGATTTTGACACACGGTAAGCCTAGAGAACGATTGATACAAATTATTTTTGTTACGCCTATTATGATCGTGAACAGAGGTATTCCGAATTAATGAACATTCCTTTTTTATATTTAAAATTAATAAATATATGTACAACGATAGCAATGTAAGAATAGATAAATTAACAAAAAGTTCCTTGCAAGATGTGATGTGTGCGGACGTACGCCTACCATACACCTAATAATTTTTTTCTGCATTGTAAATGCTTTACCAATATGGGCTGAGTTGCCCCAATATATAATTCCATATGACAGGATTTACTGTACCAAGCCAAAATATGATAGTTTTAAGACCTCTAGAGGTACAGTGTTTCGTAATTGTCTTATAAGAAAACAAGCTGAACTTAATCTATTTGATACGTTATCAGTATGTTGCTCCCATGTTATTTTACTATCGATGGTCACTTTCAAAAATTTTATAGAATTTATTTCTTTCACAGATTGGTGATTTAATTTGACTAGGGAACTAGAGCCTTGACAAATATTTTTGGGCAGAAATGAATTACGAAAGATTTACTAATATTTATTAATAAACCCTGGCTTAAACAATATTCATAAAACTATGTTGTACATATGTTTGCTCGGTTTACAGTTGATACCATAGTTTTATCTATTATTCCAAAGTTTGAATCGTCTGCATATAAGACTGTTAAATTTGAAGATATACATGATGGCATATCATTTATAAATATTAAGAAAAGCAAGGGACCTAGGATCGACCCTTGCGGTACTCCGATATTTACATCTTGTAACTTTGATTTAACATTTCCTATTATAACAGTCTACTTTAGGTAATTGATGATAAATTGATTATAATTATACAGGGTGTATTTTAAAGTAGCGCTTCAGGACATTTCAAAGTGATTTTTTTTATTTTTTTCAAATGGAACTCTCTGTATGTTATTGTATTTTTGAATTGGCAGGTTAATTCTCTACGATTTTTGTGAATAATATCCTATACCTAAAATCGATATTTCCAGAGATTTTTTACTTTTTCATTAAAAACCGTTAAATTATAATACTTTTCAATTCGAACTGATCTAGTAGCCATGATTTTAACTGAAAGTTATCTTATTGAGGTTTAATTATGAACTATTAAGACAAAGTATTTACACTTATTTTAAGTTATAAATTAGTTTAAAATTCGCACTTTCCAATAATGAATTTTTCGAGGGAAGAAATGGTTGATCTGGTTTATGTTCTGGGTGCGAGTAATAAAAATTGTTTGCTATCAACTCGAATGTATAAGGAGCGATATCCGGAAATAAGACAGCCTTCTAAAATATCATTTGAGAAATTGATGAAACGATTTGACAATACGGGGAAGGTGGAATATGAGAAAAAGGAAATTGGCAAGAGAAAACGATATAAGCCGATCTTCAGTCCATCGAATCCCACAAAAAAATGCATTTCATCCCTATCACATTCAACTAATGCAGGGACTGATTGATAGAAATTATGAAAACCGAATACAATTTCGTTAATGGGCAAAACAAAAAATAGGACATTTTCTTGACTTTATTTTGTTTGTCGATGAAGCAACATTTCATCAAAAAGAAACATGTTAATCGTCATAAGTTTCATTATTACGACACAACCAATCCTTATGTCTTAATAACCAAACAAGATGGTCGTTGAATGTTTGGGGAGGAATTGTTGGGGATTATGTTATAGGACCACATTTTTTGATGGACGTATGAATGGCCAAATTTGTTTGGAATTTTTGCAAAACAGCTTGGAAGAATTACTGGAGGGTGTCCCCCGGGATATTAGGGAGAGAATGTGGTACCTCCATGATGGAGCAGCTATGCACCAGACTGCAGCTATTCACGAACATTTAAGCGATACTTTTCCAAATGGTTAGATAGGAAGAGGAGGACCCCATAGTTGGCCTGCCAGGAGCCCTGATTTGACCAAAATAGACTTATTTTTGTGGGACTAAGGAGCAAGTGTACAAATCTCCTATAAGTACAAAAGAAAATATGAAAGAAAGAATAAGGGAAGTTTTTCAGGAAATTGCTGTAGATATTTTAAGAAATGTCGGTAGATCATTCGAAAATCATGTACAGAAATGCATAGACGTACTTGGAGGAAACTTTGAACAGTTTCTATAAACACCAGGTATTATTTATTTCATTAAATTGGGTTCAAAATAATTTTAAATTTTTAAAATAGTGCCAATTTTTGTATTACCTAATACCATATTTTCTGTTTCTATTATTTGTGTCAACTTTTTGTAATATTAAACGATTATTTATAAATTTTTAAGATAGACTCAAGTATGTTTTAATTAAACCGCGAAAAACTAAGGCAACCAAGATGCACCCAGAAAAAAATTACTACTTTCAATTATTATTCTTATCAAAATCATAGCTACTAGATTAGTTCGAAATTAAAAGTATTATAATTTAACGGTTTTTAATGTAAAAGTAAAAATATCTCTGGAAATATCGATTTTAAGTATAGGATATTATTCACAAAAATCGTAGAGAATTAACGTGCCCATTCTGAAATACAATAATATACAGAGTGTTCAATTTGAGAAAATTGAGAAAATTCACTTTGAAATGGCATGAATTAGCGCTAGTATAACTATAATCAATATTTGGTGGTTGTGTCGTTGTAGTACATCCCTTGTATATATAATTCCAAATAAATCTTCTTAATTAATAATAATACACACGCAGCGAATTAATTTGTTAAACCCTGTTCTGACCAAAATTTTCATATTTTTTCGAATAACTCGGCAACGCCACGTCGAAAACCAAAAACATGGAGGTCGTTGGAAAAGTAATTTTACGCTGAATTCATAAATGTAAAAATATGTAGGGTGTTCCATTAAAAAAAATCACCTCGAAGATGTTCCGCTGTAGCGAGTAACCCTGTATATTTCAAAATATTTTTAAAATGTGCATCCTTTGACACTATACCACTTCCATAAAAAAATAGTTTTCCAAAGTCTTCTAATAAGGCCGATATTGGACTTTGACGCATTATTGGGACACTGTATTTTGTATCCTAATGCTTCTTTTTTACTTTATATTTTACTTATGGGGTGTAATGGGGTAGTGAAGTGCAAGTTATAGCCTCTCCTACTCAATTGTTAACCTCACCTTCGCGATGAGTTCAATTTGAACTTGGTGCACCCTGTTTTCACTAACGAGGCTCTAACGACCGAGTAAGGGCGGAATAACCCTTACCTTTTGTTGTGAGTACATCCACCTTCTCACGAAGAGTGCGGTAAAAATAACCCACCGCACACAAAGGTTGCTTTTGGAATCGCTTGGTTACCCCATCGTCGCAGTCTCCTTCTGTGCCATGGGACCACACCACTCGCCTTCCGCAACCGAGCTGGTCAGTTGCATACCTGCTCCAGCTAAAACTTCAAATGCAGCTTCGTTTTCAGTCGATTAAGACTTTTAAAAAAATGATGGAGCGTTCAAGTGGGACAAAATCATCCGGAGGTAAAATACCCTCCCGATCGGATCTCCGGGGGAGGGTGCCCACAGGGACACCTCATCGAATGTCGAAAAAACACCGACAAGTTAAATCCAAGAAAACTAATTATTTCATCTACGGCGCTTGGAATGTTCGTACTTTGAACGACAGCACTCGCACCGATCGGCCTGAAAGAAGAACTGCTCTAATAGATGGAGAACTTCACCGACTCAATGTTGGCGTTGCAGCTCTCAGCGAAACTCGATTTTTGGAGGAAGGCTCTCTCACAGAAAAGTACTACACCTTCTATTGGAAAGGTCTTCCCACCAATTCAAGAAGACAACATGGAGTAGGATTTTCCGTTCGGAATCAACTTGTATCCAACTTAACACAAGTACCACAAGGCCTATCCGAGCGTCTAATGCTGCTATGCTATGAGCTATCAGATGGCAACGCGGTAAATCTAATAAGCGCCTACGCTCCCACTCTGGATACAAGTCACGAAACCAAGGAAAGCTTCTATCAACAGCTGGAAGAAACCCTCTGTAGAATACCTAAAACGGAACGACTCGTTATTCTTGGCGATTTTAACGCTAGAGAAGGGAGAGATGCAGACACCTGGCCAGGCATCATAGGCAAGAACGGTTAGGGCAACATGAACGCTAACGGTCAACTACTCCTAACTAAATGCGCCGAACATGATCTAGTTATAACAAACACCATTTTCCGACAAAAGGATAAATTTAAAGGCACCTGGCGTCACCCCAGATCAGGTCACTGGCATCTACTGGACTATGTTATCGTACGTGGGAAGCATCTCAAGGACGTCCAAATTACAAAGGCGCGCATTGATAGCGAATGCTGGACCGATCATCGTCATGTTGTCTCTAAAATGAAAATTGTTATGAGACCCAAACACCGAAGAACTCAAGTAAAACGTAGACTCCGTCTCTGTATTAGTAAATTGCGTGACCAACAAACCGTCGAACAGCTAAAGCAAAAAGTTCAAGAGAATTTGAGTGCACTAGAAGAAACCAATTCTGATGTCGCTGCTAACTAGACACAAATTAAAGACAGTTTAAAAAGTGCGAGTGAGGAAATTCTTGGCACTGCAGCAAGTAAAAAACAGGAGGACTGATTCAATGATAATGAAGCTTTTATACAAGAACTTCTTGACCGCAAACATATTGCCTTCCAAAACGCTATCAACCACCCCAGCGACTCATCAAAAGCAGAAGCTTTTACCCAATCTAAGTATGAAATGCAACGCGAAATCAGAAGAATAAAGAACGAGTGGTGGGCAAGCAAGGCCAGAGAAATTCAAAGGTACGCCGATTCACACGACTACAGGAATTTCTTTCAAGGAGTAAAAGCAGTGTACGGCCCCAGTCGGAAAAATATGTGCCCTATTAAAGATTTAAATGGAAATCTCCTCAAAGAAGACCAGGAAATAAGAGCCCGATGGAAAGAACACTACTCTAACATTCTTAACCAGCAAAGTCAAGCCGATCACGATATTATAAATCTTATCCCACAATATGACACCTTCGAAGACTTAGATAAACCACTAACAACGGAAGAGATCTTAACCGCCATTAGGCAGCTAAAAAATAACAAATCTCCCGGCGCCGACTCACTCCCAGCTGAGATCTTTAAAGCTGTGTCGTCAGAGCTCATACCCTACCTCAAAAAACTGTTTGATGTCGTGTGGGAAAGTGGTCAAGCTCCGCAGGAGTTTCGTGATACACTTTTAATCAACCTCTTCAAAAACAAAGGGAGCGTTGCGGACTGTGGAAATTACAGGGGTATGGCTCTCCTGGCTGTTGGAGGGAAGATACTCACTAAAGCGATGGCAAATAGGCTAACACCTGTTATGGAAAAGTTACTTCCTGAAACACAGAGTGGCTTTAGACCAAACCGAGGCACATCGGATTTAATCTTCACACTTAAACAGCTTCAAGAAAAAGCACTCGAACATCAAGGAGAAATTCACATGGCCTTCATTGATTTAACCAAGGCGTTTGACTAGGTAGACAGGGAAGTGCTCTGGAAAATTATGTTCCGCTTAGGTATCCCTAGAAAATTTGTGGAAGTATGCCGCAGTCTACATACAAACAACAACGCCCAGGTTATGTATAATAATGAGGCAACCGAACCTTTCCAAACCCTCACTGGAGTTAGGCAGGGATGTGTCCTGGCACCCCTACTCTTTAATTTGTTTACCACTGCTCTAACAATTATTGTTGACAACAAACTGACAGTCAGAGGAATAGGTCTCAGATACCGTTTTGATGGCGGTCTCTTTAACATAGGGCGCTTTAGAGCTTTCACGAAGACACGCACACGATTCATTTGTGATCTCCAGTATGCGGATGACTGTGCACTTTTAGCCTCTACGCCGGAAGAGCTTCAAGAACTTTTAGATGTGTATGCCCAGAGCTATGATTCCTTGGGACTTAAAATCAACATTGGAAAGACTAAGATTATGTCAACTCCTCATCAAGTGAACCAAATAGACATTACACTTAACGGAAATTCTCTTGAAGTGGTGGATCAGTTCAATTACTTAGGCAACGTTGTTAATGACAAAGCAAACATGGACAGCGAGATTCACAATAGAATTAACGCTGCATCTAGAGCACTCTGGGGACTTAGAGAGAGAGTATTTGACAACCATGACCTTGCTTTGTCAACGAAAATGGCTCCAACGCTGCTATATGGATGTGAAAGCT
This sequence comes from Leptura quadrifasciata, assembly GCA_963675555.1. Taxonomy (NCBI): domain Eukaryota; kingdom Metazoa; phylum Arthropoda; class Insecta; order Coleoptera; family Cerambycidae; genus Leptura; species Leptura quadrifasciata. Next base: position 107,133,570 of record OY776676.1, read on the forward strand.
GGGTCACTTACTGTCGTCATGTGAAAGAATTAGAACGTTTTCAGCAAAGACACCTCAGAAGTATGATGAAAATCCGTTGGTTCCATCACATGTCAAACGTGGAAGTACTCAGGATAGCAAACAGCCTTCCAATTGAGGTGCTTAATTCAAGAGCACGCCGAAGATGGGCAGGTCACGTTCATCGTATGCATGATAACCGCCTTCCTAAATGTACACTTTATGGTGAATTGCTAAGCGGTAGAAGAAGGCGTGGCGGTCAACGAAAGAGGTTCAAAGACGCTCTCCATGAAAATCTAAAATCCTGCGGTATTGCAGACGAGCAATGGGAACAACTTGCAGCGGACAGAACCGAATGGCGAGGGGTTGTGGCCAGCTATCAAGGAAATGTTGCTGCAAGAAGGCCGAATCCAAGACCTAACCAGGTCTATGTTTGTCCTGACTGCGATCGACATGTGCTCTCCCGAATTGGCCTCTATAGCCATAGTCGTGTGCACCGTAGATGAATGGGAATTACAATAGACTACACCTTTTACTTGTTTTTTATTGTACACAATCTATCGACTGTAACATTTTTATACTCGGACTCGAGTAACGGCTAATAATAATAATAATAATATTTTACTTTATTGTAATAACTTTGACAATGTTAATGTCTTTTTTGTCAAATCTGCAGCAATAAGGTCCATTCTATCCTATCCTGTCCTGTCCTATCCTATCCTATCCTATCCTATCCTATCCTATCCTATCCTATCCTATCCTATCCTATCCTATCCTATCCTATCCTATCCTATCCTATCCTATCCTATCCTATCCTATCCTATCCTATCCTATCCCATCCTATCCTATTCTAAAATATTCTATTCTATCCCATCCCACTCTATCCCATTCCATCCGATCATATCCTATCTTATGCTGTCCTATTCTAAAATCTTTCTGAATTTTGTTACATAACCATTGGCTTGTACGAGGAATGGCATAACTAAATTCAAGCATGGTTTTTCAAAGAAAAATCTACTTTCAACTAATCCTCTCGATATAATCGAATATATGCATGTCTAATAATATAGACACTATCATGTAGGTCGACGTAATTTACACAGATTGACAGTCTTGATCAGAATTCAGAATTTTAAAAATTTGGTTCCTCAAGAAACCTGCTTCTATTTTTCAGAACATATCATGAAAGTAGACACCACCACCATATTGAATACTACGGTATGCATAATTTGTATCTACTTCTTGTGTACCCGATGGTTCTCTGTTAGTCCCTTTATTATTTAACATCATCATTAACGATATTAGAGTCGATTTTAGGTGACGATTGTCTTTTATATCCCAACGATATGAAGTTGTACAACAAAATAGTTGATTTGAATGATTGTGTGGCATTAGAAACAACTCTATCTAATGTAATTTAAGTAAATTATAGTTAAATATAGGAAAATGTAATGCTACATTAACTAGCAAACATCAATATATAGAATTTAATTATTGTTTGGAAGATTTTGTACTTACACGTTCACTAATATTCCGTAACCTTGGCATAACATTTGACAGCAAACTACCCTTTTATTGACAAATAAACACCGTCACCTCTGAAAGCTTTAAATTATCCGGATGTGTGTTCTCATAACATTAAAAAATATCCAGAGGTGCTTTTTAAAGACTTTATTCATTAAGAAAAATTGTGTCTATCCTGCTAATGGTTTTCGCGAGACTTTATTTTTAAATGGGTTTGCTATTCGAGCATAGAAACTCGCATGTATTACTTTTTAAAATAATGTATAATGTGGCTTTAAGTTTACAAAATTTTCGAACTTTCAGAGTTGGTTCTAGGCAAAACTCTTTATTCGATATGCCGATTCCTAGAGTCCTAGAACTAACTTTCTATTATAATAATTTCCATTTTCCATAGCAATGTAGCTGAGATAAAAAGGTACATAAATTAAATATTTTGATTTGTTTCTGTCTTTGTTTCTACCTGTCTATGTTAATTCTTATGTTTATCTATTCTTTTGTCATATACTTTTATTTACTTGTAATCTATTGTTGCCTGTCCAGTAATTTATTGTTTTGTTGGGCAGTGTATTGGTAAATAAAACAATATAAAATAAAATATCAACAGCTTTGAGTTCCAATTCATTATTTTTGACAAATAAAGCTTAATAATAATAAACTTAATATTACATTATGACAAAACATGCTAATGAGGCCAAAACCATTCAATTACAGTTTTTAATACTATTGTTTAGTAATTAACTAATAAGTTTAATACTCATTATGAACCTGTTAATTGATTATGTTTAGAAAATTGCAGCATTAATAGCTATTAGCCCATTTTAAATGGATCTGTTTCTTACAAAAATAACTAATTTAGGAAACTATTATTATATTTAATGATTATTCATCCAAATTATTATTCTTGCGAAATCTTAAGCCTCTTAAACAATGTCTGATAAAATTAATTTACTCCATAATCTAACGTATAATGAGGAGAGTAATTTATTTTTGTAAAAATATTTATGACCAGCTTAATTAAGACTAAGATATCAATATTCTTATATTTGCTGGTACTTAAATGAAGAATTATGCAAATCACAAATAATTTGGAATGATTTACTGCTATTGCTCAATTGAAGAAATCAAAGATGACGAAAAAAAATTAAGCACAAACGTTTAAGCCATATCAGCTGTATGCTTTTCTTTTACAGAAAATCTTTGTTCAAAAATACACGTTTTCTGAAAATGCAAGCGAAATGTTTTAACCGAATTGTTATATGACTGATGGTCGAGGGATGAGCGCACTTACCTCTCACCTAAAAGTTCCGGGTTCGATCCCCGGTCGTGGCAGTGGAAAATACTGTGAGAGGGATTTTGTCACTATACACGGATATTGGGTGTGTGTCCCTTGTCTCTAAATGTGTAGCCCCCTCCCACACAAGGCTCTTCTAGAGCCTTCCGGGATAAAGGGGGTTGTCATTACCTGTGGTGTATTTATTTATTTATTTATGAAGTCAAAAGTGATAGAAAATAACATATGTTTCTGATTTAAAAAAAATTAAATTAAATTTTTAATGCGTAATAACACTCATCAAGACAAAGGATTTGAAAGAAGATTCATAAAAATTCATTAAATTCATAGGCCATTACGTTTTCCGTTTTATACCTTATCAATATTGCAACTTCTAAAGTTTGCGAAACTAAATTTAGAGCACTTATTTAGCAATTTTACTTCTTTCTTTCATGGACAAAACTATTTTGTTAATGACAAAAATAAGTAGGCACAAACTCTCCATATTTTTATGTTCTTCAAATGATAAAGTTTGGAGTTTATAATATTCAATAAGGGTTAATATATTTGTAATAATGTTTTCAATTGTTTAACTACTCATGAAATGGTGAAAATCGAAAACGTATTACGGTGTTTTTAAACCTGGTTAAGGTATTTAATTTTAACTTGAAAATAGTAAACAAAAGTGTAAGATGCTCTCAGTGATTATGAAATTATTAATATGGGCGTGCCACAAGTAATAATGTTAGCTCCAGTATTATTTTTATTTTCTATCAAATATTTTGCTGGACACATAAGTCCTTATGCAGATGACATTACCATAGCCTTTGTTAATAATTCATGGATTAAAGCATATAAAAAACCATAGGTTACTTTAAGGTTGGTTTACGATTTTAATTTCAAATCTATTAGGTTTAAATACAAATATATCAAAATTCTTAACATCTACTATCATACAAAATTAAGTAAGTAATGCATAAATTTTACCAATTAAGAAATAGTCTCAACAAAAAACGCTGCTAATTGCATACAACTCATTAATAGAATCTATTTTGAATTATGTTAACGTAGGTTAGGTGGTTTGAATAAAAATGCTTTAGACATTTTTCATGTGGTATAAAATTAGCTGATCAGAACATTATCGAGACAACCTTTTTTATTGTGAGCAATTATATAAAGAACCAGGGTTATTTAAAATATGACATATTCACCTATATCACTGTTCGTTATGAATATTTAAATTAGTGAACTTAATTATATAACTCGAGTTAAAGAAAAGTTAAAAAGTGTACTTCCTAAAATTAATAAATCTCATTAACATTTTGTATTTTTCTAAACTCACAAATTATACAATTGCTTTATTTTTGAAATGAAAGAACTAAAGAAATGCCAAAAATATAAAATTGAAAGAACAAATTATCTTCTAAGAACAATTCGTAATTTGACGCATTGCTAAAAATATGTGTTACACTATTAAATAATCGTCATTTGTATGTGTTCAAAGGTTTTTTCTTCATACTCTCAAAAGCTGCATGTTTTTAATGCTCCATTTTCTCTACTCATATTATGTTCAAAGTTTTAAAAATAGGACAAACATACCGTCTGTCTATTTTACGAGGGCCACGAAAAATAAAGTTTTAGAAACAGGTATCCCATTTTTTGTGAGCTATATTTCAATAAAAAGACATTTGAAATCCATACCCTACTTTGTGAGATATATATATATATATTTGAGGAAATGCGAAATAAGTTAAAGAGATGAACGTTGACGGCAAAGACAATAAGAATAATAATGGGTATCAAGAAATTCCAAAAACGCAGCTGGTTTGACATATACGATCTTGTGCAAAAATTAAAAGAACAAGTCTCAAAGTAGGCCATGGCGCCATTAATAATTCTATTTATTTTTTCTCTTACCAACGATATAAAACATGTCACAAAAATTTTAACTGATTTTATCAATATTTAGTATTTAGGAAAACGACAATTTATATCATTGAATCGTGAAAATCAACTATGCCATGATTAGTGAAAAACAATGTATACAGTTATTAACAAATTTGACAGGTTGTCACTGTTTTATGTTGCGTTGTCGACTTCTAAGACAAGTTTTATATCAGTAACTATGGTGTATACCAATAATAATAAATTCGATATGATCAGCATTTATTGTCAGTGCAATTTTGACGCTGAGATGGCAGTCACGGTTTACGGAGATAGATTTTCAGATGCTCTGCAGCCAAATCGAACTATGTTTAGGAAGTTAGCTCAAAATCTAAAAACGCACGGTTCAGTATCAAAAAAGTAGTAAGGCGAGGGCATGTTGCGGATAATGTAAGAAAACTGAGTACAGTATTGAATTATGTTAACCAAAATAAAGAAACCTCTTTGAGACAAATTCAGAGAAACTGTCGCATAACAAAAGACAGTGCAAGAAAAATATTTTAATAAAACTGATTTCGATTATACAAAATGAGAAAAGTTCAGCATTTAAACGAGGGAGATAAGCCGAGGAGAGTAAGATTTTGTAGATGGTTGTTAAATAAAAAAAAGGAATGAGCCGCTGATATGAGCAAAATTCTTTAGTTGGACGAATCAAATTTTTCTAATAATGGATTTTTCAATAGAAATATGCATTATAAATGGACACGAGACACATTGGTACATAGATACTGATTTCCAAGAAAGATTTTCTACGAATGTTCGGGTGGGTCTTTTAGGGACTAAAGTAATTGGACCTTATTTTTATGATGGCAAATTAACCGTCGTAGATACCTACCTTAATTTCCTGTAAAATGAATTTCAGGATTTTCTTAGTGAATTAATAGTGGTAGAAAGATTAAATTATTCATATTTTCAACGAGATGGGGCTTCACCTCACACTGCTGTAATAAGTACAAATTATTTAAATCAAGTTATGCCAGATAGCTGGATAGGCACCTATGGACCCATTCTATAGCCAGCTCGATTACCAGATATTAGTCCTTTGGAGTTTTTCGTTTTGGGTTACATTAAAGACTATGTATTTCAAACTTCCCCTGAAAATATTGAGGACATCAAAACCAGAATTATAAACGCGTGTGAGGCAATTACTCCTGAAATGCTTCAGAATGTAATACGTGAGGTGTCTCGTAGAGCAGGCTTGTGTATTAGAATGCACAATTTGAGCATTTGTAGTTATATGGTATTAGGCAGTATACATAGTTTTTCGTTTTTTTGGATGTTCATTTCGTACTTGTATTTTTATTTATGAGATATTTGTTTGTTTGTATTAAATTGTAATAAATAATTACTGAATTATAATGAGATAGCTGTTTCTAGAACGTTATTCTTCTACAATAGAATATTAAGCAAAATATTTGATGTGGCCCTCGTATAATAGACAGACGGTATATATTTAAGAGGTCTGCAAACAAATATGTCAGATTTAGGTGTACCACCGATTTTGTGAGAAAAATTAAAGAATTCAAATCAGGTGTCCACACGCACCCTCATTCCATTTAGAAATTTTGGAAGGGTAGCTGTCACTCCAATGTTGAAATTAAGGGGAGGTATAAAACTTATTTCTGGATTTTGTTTGAAAATCTCGTAGATAATGAATGTCATTTATGGACCTCACTGTATAACACGCACAAAATTACTAAATGACTTAAAATATTAACTACCTGTACCAGAAACATTTTATTATTTACTTTATAAGCTTTTTTTAATTTGCTTTAGATTAACTATTTTTTTCCATTTTTTTTCCCCATATTGTTTCGTTTGTTAAAAAAATATATTTAATTAAAAACAATGGCTGAACTGGCTTCTCGCAAATTTCATACAAATTACTGCAAGGCACCGTTTTTTCAAATGATGTGTTGCTAGAAACAATACAGAACAGAACAATGGCCATATATTTCATGCATTTATTATTATTGTAATGTAATCATTGTTTGCGTTCTCAATGTTAATAAATATTGCTTGATCTAGCTGGCGGAACGATATTTTTGGAAAGTGAAGCACTAACTTTAAGTCGGAATGTTAGTTTTATCGTGCATGATCTTTGAAATTGCATATTTCTTTGTTATAAACTGTACAATAACGAGTTACTAATTATTTTATAACGACGTTTAAATTTAACATCTTAAACTCATATCTTGGCCACATTTTTGAGTTTAACCATAAAACTAACTGTCATATTATGTAGGTTACTACATCTATTTATTTTTAATAAATAAACTGTTAATTAATTATGTATATCTTATTTTATTTAAGGATGATGTCATGTATGAGATATTGCAATACTTGTGACAAAAAACTGATAGTATAGATTTGTAAGAAAGAAAATGACATATTCCAAGTATAGTCCGGTAGTTTTAAATGGCAAATTCACTGTCAAATATTTAACGGACTGAAATATGGAGTAAGATGTATTCTCTACAGTTTTTTAATTAAATCATTAACAACGAATATTTTTTCAAATTAATAATCTCAGACATTTTCACTAAAATTTATCATGGGCAAAGACATTGCAAATAGATAGTATATTGACTTATATGTTTGAGATATTTGCAGGAAAGAGGCTACACCAATATGCAAATATGAATATTAGTGTATTTATACACTCATGAAATAAATATCAACACAATAAATATCAACAGGCAAATCATAATTATTATAAAAATTTACCTAACAATACAAAATCAAATGTGCTTTTAGAGGGCGAATTATAAAAACATAATATTTTTAGTCGCAAACTCCTCTATAAAATCCTTATTTTACTATAAGGAACGTAACCAGACTGCAACCAACAGCTACTCTCCAGGCTATGTACCCCGCCGAGCGCTGAATTACAAGTTACAAGTCTGGCGCGTTAAGTGTAATAATTGCATATTACCATCAAAACGCTAATGCTTCGATTGCAATAAACACCAGCCGAAAGACTGATCCTACTTAAAGGAGCTCTCGTGCCAGTCGTCACACACCACTTGCAGACTGCAGTTTCGAGCTGTTGGCTCTCGTCAGAGCAAGGTAGGCATGCGACGACCGACACTAGGATCACTTGACTATTTATTACATTTCGGTATCAATGGGATAGCGCCATGTAAAATAGTCAGCAGGTGCCATCTAGCGGTCCAGTGTCTGTTGCAATCGAAAAATAAATAGCCTGACTGGGCTTCGCATAGTTCAAATATGCTTTTAGAGGGCGGAATATTAAAACAATATTTTTAGCCGCAAACTCCTCTATAAAATCCTTATTTTACTATAAGGAAATAAGGATTTTATAGAGGAGTTTGTGACTAAAAATATTATGTTTTAATACACAATCGGCCATACTTCGAGAGAAAATAGCATTTTTTTATTCTATTTATAGCCTACAGCAAAACAATTAAATTTCACTAAATCTCCGAATTATGATCTACCAGTAAATTTACAAAATTCAAAATAATAAACAATTTTTTCATTTCAATGTCAGATGCGCAGTCTACTACTTGTGAAGATACTTTGAATTTTTATAAAAATAATTTGCATCCAAATATTACAGAAATATTCTTAAAATAATCAACTCAATAAAAACTCATGCTACGGGGGTTGATGATTTTTCCGTAGTTGATATAGTTTATTCCATACTGTCTACCTACTCTCACATATATTATCAATTGTATATTGTCACACGCCCATAGCAAAGATTAATATTCCGAAGTTACAGATTTAAAAGCAATTATCTGCACACTGTCAAAAGTAATCGAAAGATATATACATAACCAAATAAATGCATATTTGAATAAAAATAATTTGCATTCAAAATATCAACCAGATTTTAGAAAAAATCACAGCACATCTACTACTTTTAACATATTTATTAGATGACTTTATTACTGGGTTGGACTGTGGGAAATGCACATGCTTGGTACTCCTGTACTTTTGAAAAGGCCTTTGATATGCTGGATCATAAAATGTTATTAGCAAAACTACATTATTTTGGTTTTTCAAGCAATGTATCACGGCTTATGTCCAGTTATCTCAGTGAAAAAAGACAGTGTGTTAACATTAATAAAAATTTATCGCAATTTAAAATATTAAGGCGGCGTCCCTCAAGAGTCCATTTTAGGATCACATTTATTATTCATTTAATCTATCAGAATTTGAAATGGCCGAAACCTTTATAAACTAGAATTTGAAAAATATATATACATATGGATGTAATCATAACCTGAAACTGAACGAAAATCTCAGTTGTAATAAAATTTTAAATTTTTGTTTTGAAAATATTCATTTTAATTTGAATTTAAAGTAATAGTTTATTTTATCCACCGGGTATATTTTAATAATGTGGAGTAAATTGGGAAGGAACCGCTTTCAAGCTATTTAATTTCAGGGAAAGATTATTTTTAAAAGTAATCAGAGAACCATTTGGAACCCACTAATTTTATTTATATGAATAAATATTAAACTAGGGCCGATAAAATTCAGTTTTTTTCAAGTACCAGGTAAAGTTTTAGTTACAAACTGATTGCAAGTAGTTTAATCCGTGAGCGTCAATTGTTTAAATTAGTTAACGCTCGAAATAACCAATATAAACCGAATTCAAAAATAATAATTTGATTTAAAATTATAACTACTAATACCGGGGCTATTAAATTCGTTCTTTTTCTGAAACCATATAAATATTTTATTTGCAATCGATCCCAGTCATTTAAATTGCTCAGAAATTATTGTTTATATCAATTGACGCTGCCGGTTAGAAATACTTTACTACACCGTCAATTGATGACTGCCTGACTCACATATGCTCGCGCAATGTGCGTCCAACAGGATGAATTCTAACTTAGCACGTGGATATCTGGCCTGGGCCCTCTGCTAAAGATATCTTTGATTTCCTGCTCCCGACCTGACCAATCAACCTTTTGGTAATATTTCATTGCTCTGAATTTATATTTATTTTATTGGTAATTTTGGACTTAAACCGATCGAGTCGAGTAAATCCGGGATGTTACCGTGAATAATATCCTCGGGGGACGCTGCCTTTAAGTGGGACACTCCAGATGTGTACGCCGAAATTTTGATACAATTTATTGTGATTTGATATTAATTTTGCAAATAAATTATTTTTTACCTGAAATTCTCAGTCGGGGACCTTCCTTTAAGTGGGATACTTCACCTGAGCCGAACTGTAATAAATTAATACCAAACACGATCGTAAAAATAAACTAGGACAAATTAATACCTAGTAAAATAACACTTGACGTTTGAACCTGTTGCTAGAAAATTTTCTGTACAATAGTAGTTATACCGGGTTATTTTCCGCGAAATTCTCAGTTTCGCCTTTAAGTGGGACACTCCAGCTGAGACGTACCGTTTTAGTTAGTAGTTAAACATTCCATTACCAGGTTCATCACGTCAAGTTCGCAAAGTTAGCTATTTCATCATATACAAAAGGTCACTTATTCTTGTGTTAGAAATTTCAATATTTTAATCACAATTTGTCTGTCATAAATTTAGTCCAAATTTCATTTCTGTTGCACGTATCAAACCGCCGGTCTTGCTTCGCTTCTCATTTGATTTTATTTTGCATTTACCTGATATCATTTGAATTAGAGAAATAAAAAATGGGAAAAATTATAACTAAAATCTAAATATTTCTGAGACTTGGGTAATTAAAAATTTGAATAGATTTGAAATATTAATGTATCTATACTATTTTCCTGTATATATGCACATTTCTTAAGATACACCACATATCGTAATTAGATTTACTTTTATTTGAACTGTAAATATTTTCAATATATTATTAAACTGTTTTGTGTACCTTATTTTGAGACTCTACTCTAATATGTACTGTCCTGAAAAATAGTAAGAGTGTTACGAATAATAAAAATCATTACAGCTGTCCATTCCTTGAGAAAGACGGCCTACATTTCGACCCCTGGTAATAAACCGTCTTCACTGATTCTGTCTGGGGTCTTTATTATATTGTTAATAGAGAAAGTGCTGTTTCTGAACTTTAAACAGAAACTGGCGCTCGAGACAAAAACCCGCTTGTATAGTTCTAGTAATAAGTTTCTGATACATAAAAAACGCAACAAAAACTTTACGACATAATTATTATCGCCACGGGCCATGACGGAATGCTGCATCAAACGACCCGACGCACCTATGAAGGTAATCGAGCTGATTTCCGGTCGAGGTAGCACAAAAAGTAATGGTATTTTAATGAGGTCGTAAAGTTTTTGTTGCGTTTTTTATGTCGCGGAATATTCCTACTTGAACTATACTAGTATAGTGCAAGTTGCAGCACCGAAATAGCGGCATTACGCAGTCAATTTAATAGATACTTCTTCAATGAGGAAACAAATGACTTCAATTAACTTTAATTTTGTAATAAAAATCGAAGTAGCCTCATTGTTGATAAACATCTAGGAATATATATTGATTCGGCATTAAAATTCGAAAAGCATACCGTTAATAAAATTAAACTCTCAAATTTATAATTTAAAAAATATTTTAATTTCAGATAGTAAACTTAAATTTTGTAATGCTTTGATTTTATCCCTGTTTGATTACGGTAATGTCGTATATGGAGGCCTAACACCGACGCCTGTAGACGAGCTACCCCCAACCAGGAATTTTGCCGAACCTCTTCCCTTAAGAAGAGTAGGGATGTTTTACTTGCCTAACATTTAATAGACCGACCGACGGCTTTACATGCCCTCCGAAGGATGGTATATCTCCTATACAACCCTCGCCTAAGGTTGTATAGCTTCCGCGCATACACTGATATACAAGCCGCAGGAAGATGTGTGAGGCGAGAACGCGGTTTTCGTTGGAATGGTCACCCATCCAAGTACTAACTGCGCCTGTCGTTGCTTCACATCGCATACCGAAGTATGTACATAGTAAAGGCGCACCTACGCTCGCCCCATATTTAATACAATTCAAAATATTAAATATGAAATATCCTAGACTGTTACATATGTATACTTTCATTTGGAGAATGTTAAGTACAAGTGAATCGAACTATTTGTGGACGAAATTGGTTACCCCAGTTCATCATCACAATACTAGACGCATAGATACTTTTTTGGTAAAACAACATAAAATTCAATTTTTCAAAAAATCATTTAGTTATTTGGCGCATTGTTTATAGAATAAACTTGATCATCATACTAAATATTTTTTCTATAGTAAATTCAGAAAAACTATAAAGAACATGTTGCTAGTTAAACAAAATGAGTACATATTCACCTGACTGCCTACCTGTATTTTTAACGTTGGGTATACTACGAGAGACTCCTTCGAGGTTTGCACATGAACACACGTTTTTTTTTCTTTCTCTAAATATTTTTCTTTAAATTTATGTATATGAAATTTTAAATTTTTAGTTTAAGTTTTATCAAGTGATATATATTTACTTGCTTATTTTTCTATTTTTTAAATTTTTCTATTTTCCTATGTATATGGATATGTTACTGGGCAAATGGAAGAACGGCTATATGTACCGAATTTGTACCATTTTACTTTAAAAAATACAGCTCTTTAATATATTTCTAACATTCAATCTATGCTAACAGGATAGCAATATTGCAGACCGCGATACCGCTGCCAATCGTTAACAGGAGGAGGAGGAGGGAAGCAGGGACCATAGCGGGAAGCGATCAGAGCGGTCATGTTTCTTATTAAATTCGAATTGAAAGACAACGGATTTTTAAAGGACTCTTCTGCTATCCATGTAATACACGTTTTCAGATGTCCCGAAAATTCCAACAATACCATTGACGGCAATTTTGATGGTCATCTCTGGCTCCCAGGTCTAACTTCCGAAAATTCCGAAAAAACGGGTCCAAGTGCCATGATAGTACAAGGAGCTTTTTTGTCAAAAATCGGAATATTACTTAATCACTTAAAGGTGGCTTTCATGAAGCTAAGATGCTATTAACAGCAAAAGCCAAAAGAGTATGTATATGTAAAAATGTGTTTTGCAAAGTCATCAAAAGCAAACTGCTCTGTGCAGACGGTGTAATATCAGAACCAATGGTCTAAATAACTTATCTATTAGCCTATAATTAACTAATCTATTTGTTAGATCATCTGTGTTATTGTGAACGATCCATCTTTACACGTCTGAAGGACTTTTATTACCCTTCCTAAAGAGGATATTATAATGTTCACCTGAAGGATTCGAAGCGACTTATTTCAGACAGAATAATACAAAAATCTATATTTACTGTTTGTTTTTGCTTAACTACTTCACTTATGGTACCAATTGGACGTCGCAACACTATAAATCTAACACAGTAAATACTAACACTTTTTTAAAATTAAACCTGAAAAGGAATTTTGAAAACACAAGAAAAAGACAATATATAAAGTTGAAAAAGATATATATTAAAAAATTATGTTTTTACAAAACGTTCAAGAAAATGAGTAACAACTATAGTCTGGCCCGTGTACAACCATAGTGAGGAACGGAGCGGCTTATAATGTAACCAACTATCATCCAATATGCGGTTTATAGCTAACGATTACACAAAACGATTCAGTAAAGAGTTCAATGTTTACACTTTTGGTGGGCTTTTTCTTGCCTATCTATTTACGTATTTTCAGTTCAATATCAATTTAGTTCGCTCCTCGGAGCTTAAAAGTGCTTGAATCGCAACGACTTTGAATTATATTCTGGCAATTATAGATTCATACGTTCAGGCAAGGCGGTCCCGTGCACGTCTGAGTACATGGTAAAGATACTTTTCTGACACCGAATCAATGAGAAACCGGTTTAGGGCAAATATGCGGAAAACACATAATTTTTCCGCCAAAATCGACTGCTAAAAAGTGAAAGGTCACCCTCGACGCTAAGGGCTATTTTCGCTAACTCTCGAAAAATTTTGACTAGAGACTAGAGAACGTGTCCTCCTGTTTAACATAACGCATGTGTTGCAGTGCTGCACAACGTGGATTCGTAAAAGGGTTTTTATTTGTCAAATTTCCGAAGCAAATCGGTTTTCATGATACTTTCTAAAATTTTATGGTCGGGGCGACATTACGTCTCTGTGCAGCGACGTTTATTATACTTTCTAAAATTATACTCCTTGGCGAGTTTCTGATATTTTTGCATAAAAAACGCTCCGTAGAGCGAAAATGTGATTTTATATATAAAAACCTATTCCAACGGCGTTTCTACGTGAAACACGCTTTTCATGCAAAATGTTTCCGGATTTTGTTATAGTTGCGAAAAGTTTATCGAGGGATTTGGCGTATTCTTTAACATTATAGATCGTTAAAATCAGTTCATTATGGAGAATCCAAAAATATGAAAATATACAGAGTGTTCTATTTAAGAAAACTCACCTATCTTGTACTGCGCTTACGTGAATCACCCTGTATTTTTAAATTTCATTTAAAAGACATACATTTTACATTATTGACCTATTCTATTTCATTTAATCGGCTCAGTGGGTCAACGCTTACATGTTAGGCTTGCAATCAAGGAGTCCCGGGTTCGAATCCTGGCTATGGTTTGGATGTTTAATGGTGTTTTTCATGTGTTACCGAGTAGCAGTGGACTAGACGAGGTTGTGTGAGAGATAACACGGCTAGTTGCTTTGCCACGCCTGAGTTCGAGTCTCATCTGCGACAGATGGCAATGTCGTAAGGAATGGTCATTTTATAATTATTTATGTGTATGTGTCCTGGTTGAGTGGTGAAATAGCCAAGCTAAACTTCGCCAGGACGTTAATCTAAATAAGGCGTTAAAATAAAAATAAAATAAAATGATTTCCACACTGTTTATGAAAGGATACAAATTATCGACTAGTTTATATCAAGTTATGAGAGGAAGTATAACAAATATTTTAAAAGATATTTTCATTGGGCATATTATTATCATAAAATTAAATTTTAATCAATAAACTGTGTTAATAACACCAAATTATTTATCGTGTTTTCAGTTTTTTAATAAACTCGGAGCCGTTAATTATAGTTTAATTAAGTCCACTTAGGAATGAGATCAAGTATTTATACATGTATAGACGAAATATATCGTAATTTAAAGTTATATATAATTTGGTTAATTATATAGTTCATTTAAATACGTTATGTTGGATTGTAAGATACAATATACCCTTTATTGGATAATAATGAAACAAACCAGTCATGCAACTTTTCAACTTTTTATATTCGAACCAATGGTAATAACCGACCAAAATATTAGAGTTCCTCAACGATATTGTTAAAGAACGCTATAACCCCGATATACTTTTCGACGTTGTAACAAAATCCGACTTAGGAAATACTTCGTACGAAAAGCGTGCTTCACGTAAAAACGCCGTGGAAGAGGTTTTTAATACTTGTAAACATATTTTCGCTCTTCGGAGCGTTTTTTATGCCAAATTTTCGCTAACTCTTCAAGGAGCGTTAATTTAGAAAGTGTAGCAAATATCGCTGCACAGGGACGTAATGTCGCCCCGACCACCTAATTTTAGAAAGTGTACTAAAATTAGACTTTAACTTCGAAATTTTCAAGATTAAAAACCCTTTTACGAATCCACGTTGTCAAGCACTGCAACTCTTACGAGGTATTGAATATGAGGACAAGTTAGTCCAACGACTATTCAAAGTATATCGTAAGTTATAGCGAAAATAGCTCTTAGCGACATGGGACCCCCATCATTTCCTAGCAGTCGGATTTGACGGGGAAATGATGTGTTTTGACGGGGTTTGCCCTAAACCGGTTCCTCAGTGATTCGGAGTCAAAAAAGTATCTATACCATGTACTCATACGTGCATGGGATCCGCCTTGCCTGAACGTAAAAAGTTGTTATTGTAGAATACAATCGAAGTAGAGACGCTTCAAGCAATTTTAAGCTCCGAGGAGCGACCAAAATTCATGTGAATTTAATAATACGTTTATAAGACAGGCAAGCAAAAGCCCACCAAAATTTCAGTTACATTGAACTTTTCTTGAATCTTTTTGTGCATCGTTAGCTTATTAAACCGCATATTGGATGGTAGTTGGTACATTATAAATCGTTCCGTTCCTCACCATGTATTGTACACGGGCCAGACTAGTGTTTGTTAACATTTCTCTTGAAATAAAAGTTGTTGTAAAAACATAATTTTTTAAAGATTTAATATATATATTTTGAACTTTATATTATCTTTTAGTCGTGTTTTCTAACAAAATTCCTTGTCAGGTTTAATTTTAAGAAAGTGTGGTACAGACAGTGTTAGGTTTATAGTGTGACGACGTCCAATTGATACCATCAAAGCAGCAGTTAAGCATAAACGACAGTAAGTATGATTTTTTACATTATTCTCCGTCGTGTTGAACCCTAAAAATTTTGTGAACGTAATATTTATTTATTTAGAGTTAAGAAAAGAGTTGAGGAAAAAGAAAATTAATTTTTTCTTTTTCCTATTTTTTTAAATTTTTTTAAAGTTTTTAAAAGCAGAAAAGACGTCCTTCAGACTCCATTAAGATGGATCGTTCACAATATCACTGAAGATTAGAATTTTACAAAAGATAAAAAAATACAGTTTATTGCAAATATCTCCAAAACCATTCATTTTGTTAAAAATTATTATTATCTTTATAGTTCAAAAAATCTGCTACATGAAAGTTTCAAGATTACTATTTCAAGTTTATTATTAAACAAAAAAGAATATAAAATTCTTACATAGATTTATCCTGTACTAAAGTCTACAATAATTTACGTATAAGTATAATGTAACAAAAGAACAATTAAATTGAAATTAGTAATATATTTTTTTATATATATAAGTATACAGATGAACAGCACCAAGCTGATATGAAAACATCTAATCATAGAATGATTGCTCGTATTGTGAATTTCATGTTAACTTGATCACTGAGTTGATGCATTATTTAATTGTTGCGTTTACTAATTAAAAGAATGAAAAAGTACTTACATATATGGAGACAAACAATAATTATATACCATTATAAATGGAACAACGAGAGAAACAGTGAGGTTTTAAAACAATAACACAAGCAGTACATAAACACAAAATGTTAACTGCTTGAATAGGTGAGAAATTAGGATATGATGTTTAACATAATATATTGATTGTAAGTAAAGGCAGTAAATGTAAATAAACTATCCATGTTGGAAAGTCTGATTTTTGCAACTTCATTGTTATATGCTTTTATATATATATATTTCAAAATTAATTAAACAGGTAAGGATTGAGTTACATTATTAATTGAGAATATTCTTTATACAATTTTGATTTTGAGTAATAAATTTTCTTAATTCAATTTTGTATTTATTAAATTTTTCTATTTTTTTGTATGTGAAGTGGTAAAATGTTATAAAGTTTTATGCCACAATAAAAAACAAATCTTTGTGTATGGCTTTTACTAACCAATGGTAGACTAACAGACATATTTTCAGTAAATCTATTTATATAACGAGGATGGGTTGGTGGAGTCTTTTCACCAAACATATGTATTAAACACTGGTAGACAAAAAGATTTTTTATATTAAACCCCTCTACCTCTATTTAAAGGATCTATTTTTGTTTTTTCTCTTAGAAGTTTCCTTTCGAAGACCATCTAAAGTTGCAATGATAAAATATATACGCTAATGAATGCATCTAAAAATATGCAAAAATATTCGCAAATAACTGTTTGTTTTATCTTTAACCTCTTGTAATATTTAAATATCCAGTGGTATCTATAAGGACTTTTGATACTTTGTTTAAAACGTTAAAAATACGCTTTATATAAAAATTCCTCTTAATGGAAACTTTTATTCAAGCGAAAACTTTATTTGGACCAAAGGTGTTGTCAAAATTTTGACATGGGTCCCAACAGGGGCTTAGGATATTTATTCCAGGACCCAAGTCGAGTTCTAATGTATATAAGTTAAACATGTAAATTGTACACGTTGTACAGTTGGTACGATTCATATATGAAATAGTACTTTGTTTCCAAAATATAACCTGTATGGTTATATTTTTGGTCCGAGCCAAAGCCTTAGTTTAATGTAGCAGAAAGTTGTCATGACATGACAGGGGTAATGCATTTCATAGTCTATTTTAGGCCAGAAAAATACAATACATTTTTATATTAAAGTTTTTTATTAGCAGTTCCCGACTCTTTGATAATTTTAAAATGAATATTGTAAGTTGGAAGATTCATGATAGAATAAATCGAATATGTAGTTAGTATAGTGATCTATATCTACATTTTTTTAAGTCTCTATTCTGTAATTTACATAAGATGAAAGATATTTTCTATCAAATTCACACAATTTGTTAATTGCCTGAATCATGCTTTATCTTGATAAATTTATGACGGATCGGAATCCAATACTTCACAAATAACTTCAAGGACACTTGAATTTTGAGGTCGCGTGCTATGTAATTGTTCTCAATTTTATCAAAATGAACATCTACAAAGCGGACATGATATTAATAAATGTTAAATACAATGTAGTAAGCAGGCCACAACACTTAAAATTATAAGAGTGAAATGTTAGACGCCTTTAAAAAATAACATCTGCATATATGTTCAAAGTTCAACAGCAAATTAGTATTTCATCAATGGAGTTTTATTGTCCATATTAAAAAATGAAATTAATCATTAAGCCATGTTTAAACTGCAATGAATGTTTTAAGTTAACTGTAAACAAGTTATGAATAACTTGTTTCGAAATAATCGTCCCCATATTTTCTTTGATATTTTCCAAATAAAATAATTTAATGAATCGACCACGACACTATTGGCCCACTATTGTACATCATATATCAAATAAGTTGAACTGAATTAGAAACTAGAAAACCTCACAATGGAATAGAAAAGTTCATAAGTGTAAAAATTTACTATAAAATATTTGTCTACAGTTAATTCAAAGATGTGCAGTATCAAGCTCTTCATCGATAATACCAATTTATTTAATTGTATCATTTATTAGCAATTAGAAAATATTATATTTTATAAACTAATGTGCTGCCGTGTACAATACATATCATGCGGTATCACTAATGCCATGATAAGTTACCTTTTTAATCTTCTGTAGCTTGAGGGTGATAGTAATAGCTCTGATAAAGAATTGGAATGACCTTCCAGGTTGGTGTGTTGTTTATTGTTCTTTCGAAAATGACTTTTACTACATATACCAGAATTACTCAATTATTTGCTATACCCATGGAGTTCTTTTACCTACCAATTCCAGAGTTTTTGACCTATTGAATATTCTCTTAGTCTCAGCATTGAGGCGACTAAGGTACCTATTCTATAAAGGCACCTCTCTTTGGACTATCTACCTAAGGGGACAACTTTTTTCATAATACGAAGTCATGACGTTTTGTAGTCGATATGAGGCTATACCCAATTCCTCTATTATGTCGATAGAATGTGTAATACCTTCTACCTCCGTCCTTATGTGTTATTTGCAGACACTCCAGTCACTCTCTAGATATTTTACATACTCAGAAGCTTGTTACAGTCACCTCCAAGTCTAATCGAATATCCCTACGACTGAACATGGAGGGCTCATCTGTAACATGCCCCCTTTCGAATAAAACACACCTTACCTTACCAGACGCTGCCCATCTTCCGGCAACCTCTATAGCCAAACCTTCACCAACTATAACTTCTTCTTCCCCTACCTATCTGTACTGATATTTCATAACTGTTAAATCTTTCCTATTACTCTTGGTTTATGTTTGTACATTTTTGTTTTATTTGTTCTTGTTTGTTTTGTTTGTTATATAAATTTATCTCTAGTGCATCGTAAAATCAAAATTATATTTAGACAAGAAATTATAGAGTACAAAAGATTCAGCAGTAACTCTGCTCGCCATTGGAAATCTTGCAACGGGATCCATCATTATAGGCTTTGGTACCCGCACCAGTAGCATAAAATTAAATAAGTGATATACCATCAAATTTTATTGTTAACTGTTTTCAACTACTTAGTAGTGTACAATTATTATATTACTCATTTTAAATTTTATTTGTAAATAGGAGAATGAGTGTGTTGATTGTGTCTTGCATGCATCACTAAATGTACTCAAGATACAATCAACAAGATTATAAATTGAACCAGCGCTGCTCCGCTGGACCCTGTTACCACCAACGTGACAAACAATATGCGTTGGTTACAGGGCCAAATGCGAGGTAGATATCTGGTTAGATATTTGTTCTGTAATATAAATAAAGTTATTTTGATTGATTGATTGTAACATGCCAGTTTCTTATTGAATCAGTTACAAATGGATCTGCAAGGGTTACGTATAAAACCTATTTTCTCGTCACATTTATAAAGGTGGGTTCGTTTCCCTTATGATGGATAATGTCGATATTGTTTGTCCACAAATATTCGTCTCTAGTATTTACATCTGTACTATCCCACATATGATGGTGCACGTTAGCGTCGCAACTTACAATGTAGTGATTATATCTTGCCTTGCACCAATTTCTAAAGCTCCTAACTTTCTCTGGAGATAGATTTCCTTCTTCGCTAAGGAAGTAGGCAGAGGCCATTATAATCTGCCTTTTGCCTCTTTCCGTAGGCACATCCACAGCTACGCAACTAAATCCCTAGTTATGAACTCTGAAAGGAGAGTAAAATTTATGCTTTTATCGAATAACAGAGCTGTTCTACGGTTGTCATGCAAGGCAAAATAAATTAACTTACATGATTGTGTAGGATTGTGCGTCCTCAAAATGTACAAGGCTCTTGAACTAACCCTATATATATAGCTTCTCCCTAATAAATCTCCTGCAAAGCGCACTCAATGCTCCTTTTGGGTGATGGAGATTGATTTGGAGGCACTTGAATATTGAGTAGTCTCCAGGAAGTACGAAACAATGCCCGGCATACCCCAGACAGATATTTATTGAAACCAGGGCACATCAGGCACCCTCGAGTTATCGGCTTATGCGGTTCCACCTTGACTTTGGGGATAGTTTTATTGTGGCTCTCATCTTCTTGGTCGTCCGGTTAAGGCAAGCCCCATGTGTTGTAAGCATTCCTCAACAACCACCCACTTTCTCCACACCGTTTATACCAGGCAGATTTCCACGGATGAGACAAAGCCTCTTGCGCACCAGATTCATCGGATCTTAATAGGATGCTTTCGACGCCCGAACATCTGAGCCTCTATCTTCACGCTAGGTTCGCTACCCCCATCCTGCAAATTATGCAGACCTGAAAGAAGCTTGTTGCACCCTGTGATACCCATTTACAGATGTAATCCGTTATCACAGGGCGTCAGTACCGGTGTATGAAACCCAAGCTCGTGCCAGCGTTTACCTTCCCCATTACTTGTAATTTATTTATTTATTTATTTAGAATACAACTACCCAAACAGATAAGAAATCCAATTACAGGGTAGGATAGAACAAAACATTGTTACAGAATTTTGTACGATAAATACATATGAAAAACTTAAGTATAATTACATAAAATATTTGTACATAAAACTCGTAAATATTTTTAGTTTGAATGCAATACAGATTGCTTAATTTTTTTAACAGTAGTACAAAATATATCAACATCGTCCTGTATATATGCATAGTTTGAACACATCATATGCCAGGGTGAAGACTTAAGTAAATTTGTACGAGGCGTATTTAGATAAAAATAATTATTTGAGCGTGTATGAACTGATGGTACATGTAATTTGACATAACTACATAGGGCAATCAATCACACTATTCAAAATTTTATATAAAAACACAATCGAAGAATACTTACGGCGGGATTCCAAAGATATTTACTGAAGATTCTTTGCGTTTTTTCAACGCTAAGTTTATGCACGGTGTATTCTGGACTCCAGATTATGGATGCATACTCTAACTTTGTTCTGACAAATGCATTAAACAGCGATATCAAGGTGTTATTATCCACAAAGTCTTTGGTATTTCTGATTATGAAACCTAAGTTTCTGTAAGAACTGGCCACGCTAGCATTTATGTGATTATTAAAGGTTAACTTACTGTCGAAGATGACCCCAAGATCTTTAAGTTGACTACATCTAGATAGCTGAATATCTTTTAAATAGTAAGTAAACTCAGTTGGATTAAGCTTTCTTGTGAAAGTCATGTATTTACATTTATTAATATTTAGATGCAGTTTATTTTTGTCACACCACGTACTAATTTGTTGCAAATCTTTTTGCAAGTTAAAGTAGTCATTTAAATTGTTGATGGTCGAATACAGCTTGCACTCGTCAGCGTTCAGCAGAGTGTTATTTAGAGGTTCACAGTTAATGTCATTTATAAATATTATGAGTAACAAGGGTCCAAGAACGGACCCTTGAGGAACGCCCCAGACGTCGCTGTTATTTCATCAGACTTAAATCCATGGTATTGGACAGTAAGTTTCCTGTCAGATAGATATGAGTAAAAAAAGTTAGTAAGTTTCGGTAAGGCCGAAGTTGAACAATTTTTGTAACAAGATACCATGATCGAGTGTGTCAAAGGCTTTAGATAAGTCTGTATATATTACGTCAACTTGACCTCTTCCATCTAACGTCTCCGCAATAAATTGAGTTATGCAAGCCAGATTTGTAGCAGTCGATCTACCAGCGAGAAACCCGTGCTGATTAAAGCAAATTTGGGATTCAACATGGGAAAATAAAGTATTATAAAGGACACTTTCAAATAATTTGTTGAAGTTACATAAAATGGTAAATGGTCTATAGTTTTCAACTGCAGCCTTGTCATCCTTTTTATAAACGGGACAAATTTTAGCTTGTTTCCATAGGTTAGGAAACGTAGCGGTTTGAAGAGATAAATTGAAAATAACTGACAAAGGAAAAGCAAATAGCACAGCACAATCTTTCAAAAGAAATGCGGGTATTCCATCCGAACCAGTAGTTAATTTCGGTTTGACCAATTTAAGCGCATTTAATACGTCTACTTCGTTAATTATTGGAATAGCGAGATGTGGTACATTACTATTTGAGTCAGTGGCTTCCATACTAAAGTTAGTGGACGTTGTAAAAGAAGATTAAAAAAAGGATGCAAATCCGTTCAAAATTTGTTGAGGGTCCTTCAAAGGTACATTATCTTGCGTCATTACACTTGGAATACTAGTAACATCTCTCATATTATTAATGTGTGACCAAAATCTGTTCGGGTTTGACTTAATCTACATTTCAATATTTTTAAGGTAGTCTTTGTGCGCAACGTCTATTTCCTGTTTGATTTTTCTCCTTAAAGATTTAAAATCTCTGTGAGCATTTTCGTCTCCGGTGTCTCTATATGTACGCCAAAGACGTGATTTTTGTTTAATGTCTCTAATTATTCTACGATTAAACCATGGGGGATACGATTTATTTATGGGTGTGGTTCTGGGAACATTTCTTGAAAAAACACGGTCTAGTTCGTTGTACATATAGAGAGTTGCATCGTTAGCGTTACTAAATGACGAAATGCAGGTCCAGTCTATGTGATATAAGTCAAGTCATCATACAGTTCAGTAAAATTGGCTTTCTTAATAAAGAAGATAAGTCCATTATGATACCCCTAAGTTCCTTAGTAAGTTTATTTTTTCGCATTCCCATTTTATTCAACTAAGTTGATCATTAATTCATGGCATTACTTGATATAATCTCATCTGGGTGAAGAATTCAGAAAACGTTTAGAAAAATGTGCACTAGTAAGGTCTACATGTAGAATAGTGTTCAACTTAGTTGAATAAAATGTTTTTTTTAAGTTTCTCCTTATCTTGCAACTAAACTTAAGCTTAACGTATTTAAGCTTTTCTTGATGATTGCAAAACTTTGTTAAATAAAATTTTCATTAAAAATGTAAAAAAAAAACGGTAGCTTTCTTAAAACCGATTTTCGTTCAACTGAAATAATAAAGATAACATCTCTCATTATTGCCTAATTGGCTTATAACTATGAATCTACGCTATTTTTGAAAAAAAAAAAAAAAGAAATTGGCGAATAGCTCGAAAACCAACCATAAGACTTTGTGCTAAATTATGTATTCTATCAGCTACTAAAACGTTTCTATCGACCTGCAAAACACCCTGTACGTCAATCAAATAATATTTTGATAGAAAAAGTAATATAAACTATTATTCTACTTGTCTACGGACCAAAGACCATAAGAATTTTTCAAAAATAATAAGTTTAAAGTATTACAATACTCTTTATGCTACTCTACGACGCGACGTCTGGACTCTTAAATATGACTTGATAATGCGGGGTTTTTCAGAGCTTTTGGCTAATTGAATTTTAATGGTTGTTTCGACTGTTTTCTGTTTATGATGTACCATGAATGAAAATGTACGTAATACATTTACGTTAAGCAGGGTGCTTGAAATAAAAAAAAAATTACAGAGGCCAATGACTTTGAAACAAAAATTATATTCAAAAGCGCTGATGAGTAGCACGTACAGACTATTACTTCACAGCGTCATCTACAGTCTGGGCTTCGACATGCTAAATATAATTATTCCTCTATGGCAGTATTCTTCATTCTGATTTTTTTTAAGATAGATTTTTCATTTAATTTAGTAATTTTCCAGTTAATCAACTTTATATTTTTAAAACTTAATTCTGCCTATTGTGGCCAATTTCACAATGACTGGTTAAGCAATTCTCTCAAAGAGATTTTTCTTTCGGTTTTTCCCATATTAGCTGCCAGAATTTGTTAGTGCACATCTACTTTTTGGAAGTTTAATGTCATTGCTTATTTTATTTATTTAGGTAAAAGGAGAAAAAATTTAATTTAACTATTATTTTATACCAACGTAGACCTACCTCGTCTAGCCATTCATTTATCACAAAGGTTAGCGCCGTTAATGATCGGCTGGCTCCGGGCTAGACCTTGGGGAAGTTTCTGTAATTGAATTATGGATAAATATGTGCTGAGTTTAATAGTTTGTTATGAGAATAGTCCATTTCAAAATATCTGGTTAATTTCAATGTCTTGAATATATTGTCAGTGAAATACTTCTATACGAGCTAATGGTTATCTAAATTAGTAACAACTTCAAGACAGAAACATTGTAGGCAGGTTATTATATGAATACTTATAGTAGTCATGAAGATGTTAGATGAGGTAACTGAACTAAGAAACAACTAATTTGGTTAACTAAAAGCAAAACGATTATCAAGTCGATATACTCATTTATAATAGCGTTATATGTATGCCTACGCCCTCTTACAAAGAGAGGGTTAACCTCCTAATAGGAAGATAATTCAATTAATTTTCTAGATTTAACAATTACCAAAATTAATAAGACACATGATTTTGCCATATATCATAAACCCTCATACACAGATATTACTATAAATAATAATTCAAATCATCCAACAAAACAAAAACATGTGGCTTATGTTAGTATGTTAAACAGATTAATTTATATCCCATTATCTACAGAAAATTAGAATAAGGAGCTTAATATTATAAAACAAATTACAGTTAATAATAATTTTAATGAATCCGTGGTGGTAGACTTATTAACCAAAATTAATTATAATAAAGCTATATATCTTGTTTTCCCAAAAGTTGAAGAAGGGGTCACTAAATATAGAACACTAACATATACTGGATTTCACACAGAAAAAATAGCGTATAATTTAAAGAAAAAACACCATTTAACAATTGCTTACAAAACGAATAATACCCTCGAAAAATATATTAAAAATAATGAAGATAAAACTAAAAAAGAAAATAAGAGTGGAGTTTATAAGCTGACATGTGGTACATGCCCTAAAATATACATTGGACAAACAGGAAGGACATTTAAAAAAAGATTGAGAGAACATGCACGGAGTTTCAATAAAAAAACCAAAGACTCGACATACGCAAACCATTTAACAGAAAATAGCCATAGTTTTAATAAAAATTTCGAAATTTTACATCAGAAAAATAAAGGACTAAACATTGACATTATTAGAATCATTGGAAATCAATAAATTTAAAAATACAATTGTTTTATTATCTGATCAATTAGATTTAAATCGGTCACCACTTTTAAATTTGTTCTAAAATTAAAATCTGCAACTAATATATTTTTCTTAGAAGATTAACAATATACTTTTAAATTCTTTGTAGATTAGGTCTTAAGCTATTTATGTACTTTCTTAGATTATTGTTCTGTCTAGACTATAAATACCTGTGCTTTACTTAGCGATTTTAGAATTATACTCGATATCTGAAGAAGTCACAGTGTAGCGAAACAATTGTGAAAATCAAGCAATCAAACTTGTTTTTTATGTTCGTGAATAGGAAGAAGCTAGGCATGGGATGATGATTCGCCTGTCGGACCAGAGGTGGCGCTTCCTCACAGGGTGTACTAGAAGAAAAGAAAATTCGTCTGAAGCAGCTTAGAATGAAACGGATTAATCAAGAAT
This sequence comes from Leptura quadrifasciata, assembly GCA_963675555.1. Taxonomy (NCBI): domain Eukaryota; kingdom Metazoa; phylum Arthropoda; class Insecta; order Coleoptera; family Cerambycidae; genus Leptura; species Leptura quadrifasciata. The sequence goes on from OY776676.1 coordinate 107,159,689, forward strand.
AAGCGTCACAAAGTATATAAGAAGTAGGACCGGCGCATCGAGCAGTTAGTTCAATACAGCCAAGTGATCGGATAAGATAAAGAACAGTAACAAGTTGTGAATTGTAGTACTGCATCTATAGTAGATAAAAGTTATAAGTAATGTGTTATTGTAAGGACTAATTATTATTGTAAGAAATTTAGTGATAAATAAATCAGTGGTTAGCAACAATCTGTGTTGCAATAATTGGATCTACGTTAGGAGTGTTTATTAAATGGTGTAAATACGTAACAATAATATGGAGGAAATTTTTTTTAAAATATTCCGATGGAGTGACGAAAGTCACTTGTAAATAGGCATAATTGTTCCTACCGGTACAATCAAATCCTGGATGGTTTCTTGTGGTGTATTACATGGGTTTATAATGTTAAAGAACACGATAAAACCCTCGATATACTTTTCGCAACTGTATCAAAATCCGACGAAATATTTCGCCTGAAAAGCGTGCTTCACGCAAAAATATCGTGGAAGAGGTTTTTAATGTTTTAATCATATTTTCGCTCTACGGAGCGATTTTTATGCAAAAATTTCAATAACTCCTCAAGGAGCGTCATTTTAGAAAGTGTAGTAAATGTCGCTGCACAGGGACGTAATGTCGCCCCGACCACCAAAATTTAGAAACAGTAACAAAATTTGACTTCAATTTCGGAAATTCAAAGGATATCGTGAGTTTTAGCGAAAATTTTTTTTTCCTAACAGTCGATTTTGACGGGAAAATGATGAGTTTCAACGGGATTTGCCCTAAAATGGTTCCTCAGTGATTCGATGTCAGAAAAGTATCTTTACCATGTACTCATATGTGCATGGGACCGCCTTGCCTGAACGTATGAAATTGTAATTGCAAAATATAATTCAAAGTCGTTGCGATTCGAGCATTTTTAAGCTCCGAGGAGCGACCAAAATTGATATTGATATAAAAATACGTGAATAGACAGGCAAGCAAAAGCCCACCAAAATTTTATAAACGTTGAACTTCTCTTGAATCTTTTTGTGTAATCGTTAGCTCAAAAACTGCACATTGGATGGTAGTTGGTACTTTATAAGTCGTCCGTTCCTCACCATGTGTTGTACACGGGCCAGACTATAGTTTGTCAAAACATATTTCTTGAAGTTGTTGAAGAGATTTAATATATATTTTTGAACTTTATATTGTCTTTTACTTCTGTTTTCAAATTCCCCTTCAGATATAATTTTAAGAAAGTGCTAGTACCTACTGTGTTAGATTTATAGTGTTACGACGTCCAATAGATACCATCAGAGCAGCAGTTAAGCAAAAAACGAACAGTAAGTATAAATTTTATATTATTCTCCGTCTGAAACAGTCGTTTTGAACCCTTATTTTGTGAACGTTAACTTTCATTTTTGATAAATATAGTAAAAGTCCTTCAGACGCAAGAGATGGATCGTTCACAATAATAGTGGGGTGATTAGGATGGGCCTCCACTGAACGTTCACTGGAGTATCATTTAGATAGGTATTTCCATATTTCCTCTCAAATGTTCTCCAGGACATGTAAACAATATTTCACTTAAACATTAGACAAAACATATGGTCTCAGCAAGAAATGAATTATAATTATTAATATTAAAACAAAGGATAATTTGCCTTAGTTTCATTTGTTTTAGACTCATATTTCGTAATGTTTAAATAATTGTGTTTCCGTATATATATAAACATATCGTCTGTCTATTTTATGAGTTGCACACCAAATACCTTACTTAATATTTATTGTAGAAGAATTAAGTTTTAGAAACAGTTGTCCCATTTTTGTGAGCTATATTTCAGTAAAAAGAAATTTGAAATCCATAGCCTACTTTGTGAGATATATTACAAAAGCCTGAAAAATAGGAATGCCATAAACGGTTATAGCTTCCTTATTTGAGGAGATACGAAAAAAGTTAAAAGGATAAAAGTGAACGGCAAAGACAATAAGATTAATAATGTGTATCAAAAAATTCGAAAAACGCAGTTGGCTTTGACATATGCTCTTGTGCAAAAACGAAAAAAAAAACAAATCTCAAAATAGGCCATGACACCAATCAATTTCGTTTATTTTTTCTCTTTCCAATGAATAAAACATGTCACAAAAATTTTAACTGATAGTGTCGTTATTTAATATTTTACGAAAACCACAATGCATATTATTGAATCGTAAAAATCAGCTATGCCATGATTAATGAAAAACAATATATATGTTAGATTTGAAAGTCGCTTGTTGACTTTTTATTTGTTAAAGCACAAAAATTATTATTACTATTATTATGATTTGCACTATAATATTTACTTAAAATTACGATGTTTATGTAGAAATGTACAAATTGTAGACTTTAACACAATTGAAAATACTAAAATAACTTGGTTTAAATAAAATTTTTGCAGATATCGTTTATGAGAACTACTGAGTTTATCGAATATTAGCTAACTGTCTGACATAGGCCTTTTGCATGTATTTATAATGTTTATAATAAATGCTGAATTGGCTTTAGATTGCTATATTTGCATTTCACAGAGTGATTCAAAACGGCACACGTATTATATTACAAAGATAATAAAAAGGAATATGATGTAATTTATGAATTTACCTATAGTGGTATTGAATAACTTTATGAGAACGTTACTGATAATGAACTTATACTAATAAAATATTTACAATGGGGAAAGCTGATATAACATATATATACAGTTATTAACAAATTTACAGATCGTCACTGTTGTATGTTGCGTTGTTGAGTTGCAAGACAAGTTTTTTATATCAGTAATTATGGTGTACACCAATAATAACAAATCCGATATGATTAGCATTTATTGTCAGTGGAATTTTGACGCTGAGATGGCAGTCGCGGTTTACGGAGATAGATTTTCAGATGTTCTACAGCCAAATTGAACTTATGTTTAGGAAATTAGTTCAAAAAAAGTAGTAAGGCGAGGGCATGTTGCGGAAAATGTAAGAAAAGTGAATAGAGTATTGAATTATATTAACCAAAATGAACAAATTTTTGAGACAAATTCAGAGAAAAAGTCGCATAAAAAAAGACAGTGCAAAAAAAATATTTAAAAAAATGGATTTGGATGCTACAAAATGAAGCAAGTTCAACATTTAAATGAGGGAGATAAGCCGAGGAGAGTAAGATTTTATAGATGGTTGTTAAATAAAAAAGTAATGGCCCGCTGATATGTAGCAAAATTCCTTGGTCGAACGAATCAAATTTTTCTAATAATGGATTTTTCAATAGAAATATGCATTATAAGCGAACACGAGAAAATACACATTGGTGCAGAGAGGCTGCTTTCCAAGAAAGATTTTCTACGAATGTTTGGGTGGGTCTTTTAGGGACTAAAGTAATTGGACCTTATTTTTATGATGGTAAATTAACCGACCGTAGATACTTTAATTTCCTGCAAAACGAATTTCAAGATTTTCTTTATGAATTAACAGTGGCAGAAAGATTAAATTATTAATATTTTCAACGAGATGGGGCGCCACTTCACACTGCTGTAATATGTACAAATTATTTAAATCAAGTTATGCCAGATAGCTAGATAGCTAGATAGGCACCTCTGGACCAGCTCGATCACCAGATATTACTCCCTTAGATTTTTTCGTCTGGGGTTAAATTAAAGACAAGATATTTCAAACTGCCCCTGAGAATATTGAGGACACCAAAACCAGAATTAGAAACGCATGTGAGGCAATTACTTCTGAAATTCTCCAAAATGTAATGCGTGAGATGTCGCGTAGAGCACGTTTGTACATTAGAATTCATGGTGCACAATTTGAGTATTTGTAGTTAGAAAAATAAATACGCATATTTTCTTTTCAGTAGGTAGTAATGTTTTATATAATTTTTCGTTTTTTTGGATGTTCATTTTGTACTTGTATTTTTATTTATGAGATATTTATTTGTCTGTATTAAATCGTAATAAATAATTACTGAATTATATTATTACAAAGTGAATTTTTACTATAATGGCATTGATTTTTACGATTCAATGATATGAATTGTTTTTTTCGTAAAATATTAAATATTGACACCATCAGTTAAAAATTTTTTGACATGTTTTATATCGTTGGAAAGAAAAAAATAAACGGAATTAATGATGTCATAGCCTACTTTGAGATTTGTTCTTTTCGTTTTTTACAAGAGCGTATGTTGAATCCAACTAAGCTATTCGAATTTTTTGATACATTATTATTCTTATTGTCATTGCCTTCAACTTTCATCCTTTTAGCTTTTTTCGTATTTCCTCAAATAAGGAAGCTATAACTGTTTGTGGTTTTCCTATTTTTCAGGTTTTTTAAATATATCTCACAAAGTAGGCTATGGATTTCAAATTTATTTTTACTGAAATATAGCTCACAAAAAGTGGGATAACTGTTTCTAAAACTTAATTCTTCTACAATAGATATTAAGCGAAATATTTGGTGTGGCCCTCATAACATAGACAGAGGGTATGTTCCTAAAAATACGTTCTATATAACTTTTGTTCTATATAATATCGTAATTTCAACATTTATTATTTCTCAGCACCATGGTGGCAATGCCAAGACTATTTATATAGTAGAAGACGCCATCATTTATACCAAACTTTGTTTATACACCAAATAATGCCATTCATGCAACTCCATAATGCTTTTGCAGATTTTGCATATAATTTAACATATAATATTTAACCAAACTTTGTATAACAATTATAGAAATTTTTTTAATATCATTTGAACTGAAATATTTCACGAATACCGAAGATAAACGTTAATTAATATTTGTAGGTTAAACATCGTTATTATCATATCCTTATGAATGATTACGCAATAACTGACGGATGATATCATGCAATATTTTAACAGCGATAAATGAAGAGATGAAATGCGCGTTAAAAGCAACGGTATACAACGGACCAAAATGGTTTTGTAGGTTAAGAATTTTATCCATAATCACGTAAGCTATACCCAAATACTCCTTTGTGCAATTTTATACTATTGTTATATTAATCCGTAAAATATTTTAAATACGATTTGGGTGACCAGTTAACTGTTAAAGTAAATAAAATTTATTACCACCACCTCATTTTAACTACTGTTTATATAACAGCAAATATAAATAATACACAGTATTTATTTTAAAGTATGAAAGAAAGCAGCGAAGGAGGTATGAGACTGATTTTATGATTATATAATACATGATCTCACACAGATTGATTTCCATCTTTGGAAATAAGCTTAACTAAACTATTACATCTTATGTACTATGTGTTACTGAAATCTATGTCTTTTCAAAAATCATTTAAAATGTTATAGAAATTATTTGTACAGTTCTTTTAATAAATTACATATTAGACTTGACACTGGCAAAAATGTGTTCGACTTAGAGTACCTAGCTAATTTACAAATAAAACAACATATTTATAATTTTGTCTACTTTCTTCTTTTCACCTTTTACTTCAATTACCTTCTGTTTGGCAATATCCATATTACGCATAATTTAATAAAGGAGAAAAATTTGTAAAAAAAATGATGAGAACTAAAATAAAATACCATTGTCGGTTAATTTGGCTACTTTGTTAAACAGTAAATATCCTAAGCACATATTTACGTACTGGAAGGTCTTTAACAGCATGGTGAATCTATATTTGTCACTGAATTAATGCTCTCACAAATGCACAATTTTCCGCGACGTTCGTCGTCTAACGCACCGTTGAAATCTCCATGTAGAGGAGAACGATTATTAATAAATCAAGTTTTTATAATGTCTAAACCTGGGAAACATTACAATCAGAAATATGTGGTTTCCTTAACGTTTAAGATTTCACCTTGGAATAAATGGAATTGTTTTAGGTAAAATAGAAAATAAATTAGTTTTTTGCATATATTTTTTTTATATATTTATTTAACGTCGGCCTATTTCCGCTACTGAGGCCTAACACCGACGCCTGTAGACGAGCTACCCAAAAACAAGGAATTTTACCTAACCTCTTCCCTTAAGAAGAGTAGGGACCTTTTAGTTGCCTAACATTTAATAGACAAGAGACCGACGGCTACATCCCCTCCGAAGGATTGTATATCCCCTGTACAATCCTCGCCTAAGGTTGTATAGCTTCCGCGCATACACTGATATACAAGCCGCTGGAAGATGTGTGAGGCGAGGATGCGGTCTTCGTTGTGAACACGAACGGGCCCTCAATTTGGTGAAATAAGAAATCTGGAGCTGAGAGGGTTTAGAGCTGAGACCCTAGAGGGCGCTCGTGCACTTATTTTTATAGTGATAGATTGGGTCAAATGCTACACCCTGTATATTGTGGTCTGGAACCGTGGTAACACTTTGGTTTTTAATTTTATTTTTATTTTTACACTTGATAGACTTTGAGTTCTGACAGGGTCAACGGCTATACCCTGTATATGGTATTCTTGAAAAAACAACACTTGTTTTTAAAGCGGAACGAACAATTATTTATTTAAGGTTTTTTGAACAGAGTTTAAAAATAAGGGGTAATTTTCTTCTTTAATGGATCTAACTATTCGACAGAATAAATTCGGACTGTGGAATTTAGCAAAAATGTTTATTAAAGTATTTGACTTGATTTATCTGAAAAAATTCACTTTGGTTTGAAGCTGCGTGGGCCGTAAAGGCGAAACAAAACGGGGTCACTTAAGACGAAATAAAATGGGGTCACTTAAGACGAAATGTTTTTTCTAAAGATAAATAAGGGATACTTAAGGCGAAGATAAAAAATTAAAGGGGGCCACTTAAGGCGAGGAGGTACTAAAACTAAATGGGGCCACTTAAGGCGATTTCCTAAAACTACTCTTTTTAACCAGGTTTCAGCCTGGGAAGCTAGTTCTGAACAGCTAGTCACGAAAAGTATGCTAGGACAGGGAGTAAGAAAGCCTAACTAAACGGTGGGTATCTACAACTTAAGTTAAATAGTAACCGGACCGGAAGCACTAGCAAATTAGCTTATTACACTTAAAATCACTTTTAAATAAAATTTCGAAAATGAAAATCCCATAGAAAAATCGGCAATGAAAGGAGGAATTCTTTAAAATAAGAACGAAGTATGAATCTATTCTTGTTTGGAAGTTATTAGCGTTTAATTGTTGAAATCTGAAACGACCCCGTAACGTATTAACGGAGGTCCGATGTTTACGAGTTGAAATGAAGCGAGAATGTAGTGTCTGGAAATAAGATATGAAAATGTTCCTAACGGGTATGAGTCAAGTTGAACCGAGATATTGTATGCAGTATTACGAGGAGCGATCAAAATTAGCGGAGCGGTGAAAATTAAAATGGCAATCGGGTTGCAAGAAATTGATGAAATTAAATTAGAACTTTAAGACTCGGAACGTGGTTTGAAGTATATAGGGGTGATCAAAAAGTAAGAAGAAATAAAATGCGAAGTGGTTGCAAGGAAGTTATGAAATGAGTTCGAATGTTAAGTTTTAACGTACTTAACGTATACGAGGGGTGGTCAAGAAGTATTAAAATTTTGAATATGAAATAGTTTATAGAAAATTTACGAAATGGAATAAGACGTTGAAAATTTATGTTTAGATAGTGACCTGGGTCTTGTTGATGAATATATGGAGGCTGTATTTTTAAGTGGCATTTTTTTGTAATGAATCTGTTATGAATGGACTAGATTGAATGTTTGAAATTTAATATTAGTGCATTTATGTTATTTTTGAATTATCGAGTGCTTGTGAATTTTTTCAGATTTATTTGACCTTGACGGTGGTTATTGGATGTAAATAGTGTCTGATTGACTTTTTTATGTAGTTTGCCATGGTGCATGGATTGATATGATTTTTTGGTTATTTTTCGAATTTTTTGTTTTTTGTTTATGACTCGTAGGGGACATACATTACAATAGTTGGAACGGTTACCCATCCAACTACTAACCGCGCCTTACGTTGCTTTACATCGCATATCGAAGTATGTACATAGTAAAGACGCACCCACGCTCGCCCCGCTTTGCATATATCTCGACTAAAATAAACCTTTTAAGGAAAAGTGTCAAGAGATACTTTTAAAGTTCATAAATTTTTATTAAATCTTTATTTACCAGCCGTAAGTCTACATTAGTTTGAGTATAAGAGGTGAGCCCTACAGCATAATTATAGTGAAAATCGACCTCTTGGAGGATAATTTGTAACTATATAATAATTTACCAATATCTAATTGCTAGCTAAAACCAGACTAGAAACTAGGCACTACCATTCACATTTTTTTGTCGATGTGAGTATGCGGGGTTAACACTACATTTAAAAATGTTTAAAGATGTTAGAAACTGTTTGAAATGTTTAAAAATAGCGGAACTTACTTGTACAATTCTATTAATAAATCAGATTTAAAACTTGATACTGGCAAAAATGAGTTTGGTTTAGAGTGCCTAGCCTACAAATAATACAACATATGTTTACATCTTTTTTTACTTTTTTCTTCTCACATTTTACCTCCATTACCCTCTGATTGGCAATCAAACGCATAATTTAATAGAGGAGAAAAATGTGTGACAGAAATGTTGAAACCTAAAATAAGATACCACTGTCGGTTAATTTGTCTACTTTGTTAAACAGTATATATCCTAAGCTCATATTTACGTACTGAAAGGTCTTTAACAGTAAGGTTAATCTATATTTCTCTCTGAATTATACTCTCACAAATGCATTAAATCTCCCACGACGTTCGTCGCCTAACGCCCCGTTGAAATCTCCCCGGAGAAGATAACGATTATTAATAAATCAAGTTTTCATTATATTTCTAAATCTAAGAAAGAGCATTACAATCAGAAATAGGTGATTCCCTTAAGGTTTAAGCTTTCACCTGGGAAACGATGGAATTTTTTTTAGGGAAAATAGAAAGTAAATTCGTTTTTTGCATATATCTCGAAAAATAAGCTTATTAACGAAGAAGTCAAGATATATTTTTTAAAGTTCATGGAAATTTTTGTTAAATCTTTGTTTACCAGCCATAAGTCTCCATTAGTTTGAATATAGGAGGCGAGCCCTGCAGCATAATAGTAAAAATCGACACCTTAGAGGATAATTTGTAACTATATAATAATTTACCAATACCTAATTGCTAGCTAAAACCAGACTAGAAACTAGGCACTGGACTACCATTCACATTTTTTGTCTGTGCGAATATGCGGGGTTAACACTACGTTTGAAAATGTTTAAAGATGTTTGAAAATATTTGAAACTGATTGAAAATGTTCTAAAATGTTTGAAAGTATTTTAAAATGTTTGAAAATATTTGTGGAATATCTGAAAATGTCCTAAAATGTTTTTAACCACGTTTCAGGGGCCGTATTTTCGAGCTTAACCGAGGCGATGTCGTGCACGAAAATGTGACATTGTCACATGAAAATATACGTTACGTATTTTCGAGCATTAAGAACTCGTATGCGAACTTTCCGCATACGACTAATTTCATGCGAGATGCAACAGATGGGGGTTTAATACACGATAAAGCGATTTCGTGTACGAATGTATTCAAAGTGATCGTTTTTTTGTTTTATTTCGTGACACATAATCTCTATGTCTCAAGTTAGGTTTTTAGGTTTTTGCCGTGGTTTGTTTATTATTTAAGGACTTTAAAGTAGACTTATTTGAACAAATTTTGGTGAGTGAAAATGGACAATGGCAGCGTTAGATAACGTAATACATGTAGCTGCTATCAACGCCTTGGAATAGGCAGAAGTTTGGCAGAAAGCGATCATGGAAGACAATTCCATGCCGATAATAATCCATTTAAAGATTTAAGGGATGAAAAATTAGTCAAATTGTATCGTTTAACAAAACCAATGACAGAAGGATTAGTTAACCACTGCTTCTGGGAGGGCGTTTAGTTTCAGGGATAATTGTGCCCATAGGGTTTAGTCCATTGAAGGAGTAAGACGAACTACCGGCTAGACAATGTCCCCCTCACCAATTTTTCCACCTCGGCAACCCCATCAAATTGGTCAAAAACCACCCCCAAAGTCCGCTTTTCCGTGAACCCGTATATTTCCCAGTTTTTCGACTAATTGTTATTCCCTCGAGGGATTTGACCTCAGCCAGCCAACATTATCCCTGGCTTCCAACCCTTATAGGGGGTGGAAAAAAAAATTAATATTGTGTAAGAGGCGTTTCTTTGAGGAAGGTGATGACGATTGTGTAACCATCCCCAGGAGTTGTTTTCACCATTCAAGGGGGTAGAACTTTTTTCCATCTATTATTGAAAAATAGTATAAAAAATATGTTTATTAAAGTGTTTTTATATATTGATTTTTCCACTCTTTTGAATGGTGAAAACAACCCCCGGGACCGGTTACACAACCCTGGTCACCTACCTTCCTCAAAGAAACGCCTCTTACAAAATATTAATTTTTTCCACAGAAAAAAAAAATTTCTACCCCTTTGAAGGATGAAAAAATCCCCCGGGGGTGGTTACACAACCCTAGTCGCCTACCACCTTCCTCAAAGAAACACCTCCTATAAAATCTAAATTTTGTTCTCATAAAAACAAATAACAATTTCCCCTACAAGGGTTGGTAACCTAGAGCAGGAGTGGTTGTGGTCAAATCTCTCGAGGGACCTTCCGATCTACTCCAGGAACAACAATTACTAAAAAAACTGGGGAAAATAAGCAGGTTCACGGAAAAGAGGACTTTATGGGTGGTTTTTGGCCAATTTGAGGGGGTTGTCGAGGTGGAAAAATTGGTTTGACTCCGGGAATCGATTCAGCACTCTCGAAACGTGGGGAGGGGAACATTGTCTAGTCCGAGGCGCAAACTTTCGGTAATTTGGTCAAAAATCCCGATTCTTTAAACGGACTAGCTTGGCCATTTTTTAACGTGAAATTTGAGGTAAATGTACCACTCTCCAATTCCGAGTGAGCTTCAAGAAAATCCACCATTTCATTTTTCTGGTCTGCACTAATATATCCCACCCATCCGCTGATTGCTGATGCATAATATTAAGTCTTGTAATTCAATCAACACATATAACAGCTGATTGGTGCCATTAGTGTTTTCTAGGGGTTTCAAGTCCATTTGCTTGCACAAAACAGCGTTGCCACATTTGCCATACGACATTTTCACTTGTGCGAAATGCAAATCTCGGATGGTGTTCGAAAATACCACCTCAGAACTATAAGCGAAATTTTTTAAACGAGTCATGCGACAAATGTCGATTGAGCTCAAAAATAATGGCCCCAGGTCACCTTAACGATCTTCTTAAAGTCTAGGAATTCTATATTTGTCTGAATAAAGCAGGCGGGGCCATATAGTTTTTAGTAGAATCGAACCACTACTTGGTGAAAATTTATTACTGATAATTATTTTTCGGTAAGTAGGGCTCTAAACTATTTCTCTAGGTTTGCTCAGAGAGAAAGATAGACACGTTAACCACTGAACTATGTAGCTTTCCTACTACTAGCTTTTCTTTAACTCGCACTGTAGTTTTCATGTACAAGGTTTGTCTTCAAATCTTGCATCCTTTGTTTAACACACTTCCTGATATAATCAATTGATGAAATTTTGCACAGTTACTAAGATCGGATGACAATGCAGTATTCCACCGTTACTTTTGGAAATATCCGCACGTAGGGGCGCGGGGGTAAAAATTGACTTCAAATCTTGCATCCTCTATTTAACACAGTTCCTGACATAATCAATTGATAAAATTTTGCACAGTTACTAGGATTGGGTGACAATGCAGTATTCCGCCATTACTTTTGAAAATGTCCGCACGTAGGGGTCGCTGGGGTGAAAATTGAGAAATCTGCAAAACGAAGGAGCGAGAAAGCGAAGCAGCGAGAAATCAAAACAAATCGTTAAGAGACGAATTTTTATTAAGCGCTCTCTGGAAGGTAAACCTCCAAACATTATGACTAAGAAATAGAAAAAAATATATATATTTTTTTAAAACTTGTTTTTCTATAAAAAGTCGTACTAAAAAGTATAAAAAATAATATACGACTGCAAGAAAAGCAAGGCGTGCGCACTTTGTATGATTGTACGCATAATTGTATGAAAGGGGTGGAATCGTTGTACACATATTGCCTTCAATCATGCATACATAAAGATGATACGATATCAGTTCCGGTGACATAATGGAATGCTGTAGGTTTATACCTCGGAACCCAGCTTCAATAAATGAATTTATGTAAATTGGTTTTATACGTTATGAATAATTAAAGTATGACTAAAAAGTAGAAAATAAGGAAAAAATTAAAAATTTAAAACTTGCTTTCCTTACAGAAAACGAACAAAAAAGTCATACTAAAGAGTAATAAATAATTTCTTTGTCACATAATTGCAAGAAAAGCAAGGCGTGCGCACTTTGTATATAAGTATATAGTGTGTCCCAAATTTGATCCCCATCATTGGAATATCGGAAACTATAAGAATTAGAGAGGCGGTTAAATTAGAAAAGTTGTGGTAATTTTAATGCTGAGTTTGAATCCGTCGAGAATCGTCTTAGAGTTATTTTCAAAAAACTGAAGTTTTGTATTTTAGTTTTTGTCAAAAATCTGAGAAACGAGAAATCGCAACTTTAACCTTCTAAAGACAGTTTTTTATGAGCTTTCAAATAGTGTCGTTATTTTTTTTTGTAAAGCGTTTAGTTTCTGAGATACTACCCACAATTTTCAATTTTCTTATGTATTTTTACAGATTTAAAATCTACATTAAATTCTCGTTCTCCTGATGTATAATACTAATGGTTTATGTTCTTAGTGAGGGCACCAAACAACGATTTTTGTTTTCATGTTAAGTAGGCTATGTACAACGTGATAAATTGCACTACGACAGGATCTGTTTGATGCACACTGGTATAGTAGGTGAAGGTAACTTCAATTCTTGGCTAGCAATGACAAGAAGCACAACTTACGGTGGGAACGAACTTTATCAAGTTGAACAATTCTTGAAAAACGTCACAAAGCAAAAAACTATTAGTTGTGCTTTGTAAAACGTATCACCATGCCATATACTAACCTTGAAAGATTTGACATGTATAACTGTTATATCAGAAATAATAGAAATAGTGAAGACGCGGCCCCAATGTACTATAATTTCATCAGTCCAGCAGACATTTAATGGAAAATTCTCAATTAGATCAGACTGAGTAGTGAACCAGTTACAGAACACAAGGCGGTGTTCAACATTTCCGGGTCTTAATTTTTGTATGATCACTGGTTTAAAAAGGTGGTACTTATTATCTTGTAAATGTCTGTGAATAGTTGTTTTTGCCACTACAGTTCTCTAGCTTAATTCTCGAGTAGAAATTGTAGTTGTTTCGTTGTTTCTTCAATATTTAAAATGTTTTCTTGGGTTAAGTGATGGGAACCATACTTCTGCCGAGGTGCAGAAAAACTTCCATGTTCTTGTAAATTCCTTTGTAATCTAAGAAAAATTGTCTTATTAGGTTGTCGCCTCTCTGGGTACAAATTATAGTACATTGGGGCTGCTTCTTTACTATTTCTATTATTTCTGATATAACAGTTATACATGTCTAATCTTTCAAGGTTAGTGTACGGAATGTTAATGTGTTTTACACAGCACAACTAATAATTTTTTGTTTTGTGATGTTTTCCAGAATTGTTCGACTTGATAAAGTTCACTCCCACTGTAAGGTGTACGTCTTGTCACTGCAAGCCAAGAAATGAAGTTACCTTCACCTACTATACCAGTGCGCATCAAACAGCTGCAGCCGTAGTGCAATTTATCACGTTGTACATAGCCTACTTAATAAGAAAAATCGTTGTTTGGTGTCCTAACTAAGAACATAAACCATTAGTTTTATACATCAGAAGGACGAGAATTTAATATAGATTTTAAATCTGTAAAAATCCAGTATAGCACCCATAAGAACATTAAAAATTGTGGGTCGTATCTCAGAAACTAAACGCGTTACAAAAAAAAATAACGACACTACTTGAAAGTTCATAAAAAAGTGCCCTTAGAAGATTAACGTTTTATTTTCGTACGATTGCTCGTATTTCAGATTTTTGACAAAAACTAAAATACAAAATTTCAGTTTTTTAAAATAACTAGAAGACGATCGCAGTTAGCTCTGATTTCTCGGCAGATTCAACATCAGCATTAAAATTGACACAACTTTTCTAATTCAACCGCCTCTCTATCTCTTATAGTTACCGATATCCCAATGGCGAGGATCGAATATGTATGTATCATTTTTATATATGCATGATTGAAGGGAATATGTGTACAGCGATTCTACCCCTTTTATTCAATCATACGTACAATTATACAAAGTGCGCACGCCTTTCATTTCTTGTAATTATCTGACAAAGAAATTATTTTTTACTTTTTAGTACGACTTTTTTGTTCTTTTTCTGTAAAAAAACAAGTTTTGAAAAATTTACCGTGACTTCCATATTTAGTTTAATAAAAGAAAATTACTTAGCTATCAATTATTACTTACTTTCAGGACCGACGTGTCTGATTTAGGACTGACGAAAAGGTTTTAAAGTGCGGGAAATATAAAAGAACTAAGTTTTTGTAAATATTTTGCAAAATAAGCACTTTACAGAAAAATCCCTTTAAGTTTATGAATTCCATTAATTTAAGACTAATCTAGGGGCGAGCGTAGGTGCGTCTTTACTATGTACATACTTCGGTATACGATGTAAAGCAACGACAGGCGCAGTTAGTACTTGGATGGGTGACCATTCCAACGGAAACCGCGTCCTCGCCTCACATATCTTCCAGCGGCTTGTATATCAGTGTATGCGCGGAAGCTATACAACCTTAGGCGAGGGTTGTATAGGAGATATACCATCCTTCGGAGGGGATGTAAAGCCGTCGGTCCCTTGTCTATTAAATGTTAGGCAAGTAAAAGATCCCTACTCTTCTTAAGGGAAGAGGTTCGGCAAAATTCCTGGTTAGGGGTAGCTCGTCTACAGGCGTCGGTGTTAGGCCTCAGTAGCGGAAATAGGCCGACGTTAAATAAATGTATAAAAAAAAGAAGACTATCCATTTTTGATAATAATGAGAGACACAGAACCCAGACATTTTTACGCTCTATTTTCGTAACTTACTCAAAAGCAATACGCAAGTTGAGATCTTATCCAGTTACCTTTAAGACAGTCACATCTTTTTTCAATACAAATTAACCAAAAAGTGTGATTAGAAGTTCTCCAAAAGTTTATAATTCATTTTGAAATAATGCTTGCGGCGCCCATTTATATCAATTATAGCTGAATATAAGCAAACTTTCAAAAAATGGTAAAATTTTACAAATTTCGTCAAGAAATGATTACTGAATTTCTTGAAATAATAACTTGAGCCAAAGGGTTTCAGTTCTACGAACCCGCGAGGGTGTTTTCTAAATCATTCTTACTCTAAAACAAAGATGTATGTTTATTTTTTGCAATTTTTAAGATGGAACTACAAAGTTTTACTTCATTACATTAAATGTTTCACTATTTTGCCCTATGCTTATTCGTTAAATAACTTTAACACATGTTAGCAGTAAAATGCATAGTGTATAAGTCTTAACTTATGCAATTCGAATGAAATAAATAATAAAATATTAAATGTGCTTTATAGTCCAATCAATAAGTACTTTTTGCAAAACTAGCGCATTTTTTTAATTTTTTTAATGTGTCCGGTGATGCTTAACTATTTTGCTACGTTGGCGAGGTCGGCGGGGGTTTCCGATAGTCTCCACCTGTGCAAAAAATTCAAACGTAAATATCGCGTGAGCCGCCGTTGTTGCTACGACAATACTAGTAATAAATTATCTACAAATTCCCTTCACTGCACGGCTCCTCAGGTTCTTTTCTGAAATGAAACAACTTACTATAGGAGCGGGTGTGGACGCCAGACCGATAAGCTGCTGGTCGATAACGTAGTAAGGACTTTACCAAAACCCTGCTGCTCGGAAATGATATATGGCACCTGGCTTCGGATCTCGGAGTGGACATGTCTACTGTCGATGAGGCGCTCTGGCTGACTGCTAACACGGGAGTGGGGAAACGATGGTAGCGAATACGCGATATATCCGCGTGACGTCAAAAAGACAAATGGACTATTTGGGAATATTTTTGTTCGCAGATCAGAGAAAGCGGCACATCTAACAGTTTATTATTCCATTTACCGAGAGGATAACTATATGGATGACGTCAGATCGACTTAGAGAATATTTCTATCATCTTATTTTATTACTTAGAATATTTCATGTAGATCGGTACAGGACCGAGAGCTCCACACATCTAATACGTGAGTCGGTTGGGTACGTACTGAAACTTGGCACACGTGAATATAGAATCCCTTCTCGCCGCTCCCCTGTCACTTGAGTTCATCTGTACTACAACTGGTAAAGTTATTTGGTGCATCTACAAATTAATAATTTATTAATTTTCAAGCTAATTCGCTTAAGGCGGTATAATATCTATTTTATTTTAACAGTATATAAATATAGATCCCGGGCACATTTCGGTAACGAAAAACGCTTCGTTAAAAATAAAGTGCATTCGCTATACAGTAAAACTATATGGGAATAGCTGTATAATGAGAAATTGATATAAAGGTAGACTTTTTCAATTTCCGAATTACACGATTAATATTTTGTTATTCTATATTAAAACATATAATGATTTATCCACTCTTAAAATGTTACGTTTGCTCTTGCTCATAATAAAAAGTCACGAAATGTCACAAAAGATAGAAAAATGATAATAGCATAATAGCGCAAATATTGTAATAGTTTTAAAGATACATGAAACAAAAAGTAATAAACAAATATGTATCCCTAAATACTAAAATAATAAACATATATTGCTAGCTATGAACCTAGTCCAAAAAGTGAGCGGCTATACCACACCATCGCTGACATGATACCATTTGGCATTTAAAAATTGGACAAATATAATTTTATTCATATTTAATGTACTTATTATATCAACAAAAAAATTCAACTAAATTATGCATAAAAACAACTCAATTGATTTTAGTTTTAGTTAATTGTGCTTAATATAGTATCGATTTCATCACTCAAGGTTGTCATGTATGTCTGTAGTAAGTTTATAGTAACATTGACAATTATTATCAATCACTCTACTCCGCCATTCATTCAATAAATTCAAGGTCTCTTTTGTTTACGTTGTGAAAATAAACAATTAATAATATTTATCATGTTATTATTGTTGATTCAATTTGGTATAACTGGAAAACGAGTATGAATAATTGCAAGAATAAATGTTAATGCAAATTGTTGATAGTTAAATGGCTTACAAACTAGATTTTTAAAAACGTGAAAGAACTAGTAAGGGATAAAGCTCGAATGTGGTTGACCGCAAATGCTTATTTGACTTGAACATTTTATTCTAAAATATTCACTACTTGATTTGTTCAAATTATAAAAGGTCTGTTCTTGCTTAGTTTGGTGATTTTAAAATTTACAATGAAATTCCTTAAGTTTTCTTTATAAAATAACATTTTTAGTACAAGTACCTAACGATCAATTGCATTAAAATACTTATATATATATATATATATATTTTATTATTTTCCATCACTTTTCTACATAGAAAATATGTTAAAGCAAGACACTGTTAAAATGTCACACAAGTTTTTCTTTGTGTACTCAAGCAACTACTTCATCTTAGCTAATAGGGGAAGAAATTGGATAAATAATAGAATTAATTCATAATATGTCAAAACAAAAACTATTGAAGTTAGAAACTGGATGGTTAACAAGATAAACCCTAAGATTCTGACCAAAAGGTTTCGTTCTTTTCAAAAATCTTCAGTGGGATGTACGATTTACGTTGATTAAACTATTTTGATTAAAGCTGAACATAATTTGAATTAAACGTAATCAAACATTCATACCGTTTATAAACCTAATAGCTCAGTAAAATGGGAAAATTTGGATAAAATAAAAAAGAGCGGGCTCAAATTTTATGAACAGTCTGATTTTGTGGTACTTTCTAACATATCAAAAGTCCTCACCCGTTGACACCGACGATGGGGAGGGGGGAGAAACATAGGTACCAAAACTCGGGTTTTCGCAAAAAACTCGGACAGTATCAATTTTACTGTAAAATATGTACACACGAAAATTATAGGTAATAAAAATCCGCACAATTTCGTTTTCTTTTTAACTTCGTACAACCTATTAAATATTGTCATTTTCAAATGTATTTTGACAAATAGCTATTTTTTTATTGGCTTTAGGCAACAATGACACTAAAGGTTTTTTGAAGAGATTTAAATTATCTATAAAATGAGCTCCAGTAACCTTGATACAATGAATAGTTCACAAGTTACAGCAAAAATTTCTTTTTTTGCTATAAATTAAGATTTTCCTGCAAGAACTGCTCATAGCAATTTTTTTAAAAATTTTCGTTCGGAAAAATTGAAATTTTTTTTTTTTTTTGTATATGTCATAGCTTATTTTGACTTTATGGCAAAATTTCATAAGACCTAAATGAAAGCTTACAAAATTTCCTACAAAATACATGTTTTCATGTATGATTTTCAATAAGTAGCGACAAGAAATTAACGATTGAAAATGCGGTTGATTTTTAATTTTTAGCAAACAGGCAATTTTTGTGACGTTTGAACTACAAAAAAATACATTTAATATTTTTTCACTATTTGAAGTATCAGAAGTTATTCTGTGGGCATTTCTGAATTGTTTCATACTGGGCCCATATTTTTAGAACCTCCGCAATTTTTCAGAAAGAAAAAAGTACAGTTTTTAATTTATTGACAAGCAGAACAACCATGTTTACATGCCATCAACATTGGAAGCTACGCTCGTCAAAAAAGCAGGAGAATTGTTATTTCTGCATTTGTACGTGTCGAAGAAACCTACAGAATCTGATTTAAATGTTCTCCGTTACGATGCATACAGACGATCGGCATCAAAGAAGACCACCCGCTTGCCTGCATTGCCACCCACCTCCAATGCTACTGCCCAACACTCTTTTAGAACATACCATCAGGTTCAAATATGGTTGGGCAATAGTAAAGATCCAGAATCTTAGGGCTGGCAGAAAGTTCAAGATCATCTTCAGCCCATTCCGACTACTGACCCTTCTACACCAATGAGCTACTGAAATTAGTAGCCTGCAATTGTCGAACCAATTACGGGGGATCGTATGGGTGCAAAAAGCCGGTTTGAAATGCTCAGACCTTTGCAGTAATTGCATCGAGATCGGTTGTCTCAACATGTGGATGCAAGTTACGGAGAGTGATGATGATGATGACAGTGAAGAAAATGAAGATGAAGAAGGGGAAGAACAAGAAGATGGCAAATTGTAATACTTAATATGTGTATTAAATGAATTTAATTTTTAATAACGATTTACGAAGTTTAATATAATTTCATCCATACCTTTAAATTTGATTCGCCATATGTATCCGCCATTTTTAATTTAAAAATTATGCGTTCACATTCAGATTCAGCGACCTCGAAAACGTCAGAGTTGCAATTGTCAAACGAGCGGAAAGTTCTAAACATATTGTGAGAGATTGGATTAAATTAATAACATTTTAATAATTTGTTAATGCCTTTTAAAATTTTTAACTATACTTCATTCCATATATGTTGCATACTATTTTCCGTTATTATTAATTTTCACCGCTATAACTCATCTAAGTTTCACTGATTGCACGTTCAAAAAATTCATAATTTAGTTCTGCCAATATTGATCGAATGGAATTGAAAAATAAAAGGAATGTTCGTAATCTAATTCTCTACAACTTTCATTTGAAGCATTTTACGATCCGAACGACCATTTTCTAGATTTTAGCAAAAAACGCGTGCATTTCCGTTAAGTCGCAAAACTGTCAAAATTTCAAAAAATCTATCTCGGCCCCAAGTTAAAAAAGGAACGAAATTGTGCGGATTTTTATGACCTATAATTTTCATGTGTGCATATTTTGCAGTAAAATTGATACTTTCCGAGTTTTTTGAGAAAAACCGCTTTTTTACATATTTTCTCCCCCGCCAGCGTTTATGGATGAGGACTTTTGATATGTTAAAAAGTACCACAAAGTAAGCGTGTTCCCAAAGTTTTGGCCCGCTCTGAATTATTTCATCCAAATCGATAGATTTCGTACCATTTTATTGGGCTATAAGTATAAATACTTCATTTAGGAATTATTCAAGTAAAACTTTCACACTAATAAAAAATTACCTAAGTTTCTTTGTATTCTTCATATTGATGCTCTTGTTCTGCCCATGGTAATAGAAAAGCATCGTATACAAGTATCTCACTCGGTCTGCCTGACTATACAGGGTTACTGGTAATTCGATACATTCCTTTGGAGATGTGATGGGGCATGAGCTAAGGAGTAAATCTAGCCCTAACATACATTATGCAAAACTCAATAGTTTTTGAGATATTTCAATTTTTTTGTTTTTCTCAAAAAAGTAGATCTTAATGTCTTAAAAGTTAATTTCCGAAAAATCTACTTGACATTTTAAAATTTTTTTTTACTGGATTACTTGTCCAATATTATAGATATCCGTTTGGAATGAAAAATATCCGGAAACATTTCAATCATGTGAACATTTAAAATAAAAACTTGTAAAAATTTTTTTTTTAAAATCAGTTATGAAATTTACCTATTAGGTTTTTTCAAAAAAATATTAATGTAGCACGCGTACAAATTATTATAAAAACTTCCTTATTTCAATAGCTATCTAACTAGGTAGAAATGTTTAATGTTAATAGTTCTAATAAAAAATTAGTAAAGATAATGCTGGTGGCGGAATTTATTAAACGACTAATCGTTCATTTTCATTTAAGTCAGTCAGTCCTTGACTTTGACGTTTGTGCATATATGTCATTAACTGACATTCTTATCTCCGTGTCCCTTAAGTTTGTTGGTCTTGTTAAATTAGCTATCGAAGATTTTGATTTTGCTCGTAGTTGGATGTCATCCTTACCACTATACCCCTGTCCAGGGCTTGAAGGAAGGTGATCCTGGAAGTAGAGTGGAATTCTGCCGCTTTATGTTAAATTCAGATGCAGAAAGTGCAAAGTATTTTATGGACGGACGAGTCGAAATTTAATCGCGAGGGTATGACAAATTTCCACAACCTACATTACTGGGCAGAGGAAAATCCCAAGTTAACACGTGAAACTAGTTTCCAAATGAAGTTTTCTATTAATGTGTGGATGGGAGTCATTGGCCACTATTTAATAGGGACTTTCTTCCTCAAAATTTAAACGGGGAAATCTATGAACATTTTTTAAGAAATGATCTGGCGGTGATTTTAGAAGATGTTCCTCTCGCCGTCAGACAGCGAATGATGTTTCAGAACGACGGTTGTCCAGCACATTATCGGCTGACAGTACGACAGTTAATTGATCAACGTTTCCCTAACCGTTGGATTGGAAGAGCGGGCCCAATAACTTAGCCAGCGCGAAGCCCTGACTTAACACCCCTTGATTATTACGTATGGGGTCATATGAAGGAGATGGTCTATGCCACACCAGTCAATACTACAGAAAAACTTAGACAAAGGATAGTCTATGCTGCCCAACACATAAGGCATAATCTGGCAACCAGAGTAACAAGGACGGAAATAAGAAGATGCTGCCATGTCTGTATACGGAATAGGGGCTCCCATTTTGAGCAAGACATAAAAAATAAAATACAACTTTGAAATTAATGAAGAATTAAACTCTACTTTTAAAATGTTTTTTACTGTTTATCTAAAAATAAAATTCGTACTACTTGTGTTATTTTTACTAGTATTTTCTTAGAACTATTAAGGGTACATTGAACATTTCCTTGTTAGATAGCTATTGAAATAAATCAGTTTTTATAATAATTTATACGCGTGTTACGTTAATATTTTTATGAAAAAACCTAATAGGTAAATTTCATAGCTGATTTAAAAAAAAAAATTTTTAAGTTTTTATTTCAGATGTTCACATGATCGAAATGTTTCCAGATATTTTTCATTCCAAACGGATATCTATAATATTGGACAAGTAATCCAGTAAAAAAAAATTTAAAAATGTCAAATAGATTTTTCGAAAATTAACTTTTAGGACATTAAGATCTACTTTTTGAGAAAAACAAAAAAAATTAAATATCTCAAAAACTATTGAGTTTTGCATAATATATGTTAGGGCTAAATTTACTTCTTAGATCATGCCCCACCACATCTCCAAAGGAATGTATCGAATTACCAGTAACCCTGTATATGAATTCATGACTTGAAAACCACTAAATCAATTTTTTTCGGATTTCTCCTTCTACAGTTTATTTTTTGAGAATGGTTTAGTAGTATTCTATGTCTCAGAAGGTTGAGCAGTGAACACAAACACTAGGCTATTTTACGTTAGTTCCAAACAGAAGCTTTTTGTGTTGGCTTCTTATTTTGGTTGAAGAATGCAAGATTGTTGGCATTTTCCCTCTTATATAATTACATTTAGCTCTTATTGAAACCCAATAATACAATATTAATTTAAATAACAATAGATAACATTAATAAGGCTTGGTTAACTTAATGGGTTTTCATATGTAAAGGTTAATCCATCATAAAATTAATCTAACTAATAACAAAAATTTAAATGAAATTTGCGTTGTTGACTGTATAAGCTTACAAAACGCTAATTATGGATGATATTGCATTTTCTTGGCAATCAATTAAACCCTCATTTGTGTGAACTTGCAATTTCGCTCTTTTTGAGATTTCTTATGTAATATAATTACATTGCAAGGAATAAAGTATAAATATACTACGACGAGAACGCGCTCGGCGATTGATGGCAATAACTCTGAAACTCTTTGGTGTATCACTGTCGATGAAATAGTCTTCACAGATAAACAACACATGTGAGAAATACCTTAAATACTGCATTGAACACACGTTTCGTCGATAATTAAAGTTAAGGTAAACTCGCGTAAGTGTGAACGAATTTTCTATTAGTTCATATTTTTAAAGTATTATTAATTATTTTCGGTAACATTTTCAAGTCAATGTTTTTTTCACAATATGCCTTAGCTGACTTTACACTGAAAATGTTTTGATGTGATCCTAAATATGACAAACTATTAAATATGTCTGTAAGTCACACTTCCCCATAGATTTGGGGCAAGTGTGACTCCGGTTTGTAATGTCGCCACATTTGCTCATATTTAAAATCTAGGGGTAAGTGCGAAAAGCTTAAATAAAAATCTACAACTTAGCTTTCGAATTTTCAGAATAATATTTATTGGGAAAAGTTATAATTTTTTTAAATTATAACTTTAAACCAGTAAAATCAACCTGAAAGAAAATTATTTCTTCTATCTTCAACTGGTATCCTTATCATCTATTTTGAGCCAACTGAAGGAACTTTGTTTATATTTCAAGAATGTAACTAACCATTTTCCTTCTTCCCTACTTTTAACCAGCTCAACAAAATGTTTAATAGTTTTTTTAGATGAATGTTCCCCTATGACCCATTTTCCTACAGCAATTTGAGGCGTTTCTTCTTCCTCTTCTTCAAATACCTCAAGGGTCACTATCATTGTCTAAATCCATGAGTACTGGATCTTCCATTTCTTTTTCCTCAAAGCTAGAACTGGGCATTATTTTTTTTTTGGTGTCTGCTTTTTTCCTTTTCCTCTTTTTGCTGTTTTTCTTTTGTCAATCTTTCGAGTACCTCTGGCACAGTTATTACTTCTGTACCGGCGGCTATTTTTTTCCTCTTTAGTGAAGAGTCATTTCTTTGAGTTTGCTTTATAGTATTTAATAATAACTCTTCAAAACTTAATTTCGAATCAGTATCAGTTGAGGTTCCATCAGTATTATGAATGTTCTGATCATTTCCAATGTTATTTTCTGACATTAGTTGCATTTGCCTCATTGGTCAATGATTGTTGTTGGCATTTCTTATACCTTTTCTGCCCGCTTTTCTAAATACATTTTTAAGAATCCCCGTATCCAAGTCCTTCGAGGTTTTCCAATAAGTTCGGAGAACACTTTCTTAGGAATTCTTAGACTAATATTTTTCCTATTCTAAGTTACGAGTTTTAATTACAACTTGTCCTTTACAGATTTAAACACGAAGTCTAATGGCTGCAAAAGATGGCTCGTTTGAGGGGTGACATCGTTAGCGCGTGCCAATTCTACAAGTGAAATATTGACATGCATACTATGTCCATCGTATATTATAAGGACTGATCTTGTCGGCCCAATGCAGGAATCAAGGTTTTTTAAAAGAAATTTAAAAAATGTATTTGCTTCCATCCATCTATTGGAACTGGCTGCATAGGCAGCTGTCAGGTGACCTCCAGAATCACCGGATTTAACTCCCCTAAATTTTCTGTTTGGGAGCCTTTAAAAAATATTGTCTACGCAACTACCGTTATAACCCGTGAAAACCTGAAGCTGCGAGTAAGACGCATAATTAATAACATAACTGCCCAGCAATTGGCGAATGTTCCTCGAAATACAGCTATGTAAGTTCAGAAGTGCATTAACATTAATTGACAAAATTTTGAACAACTGTTGTAATGATTTGTATTCCTTTTTTGTATTTCAAAGCCACCTTTCGTACGGTAAATCAATTGCATTTTCTTATTTTCTTTTAGCTGTAATTTTGTTTTGTATTTATCGCATATTTTAATAAGGCATATTAATAAATTCTTATTAATATTACTAATAAATGGTACTACGGTACCAATATGGTTCCATTTGAAGAAATTGTGTTTTTTCCCAAAACACATCTCTATGAATTAATGAATTTATATTATTATATTGAGAATACTGCTTGATAAGCCGGTATTTTTTAATTTAAACTACTGTAAGTATCAGTTGTTATTTTAAGAAAACCGTATGCTGAACGCCAGAAAGTAGACCTGGCCTGCGACATTGTTAGTAATAAAACAATAACTTTATTCGTCTTCCTTATCCCTCTTAAAAACGAGTGGAACGGTTATGGCTTACTTCATTGAATCATATTTTACCATAAATAAATAAATATTTTAAGCAGCAGCTTCATTTGATTTTTATTGTATTGTTGCACAAATTGTCTTGGTTGCTGAATGTGTTACAGTTAGGAGAGAGATGACTGTTTGGGCGGCAAGTTTGGGCCAGGTCCGCCTCGAGACCTACTTGCAGACGTACCGTGGCAGAAACTGCCCGTGCGGGACGACAAATTTGGGTTGCGGTGAGACAAGCAGTACTTACTTGGCCGAGTACCATATACTGTTCACTGTTAACAAACAACACGTGTCCACACCATTTCCGAATTTAAATTAGCATTTAGCAAGATTTGTATACTGGTCGCATAGGCATTACATTATTTATTAAGTTTATTCTCGTTTTCTGGGTTAAAAATATGTTACTATAAATGGGAGTTCTGTAAATGAAGTAATGAGTGCAACATAATTAGTTAAATCGGTATTCCCATTTCTTATTTTTGTTTTTTTTTTGTTGTTTCGGGATTCTTCGGAAATAACGTACTATGTATACTAGTCAAAGTGCAATTTCTGAAATTTGAAAACGTAAGATACAATCGCATTTTCTTAATAATTCTTGTTTAATTTGTAAGGAGAATTAATATACTATTGCCCCCACTCTATTATCAAACATATTGTGTTAGATTGCCATTGATCCCTTGATAACTGTTATATTTGTAGTAGTAGATTATAGGTTTCCACATCGGCAATTTATCATATATACAATGTTGTTCATCTGAATTAGTAGTTGTCAATAAATCAATTCTATAAAATAATCTGCATTACAAGAAATTACTTAATAAATATATACATACAATATTTGCCAGATCTGTTCATCGGATATCTGAACAGGTTATGGGCCCAGAGTGTATGCTATAAAATAAATACTGTACTATTAATAAATCCAAACAAAATTACATATGGTAAAAACAACATAATTATGGACAATAAATTTGGAATTTGATAGAACGAATTTCAATAAATGGAAATTCAGGAGCCAAATATTGCTGACAGAATACAATAGTGTAGTGTGATTGACTGAACGTGATAACAATTTGTATGTGCTCTCACCAACGGCAGAAGCAGGGAAGAAGAAAAAAACTGAAAGATGCTGAAAGAATGAAGAAGGAAATCAAATTTAAATCAATTTGAACAAAGAGTTGCTGACAGTCGTTTAGAATATATTAAGAACAAATCAACACCTTGGGACAATTATGATATCTGTTTTTGAAAGAATATGGATTGTAAGTCGAATTATATTACGAAAAGACTATTAACAACGAAATTAAGAGAAAATGAAAATTTGGAGGCACAGTTTCTGAAGCCTGATAAAGTTATTAGGAAGTTAGTGGATGCCGGAACGCAAATGACAGAAAAATACAGAATTTGTCATTTATCCTTAACAATGCCCAAGAATTATGATTAAATTATTACTGCATTAGAAATTATATTAGGAACAAGACCAACATTAGAATTTGTAAAAGGAAAACTGAATAAAGAAATGAAACAAAAACAAGCTGTAAGTGCGAGTAAGAAATGAATTGCATTTACAATGGGATAATTCAAATACAAATGTTGTGGAAAATTTGGTCATGCCAATATTAAGCAGAATTAAAAAGCCGTATGAGAGAAAAACTTATGCTTACTCGTAAATACCTAATATTATAGCTATATATTAGACATTTCTGCAGTTATTTTTACTATTTATCAGAATCCCAGTACCTAAGAGACTACAAATATATTATTGAATATTCTAGACTTCCTAACCTTCTCATAACTTACCATATTCGCAAATTACATATTATTATTAACTTTCTATCACTCAACAAAAATACATATTTGACAATAACATGATAGTTGTTGTCATACTTTTAGTTAAATAATAGGTAACCTATCTGTTGATATTTTTGACTGTAAGGTATAGTGTATTCTGTAAGTCGGACAGGAATATGATTTTTTTCTAGCCAAACGAGATTATGCCCCCCCTCTGTTTTCGAGAATGCTGAACACGATGGCGGTGGTAAAATTTCTCTCCAAGGTTACCCCGCCCCCCAAACGGCCAAGACCCACCCTAAACGGGTAAAACGGGTATCCGCCGTCTCCTACCAGCCAAACCCGTGTTGCCTCCGTTTTCGAGGATGCTGTGCACGATGGTGTTGCCAAGACCCCTCCTTGACCTTCTCCAAACAGCCAAAAACCAACCCCGAAAGAGGTAAACCGCGGATAGGCCGTCTTCTCTCAGCTAAACCCGTGTTATCCCCCGATGCTGAACATGAAAAAATATCGCGACCTCTTCTCGCTCAGCAAACGGACAAAAATATCATTGCACTCTTACTTCTTACTAAACGAGCAAAATTATCATTATACTCGTACTTTTTTGATTTTTTTACGGAAGAATTTAATTCAAAAGTACGCGGGCTCTCGGCGGCGAAGAGTATACACAGGAGCTCGTGTTTAGAAATATTGCTCGGTAAAAAATCTCACCGTTCAGCAGATCGGTGTGTTTTGTCGGATCTGCAACTTTTTACCCAGGTAAAAATTTGGATGGTTTTTGGCCGTCTGGGAGTTGGCGGGGGCCGAGGAGGGGTCTCGACGTCACCATCGTGCTCAACATCCTCGAAAACGGAAGGTAACACAGGTTCGGCTGGTAAGAGACGGCGGATACGTGGTCCATCCCTTTCGGGGGTAATTTTTGGCCATCTGGGGGTTGGGGGGAGTTGAGGAGGGGTCTCGACATCACCGTCGTGCTCAGCGCCCTCGAAAACGGGGGATGACACGAGTTTAGCCGAGAGAAGATGGCATATCCGCGGTTTACCCCTGTCGGGGGTGGTATTAGGCCGTTTGAAGGACTGGCGGGGATCGAGGAGGGGTCTCGACATCACCATCGTGCTCAGCGCCCTCGAAAACGGGGACAACCAGGTTTGACTGGTAGGAGACGACGGTTACGCGGTTTACCACTTTCAGGGTTGGGTTTTGACCGTTTGAGGGATGGGGTGACCTCGGAGAGAAATTTTGCCATCACCACCGTGTTCAGCATCTTCAACAGCGAGGGGAGACGTAGTCTCGTTAGGCTAGAAAAAAATCGTATTTTTCGAGGTTCTATCCGACTCACAGAATGCACAACCTTGAAATAAATCGGACATTGTGAAACAGATTTTTATAGAAAACTATGGGCCTGTCCAACACGTTGTCACATTTCTGTCAGTTTCAAATAAATTGGCTGCTGTAGTGTAAACATTGTAGTTCTTCTTATGCTATATGGGTTAATTGATTTTAATAATAGGAATATTTGTTTGGATTATGCCGTCCTTTTGTTGTGTGGTGAATTGTGGAGCACGGGAAGCAAGTGAGGATCAAAACTGCAGGTTATTTAACTGGAAATATTTGGAAACGTAGTTTACTACGCAATAAATAGACTACTGTGGCACCCTCGCCAACACAAACAGAATATGTTGCGCTACCTACTACTGCAGTGGAATTTGTTTGGTTAAACATATTACTATAATAATATATGATTGTTACTTTTCATGCATTTGCCTATTGGACAAATAAGAACGCAAAAGATTAAAACATGTCGATATTAGATATAATTTTGCCAAAGATATGCAGGACAGCAATGCGATTGACGTAAGATATGCTACTACAAGAGAACAAAAAGCTCTTCAGTTCAATAATGGTATTCAATGAAAGGTTTGAGGTTTTGTTAAAATCATATGTATTTATTGGATTAGTTATTTTAGTTTCAGAATTGAAGAATGTTAAATTTTTAGTAGTAGGTTATATGCTTCCATGATGGCAATTTATCATATACAATGTTGTTAAGCTGAGTTAATAGTTGTCAATAAATCAGTTCAATAAAATAATTTACATTATAAGAAATTCTTTAATAAATATAAACATACATTATTTTTATTAGATCTGTTCACCAGACCTCTCAGAAATAATCCTTCTAGTGTATGCGTGTGTATTAATATATATCATTGTCCGTTATGAGATAATACCTCAGCATTAAGAAAGACAATTAAAACTGGGTGAACCGGAAGTCGGTTTCGGTATGACAAAGCAATAATCAAAACGTATTATTGTGACAAATAAAAAATTACAGATATAGTGTTATGCCGTTTAGACAAAAGAATTAGACCGCATAATTAGAATGCTGTAAGATGGAATGTTTGTCAAAGTGGAATAAGCAAAGCCTAGTCAAGAATCAAAACCACAAATACTGCTAGTCGCAATACTAAAAAGCCATCTAAAAGTACAGGTACCTTAAAAGAACTTCCAGAAACCAGCAAGTATCTCAAAGAAAATTGGTTAAATTAATACTACAAATACGTATAATTTTTAAAAGTTTATTTAACTTTCCTTTAATATAAAAACCAATTACAAATAGAATGTAGAATTTTACCGTATTAAATATCGTTGTCGTTAATACTACCATATACCACTAATAATTATTTCAATAGGTTTTGAAGACCTACGACCTATAAAACTTTAGATAGAGATGATTGAAACTGAAAACCAATATTATTCATCTCCCGGTGATGTTGACGTGGTTAGCGAAATGCACATCGAGTAATTTAATCGACTGTGGCGTTCAAATGTTTTGGCGTTTTTTAAAAGTCCATTTCAGACACCAAAGGTTATTAATGAAAAATAGCCCTCATGCAGAAGCGCCCCAATCGCCAAGATATAAACTCAGCTAACGCCAAAAAAATTTTTTAGACTTTTCATTCTTGTATACACACTAAATCACATTTTAATTTTTTTACCCCTTCAATAATAGGGTGGGGATGGCAATGGGGGTGGTAGAGGAGGTAGCTAAACGCCAAAAAAAATTTTTTAGACGTTTCGTTTTTGTATATGCACTAAATCACATTTTATTTTTTTTTACCCCCTTTAATAATAGGGTGAAGGTGACAATGGGGGTGGTACAGGGGGCAACTAACGCCAAAAAACTTTTTAGACGTTTTGTTCTTGTGTACACACTAAATCACGTGGGGATGGCAATGGGGAGCTGATGCCAAAAAATTTTGGGACCTTAACTTTTCATGCATGCCCTAAATTGCAATTTTATGAACTCTTACTTGCTTGTTTTGCTTACCCCATTTACCCCCGAACCCTTCAACAGAATTAGATCAAAATATAATCTAGTTCCAGATCTCGTTGCAATACATAATTGTACCAAATTTCAAGTCAATATCATAAACGGTTCCAGAGTAAACATGCGCACAAAAAAGTTACAAACCGACAGACAGACATACAGACAGGCCGACCGACAGACAGACCGACCGACAGACAGGATTTTTTTTTCATAACATTTTAAGCCTGTCAACAAAAGAAATATTTTTTTTGCGTTACTATACTTCCACTGGACGTGGAAGTAATTCCTTGAGCTAAACTTTTCTAGAAATCATTCTCATTTAACAGATATATTTTTTTCATTTGATTTTATTTTAACGCCTTATTTAGATTAACGTCATAACGGAGTTTAGCATTAGCTATTCCGCCACTCAACCAGGACACATACACATAGACAATTATACAACGGCCATTCGTGCTGAGACTCGAACTCAGGAGTTGTTCAGCAACTAGTCGTGTTTTCTCTCACACAACTTCGTCTAGTCCACCGCTACCAACTCGGTAACACATGAAAAACACCACTAAACATCCATACGCTAGCCAGGATTCAAACCCGGGACTTCTTGGTTGCAAGCCTAACACGTAAGCGTTGAGCCACTGAGCTATTAATTTATAATACATAATACATAAAACCTATCTATAAGAAAACTTGAATATAGGATCAATTTTCAAATATAAATTGTGAAAGATTTCGAGATCTGGTAAGACTCATGGAAAACTTCGCAGATTTTATTATGTGAATTTTAATGTTTTTTTTTACCATAATCATCAAAAAAATATAAAACAGTTTGTTGTTGTGTTCATTCATTGCTAATGATGCCGATGTTCACCAATGTCCAATTTATCAACAATGGGAAGGAATTAATTTGAATCTGTATTCTTAACACTCAACCACAGTAGCAGATGCCGTAATGCTATCAATAGTGCCATACAGTAAAAAGAAGCCAACTGTAATAATGCATATGACACAAAAAATATCTTAAAACATAATATTTTTAGTCGCAAACTCCTCTATAAAATCCTTATTTTTCTATAAGGAACGTAACCAGACTGCAACCAACAGCTACTCTCTGGGCTATGTGCCCCGCCGAGCGCTGAATTACAAGTCTGGTGCGTTAAGTGTAATAATTGCATATTACCATCAAAACGCTAATGCTTCGATTGCAACAAACACCAGCCGAAAGACTGATCCTACTTAAAGGAGCTCTCTTGCCAGTCGTCACACACCACTTGCAGACTGCAGTTTCGAGCTGTTGGCTCTCGTTAGTGCAAGGTAGGCATGTGACGACCGGCACGAGGATCCTTTGGCTACAAGTAGCAATTGTAATTGCATATTACCATCAAAACGCTAATGCTTCGATTGCAACAAACACTAGCCGATTCCCGGTATTTTTACAATAGCGACATGTAAAATAGTCAGCAGGCGCCATCTAGCAGTCCAGTGTCTGTTGCAATCGAAAAATAAATAGCCTGACTTACTGACTGACTTAAATAGCTTGGTTACGTTCCTTATAGAAAAATAAGGATTTTATAGAGGAGTTTGCGACTAAAAATATTATGTTTTAATATTCCGCCTTCTAAAAGCACATTTGAAAAAATATCTTGTCAAATATAATCTATTTGTTAATAAAGCGTGTTGATATAAAAATATGTTTTATGAAATTTTTAATGAAAACAATTCAAGCGCAACTGTCGGAATTTTGGATTATTGAACACCCCTCTTCAAACTTGGCAGGCCGTAATAAACACCAGTCAATTACGAAATAGTCTTGAAAGTACGAAAACATACACATTCATACAGACAAAGGAACTTTTTGTTGATTGACATGCAATACATAATTTTGATTTCGCCAAAGAAATCTATTTGTAAAGTGAATTACTATCAGAACAAAAATAAATGTAATTATTGAAATATTTGAAAAAAATATATAATTAATTTTACTTACTAAATGAGAAACCGCAGTTTTTAAGTTTCAATTATATCTATATCAATTAATTTAATCTAGAGTAGGGATGATTTTGTGAATATACATCTTAACATAATCGAATGGTAACTTTCTGCACCTGAGGAGGAGAACAGATTGAAATCAATGTTGACGTATTACAAAAATTTCATAACATGCAACCTGTCCGGTTCACTTTGTTGGGGTTTCTGGTCATTGCGGATGTATGATGAGTATACCTTTCATCTCGGGTTTTCCGAAGATGAAATTAATAGTGTTATTAAATTAAATCTTAAATTTCTTCCAGGACGCGCACGCAATGTATGTATTTTTTATTTTTACAGCTTGGGAGAAACCAGTAAGATGAGCTTAAAATTTAACATCGACATTTTAATAATCTTGTTATCTTAACACAGGTTGGTTCACCATAAGTATCTCCCCTGTAACTTGCCCATTTCTAGATCGATTCGAGAATTTAAGAGACCAGATGAAATCATTTTCTTACAAGAGTTCATACCTTATATTGAAAAAATAATGACCTTACGTCATTGTTTTATAAAAAAAATTTAGACACTTTTTCCAAGATTGCTTGAAAATCAAATATTTCAATAATTTTCCCTCTCAATTCATAGATACTATCAAATTTTCTTTTATAAATATCAAATTTCATATAGCCCGATCAAAAAATTAAGTGAGATGAAATCAGGACTAGGAGGAATTTATGGGAGTTAACCATATGAAACATTGTATACAATACGATTATTATACAACACGTCTATTGAAAGAAATTAAGAAGTGCATCTACATTTATTTTTCAAAAGGGAGTGTACTTACAATGTTGTTCAAAATAATATGAGGGAAAAAATGAGAATGATAATTTTTAAGCCGGTTACAGGTTAAAAAAAGTCAAATATAACTCTGTAATTCATTAAATTTGAACAGCATTCTTTTTTTAATATAATATGGGAAATCTCCCAATCTTCGTCGAATGGGTCCAAAAGTAATTATGTACCGTATAAAGACATAACATACCTCTACTTCTGGCCAATAGCCGCGTTGGTTAGGGCGCGAGGTGGCAATAATTAATAATATTAAAGAAATTTATTTATCCACATAATTTACAACCAATAATATTATATTAGCGCGTTAAAAAGAGAGAACAAAATGCATAAAAAGGAGAACGCTCGGTTACTGTCAAAGCAGCTTCTGTTCTTCCGCGAATCCTAAATAGGATAGATGATTTCGTGCAGTAATGCTGCGTAAATATGCGAGAAAAATATGAGAGGGAAAAAATAAAAAGAGAAAAATGTATTAACTGAATATTTAGCAACTTAGACTTAAGGGGAATCTTAAACTTACCAATGGACATTGACTTTAAAGAAGTCCTCAGCTCGTTGTACTGTTTTACTACATTATAAGAGAATGATCGCTCGAAAAATGCAGTTATGTGCATGGGCATAGAAAGCAGACCTTTACTACGTATATTAATGTTGTGTATGTCAGTCCTAAACCTTAGTTTATTATATATATATGGAGTCTTGCTGATAATCCGTTTGTGATAAAAACAAAGTGCATGATAATTTCATCTACTTTTCATTGACAACCATTTTAAATTTTTAAATTCATAAGAAATATGGCCGAACTTTGTCACAAATAAACGGCCAATCATCAAAACTAATAACTTAGTACTATTAAGTTTTAAGGAGTGGTCCGAGGCTATATTGGCTAGACCTGATAACTCTTCATTAATTATACGACAAGCAGCAATAACATCAGATGGTGGAAACGAGAGTCATCTGCATAATTATGATATTTACAATTTGAAATAAAGGTTTCAAAATGTATTGTATAAATAGTATATAGAATTGGACCTAAATTTGAACCTTGCAGAACTCCAGAAGTCACTTCTGCTTTCAGTGGATATTTGTCATTACTAATAACTCGTTGAACTCGATCACATAAATAATTTTGAAATAATAATGTAGAATAATTTGTAAGACGTGTGTAGTGCAAAATTGCAAGCAATACATGGTGGTCTAGGGTATCAAATGCCTTACTGAAGTCTAAGAGAACAAGTGCTGTTATTTTCCCTTTATCCACTTCCTCGATAATATCATCTGTTATATTTAGTAGAGCAGATACGCAATTATAATTTTGTCTAAATCCCGATTGATATGTTGGCAATAATTGGTTACTGTTAAGATGCACTCTAAGCTAATTTTAAATTGCTCTTTCTAGCGTTTTAGATAGTACTGACAGTGTTGCAACTGGTCTAAGGTATTTAAAATCTAATGGGTTAGAAGTCTTAGGTATTGGTTTTATTAAAGCATCTTTCCAACAAGACGGATATACACTATTATCTAAATTGAAATTTATAATCAAGCTTTCATTTAAGTATTCTAATTTGTCGTCAATATTTTCTAATTCGACTATACGAAATAATGGAAGTGAAGTTAGGTCTAACATAAACGAATTGTTAATCTAAGTTTTTATAATCTCTGTAAGTTACAACTCTTGAAACAGCTTTTAGATTTACATTTAATTTAACATAAATTAAATCATAATCGGATATGTGGTTCATACTAATGACATCTTTTTCTGAAATGAGAGATTCCTGAGATGTTAGTATAAGGTCAATTAAATCCAATCGTGGTTAATCTAACGGCTATCGCGCCACCGGGTTCGAATCCCGGCTCCGGCACTGTCGGAGGAAATGGTTGTATGTCCGCGTTTTTTCAATGTGTAACCCCTTTCCGCACAAGCCTCTGACTTCTGGAATTGGGGATTGTCTAATGTTTGTGGTGTGTTTATATTTGTGTATATTTGAATTTCCAAACAGAACGAATACTCTTTTTATGATATTTTACATACATAACGTATTTTCGAGTTAAAAAATATTATTATTATTATTCTACAATGTGTGCCGAAAGAATCAGAATGAAAGAGAATAAATGAATATGCCGCAAAGAAATAATTATCGAAATAGGTATGTCTTTATTTTTTTTTATTTTATCTGTT
Organism: Leptura quadrifasciata; assembly: GCA_963675555.1. Taxonomy (NCBI): domain Eukaryota; kingdom Metazoa; phylum Arthropoda; class Insecta; order Coleoptera; family Cerambycidae; genus Leptura; species Leptura quadrifasciata. Next base: position 107,194,752 of record OY776676.1, read on the forward strand.
TACATACAACACAGTATTGTTCGTTCAGGAACAGAATTAAAAAGATTAATAAAAAAAAACAATTGGAGGGGGATAACTTAACTGACCCGTATTTGTTCATTTTTTTAATTATACTTCTCGACATTTCACGTGTTATCACTCTGGCAAAAAATGCAGTTTTTTCTTTACCTATAAAAATTTAAAATGTACGCGCCCAATAATGATATGAGACATGATGACAATAATATAATACTAGCTGATACAATAAATCATTTAAATGACGGGCACGTTCTATACTCTTGAGCAGCAGACAATATATATTCTTCTCATGCAGAAAAAGTCAGTGAGTCCGTGCTTCAAACAAGGGTAATTATTGTTAAATATTTTCGCTTTCTAATGTCGTACAAAACAGTGCAAATTTAGGTTAGTAAGAATTCAAACATCTGTCTAACATGGATTTAGATGGCTTGTTTATGAGGCGCTTCAATAAAATCAACAAACTCGTTTTCGTTAATGTCAAGGACATTCCTAAGGGTCCGTTTTTTATTATTTTCATGTTTTGACTTTTCGAACAATATAAGATTTATGAGTACTGGCCTCAATTATACCATTATTTTATATACTGTGGATGTACAAATAGATTTATTTTTGCTTTTATATATAATACCAACGAAAATACATATTTATTTTGTATCTCATTTATGTCAGTTAAACTAGTAGTTTAACAAAATTAGGTTTGAATGAGAAAATATTTATCAAATTTTCATAAATGTGTTTGGGAAGATGGGGTACTGGAGAGAGCCTTATTGTACATGAAAATTTGAAAAAGTAAGGATATGGGGCATTAGCCATCTTACTGAATAAATTTAAAATTAGTACAATCACGTATTAATTTCCGTAGTACTGAAGTACTAAAAAGAGTTCTGACCATTTAAATCTCAGATTAATTTTTCTCCTGCATTAAATCTTTAAAAATATCTTTTCTTCATCATTAATACGCACTCAGAGTTAGTTTTTTAAGATTTAGCAGAGCAGTTATTGAAGAAGAAAAATTTGTTTATGAAGTTAAAAAAACCGTAAAATCTTCGAAGAAAATACAAAAAAGTACAATAAGTGAATAAATTTTAAAAAAGAAAAATCCGTGAAACTGTGAGATTGAGCAAAAATACTGAAGAGACAACTTATCTCTACAATTAAATGACTGAGGTTGTGATCGATTTTGTTCTACATGATGTTACTACTTTTTATACCAAATTTATGGTAGACTGACTTACTTCACTTCGACCTAAAAGATCTTTATTGAATTACCCTACAACTAATTGACGCCTAGAATTCCAAGACATTTTTAAAGCTTGTGATTTTGTGATGTGCTTCGCACTCTCGTTTGTAGCATTGCAGTATCTGAATTAATCATCTACTGCGTTGCAACATGGGCAATGGTATCTCAAAGAACAGTGGCCTGTTAGAAAGCCTGTAATCAGTCTTAATTCGGACTTATCGAGTTCGAGAAGCCTTGTGGCATCCTTTGCCCAATAGGTTATAAACTTTTCTGTATTCCTCCAGTAGAACTGCTTCTGTTCCTATTCCCATTTTTCGATCTCTTCCGTTATGTGTCTCCTGGATAAGATACGAAGCAGTTCGTGTCCTAAAAATGACGCTTCAGGTCCTTTTTTCGCAAGACTTACAGCTAATTGATTTCCTTCTATCCCTCATGCCCTGGAACCCACATCGATGTAACCTTGTTGCTATTTATCAGTTGCTTCGGAGATGACCTGCGTTCCCAGATAGTTTTAGACTCGAAGGTATAGGATAACTATTTTCATGGTGAGAAGTCAGAAAACTCTATGACAATCCAGTAGTTCAGCAGAAAATGATCTCATTTTCATTTTTTTAAAGCGAATACACTAAAATCCGAAAATAATGTTTTCTTCGCTGAAAAGTCGCGGAAGGAAAATGTCCACAAAGTCCCCAGTCAGGAACTCTAGGTTCAATTTTCACGGCCTGCACATTTTTTCTACTATTTTCATAATATCGTTTTCACAATTTTATAAGACGGTCCCCCTATCACTCTATAAAATCCCTAGCATCAATACTGATTTAAACATTCAGACACGTTATAACAAATAGACCACTCTCTAATGATATGTCAAAGTTTTAAAGAGGGAGCTCGTATTTTTGAAAATATGAACATTACTGAAACATTGAAATTTATCTTGGATGCCAGTTTAATACAGCAAATCATTTTTGGGTGATACTTGGAATCTGGAATTGGGTGGGAAGGTGGTCAATGAAAATTATTGAACCACAGCACTTAGCACTTGGGTCCCTTGTACATCCCCCTGTAGGCAGATCATCGCCTAGGCCCCCAACCAACCTAATCTTGCGAAATGGGTGATGATGCTGCCTAGGGGCATCTCCCTTACATCGGCCAAAGCAGGCCAACGTTCTCCCAAAATGGATTTTCTGATTGATGAGATGGTAGAACAATCACAGAGTACATGTTGAACCGTCTCATCTTCTTGTTCACAACCTCTACAGAGAGGTGTTTCGCTTAATCTCACATTATGTAGATATTTCCTTAACGGACAGTGTCCAGACTGGATTCCTGTTATAAAACGTGGGTTCCTTCTGGACATTGCCAGGTAATCCATTGCTGTACTCTTGTTGGGGTATTTTAGTAGTTCCCTAGCAAGCTGACAGCTGTTTGTTTCATCCCACAGCTTCTTGAATTCATTGTGGGTATTCCCCTTAATTATTTGTGTTATCGCCGTGATCGGTAACAGACTGGCCGGGCCTGGTCGAAAGATACTTAGACCTTCTGCCTTCTTGGCCAGTCTGTCGGTGACTTTGTTGCGACTACACTGTGCATGTCCTTTCACCCAGCATACCAGTATATTATTCATGCTGGAGGCACCCACAAGTACTTGGTAGCATTCCCATACTGCTGCTGTGATAATTTTGTAACTTCTCAGGACTAGTAATGATTGTCTACAATCTGTGTAGATCCTGATTGTTTTGCCTGTAGTTTATCTCCGGACAATCTCTTTTGCAGCTATGGTTATGCCCGCTAGTTCCGCCTGTACTACATTGACTCGCCCATCCATAGCCTATTTATATTCGATTTGCAGACTTCTGGAGTATATTCCACATCCTGCCACATCCTTCTTTTTTGATCCGTCTGTGACTACGTTGATCACACCTTCATCAACAGCCTCATTCTCGCTATTCGTCTGTATTATATAGGGTCTGTCAAAGACAAACCGGGGAGAAATGCCATCAGTGCACACCTGTAGAAGAGGCGTCTTCTTGACAGCCTCATTCCACAAGTGAATTCTGACCTCTCTACAGCCTACATTTAGTTGTATGCCAACGGATTTGAGGCGTATCATTGTTGGGTGATACTTATTAAGGACATTATAGTCAATTAATTTTTCAGCAGTAGGTAGCCTCTTATCAATCAGTTACACAATGATGCAAAATAGTATTACTCCACGCACTACTCGTATCATTAGTTTTATGGAGCAATTTTTGTGTGGGAAAATAATTAGTAAAGACAGATGACACCGAATCATCGCATTTGACACCTCTGAATTTTTAGTTTGCTCATTATTGTTTTAAGTACATTGGTCTGTAATAAGAAACATTTAATTGGTTATAAATTATAATGTCTATAAAACGTCCACTGAAATAGTTAAACTTCACCATACAGAAACAATCATATATAAGAAATTATGTTCAGTTTGGTCAAACCAAGTAGTCCAAGATAAGGTAAGCAACATTAAACAAAAGGTATTTTAAAGACCATGACAAAACGTTTTTTATAGTTTACAAAACATGAAGATTTGTTAATGTCTCGATTTTAGATGGCATACTTTTCTCAATGAAGTGATAAAAAGTAGTATCTTTAGAACAATGGCAACGTCAAATTCAGATATGATAATTACATTATAATAACAATCTAACAAAAAGAAGCGGCCACCAAATCTTCAATTGCCAATCAATTACATTTTAAATTGTAAAATTGATTTATTTCAATTGTTGGTCAATGTTAAATTTGTTTAACATAAGCGTAATTGCAAAGCTATGCCTAGGTAAGCTAATGACGAAATATTAATGATAAATTGGTGATATAAACTAGTTTATGCTGCAGCAGATAATTTAATTAATTATATATTTATTTTAGGAAGGGTCTATACAAACGGACAGTAGAAGCAAAGTAGGAACAAAACTAGGACAAGTTTTCAGAAGAAAATATGAACTACACTAACAAACAGACAAATGGCAAATAAAAAGCAGATTAAAGAGTGACAAATACGAAACATGTAATCACCAAAATTTAATGTGGAACAAATATGGCGAATTGAAGGCGAAATTAAAAAGCTATTAAATATGCAACTATAGACAACTATACCTATTTCATTTTATTTCAAAGAAATAGCATCTTCATCGTTTTAGGATCAAATTTAAAAGTGAGGGAAAACAATATTTCTAACAAAACTTTTGTTATTAGAGTTAAAAAAGAACGAGGTTCAAAAGCTTTTCAATATTGTACAAATTTTATAAATATGCTGAGCTTAACTAAATCAGCAAAAACAAAATACAAATTTCAAGAATTGTTATTCCGCTCAGTATCATTTAGCAATTACATTAATTTCTTAACCGTTGGAGATTTGGTACATGTTTTACGGAATTACATAAAGGTAATTATTTATCTATTTGATTTAATAAAGATTATTTAATATTATCACCATCATCATCATCATGAAGAAAACTGTACATAAAATCCATTTCTCAATTAGCTGAACTTAAATGTCGAATGATCTACGTATGTATCTGTGCATGTGTTATAAATTTGGTTTGGAAATATATATTGAAAATATTGATCGATGTTTCAGGTTCTAACGAAATTTAGTTAGATTACGTGATATATTAATTTTACTATAAAATGTTCTTAGGGCGTAAAATAATTTTTAAATTTGATAAAAATAATTTGACATGAATACTAGTACAGATTACTTACGCTTTCCAAAAGTTCCTCTTTTACGCCTGCCTATACTAAAATAAGATATTTCTCAATTTTTATATTTTTTTTATAAGGCTTAATATATCTCCTATCTTTTCAATGAATCAGTTTCTTTAGTATGATCTTTGGAGTCCTCACTTTAAGTTTGTTTCCCGCTTGTACAAAGCTATCATTATCTTCCTTTTGTCTGTTGAGAAATTTTTCGGCATAATATGTGTATCTAAAATTGTGAATTTTTGTTAACACATTAAATACAGGCACAGATTTCATTTATCTTAGTTTATATCAGGGTATATTTTGGTGTATACGCTATCATTAATCTAGGAAGCTAATATGTACGAAAATAGAATAAAATTGAACTCAATATCTAAAATGCATTTGCTTTGAATACTTAGAGCACATTTTCAAAATTAAAATCGTCAGATTCCATATATAATTTGGTCAATGCAGTGAACAATTTGCTGAAGTAACTAATCTCTACTATTTATTTGGACCTTGTAGTCTCCAGTTTTGAAATATCTCCATAGAAAATAATCTATGGGGTTAATATCTGGTAATCTGGCAGGCCAAGTATGACGTTGATACTGAATATTCAAATACCTTATAACCTTAATCCCAAAATGAGGTGCAACTCTGTTATAGTGAAGTATTGCCCTCTTATATTAACACCTTACATTTAATCAAACAAATTTTGTAAAAAATCTAAATAGTCCTGTGCAGTTAACCTTGCTGAAAAGATGTAGGTTAATTAGTTTGCCATTAATCATACTACACCAAACATTTACTGAGAGCTTATGTTGAAAATGTACTTTGAATTATTTTCAGCCCAGAATTTCTTGAATTAGATACGCCATCTCAGGTAAATTGGAATTCGTCTGTAAATAAAGTTGGATATGAGGATTTTGTTGCAGGAAAGGGCATTGTTGACTATGACCTCTCAGATCATCAACTGAAATAGAAATGTTCCATATCACTATGTTATCGAAGAAGAAGTACAATTCATCAGAAGACCTGTTACTAAGATCAGATGTACCCCAGGGTTCTATTCTGAGACCATTACTTTTTACTCTACATACCAGTCAATTTATCTCATATTTAAAACACTGCCAAATTGGTTTATATGCTGACGATACACAGCTGTACTATTTAAATAGGAAGGCTCCTGATTAAAATTTCTATATTTTAATATTTTAAGGATGATTTCTCAGCTTTTGTCTTTTGAACGCGCAATTGATCAACCATCCTTTTTACATAGAACTTTCCAATCGGAATTTAAAGTGAAATGGTACGTTCTACTAATCTTCACCGAGAGTACGTTTTCTTTAAATATTCAGCTTTAAATTCAAAAATAGAAAAAATTCAAAGCAAATAAATTATATGCATTATAATCAGGAACCTCCCTATTTCGTAAGCCTCTGATCATTGTCCTCCGTTTTCATCAGCACCAAAACAATTTCCGTTGAAAAAATTACTATATGTACAACACTATATTCCTCTAGCAGCAGTAGGTTTTAAAATAATCAAGAAAAAACATGTTTTATACACATTTAGGAAACATGGGTGTAAAATCGCCTACCGAAATATTTGACCGTTACTTGCTGACACCCTAATCGTTAGACGTACTAGTGTTATCGTCAAATAACCTATCTAATCATACAAAAGGTCATCCTTCTTAAAATCAGCATAAATCTCCTTCGAATGGAATTTTTCGGAACGGTAATTAAATATGATTGAAAATAGTTTGCATGAACCTCGTGCGATACACGAAAATGCCGTCGGGAGATATTTTTGGAAGTACAATAAAAGGTGCAATTGAGATTTTGGAAATTGCAATAAAAAATGTATTTTTCGGAACTACAACAAAACTATCACAAAAAATCGTTCCGTGTAGCGCAATTCTTGTAACTGCAATGAGAGATGTCCCACGGAGCGCGATTTGTGAAACTACTATACTAACAAAGTTCCGTTTCATATTAATTAGGAAGTGTTGGAAATTAAAGTGCTAGATTTAAGATAGTACAGCGACGTTCCAATTGATACCACTTGGTGAAAGCAGTTAAGCAAAAATTGACGTAAGTATAAATTTTGTATTTTACGTCTGAATAAGTCACATCGAACCCTTCAGGTGAACGTCCCTCACACACCTTAATCATGGATCGTTCACATTAACAGGGATGATACTGGTTATTCGTTATTTATTTCTTTTTGCGGTAATACTAAAGGAGAACGGAAACCTCGAATTTTTGCGTGATTTTTTCAGGATACCCTATTTTGGGGTCGTAGAACACGAATTCAAAATTATTTTTGCGTGCATACGAACCGTTTCTCCAAAAAAAAAATTTTGAAAATTTTTCTTATGACACGCACTTTTTCATGCACTAATTTATACACCAACAGCACCTGTATATCGTCTCTTTCCTTATTAAGATCATACTATGGCCTTTATAGAACAATAAACCCTTCACTTATGGCAGAAAACTCACTTTCTTTTGCATAAAAATAAAAAGATAGTTTGTAAAACATCACAAAGCAGCTACTCAAAACTATACAACTGTCAACCCGATGCACATGCATTTACAAAGTTGTGTCTAAAGTACCGACACCGACACGATGGTTATAAATAATGCTTTAACGCCATCTGCCCCAGATTTAATAAGGTGCTAAGTACTATTATATATCCCTTGCCCTTCAAAACACACGTTCGCGCCCGTCGACGCTTCGAAAGTGTCTTGAAGGGCAAGGGATATATAATAGTACTTAGCATCTTATTAAATCTGGGGCAGACGGCGTTAAGTATTATTTATAAACATACATATCCCTTGCCCTTCAAGGCGAGAATGTGTGTACTTAACGCCGTCTGCCCCAGATTTAAGAAGGTGCTAAGTACTATTATATATCCCTGGCCCTTCAAGACACGTTTGCGCCCGTCGACACTTCGAAAGTGTCCTGAAGGGCAAGGGATATATAATAGTACTTAGCATCTTATTAAATCTGGGGCAGACGGCGTTAAGTATTATTTATAAACATACATATCCCTTGCCCTTCAAGGCGAGAATGTGTGTACTTAACGCCGTCTGCTCCAGATTTAATAAGGGGCCAAGTACTATTATATATCCCTTGCCCTTCAAGACATTTTCGAAACGTCGACGGGCGCGAATGTGTCTTGAAGGGCAAGGGATATGTATGTTTATAAATAATACTTAGCGCCGTCTGCCCCAGATTTAATAAGCTGCTAAGTGCTATTATACATCCCTTGCCCTTCAAGACACGTTCGCGCCCGTCGACGCTTCGAAAGTGTCTATTAACTTTTAACTTAACTTTATTAACTTTTTCATTAATTTATGGTGCATCCGCATTTTTTTTCTTTAACGTGTTGTACTGTTCATATTCTTTCCAAATCTTATTAGAAAATTGTTAAAATCAGAGGTACTTGAACCAACTTGAACTGTACCAGAACCGTCGTGCCTTTAGACACCAAACCTTACACATGCGCAAACAACGCACAGGCCCGCGCCGTACATAAGGGCAAAGTCGTGTGGTGCACGACGGCGCCGAGGCGCCGAAGGCGCCGAAATGCCTCAAAACTGAAAAGTAAAAAAAAGATAAAGCAACAAACAAAATTGTCAAAAGAAAATTTATAATGATTAAAAAAAAACAATAAGGAATTGCTAGCTATTACATTGTTTTTTATTTGTTTATTTTTTTATTTTTACTCTTTGAGACGACGGAACCGAACTACTTCTCGAAAATAATATATTTTCCAAATGAGACTATGAGAGAACGCAATAATAGCATTTATTCGATCGAATACGTAACATGATAACATGAATTGTGTAAACTCAAACAAATCTGATTTTATTCATGTTTGAGCTTGAAATTTGGCTTGCAACGAGCGAACAAGCGTTTTTTTCCTGTCTGAGCTTGCAATGTATGAAACTGTATATATTTAAGCGCTGCATCGGTCGCGATTTCATTTGTTGCCTGATGCCCGATAATTAACTTAGCGAAGTGAAAAGGTACATGGGGTAAAAGGTTCTGTTTTTGAAAAACTTTTTTGTAGTTTTACAGACTTTATATTGATGTGTTTTGTCTTGTGAATTAAGGTGAGTTCATCTAAAATTTATTTTTTATTTTAGATTTATTAAAACCCAAAAGCTTGCATCTCAAAAATCATTTTATATTTGATTATATAAACATCATTGTTAATTGAAGTAAATTAGTAATAATATATGATAAATTAGTAAATTTGGGGCATTATTTTAAATTTGCACAAGGGCGCCAAAAGTGCTAGGCGCGGGCCTGACAACGCATGCAAATATATGTAATCAAATGACAGATGGAGGTTCATCTAATACAGTTTCTGTAAATAAAATTCTGATTTTTATACAAAAGATAGTGTGTTTTCTGCCATAAGTGAAGAGTTTATTGTTCTATAAAGGACATAATGTGATCTTAATAAGGAAACAGACGATATACAAGTGCTGTTGGTGTATAAATTAGTGCATGAAAAAGTGCGTCATGAGACAAATTTTCAAAAAATTTTTTTGGAGAAACGGTTCGTATGCACGCAAAACTAAATTCAGTTTCGTGTTCTACGACCCCAAAATAGGTTATCCTGAAAAAATCACGCAAAAATTCGAGGTTTCCGTTCTCCTTTAGTATTACCCTTTTTGCTTTTCAAGATTAAGAATGGAGATCTTTATTAAAGTCACTCAAATTTCACCGATGCCTTGTACTAGCTTGGTATCCTTGTGCAGTAACAGCAAAAGACATAGGGAAAAGGGAGTAGGGCAAGACGAGTCCTCAAAAACATACCAATAAAGTAACATAAACCGACAGACAAAGGCAACCACTGCACTACTCACTTCGTTCCCCTACTAATTAGTATATTATTCAACGAGCGGTAATGTAGGTAATAATGTAGATGAAGCTTGTAGCACGAGCCGCATGCGAGTATCGTAATTCATCAAGTGAGTTATTACCATTATCGCAAGTTGAATACTATACTTTATCTATTATTATAACAAATATTATATTGCAAAGGGGGAGAAAACTACCCCTTTGGGGCAAAAAACAGTCGTAACTGATTTTTTCGTGCTGTTTAAAGGGGAATGTAACTAAAAAAAAAGTCCAGGAGGATGAGGGGGTAAAATTTAACCACTTACTTCTTATCTCCAGTCAAGGGGGTGAAAACTACCCCCTGCAGGAATTACGGCCCCCCTCTACACCCCCTACTCTATCAGGGAGTTGCGAAGGCAGAAGCCAGGGACAGGCTGTTTGAAAGGTGGCAGGGACAATGGGAGGTCGCACAGGAAGGTGGACCAGACGCCTTATCACAAATATAAGGACGTAGATGGAACGGAGGCATGGGGAAATGGGGTATTATCTTGCCCAAGCCCTGAGTGGACATGGGTGTTTCATGGAATACCTAAATGATATCCGTAAGATTGATAACGGAGGAAAGAGAGGCGACACGGTGGCGCACCGTTACTATCCCCGGACGACATGGTAGAGAGAATGCTGGAGACAGCGGACAACTGGAGAAAGGTGGAGGAGGTGATAACTCGCATTATCAAAAAGAAGGAAGAAGATGAAAGAGAGATGAGACTGACCCCATGGAGGAATTCATAACAACTAACTCAAATTACTAGCTAGTTTGAAGATAAGCGAAAGCAGTTCCAAACTAGTCGGAAACACTAAAGAGGGGGAGGAGTTTTATCCGGTTGAAGTCCGGCACTACCTGTAGCGCTAGACACTAAGCTCAGGTGCTCCGATAAGTTCCTCCTTAAAAAAAAAACAAAAAATAAATGTGGTATTTTTCACCCCCCCCCCCCTTGACTGAAATAAGGGATGGATGAATAAATTTTACTTCCCTCATCTATTTTGGTCACTTCCCAATCGAATTCCTTTTGGAAAACCGGCAGAAAAATTGAGGGGGATACGTGATCCCTGCAGTGGGTAGTTTTCGCCCCCTTGATTGGAAATAAGGTAAGTGGTTAATTTTACCTCCGTCATCCCCCTCGATCTTTTTTTAAGTTACATTCGCTCTGAACAGCGCAAAAAAAATCAGTTACGACCGTTTATTGCTCCAAAGGGGTGGGTTTCACTTCCTTTGATCAATCCTCTCAGTGGTCAGTGTTTTTTTCACCCTCGAACCTATCGCAATCGATTCTCCCCCCCAAAAATGGGGGGAGAAATATCTTTTAGCCTTAGTGTAGCTTTCACTCACTTGACTAGAAATAAGGGATGGGTGGTTTATTTCACCTCCCTCATCCTCCTCGACCTTTTTTTAGTTACATTCCCTCCGAATAGCGCAAAAAAATTAGTTACGACCGTTTTTTACTTCAAATGGGTGGTTTTCACCCCCCCATTTGAAACCCTCTTGGTGTCCCCGTATCAAAAATCATTTTTACAGAAAAAACTTCGCATAAAACTGCCCCTCCACTTGCTACACCTTCTGGGGTGGTTTTTGGCCAATAGGTATGAAGGCTGGTTTTTTACCCTCGAACCAATCGCAATGAATTCTCCGCCCCAAAAAAGGGGGGAGAAATATCTTTTAGCCCTGGCCCAGAAGTGTCCAATTTTTCCGTTTATTTACGTGGACAGCAGGTAAAGGAGATTCGCACTGTACCTAGTGAGTTATTATAACTCACGTTTATTTAATACGAGTAGATAAATGTTTTTTTTCTCTATTATACTATAGTGCTCTATTATACTCCTGTCCTACTAAGTAGTTCTATCATGGTTCTTCCTTTTCTTTTTAGTATAAAATCGGTATGAATAATATAATCTATTGATAATTATTAAGTAAGCTGTTATCTAAATCGTAAATATGAACTCCTGTGTTACATTTTTAATGCAAATGAGATCAGAGCCCGAAACGTTATTTATAAAGTGAAAACTTTCCATTTTTAGCGATCCACTTAACAATACTTGTCAATTAGATTTGGATGATTAGCAAAACTGTTAAAGTTCAGTCTAATTGATAAGTAGAACACGGCTAGTGAATTTTACGACAAGGATAGTTTTGTATAACTGTAATTTAACAGGAACATTACTGAAGTATGATAGGCCATCGATCAAATCTACTCACGAACCGAAAATGATTCATTGTAGAACGACCTTTATGGTATTATATGCGCCTTTTAACTTCTTTGGAATCTAGATTAGCGATTCCCACGTGCTCCTATCTAAATAGTCTGCCAACCTAAATCCTATTGTTCAAACGAAATCCTTTGTCTTAATTTTTATATTAAGAAAAAAATTATGGCTGTACTGTTATATTTCATATTCAAATTCAAAACGAAATGTAGGAAACTGCTAATAAGATATCCAATATACAAAGCGCTTGATTTATCATTCTACAGATAACAATTTTTTAACCAACTGTGAAAAAAATCATAAAATAAAATTATATCGTTCCTGTAAGCTACAATTCGTTGTCTTTAAAAAAAGTAAAAAGGCTTCGTTTTGTTTATAACGATTAATAAAATAATTGTCCCATTGTCGTGTACATTTGTGTACCATATGACATAGTGCAACAAGGACTAAATTTTATACTTGTTGCACAGTTGCTTAGAAGAAGTATTGAATTTTATATTAATAAACAATGCAGTTTATGATGTCTACTATCACAAAAGAGTTTTAAAAAATCAAGTCAAGAACTTAACTGTGTGCATATTATTATGAAAATATAAAATAAATATCGTTTTCGAGCCTTATGGTTTCTACGCTAATGTTTATTCTACAGTGAGGTCCATAAGTAACAAATAAATTCATTATCTACGTAATTAACAATTTATGAGTGAAATTCTAAAACAAGTCAATTTTTATTTCAAAAATTACATTCTTTGAGCATAATTTTATACCTCACCCTTCAACCCTCTTGGAGTAACAACTACCCCTTTAAAAAATAGAACGAGGGTGCGTGTGTGTTTAAAAGGGTTTTTAATTCTCTATCCAGCAATATAAGGTTTTTGAATTTTGTATATTCTTCATCAAGAAAATTAAATTTGAAAATTTTGTAATGTATACAATCAAACATATTTTATGTACAAAATATCTGTCAAATCTGACTTTTCTAATTAATTTTGTGTCATAACATTCAATTTAAATGTATCGTTTTTTCTGATAGAAATATTTAGGGCGAGTTGTACAAACAAAGTTCAGTTCCAGTTCAGCCTAAACTCGGTTCAAAATCCTTGACTACCGTTGTTGCTACAATTGTAACCTTGGAGTTTGAACTTAGTTCAAAGTTGAACCACTTTTATACAATCCGCCCTTAGTTAGTATCAGCAGGACGAAGCTACACCACATTTTGCATTGAATCTCAATCAGGTTTTTCCCAATAGGTGGATCGGTAGACTCGGTGAAATTGAATTTTGAAATTACCGCTGTTTTAATGAAACGGACAACTTTTTGAATTTATTATTAAGACAAAAAAAATAAAAGTGTAGTAAAGTACAAATATACCTACTACGACAGTCCAGTATTCCACTATTTCCTATGAAAGGAAATCGATTCATTGCCACCAATCAAGGTACACAATGTGCGTTTCCAAATCAATTGAAAATAATGTCCTATAACATGTTACGTCTTCAATGGAAAACGCAAACTAAAATCTGATTATAATAAGCCCCCAGCAGGCAGATTTCCAGTGCAGTGCTGCTGTGCATCGCCAGCTGCAGACTAGTTTCGAGCTTGTTAGCTCTCATCAGTGCGACATAGGCATATTACAATCAGATTTTAGTTTGCGTTTTCCGATTGAAGACGTAATGTATCGCAAGTTATATGACATTACTTTCAATTGATTTGGAAACGCACATTGTGCACCTTGATTGGTGGCAATGAATCGATTTCCTTCCATAGATAATAGTGGAATACTGGGCTGTCGTAGTAGGTATATTTTTACTTTACTACACTTTTATTATTTTTGTAATAATTTATCCACTTTGTGTTGGCTTACATATTTTGTTGTAATTAAGAATTATGCGTTTATGGAAGCAGACTTTTGTGATGTTTATACGGTTTTTCTTTTATTTTTTACCCTTCCTCTTTGGAACGATCTCTTAATAAATTTAAAATGATAAAAGACTGTATGCTATCTAAAATGAGTCAGCAGCGATTGCGTGACATCAATATTGTCTATAGAAAATAAAATGGCATCAAACTTAGACGTCTCCAATTTAATAGATCGCTTTGCAAATGCCAAAGTTAGAAAAAGGGCGCTATAACATTCAAGGATTCACGTTTCGCGTAATTAATCTGTGATACTATAATACTATACTTTCTAGCCTTTACTAGGTTTATAGCTAGTATGTTATATAGATTAAAGAAGGCTAGTATGGACTTAGACCGTTAGACCTAGACCTAGAACTCCTAGAAGGCTAGTATAGATTAAATGATTATTAAATTAATCTATACTAGTCTTCTAGTTCTAGGTCTTGATAGTTTAAATTTTAGAAAAATATTTTTATTTTGTTTTATTTATAATGTAGCTGTTTGTTTATTTTTTCGAATGTACCTACAAATATGCAACTATCTATTTTTTTATTTTATATGTGTTAATAGTTTACGAATACATTAAATAACCCAAACCATTTGTGTAGTTATATTTTAAATATTGGTGCTGAAGCCAGAGGGGCCTACAAGCACTTCTTGCACCGAGGCGCACTCTTGCTTAAATCCGCTACTGTGGTGTAAAGCTCTATAACTCATTGCCAGCTAACTTGGGAAACCAATAAAATTTAAATTCAAGTATAAAAGTTATTTGCTAAGTAACCAGCTGCAATAATTTTAAGTACTTTATTTTTTAGCCTATATACCGTCTGTCTCCAAACCACACCAAATAACTCGCTTAATATCTATTGTAGAAGAATAAAGTTTTATAAACAGTTATCCCGTTTTTTGTGAGCTATATTTCAGTCAAAAAAAAATTGAAATCCATAGCCTACTTTGTGAGATATATTACAAAAACCTGAAAAATATTAAAACCACAAACGGTTGTACACCACTAATTCCGTTTATTCTTTCTCTTTCCAACGATATAAAACATGTCACAAAAATTTTAACTGATATTGTCAATATTTAATATTTCACGAAAATCACAATTCATATCATTGAATCGTAAAAATCAGCTATCTCATGATTAGTGAAAAACAATGTATACAGTTATTAACAAAGGACCCCGGAACAAACCTCATGAAAATTGAGCTTCGGCGGAATCGACTGAAACTTTGTTATTTTGTAGTTCTGGTGATGGTAATTAAAATTCTTAATTACCACCACTCGATCCTATGGGCCGTTTGTGAGATACAGCTTGTCAAAACTTGGTAATTTGCGTCTTTTAGCCGTTTAAGAATTGTTTACTCTTAAACTATTAAAGTGCATGAGTCGAAAAATGTTCATTTATATCCAGTAAAGCTCGGGGTTTTTTTCGGAAATTTTTATCAACTTTCAGGTTTCGGTAAAATATATATATACATGATATACAATGGTGCTTCGGCGGAACTGACTGGAACTTTGCTAATGTGTAGTTCAAGTCATGCTGATCAAAAGTTCTCATAGCACCGAAACGGTCCTATGAGTGGTTTTCGCTCCAGAAGTGCTTGAAAGTTTGATGCGGAACCGTTGAAAGTGTGAACGATCCATCTTTAGAGTGTCTGAAGGACTTATATTTCTATCTTAAAAAAGTTAGAAAAAAAATGAAAAAAAAATAGGAAAAAGAAAACAAATTTTCTTTTTCCTCTAGTCTATCTTTATTTCAAAAATGAATATTTACGTTCACAAAATTTTTAGGGTTCAACACGACTGTTTCAGACGGAGAATAATATAAAAAATCATACTTACTGTCGTTTATGCTTAACTGCTGCTCTAATGGTATCAATTGGACGTCGTAACACTATAAACCTAACACTGTCTGTACCACACTTTCTTAAAATTATACCTGAAAGGGAATTTTGTTAGGAAACACAACTAAAAGACAATATAAAGTTCAAAAATGTATATATTAAATCTTTCAAAAATTTATGTTTTTTACAACAACTTTTATTCTAAGAAATATGTTTAACAAACACTAGTCTGGCCCGTGTACAACACATGGTGAGGAACGGAACGATTTATAATGTACCAACTACCATCCAATATGCGGTATTATAAGCTAACGATGCACAAAAAGATTCAAGAAAAGTTCAATGTTACTGAAATTTTGGTGGGCTTTTGCTTGCCTGTCTTATAAACTTATTTTTATTTCACATTAATTTTGGTCGCTCCTCGGAGCTTAAAAATGCTTGAAGCGCTACTACTTCGAATTGTATTCTGCAATTACAACTTTTTACGTTCAGGCAAGGCGGATCCCATGCACGTATGAGTACATGGTAATAATACTTTTCTGACACCGAATCACTGAGGAACCGTTTTAGGGCAAACCCCGTCAAAACTCATCGTTTCCCCGTCAAAATCGACTGCTAGGAAACGATGGGGGTCCCATGTCGCTAAGGGCTATTTTCGTTAGAACTCCCGATATACTTTGAATAGAGACTGGTTTAACTTGTCCTCATATTTAATACCTCGTAAGAGTTGCAGTGCTTGACAACGTGGATTCGTAAAAAGGTTTTTAATCTTGAAAATTTTGAAGTTAAAGTCAAATTTTATTACAGTTTATAAAATTTTGGTGTCGGGGCGACATTACGTCTCTGTGCAGCGACATTTACTACACTTGCTAAATTGATGCTCCTTGAGGAGTTATTGAAAATTTTGAATAAAAAACGCTCCGTAGAGCGAAAATATGATTACAAGTATTAAAAACCTCTTCCACAATATTTTTACGTGAAGCATGCTTTTCATACGAAGTATTTCCTAAGTCGGATTTTGTTACAGCGTCGAAAAGTACATCGGGGTTTTAGCGTGTTCTTTAACACCCCCCTTCTTTCGGTGAATCTTTTTGTGCAACGCTTGGTAAAATTGGTTATGAAAAGAAAATGGATCTTTGGATGGAGTCTCTCATGAGTTGTATTCGGTTATATTTCAGACCGGCCTATCTGAACATAACGTATTTTCAAATCTAAAGTTGAACATATATCGATGCATAGCATTCGATTGAATATTGAACATTGTATATCAGAATGGCATAAAAAAAGAAAAAAATCGAAAATCCTCAGATTTTCGATGACACAACACAAACACTTTCGACGCACTTATCTTTCTTAGTGTTCTTCCACTAATGCTGGCTTGCGTCTACTCCTCCTCGTGTCTATGCTTTGTCGATCACCTTCGGTGGTCCTCGGACTGCTCTGGCTCCAGCTATACAATGGCTCTACTCATTGATATGAAACAATATAAAACAAAATTTTAGTAAATTGTATTGTTTAATGGGCTCATGCTTTATCCCATCTGGGCATAAAGAGGAATCTGCGACCGATATCACATCGTCGTCTTTGAGAATAGGAACATTGAATTTTGTTGACTTATATTGATTGAAATAGTTTCCGTGTAATTAAAAATCTCTTCTTGGGAGAAATCTGCGAGCGATATCACATCGTCGTCTTTGAGAATAGGAACATTGAATTTTGTTGACTTATATTGATTGAAATGGTTTCCGTTTTTTATTAAAATCTCTTCTTGGGAGAAATCTGCGACAGAATCTGCATCCGTCGGATCGTTGCATCTGCCCATTCAGCAGACGTGGCGGCATCTCGCCCTTGAGTTGCTAGACTCGTCTGAATCGCGTGCCAATGGAACATTTGTTTGGACCTTTTGGGTCGGACTCTGCTTACAGATGTATATGTTTTTGAACATATGAGGACTTTGAAATAATTGTAAAAAATACCAACTCTGCCGGACACGGTCAGAGTTGCTGCAGTGAATTTGGAAGATTTGTATGGCCGATACAATATCCTCAATAGAAAATAACTTGTAAAAAATGCATAAAAAATACCAACTCTTGCCAGACGTGACAAGAAGTTGGTATGGAAATTTTGATATAAAATAAACCTAGCACTAAGTTAAAACTTAGCCTAGGTTGAAAAATATTATAAAAATATAATAGAATCTCCAGAACTTGATTCTGAATCAGAAGGGGAAGCATCTCGTGGCGGTGCATGGATTTGTACAACCGTTTGCTCCGGCGGTGGAGGTTCTGTGGAATTGTCTGAGAACGGGGAATCATTTCCATCGAGTGATGTTCCGCCTGGACTAGCATTTTCTTCATCTGAAGATTCGATTTCCAAATTGTGCTCCTCTGGCGGGGCTGGTCTCAAATCGTTTACATGTACTCTCGTCGTTACATTTCACTTTTGCACGAGATATACTTCGTCTGAAATCTTCTTTAAGATTCTGGTTGGGCCTGACCAAGACGGCGTGTAGATATGTACCTTCTTTTTTCTTTTACTCATGACTTTATCTCCAACTTTGAAAACGACTGGAGTGACGGCCTCTTTCGGCGCGTATTTCTGCTTATAATTTTGTTGAGCCTGACGGGCTTCCTTAACTCGCTCGTAACGTGGAAGCGTTTGTTGCTTGGCTCTTTCTTGCCTCCAGGCAAACAAATCCCATTCGCCTCTCTCGGCTGGTTCATATCCTAACACTATCATGCTAGGTGTTTGATTTGTAGCGGCGTTCCTACGATTTCTAAAGATATATGTCATTTGATGCACGTAGCGATCCCATGTGTCGTTTGGCTTTTTGAATAAAAGAGTATTTAATATTTTCTTGCACTCCTGAACCCGTAGTTTCGTGATACACAATACGTGATATACCATTCAGAATTGAAATGACCTCCGTTGTCTGAAATTATGACTCGAGGGACTCCGAATCTTGCAACTATTTCTTCATCAATAAATTTGGCTATCGTTCTACCATCAACCTGAATATATGCCTTTGCCTCTATCCATTTACTGAATACGTCCTCGACGATAATCATGTATCTATTTTCGGCGTCCTTAGTCCTCTGCAGCGGGCCAATTACGTCGACGCTCAAAGTTTCAAATGCATTCTGCGGTGCATGACTTCTAAATGGAGCATTGGGTTGGGCTTGTCTTGTCTTTACAGATTGGCATATTAGACAGTCGTTTATATATTTGCCTACGATCCTGGCCATATTATTGAAATAGTAACGTTTTGCAATTTTCCTAAGAGTCTCGTCTCTTCCTGGATGACATGCTTCATCTCGGTCGTGGTAATGGTAAATCAATTCTTTAATTTTTCTCTTTGGAACTACCAACTTAAAATTTCGATCGCTGTCTTTCAAAAGTACATCGTCTTGTACATGAAAATTTTTCATAAAAATAAGATCCGCTTCGGAACGTTGTTCCCGTTGAAATAGATCATTCCAACGGCGGATCTTGTCTTGTATATCTCTCGACCTCGATTAGGTCTGTACGATATCTTCGTATATTTCTGAATGTGTTAAAACAGAAATACGTTCTGGACACTTATAATTTGGTAGGAACATTCTTTCCTCTTCATCGTCGGTCTCGACATACTGATCTTGTGGGTTACGACTGTGAAAACCTGCTGGTAAATTTTCTTTGCCTGGACAGTGTTCAATTTTGAATGCATATTCTTGCAATAATAATGACCATCGTGTAAATTTAGTTTTGTCGTCTTTGTGTTTGTTCAACCAAAGTAACGCCCTGTTGTCCGTCTTCACCAAGAACGGTTTATCTGCTAAGTACATCTTGTACTTTTTAATATAGTTCACCACCGCCAAGCATTCCAGCTCGTTAATGTGGTAACGTTTCTCTGCTGGAGATAACGTGTTGCTTGCATACGAGATAATATGTTTTTCGCCGTTGTCGCCTAATTGATATAATACGGCAGAAAGACCTTGTAGGGATGCATCGGTTTGTAAAATGAACTGACGTGAAAAATCCGGCCGATGGAGTTCCAGCGGTCCGGATAATAAATTTTTTAATTTTCTGAAAGCTTCATCGCATACTTGGTTCCAATGAAAACGATATTCCTTCGAAAGAAGTTTCGTTAGCGGCTTTGTTATCATCGCAACATTTGGTAGATATTCTCTTACCCAGTTGCAAAGTCCTAAGAAACTTTGAAGCTGCTTTTTTGTGGCTGGTACAGGATAATTTTGAATTTGTAATACATGTTTTTGCAATGGTCGAGAAGTATCAATTCTGATTGTGTGGCCTAAATATTGGATTTCATTCGTCGCTATTACACACTTTACCGGTGACACTTTTAGATTGTGCAAACGTAGTCTTTCGAAGACTAACCTCAGGTGGGACATATGCTCCTTCACGTTTACGCTGTAAACGATTATATAATCTAAGTAGACTTTACAGAAATGGTGCAGGTAACCCGTTAAAACGTCCTTTGCCATGAATTTCTGAAAGGTACAGGGAGCTGTCTTGAGGCCGAAAGGCATGACATTAAATCTATAAGCTGCCCCATCAGGAGTGGTAAAAGTTGAGAAATCTTTTGATGCTTCGTCGAGCGGTATTTGCCAATATCCACTCTTTAGATCCAACACAGTAAAAATTTTCGAATTGCCTAAATCTTTGATACTTTCATGTATTTTTGGTAATACGGAAGCTTCGTCTTCAGCCATTTCGTTTAGGTGACGATAGTCGATACAAAAACGTGGTTTCTTATCTGATCTTTTTATTATCACGGGTGATGAACTATATTGGGCAGTGCTAGGTTCAATGACGCCAGCTTTCAACATCTCTTCGATTTGATCGTACATAATTTTTTTAGTACTCGGAGACATCGGATATGGTCTAGTATTAAAGGGTTTTGAATCTTTCACGATAATTTTGTGTTTAACAGTCACTGTGGTTGCTTGAGTCGGTTCCGCAGTGAACAGATCGACAAATTCTTCGAACAGCAGCCGTAGAAATTTGTCTTTAATAACAAGCTCTTCAGGAAGTTTTGCCTGCTGTCTCTCCCTCTGAGAAGCTTGATTCCAGAAGAAGGTAATACGCTCTTCCGTGCCGGCATATAGGCATTTTCGGCCATAATCATATGCGACATTGTTCATGTATAAAAATGGTGATCCCAGTTTCATTCAAATTTTCGATTACTTGAAAATCAATTTCAAAAGAGGTGCCTGAAATTTTTACGTTTAATTTTGTCGTGCCAAGAGAGTCCACCATTCTATCTCCGCACGCCATAGCAAATGATGGACGTGTCGTGAGATTTTTAAAATTATCCAACAACTTCGGATGGATAACGTTTCGCGTCGAGCCTGAATCAATCAGTGCGTCGACCGCATGTTCATTTATTTGAACTTTTATACGAGGCAAAGGGAACGCTTCGCTCATATAATTTATTGATTCCCGTGTCTTATGCATGGGAGCGTCGTAGTGGTCATGAGTATTAGAAAAGTTTAATGGACATTGCTGCCGCCTTGGTTCGGCCGTTGTGTCGGGGATCTTGCAGATTGACCCCGGGCCTGGGTCTCTGGCCCCTTGATAGTTTCCCGGTCCTCTATTACGATGCGGGTTATTGGGACATTGGCTATGGAAGTGCCACTGCACTGTGTCTGTGCAGTATCGGCACGGGGTTGCCGGTCGGTCGGGTACTCGGAATTGCCCCGATCCGCCATTAAAATTGTTCTGCCTGCGGTCAGGTACTCCGAAATTCGCTGAACCGCGTGAAGAATTATGCATAAAAAAAGGACGACCAGGTGCTCTACCTGGACCGTCCTGACGAGAGACAACCTCTCGGTCGGAGTTGGGCTTCCATTGCTCCTGTTACTAGAATTTTGTGGACTGATGTGTCCCGGCTCTTGATAGTAAGACGCGCGGGACAGACGTTGATCGATAAGCTGGATTAGCGACGTCTGTTCGTCAGCTGAATCCCGCTCGACGTTAGTAACTGCTGCTATTAACATTTCTGGATGAAATTAGGTTGCTTCTCAAGCGTGACCTAATTTCTGGACGCAGTTGGTCCATGATGATCCGAGCTCTAATGGCTTCGGATTTGAAGGGATCTATACGATCGAAAAGGCAGGTTTTCTTTGTGATAAACACTGCCGTGTCGTCTAAAGAAGTTTGTTTCGTGGCATACAGTTGAGCAATAGCTCGTGACTGTATGTCGGGAGAATTGAATCTCGTAAAGAATCTTCCTTTAAACAAGGCGTACGAAGTGGTCAACGTCCGAAACTGTCCGGACCATCGTTGAGCTTCGCCCTTGAGTTGGCCGGTCACATTATGGAGGCGATCATAGTCGTGGCTTATGCGAGCTCTGTCGAAATATTCCTCCGTAATTTTAATAAAAGCTTCTGGATCTTCATTATCAAGCCCATGGAACGTCACGTTGGGACATCTTTGTCTCTCATGGGGCGTACAGGTCGACACGTTCTGTATCGCCTGCACGAAGCCCTCTGCCATTTTCAGAAACATACTTTCCATCGAATTGGCATTTTGTGGCTGTGAAGCAGATAAATTTGGATTATTTCCCTCCGAAAACAGTCTTTGTGGTTCTATCCCTCTAGAACCGTCGTCGACGAGCGGCGCTGTGGCTCGCTCGTAAAATTCCCTTGGGGTCGACTCCTCGGAGTCTCCCGCCATGAAGGAGAATGGATTGGTTGGGTTTGAGGACGGCAAGGTCCCTGCTCGGGCGCCATGTGAACGATCCATCTTTAGTGTGTCTGAAGGACTTATATTTCTATCTTAAAAAAGTTAGAAATTTTTTTTTTTAAAAAATAGGAAAAAGAAAACAAATTTTCTTTTTCCTCTAGTCTATCTTTATTTCAAAAATGAATATTTACGTTCACAAAATTTTTAGGGTTCAACACGACTGTTTCAGACGGAGAATAATATAAAAAATCATACTTACTGTCGTTTATTCTTAACTGCTGCTCTAATGGTATCAATTGGACGTCGTAACACTATAAACCTAACACTGTCTGTACCACACTTTCTTAAAATTATACCTGAAAGGGAATTTTGTTAGAAAACACAACTAAAAGACAATATAAAGTTCAAAAATGTATATATTAAATCTTTCAAAAATTTATGTTTTTTACAACAACTTTTATTCTAAGAAATATGTTTAATAAACACTAGGGTGGCCCGTGTACAACACATGGTGAGGAACGGAACGATTTATAATGTACCAACTACCATCCAATATGCGGTTTTATAAGCTAACGATGCACAAAAAGATTCAAGAAAAGTTCAATGTTACTGAAATTTTGGTGGACTTTTGCTTGCCTGTCTTATAAACGTATTTTTATTTCACATTAATTTTGGTCGCTCCTCGGAGCTTAAAAATGCTTGAAGCGCTACTACTTCGAATTGTATTCTGCAATTACAACTTTTTACGTTCAGGCAAGGCGGATCCCATGCACGTATGAGTACATGGTAATAATACTTTTCTGACACCGAATCACTGAGGAACCGGTTTAGGGCAAACCCCGTCAAAACTCATCGTTTCCCCGTCAAAATCGACTGCTAGGAAACTATGGGGGTCCCATGTCGCTAAGGGCTATTTTCGCTAGAACTCCCGATATACTTTGAATAGAGACTGGTTTAACTTGTCCTCATATTTAATACCTCGTAAGAGTTGCAGTGCTTGACAACGTGGATTCGTAAAAGGGTTTTTAATCTTGAAAATTTCGAAGTTAAAGTCAAATTTTATTACAGTTTATAAAATTTTGGTGTCGGGGCGACATTACGTCCCTGTGCAGCGACATTTACTACACTTGCTAAATTGATGCTCCTTGAGGAGTTATTGAAAATTTTGCATAAAAAACGCTCCGTAGAGCGAAAATATGATTACAAGTATTAAAAACCTCTTCCACGATATTTTTACGTGAAGCACGCTTTTCATACGAAGTATTTCCTAAGTCGGATTTTGTTACAGCGTCGAAAAGTACAGCGTGTTCTTTAACAAAAGCACTGATGTCAATACATCTCGTAGTAGGCTTGCTTCAAGTTTCCAAGTAGCAATTCTACGAATGTTTGGGTGGGTCATTTAGGGATTAAAGTAATTGGACCTTATTTTTATTATGACAAATTAACCGCAATTTCCTGCAAAACGAATTTCAAGACTTTCTTTATGAATTAACAGTGGCAGAAAGATTAAATTATTCATATTTTCAACAAGATGGGGCTCCACTCCACACTGCTGTAATATGTACAAATTATTTAAATCAAGTTATGCCAGATAGCTGGATAGGCACTATGGACCCATTGTATGGCCAGCTCGATCACCAGATATTACTCCCTTGGATGTTTTCGTCTGGAGTTACATTAAAGACAAGGTATTTCAAACTGCTCCTGAAAATATTGAGGACATCAAAACCAGAATTAGAAATGCTTGTGAGGCAATTACTGCTGAAATGCTCCAAAATGTAATGCGTGAGATATCTCTTAGACCACGTTTGTGTATTAGAATGCACGGTGCATAATTTGAGCATTTGCAGTTATAGAAATAAGTGCACACATTTTTTTTTCAATGCGGTAGTAGGTAGTACTGTTAGACATAGTTTTTCGTTTTTTTTTTGGACGATCATTTTGTATGTATTTTTATTCATGAGATATTTATTTGCTTGTGTTAAATTGTAATAAATAATTACTGAATTATAATTATTATAGTAGAATTAAAGTAAATTTTTACTATTATTGCATAGCTGATTTTTACGATTCAATGATATGAATTGTGGTTTTCGTAAAATATTAAATATTGACACTATCAGTTATTTTTGTGACGTTTAATATCGTTGGAAAAAGAAGAAATAAACGGAATTAATGGTGTCATGGCCTACTTTGAGATTTTTTTCTTTTCATTTTTGCACAAGAGCGTATGTCAAAGCCAGCAGGGTTTTTTGAATCTTTTGATACATATCATTATTCTTATTGCCTTTGCCGTCAACTTTCATCCCTTTAACTTTTTTCGTATCTTCTCAAATAAGAAAGGAAGGTTGTGGTTTTCTTATTTCTTAGGTTTTTATAATATATCTCACAAAGTAGATATTAAGCGTGATATTTGGTGTGGCCCTTGTAAAATAGATAGACGGTATGTCATTGTGTAGCAAACAGGGAATTTCATTAACTATTTTTTTTTCTTTGTGGAGTGGCTTTTAGGTTCTCTTCCGTGTTGATTGTCTTGAGTGCTTATCGTTTTCGTCACCTTGTCCTAGCCTTATTCAGAAGCGAATTAAAGCTTCGGAAGAGGGACATGACGGGATATTCAGAGCATCGGGTATTCGGAGTAGTCGGCGTTTGGGGAGGGTCCTAGAATTATCCGGCAAATTATCAGCTCCTGCAAAGCTTTATAACTTATATATTTCAATAAATTATTCGTATGGTTTTTTATATCATTGCCATGCACTTTATTCAATAATTTAACATTATGTTGAAGGGTTTAATTCTGTGGTTAAGTATGAGTAGCTTTAAGCTAGACTTTGCCACAAATGGGCCTAATTGTTATTTTTTGCAGATTTTCGTATTTATATTTTTTTATAAAATAAAGATGATTTATTATTATTACTTCAACAGACCAAATAATGTCGATGATTTAATACACAGAATAAGGCAAGAAATTAATCCAATCACTCCGGAATATGCCTATATACTTATATAGAAAAGTGCGCATGCCTTGCTTTTCTTTCAGTCGTACATTAGTATTTTTTTATTTTTTTACTTTTTAGTACGACTTTTTACAGAAAAGCAAGTTTTTATTTTTTTATTTTTTTTTTTTTCTACTTTTTAGTCATACTTTTTGGGGGTTTACCCCCCAGGGAGTGCTCAATAAAAATTCGTCTCTTAACGATTTGTTTTCATTTCTCGCTCCTTCGTTTTGCAGATTTTTCAATTTTCATCCCCGCGCCCCCTATGTGCGGATATTTGCTAAAGTAACGGTGGAATACTTTATTATCATCCGATCTTAGTAACTCTGCAAAATTTCATCAATTGATTACGTCAGGAAGTGTGTTAAATAAAGGATGCAATATATGAAGACAATTTTCACCCCCGCGCCCCCTACTTGCGGACATTTCAAAAGTACCCTAATGGTGGAATATTGTATTGTCATCCAATCTTAGTAACTGTGCAAAATTTCATCAATTGATTATGTCAGGAAGTGTGTTAAATAAGGGATGCAAGATTTGAACATAAATATTGTACACACATTGTGAGTTAAAGAAAAGCAAGTAATAAAAATGTAATTTTAGAATTAAAAATTGACGTTGTTTTAGGATTTTACTTATAAATTGTTAATTACGTAGATAATTAATTTATCCCTTACTTATGCACCTCACGTATAATGATTGTTAAAAATGGTTGTTCTTTTTGATTTTATGAAATATCGGTAATAAAAAAATGTTAACTAGTTTTTGTTTTTATAAAAGATAACCTTGCTGATTTAGACAAAAAAATCAAATAATCCGTACCCGTTAAACGCGTAACCCTTTTTATTCTCCATTTTACATTGATCATGAAATAATTGAGACACTTTAAAACGCTTAAAAAATCATCAAACTGAAATAAACAAGACCTAATACTTAGAATTTAGCAACTAGTTCAGGGTGTATGCGTATAAAAGACTCGTAGGTAGGTAGTAACGTGACGAGTAGCATGAGGAGTAGGTCGCCTGAAGTCTCGCAGCTCAACAAAAATGCCAACAAGCAAAGTCAAAGGTCCTCGTAAAGGTCGACAGTCAACAATAATTTACGGTGGTATGGTGTCGGAAAACAGGTCACTGTCACTCACACCTGAGAAACAAATACAGGCCTTATTGTGAGTCTGAATTGAGGTTATCTGTAGTCTAAGAATTTTTTATATCAACTTGTATTCATCTAATAGTTTATTGTTTCGGAAGATTGACGTTCCGTAGCTATTGTACCATTGTACACCTCTGAACTATTCGGTTGACTGCGAAAAGTATTGTTTTACTACGATGATGTTTTTGTCTTCTTCTCTTAAAAAATGACATATTTTATGAGGATATTTATTCTATTAAGTAAATTCTGCATGACAGTGCAAAAAGTTCACAGTAACAGTAAATTAAAATATTTTTCGGTTGAATTAAAAATGTGTAATTAGTTACAATTGTGACGGAATTTATTTTTACAGTAATTTGTACTTAATTTTCTATCTGTCTAAGCAAGCAAAGGATGTCTATAAATCTGTACGATATTTATAACAATGTATTGACTATTTTGAAATACATACGTATGCGTAGCAAGAAAAATATACCACATTGCTCTAATTTAACTGATTTTACAGCCAACAAGATAAGTGAGGTCCCAATGTTAGATAAGTTAAAGCTGGAAACTGGTATATTAGTCGTATTTGGGTCTTCGAAATTCACCTGAAGTTGAAATTTTCACATCGAGGTTGAAGTTTGACTTGATTTACGACGGAATTGATAATCAAAATTCCTTTTAGTCCAGTCTAGAGCGTAACAAGGGAGGTTTGCGCCGATTATATATTGAAATTTTCAAACTTTGTGAATTTGTATATTTCGATGCCCAACATGAAATATAATAACATGAAAAATTCTGCCGTGGCTTCCGGTAATACCATTTTGGCAAAATAACACAAAAAATTCCAGACAGCACAAAACGTTCTGAGAATATTCATAAAAAGCGACAATATTCTATTTGGTATAGTCTAAGAATATCCCTAATATATTTTTATTCGAGAAGAATATTATTAGGATATTATCTTCAATATATGTTTAAAATATGCGGTATAAATATGTTTAGGATATTCTCTTGAGTCTTATAAAATAAAAGCATGACAGTTGCATATGTAGAGTCATAGAATTAGGTATTTTTCATGAGAAAAAATATCTCTTTACCATGCACTATAGGTATCACTAAAGGATCGAAGATCTATTAACCATAAAATTGGATTTCTGTAACTGAAGTTTTATTTAATTTGTTATAAGTGCGTTAAAAATAATTCCATTTTTACGCACAGTTATATAATTTTATTATATCATTACGTGCATTCGAATGATAAATTAAGAAAATCAATTGAAATATTATTAAGTACGCGGAGTACGCCAAATAGTTTGACCATTTCTATAGCGACGACGTGGCGGCACTAGTGAGCGTTGAGGTCTCACTTCTTTTTTGTCAAATGTCAATTCCATTTTCATCCTATTATTACTTGTCTATTTCCATTTTCTTAGTGTAAGTTTTGATGCTTTTATCGATTTGTGTGCTCAAGTATTTGTTAACGTTATTTTTTTTATTCTGCTACCTAGGACTTTTCAGTTGTAAAGTTACTTAACAAGAGTATAAGGTCATGTGCCTCTTGTGAGTTGTGTTAGCTAGGTTAATGTTAAAATAAACGTAAATATTGAAAGTAAAATCTTTCATTTGAAAGCAAGTTATTGACGACGAAATAAGTATTAAGAAAGGAAACACGAAGATAAATTATCCTGCTCAGCTTAGGAAATAAAATACTTGATTGCTTCCCTTAAATTATTCAGTATAATAAGGCACTATAATATTACAATTTCAGAGAGGAGATTTACTCGTGGAATGTGTGAAATATTCTAAATAATACTACCTGTAGTTTCTAGAACAGCTCACAGGATATACTCTAAATATTCTTAAGAATGCTGTATAAAAATTCTAGAAACGTATAAAACACTCCACTCTTAATGTCCATGGAACGTAATTAGATTGAATTTGCAATTTGTGAGACCACTCCTAGATTATTTAAATATTGTTAATATATATTCTAGGCATATTTATAGAACGTATCTTTGAAGGGTAGTAAATTTAACGCTTCGTAATACCTTTTTTGGAGTAGAACGCAACATTAGCGAGATATTTCTACTAAATGTGTCATTTTGTCATGATGGCGGCGCATTTCATTCAGAGCATTGAAATCTACAAATTTACCCAACCACTGTCTTAAACTATCAGTAAACTCAACTGGCATATGTACTTCATTAATTAATGTTACGGCATACTGCACTTATGTTTACTCTTCATTGATTTTAAATGCTTTTAGTAATAATGTGAAGTAGGTATTGTGCAATGTTTTGCTATTTCTCGTAAATAATTATTAATAATCTGCATCTAGTTTCACTATTTCTGGTGAAAAAATTATTAGAGGTTTTTTATATATGCATATACAGGATCCGCCATTAAAATTCCCTAGGCCAGTAACTTCTTTATTTTTACGCGACGCAACGACCGTGTCCAGCATACCAAATTGTATCCATTTTTAAGTTCTTTAAGTACACATACGGAGAGATAAAAAAAAATTTTTACGAAAATAAACTTAATTTCAGTGAATATTTTTTTACCTCACACTGTGTATGAATTTTATTATAGCTGTTTGATAAAAGTTTTAATTTGCATCAATTTGTGTTATTACGTCATATTCGAGATATTCATATTGTTGGTTTTAGTGATTTTCGATTCTTAACTAATAATGTGACGCGTTTTTCTCCACCTCGCACGTTGACGTGGAAAAAAGGCGCGGCCACTCTTTGACACACGAGCTTCGGAAACAAGTTTTCGAATTACTCGGGCGCCAGTCCTAGTTTAAGTGATAGGACACACTACCCTCAAGCCGAGTACGCGAGGCTGAGCAGCTCAAGTGGAGAAAGTTTATTCCAGTGGGTCAATATATGGGAAATTAGACGTTCACACACAGACAATAAAACTCAGAGTATTTCAATAAAGTCAGTATATTACTATAAACCTATATGTACAAATCTACTTCAACTATTAAAATTTATAAGTTACTTAGGCCGGGAGGAGCAAGCAAAAATCTAGTACCAAATGACTCAGGCGACAAGGATAGCAAGCACAAAACTATTATTTAAAACTTTAGCACCAAGCAAACGGCAAAGTGTTAACACAAAGTAAGCGGCGTTACGTGGGCAATTCAATGAAGCGATACCAAGGTGCAGATTAGATACGGATACCAGGCAAATGAAGCAAGATCACAATTATATACAGTATGAAAATGAAAAAAGGTAAAAACTACAGTGCACCAGGTTATAGAATACTTGGCTAGTGTTTAATGTGTCCTGAAAAGATAAGGCATGATTATTACAGTTATACGGCAATTTTACAAGATGCAGTTCCTCCTGGCAACGGCTGAAATAGGCAAAGTATGATTAGTAAACACAAATGCAACTTTTCAGTACCCCCGAAAACCCCAGCGGGTGATATCGCGAGTACCTACAAGATGCAGTTCCTCCTGGCAACGGCTGAAACAGACAAGGTATGATTACTACACACATTTCGCACTAGCCAAGTCTTCCTACTCCGTTGACTCTCTTCTCTTTGGTCTTACTTACTTCTTGGTTTGGATTCGGGCACGTCTGCTTGCGGGAACGGTCAGAGCGGACCGACACACTTCCTTGGTGTACCGGGACTTTTCTGGAGTTTGAATTTTCGGAGCAAACACGTCTGCTTGCTTCGAGTCAATCAGGCTGACTGCCTACACGGTATGAATTTAATTACTTCCTTCAGATAGGAAGGAGTGGGAGAAACAGCAGAAAACAGATGCGTGATGGATCACGGTGACGTCAGACGGACTTGGCAAAATATTTGAAAGATTTTGGGGACTTATAATTCAGAATCAGCTTGGGACTTAGAAGAATAATTCCGCGATGGATTTGTGGACTTAGAAAATTATTGCAAATACAGATTTTACGGACTTGATGTTACCTGGCGGCTTCAAATATTTAGCGTGAACACGTCTGCTGGCTCTGAGTCGATCGGGAAGACTAACTGGTCGGTGTGAATTTAATTACTGCCTTCAGAGATGAAGGAGTGGGAGAAACAGCGGAAAATAGGTGCGCGGTGGATCACTGTGACGTCAGCTGGACTTGTAAAATATTTTAAATGTCTTTGGGGACTTCGAAAAATAAGTCCACGATGGATTTGTGGACTTAGAAAAATAAATGTTACCTGAATTGTGGACTTGTAATATTTTCAGGACAGTACCAGGGCCAACAGCAGGCACGTGTATCTCGTGGGACGGCAGCCAGAAGACTAAATGTGGAATAGTTAAATTATTCCCGTGTACTGAAGGACTACGTCACATAAGTGACGTCGAACGGACTTGTAAAATATTTTAAAAATATTTTCGGACTTAGAAAAATAGTGGGATACAGAATTTGTGGACTTAGAAAAATTACCTTACTTTTGTGGAAACACTTGGCGCGACCCAACCCTCTCCTATACGTGTCGGCAGACTACTGCCGTATCCGCTGGTAATTTGCAAGCCTAGACTCTTTCTATTCAACGCGCTGCTTCCTTAACCTGAGTGCATCTGTACCTTATAATTGAAATACCTACTCGGGGTTTCTAGAAATTAATTATTTTTAAACGAATTTGCCTACGGCGGTACAGTATATTTACAAATATAACAGAACTATAACATGTTTTCGAGAAAATAATGGTATTTTGTACATATTTCGGTAACGAAAAATACTTCGTTACAATAAAACCGACCAGTATCTTTTAAGACATCCTGTATGTTTTTGCACAATTGAGTTATTGCCATTTTTTTTCTTTTGTGATATCACTTGATGAACCCATTGCTTGTTGGTTTTAATGAAAAAACATTTTTTTCGATTCTTAACTAATAAAACCGACCAGTATCTTTTAAGACATCCTGTATGTTTCTGCACAATTGAGTTATTGTAATTTTTTCTTTTGTGATATCACTTGATGAACCCATTGCTAATAAGTGCATGTTTTCATGTAATAAACATGTCTTACTTATAAAATTTGGTTGCTCTTCTAGTGGCTCTACAGATATTTAACTAAAAATGTTTATAAACATGATTCATTTTTATGAACTTCTTTACTATACTTATATTTCTACTTATACTACTATCATACTACTTATACTTATTCATTTTATTCTTTAGACTATTAAGTTGTTCTGTACTATTTATTTTAGATTGAATAAATCAACCAGAGCTTTAATATTAGTAATATTTTACATTTTCTAAGTTAACCATGAAAGTTTTAATATGTCAAATTGAAACAAACCAGAGTAGTTATTTTCTATTGAACCTTAATTCACTTGTCAATTGACTAATAATTCGACATGGTTCAGTTTTCAACTTTGCAAAAAACAGAGGTTTTATTGATTTATGGAGAATTTAAACATAATGCTAGAAAAGCTTGCAAAGTTTATTCTCAACGGTTTCCTGGTAGACGCTGTGCTGACCATAAAACCATTAAATTATCTTATTATCCTTGAAGTCACCACTACTGCTCTAACGCAAAATTTCAAAAATAACTGTCTGATATGGTTTTTGATTCAATAATTCTACATTACAATTCCCAGTACACAATTATTTTTACTTGAAACAAAATTTTTTAACCTAAATTTTTTGGGGGATCGAGTAAAAATTGTCTTTAAGCTCTCCCTAGTGCACAGACGAAAAATTCGCAGAAGGACTTAGAATACAATATTTCATTCTGAACAGATTTATTGAAAATATTTTGATTCGAGAAAAAATTGTTTCGGGCCATTCCTGTGACGGAGAATTTGAAAAATGCACTTTTTATACAATTTTCCATCCTAAACAATTTTTGCTTGAAGCGCTTTTGATTTGTCAAAAAAATTGTTTTCAAACCCTCTCCGAAGCCGTACCTGGTGTTCTGACGAAATATTTGTGAAAAGCTCTTTCGATGTCTTTTTTCACTATAAACGATTCTTATTACACAAATTTTTGATTCGTCGAAGACTTGTGTTTAGGCTCTAGCTGGAACCGTCTCTGCCAGTCAACTTTTTAAATTTAAAATATTTTTTGGGCACACTCTGAAGCCCTAATGCTTTGACGAGAAATTTGCAATCATTTTTTATGCAATTTTCTACATTAAACAATTTTTCTTCTAAACACACTTTGATTGTTTCATTAAACAAAAGCTTGTTTTTGGCTCTCACTGGAGCCGGTCACTTTGGCGAAAAATTTAAAAAACCGCTCTCACAAAAAATTTCAATTCTAAATAGTATCTGTATTAAAACAATTTTTAATTCCGCGACCACTGTTTTTGGGCCTTTATTGAAGACATCAATAGCCCCCTGGCGAGAAATTTGCAAAATACCATTTCAGTCCAATTTTTCAACCTATACAATTTCTATTTGAAACGCTTTTAAATTGTACAAAAAATATTTACTGGCCTTGCCTATAATAGCCGTCAATGGTGCACCGATTTTACCAATATTCAGTAACTTTTTCCTTACACCTCACAGGCTTTCATCTAAAATTTCAGATTTCTACGTTGAGTCGTCTTGAAGAAAAAGTATCCACACAAACAGACTGACAGACACACAGACGGCATACCGATGCACATATATTTGATATTTTTTGGTTTCAAAACGTCCATATTCATCAAAACCTGGAATTTGAATTTTTTTACGACTCCAATACTATAGATGAGAAAGTAAAACGAAGTATCTAGCATCTGGCGTTAGTGGTAATTTAATACTTATATTGAGAGGCATTGAGTAAGGGGTTACGAAAGGAAAAGGAACGTTGGTTAATAAAACACTGTTTATTTGCTTCCCGTATTTTTCAATATATTTTTTTAAATCTGAATATTATTTTCCATGATCTGGTATAATTTGGAAACAACTTGTTTTTGCTCTTCAATTTTTATTAATACATTATTGTAATTCATTAGTGCCTCTCTCGGGTGTATCAGTCAGTCATCAGTATCAACTTTTAATTCATTATCAGTTGGAGAAGCTGAAATAAATGGTGGCAAACTGCAATAAATTTTATTCTCTTTATTTTGGCGTCTTTAATGATGTACTAAATTTGCATCTCTGTCTATCCCGGATTTGGCTCCATTTTACGATTTTTTATAGAGAACTCGGTTTGAGTTCACTTTAGGGAATATTTTCAAGTAAGTGAACATATATCACATAAAATTCTCCACAAATAAGTTTAAACTTGTTTCTCTTATGCCCGTTTCCACACCACTTAGCAGTAGGGCGCGTGGCATGTTTCTTTTTAGGTTGTTTCACCTATTGGTGGTCTAATCCACTTATATTCAGTCTCCGTAATTACTTTTATTTTCTGACTTTTTTTGACGTGAATTGTTGGTCAGTAAACTCGTCAGTAAACCTTTCCTCAGGTTGTTCTTCAGGTTCCGATATTGATTTCCTCGGTATTTTCTTCGAAACTAAATTCTTCTATTTGAGAGTCAATTTCCTCGCCGTCTAGTGCTTCTATAATGGTTTCAGAATTTGAACAAGTTCCTCCCTCGCACGAACCATACACTAATGAACTCTGCAACTCTGCTCTTCTATAACTGCATGGTGCATTGGCATTTTTTTTTACAATTACAAGAAATTATCTGCAATAATTCTCTGGGAGCGGCGCATAGAAATTGTCGATAGGCGAGGACGCGGTCTTCATTGGTGAACACGAACGGTACCTGTGGTTTGGGAAAAATAAAATAATTTCAACTAGAGAGCTTTGTATGAGACTCTAGAGGTCTTCCGCGCACTTAATTTTGTTTGATTTGAGTTCAGGGTGGATAAACTTGAAAAGGCTGGAAAGGGCCAACTGCTTCGCCCTGTATACTGTCAGAGCTTGATTTGCACTCGAAATTAATCTAATTTTATTTATTTAACACTTTACTGAATATTATTTCAGTTGACAGGGTCAAAGGCTATACCCTGTATAGTAGCTCAAGTTTAAATTAAACATTTTAGTTTAGAACAAAAATTAACAACTGATTTATTTCCGGTTAACACACAGAGTTGAATATTAAAATAGTAAAATCAAAATTTTATTCACAAAAATTATCTTAACGTATCGACACTTGAAATTTGCCTGAGTCGGGGTTGCTGTATTTTGTTTAATTAAAATTTGTTATTTAATAATGAGAAAATTCACTTACAACTAGGGCCGCGAAGGCGATTTAAAATGGAGCACTAGGCTGAATAATAAAGTACTTTTATACTAGGATCTGCCTAGGAAGGTGGAACGGGCACTAGTTTACTTATCACTGAATACGCCGAAAACACAATTTTAGATTTAAGCTCTGGGGCGACCAAAAAGATAATGCGGGTAATGGAATTAATATCACTAGGTACACCGGAAACACAACTTGCTGGGGGCTGGGTTGCTGAAATTTTGGAAAATTGGGTCGAAACTTATAACACTAAATCAGCTGTAGAAAATGTAATCATTTGATATGAAAATGTCAGCGGAATCTAATTCGATTTTAGAGATATGAACGATAACTGTCTGAATAATTGGTTAAATTTGAATTGGTCCCGTGAAGTAGCGTTGCTAGTCGAAACTTACTTTTTTATGAAAGTGGTATAGTGTCAAATCGCGTACATTTTAAAAATATTTACAAATATACAGGGTGACTCGCTACAGCGGAACATCTTCAAGGTCATTTTTTTTTATGGAACGCCCTATTTATGAATTCAGCGTAAAATTACCTTTCCAACGACCTCTAGATTTTTGGTTTTTGACGTGGCGTTACCGAGTTATTCGAAAAAATATGAAAATTTGGTCGGAACAAGATTTAACAAATTAATTCGCTGTGTGTCTATTATAATTTATTTCGCAATTATGTATGCAAGGGATGTACTACAACGACACTACCACCAAATATTGATTGTAATGATACAGGATGTATTTTCTACTAGCGCTAATTCAGGACATTTGAAAGTGAATTTTCTCATTTTTTTCAAATGGAACACTCTGTATATTATTATATTTTTGAATTGGCACGTTAATTCTCTACGATTTTTGTGAATAATATCCTATACCGAAAATTGATATTTTCGGGGATATTTTTACTTTTTCATTAAAAACCCTTAAATTATAATATTTTTCATTTCGAACTGATCTAGTAGCTATGATTTTGACATAAAGTGAGAATAATTCAAAGTTATCGTACTGACGTTTAATTATTAACTATTGTGACAAAGTATTTACACTTATATTGAGTTATAAATTACTTTAAAATTCGCACTTTCCAATCATGATTTTTTCGAGAGAAGAAATGATCGATATGGTTTATGTTCTCGGTGCGAGTGATAAAACTGGTTTGCTATCTACTCGAAATTATAAGGAGCGATATCCAGAAAGGAGACAGCTCTCTATGAAATCATTTGAGAGGTTGATGGGACGATTTGACAATACGGGGAAAGTGGAATATGAGAAAAAGAGATGGAACAAAAAAATGTAGCAAATGAAGAAAATGAAACAGTCATACTTTTGAGCGTGGTTGAAGATCCTCATCGCAGTATAAGAGAATTAGCAAGAAAAAACGATATACGCCGATCTTCAGTCTATCGAATAATACAAAAAACTAATTTTATTCCTGCCACATTCAACTAATGCAGGAACTGATTGATGGGGATTATGAAAACCGAATACAATTTTGCCATTGGGCAAAACAAAAAATAGGACAACAAAGAAAATTTGTTTAATTTGTTTTATTTGCCGATGAAACAACGTTTCATAAAAATGGACATGTCATAATTTTCATTATTACAGCATAACCAATCCTTACATCTCACGAACAAATAGCCAGACAAGATGGTCGTTGAATGTTTGGGGAGGAATTGTTGGGGATTATGTGATAGGACCACATTTTTTTGATGGACGTGTGAATGATCAAATTTATTTGAAATTTTTGCAAGACAGCTTGGAAGAATTACTGGAGGATATCCCCAGGGATATTAGGGAGAGAATGTGGTACCTCCATGATGGAGCAGCTATGCACCAGACTGCAGCTATTCACGAACATTTAAGCGACGCTTTTCCAAATGGTTAGATAGGAAGAGGAGGGACCCCATAGTTGGCCTGCCAGGAGCCCTGATTTGACCAAAATAGACTTCTTTTTGTGGGACTAAGGAGCGAGTGTACAAATCTCCTATAACTACAAAAGAAGATATGAAAGAAAGAATAAGGGGAGTTTTTCAGGAAAGTGCTGTAGATATTTTAAGAAATGTCGGTAGATCATTCGAAAATCATCTACAGAAATGCATAGACGTACTTGAAGGAAACTTTGAACAGTTTCTATAAACACCAGGTATTATTTATTTCGTTAAATTGGGTTCAAAATAATTTTAAATTTTTAAAATAGTGCCAATTTTTGTATTACCTAATACCATATTTTCTGTTTCTATTATTTGTGTCAACTTTTTTTTTGTAATATTAAACGATTATTTATAAATTTTTAAGATAGACTCGTTTTAAGGAAAAAAAAAACTTTTTCTCCACATAAAAAACATATACCAATATGGTGGGACGAAGAATGCTCCTCTGCAACGGAACGCAGGAAAAATGTACTTAAAAAATACAGGGCCAACCCAACAGTAGAAAATTATCTGAAATTTAAAAAAGGAATGGCAGAATCCAAAAGATTTTTAAAAAAGAAAGCAAAAAATAGCTGGATATCCTTTTGTAACAATTTAAATGTCTCAACATCGAGTATGGAATATGGAATATGGAATGGAATATGGAGTATGGAATATGGAATCAAATTAAAAGAATGAAAGGACAAAGTTCTACCCCAAAAACCTGTAGTCAACAATGTGCGCAAGAAATATTATTTAATTTAACTCCGGATAGCGTTTATGAAGAAAATAAAAAAATTAACGTAAACGATAACTTTGAACATTCTTTATTCCAACCTTTTACTCTGTTTGAATTAGAGTATGCCTTAAAAAAAAGCTAACACTGCTCCAGGTACCGACGATATCACTTACGATATGATCAGCAATCTTCGGAACAGTGGTAGAAAAATTTTACTGCTTTTATACTCTAAATTATTTTTTGAAGGGGAATGCGTAGATGACTTAAAAGCAGTAAAAATTGTTCTAGTTTTAAAACCAGGTAAACCTGCCAATATTAGCTCTTCCTATAATCCTATATCTCTAATGTCGTGCATTTCAAAAACTCTCGAGAGAATTATTAAATTTAGGATAGAGTGGTGGATAAATGACAATAATCTGGAATCTGTCTGTCAGTATGGATTCAAGAAAAATCTTAGTACTCAACATGCAGCAGGGAAGCTAATTACAGATATTCAGGGGTGCTATGCCAGAAACAATTTTTTGGGGGCTGTGTTTCTGGACATCGAAGGGGCATATAACAATGTGAATTTTAACATTCTCGGAGATATGCTTAATCAGTTTTATATTCCAAAAAAACTTTGTAGAAATATAGTAAATCTTTTTCGTAATCGTAAAGTATTTATTCGACATCAAAATAATTTTATGATAGGCCCTAGGTATGTTTCTCAAGGCTTACCTCAAGGATCCGTTTTAAGTCCCATTTTATTCAACATCTACACATCCGATCTAAATCGTGTGTGTAGAATCAAAGTTATCCAGTATGCAGATGACATTGTCCTTTACAATGAATCTAGGAGGTTGGACGGGACCATAGAAGCTCTCAGTGATGAAATGGTTAATATGAAATCCTGGTTAGATAATAAAAATTTTGAGATGTCATCAGCTAAATCTAATATTTCAATTTTCTCACGACATAAAATTCCAAATTTTGACCATATTAATGTGGCAAATATAACATTAAACTATAAGAAAGAAACTAGATATCTGGGTTTCATCTTGGACCAGAAACTATCGTGGAAAAGTCATATTAACAACCTTCTCACAAAAAGTGAAAAAGGGAGAGAATGTGGTACCTCCATGATGGAGCACCTGTGCACCACACTGCAGCTATTCACGAACATTTAAACGACGCTTGGTTGGATAGTAAGAGGAGGACACATATATAGTTGACCTGCTAGAAGTCCTGATTTGACCAAAATAGATTTCTTTTTATGGGGCTATGTTAAGGAGCAAGTGAACAAAGCTTCTATAACTACAAAAGAAAATATGAAAGAAAATTGCTGTAGATATTTTAAGAAATGTCGGATGTCGGTAGATCATCCGAAAATTGTCTACAGAAATGCATAGACGTACTAGGAGGCCACTTTGAACAGTTCCTATAAACACTAGGTATTATTTATTTCATTAAATTAAATTCAAAATACTTTTGTATTTTTTAAAATAAAATAGTGCTAATTTTTGTATTACCTGATACTGTATTTTCTGTTCCTATTATTTATAATATTTGTAATATTAAACAATTATTTATAATTTTTAAGATAGACTCAAATGTGATTTAATTAAACTGTGAAAAAATACTACTGAGGCAACCAAGACGCACCCAGAACAAAAATTAATACTACTTTCAATTATTCTCACTTTATATCAAAATCGTAGCTACTAGATCAGTTCGAAATAAAAAGTATTATAATATATATTATAATTTAACTATTTTTAATGAAAAAGTAAAAACATCTCTGGAAATATCGATTTTAGGTATAGGATATTATTCACAAAAATCGTAGAGGATTAACGTGCCAATTCAAAAATACAATAATATACAGAGTGTTCTATTTAAAAAAAATGAGAAAATTTACTTTCAAATGTCCTGAATTAGCGCTAGTATAAAATACACCCTGTATAAATAAATAAATAAACACCACAGAAATTAGATAACCCCCAATTCCAGAAGCCAGGGCTTGTGCGAAAGGGGGTTACACATTGAAAAAACGCGGACATACAACCATTTCTTCCGACAGTGTCAGTGCCGGAGCCAGGATTCGAACCCGGTGGTGCGATGTCCGTGTGATTAATCGCGATTGCCACCTCGCGCCTTAACCCACTCAGCTATCGACCAGACTACTATACTTATACTTATATTATTATAATAATTATAATCAATATTTGGTGGTAGTGTCGTTGTAGTACATCCCCTGTCTACATAACTGTAAAATAAAGTATAATAGACACACAGCGAATTAATTTGTTAAACCTTGTTCAGACTAAAATTTTCATATTTCTTCGAATAACTTAGCAACGCCACGTCAAAGACCAAAAAATTGAAGATCATTGGAAAGGTAATTTTACCTTGAATTCATAAATATAATAATAATATAATAATAATAATTTATTAGTGCCAATAATACAAAAGTATTTCACACAGGTCAAATAAATAGAAGTAACATAGCATGTTATACACAGTAGTTACCGTGTGTGTGTAAATAAATAAATAAAAAACAATTAATGTATATAATAGTAAAAATTAAATAATAACACCAAAATACAAAAATTGTAAAAGGTTGAAACTTAGTAAAAACATATAATGTGTGTAGAAGATAATTATGCAGACTTCAAATCATTAAGATTTGAGGAAAAATATTCTTCAAATATATAAAAGCATTGGCTACTAAAAATGACTTCATTGTATTTTTAAACGGAATGATCCCAAGTCTCCTGATTGTCAAAGGTAGACAATTAAAGGATTTTATGACATAAAAATTTGTGCCTTTACGTGATTTTAAAAGTCGTAAAGAATCCGGACAAATATTATCTCTATTT
The DNA here is from genome assembly GCA_963675555.1 of Leptura quadrifasciata. Classification (NCBI taxonomy): domain Eukaryota; kingdom Metazoa; phylum Arthropoda; class Insecta; order Coleoptera; family Cerambycidae; genus Leptura; species Leptura quadrifasciata. The sequence goes on from OY776676.1 coordinate 107,235,093, forward strand.
TTGTTAAGTATCCGTGAATTTCACTGTGAGAATTGTACTTTGATTCATTTGCTTTAATGTATAATAAACATTGTAATATTTACGTGCTGGGTAAAGTTAATATATTTAGCTCTTTAAATGCAAGCCTGCAGTCGTCTCGATATTTTAAGCCATATACAATCCATATCGCTTTTCTTTGTATCGCGAAATCATGGGTACTGTGAGATGAATGTCCCCAAACCAAAATTGCATAAGATAGACGGGAGTGTATGAGACCATGATAAGCGGTGATAACTGTTTTTTGAGAGACATTACTTGCAAGGTTTCTTAGTAGATATGTATTTGTGGAGACTTTAATTACAGACGTGGTTTATGTGCTGCGCCCATGTTAGTTTGCTATCAAGATATACCCCAAGAAATTTAATACTACTCCTGTCATTTTCAGCTACGTTTCTTAGGCTAAAGACCATTGTCTCTGTTTTGGACTTATTTAAACTAAGTTGGTTTGCTATAAACCAGTCCTGAGCTTTCGCCTGTGCATTATATACATTAGCAAGTACGGTGTCAAGTTCTTTATGTGACTGGATAATTGTGGTATCATCTGCAAACAGAACGAATTTAGACGAAGTGATATCAGTAAGGTCATTTATATGAATTAGGAACAAAATTGGCCCTAGTATGGAGCCCTGAAGCACTCTATTATTTTGATACATGACTTGCTGACATCTGTTAGTAAGATAGGATTTTATTAAATTACTGTTATTTACACTGAAGTTATAAAAGTTCAATTTACTTATTAAGATATTATGTGACACACTGTCAAAAGCCTTGGATAGATCTAGGAATTGAGCATATATATATTCACTGTCTTCAAACCCGGTGCTTATTTATAGCTAAAGTAGCAGACAGGTTAGTTCTAAAACCAAACTGACTGGAACTAAGCAGATTTTCGGATTCAAAATAATGTGTTATTTGAATTTTTAAGGCGCATTCCATGTAAAAATATATAGGGTGTTCTATTAAAAAAAATGACCTCGAAGATGCTCCGCTGAAGAGAGTCACCTGTATATTTTAAAATATGTTTAAAATGTGCGCCTTTTGACTCTACATCACTTCCATAAAGAAATAATTTTCCAAAGTCTTCTAATAAGGCCGATATTGGATTTTGACACATTATTGGGACACCCTGTATATCACCTTCTTACGCAGAAAAATTGCACTCGATCAAAAAATATTTTCTCTAACGATTTTCGATAATTATCCTGTATTATTAGCTCACAAACTGTTTCCCAAATTTCATTTCCTCTCTTGCGATATACTTTACGATACGAGAGATCCATTTATTTAAGAATAAAATCAATTTTATATTAAAAATAAGCAAATAAGATCAGTAAAATTATAAAGCTACATTAAATCAAAATTAGGTAAAAATTTAAGGTGCACCACATTTTTAAATTTAAATGTAAATGAAAAAGTACTTATTTCTCAAATTGCATTCGTTATTACTCTACTTTCAGAAAAAAGAATTCAGAATAATAAAAATGTGAGAAAATTTTACGTTAAAAGTGGAACACAGACTTCTTCATATTTTTTAGATATTTCTATTTAGCTAGGTACTTAATAATAATCAATTTTTTAAGTTTGCTTAAAGACTGGAGAAAATCCAATTAAATGCAATACGCGATAGTACTTTAATTTCTTCATCGTAGAAGACTATACATATATTTAAGACCAGTTTTTCTTTAGTAACTGGAAGATTCATTCGCTAAATGACAAACAACATATCAAATATGGCTCTAAAGTGACCTGTCATAGGACAATTAGCATTCTCTTGAATGGTCAACATAACATCCGCGTGACATACTTCCGGAATTACTAAATTCCAGTCGTGGCAAGTTGTTGACAACTGCTATCGATGTTTTTAACTATTATCTATAAATAACTGATTCTATTAATTTCATATGAGAAGCTGAAGCTTCTTTTTACATAAACAAATTAAATATTGACATGCAAAAAGAATTCAAATATAAAATATTCTTATACGATTTAAAAGCATATGAAAAGGCGAACAATTTCAGAAAACAAAGTTTTTTCTATGATGATTTTTCTATTTTCGTAAAAGAGATCTAATACAATGTTACTAGAAGTTAAAAAAAAATTATTATTCATATGATATATACAGAGTGTTGGGAAATTCCTATCTCCAACTTTGAACACAGACAGTACTTGTCAAAATATGAAAAAAGTTGCTATCGACATGTGTCGGAAAATGATTCATAAGGGAGCTAGGGTTCCTTGAATGTGGTGCCTTATAGTAAGTTTATGTTTAATATTTCATGACCTTTTGTTATTACAGCTATGAGATTTGGTGCGTTATTTAATATCAATAAGCGTTATTATTTCATGATACTAACCAAAATGAAATTCATCCAGTGCAGTAAAGAAGGGGGGGGGGGGGGCATTGCTTTTAAACGGTGCAAAAACTATTTGACGAAGGGTGATGTAGGCTCTTTTAAAAAAGGTATTAATTAGGAAACGACGCGATGGTAGTGTCTGGCCGATAGCGTGGGTTAAAGCGCGAGGTGGTAATCGCGATTAATCACACGAGTATTGCGCCACCGGGTTCGAATCCTGGCTCCCCGCACTGGCACTGTCGGAGGAAATGGTTGTTGTCTGCGTTTTTTCAATATGTAACCCCCTTCCGCACAAGCCTCTGGCTTCTGGAATGGAGGTTGTCTGACTTATGTGGTGTTTATTAATTTATTTAATACTTGAAATGAAGGAAAACCGAATACACTGTTAGTGAAAGAAATATTCAAAGTGGGCACCCAAAAGAAAAAATATATAAAAATGCTACTAAATAATAGAGAAGTTTTCTGTAAATACCTTTACGAATTTTTAAATCGTTATGAATTCCCGACTACATTTCAATTTTTTTCGAATACATTTAACTACTTACTAATGCTGACAATAGATAATATTTTGCAACATAAACAAATAAATAATAATGATAATATATTCAAGCTGTTTATAAACCTGAATATGTAATTAAACAGAAAAGAATTTATTTTTTTAAGAAATTCCTTGAGGCTTACAAATATTTTTTGCAACAGAACGAAATCCTAAGGTAGTTAATAATTAAAATTAGTATTATTTACTGTAGAATTGTAATCATGAAGAAATTAACATTAAATTGCATAAATTATTTAAGTAACAAAGCCTCGCAAGCGTAACAAAATAAAAAAACAGCACATTTAATTACCTATAAAGCTTAATAGAATTATTGCAGAAAAGATGTATTTTAATTAAATTCCTTAAATAAATTTACCTAATTGTAATTTTTTGCTTCAAGTGCTTATTTAACTTATTGCAATATGACCCTTTTGTAATAGGTAATTAAATACGACAGTTTACAATATAATTCCCTACAGAATTATCGAAGTTTCATGGGATTCCAGTCAAGCCACTTTTTGAATTTTATACCCTAGATAATTTCATTTATTTTTTTTACCAGTGGCATCGCCATGGAGTGGAGTGTGGAGTCCTTGATTTACCTAAAACTAGACCGGCCCGCACTTTCAGAATCGTAAAATATAGCACCAGGTGATTTAGAAGAGAATAGAATTTTATTCATGCTATACATACATTAGCAATGTTTGCATACGTCATATTTAATAAAGGTAGTATAAAATATAAAGTGTAAATACAAAAACAAACAAAAAATAAAAGCAATGTAAAAGACACACTAAAATACAATGTGTGTAAGTTAAAAAATTAATAAATGCACAATCCTAAAAAAACAGTACCTCAAGTATATAATATATATACACACACATGTATACGTACATATACACACATACATAATACATATACAAAATTATCAAAAATCCAACAACAGTTACTGCAGAAAGCCACAATATACAAGTTATAGATGCTAAATTAGGTAGGTAATCAAAATAATCGTCATACTTATGTATAAAACGCATTTTGCAAAAGAATATTTTTAATTTTTTGTTTAAACATGCTTACACTCATATTGACATTTTTTAAGTCATTAGGTAACACGTTTAAATGATTGGTATAAGAAAGAGTATTGCGAATTGCTTAGTCTATATTTTGGTAATCTTAAATTTGTTTTCGTTCTAGTATTATGGTAGTGCATATCCTCCTCCTCCTCCTGCTTGGTAACTTTTAATTTTTAACACGTTTTTAAATAAATAGAAGGGTAAGACTCTTATACAATAGGGTGTGCCCGGTTCCCTGAGGTTGACGCTAGCGATTTGATATTTTTAGTCGCCCTCTTGCCCCCCATCATAAACACCGATACATATATGGTATGGTGGTATGTCATTCTGTGTATTTGAGTTCGTTGGTATTTTGAAATTTTTAAGAAATTATTTGTAACTATGCTGTATATATGTCATATATATGTATGTGTATACTGTGTGTATAATGTGTATATATCTTTATAATTCAGGTATCTTGTTTATATACATTTTTACTGTTTATATACATTTCTATGTTTATATACATTTTTCATATTTTTTCTTTCATGTTATACCCATTGACTTGTGTAAATACTTTATGTAAATTACATTAATAAATTCTGCTCTACTCTACTCTACTCTATAGAAACCAGCTGATACCCGCCTGCTTTCGAAACCGCTGAGTATTCGCTAGTATTACATAATTAATATTACATCATAATTTGTGTATTAAAGTTGGAACTAGCGTTTGACCAGGACTTGCACAACGGCAAATACATTACAGACAATTAAAAAAGAGGAGATGGGCGAAAAAAAATTATAGTTTAAAAAAAACTAAAAAAACACGCTTTAATAGCAAACCGAACTAAAAAGTAAAAAATAATGTTTCAATATTAAGCGTAGGGTGCTTTTTGCTATATTTTATAATTCTACTTTTATCAATAGCTACCAATAAAATATTTATAACAATTGATATCAAGCACCTCATGCTTTTTACAATAAAATGAAATTTGTTTTGTCAATCACTTCATTCTTATTTTAAACTTATTAAAAATCATTTAATCATATCGAGTTAGTGGACTTTCTATCGCTGTTGAACAAAAACTTAATATTTAAACATTATTTTTTACTTTTTAGTTCGGTTTGCTATTAAATCGTGTTTTTCTAGTTTTTTAAACTATAATTTTTTTAATATGACACAAACATTCATATAAGGGTTAAAATATGAAGGCTTTTGAAGAGCGGTTTAAGGATCCTGCTTAAGGAGATAACCATGGAGAAATAAAATATGGTTTGGTTATATAAAAGAATTTTTTTAGATAGGTATCTCCCGGAAACACTGAAAATATTCGGATCTGTTTATTGAGGTAAATGAAAACTCGTTACTACGCTTTCCATGCTCTATAGCTGCCGGGTCTTTATAAACACAGGTAAGAGGTTACCAGAAACGACACTTACGCTTCTCACCAAAACTAAATTGATTTCTGTGGAAGCCATCTTTTTTTAGGTATTTCCGTCATTTAATTTATTACTTAAACTTAACATGCTGTGCATTTGTGACACCAAATTGTCACCACGTATTGTGCTGCTATTTATTTTGATAAGGCCTACCCATCACCAAATATACAATATTTGTGTTACCATTAACAACTTTCTTTTTAGTTATAATGAATAAAAAATGTGCAACCGTCTGTACCAAATTTTGCTTGACAGAAAGCAATCGCAAGTATTTGGCAAGAAAATTTCAACCGAAATTTACAATAATTGTACTGCATTTCTCAACAATGCACAGCATTGCCTATCAGGGCTCTTCCAGACAGGGCACAATCCGAACGCTTGCGATCTCGTGTTATAGTTATCACATTTGTACTCAGTATATTCCTCCAAAAGATTCGAAATTGATCGTAACGATCCCAGTGGAACGCGAACGCAGATCGCGCTCTGTGTGAAGGGGATATACTAAGTATAGGTCAAGTAGGAAGAAACTGAGACATAAAAAACATTACAAAAATTTTACGACCTCATTAAAATACCGGTACTCTTTTTTGTGCTATTCGCAAATTGACTCGCTTACCTTTATAGGTTTTTAATGTGCGTTGGGAATGTTTCATGTCAGGCTTGGCGCCATGGCCCGCGGCGATATAATTATATCGTAAAATTTTTGTTGCGTTTTTTATATACTGGGATCTATTTATTTCAACTAGCGTCATGGCCGCGGCGATAGTAATTATTTCGTAAAGTTTTTGTTACCACAGGTAATTACGACCCCCTTTATCCCGGAAGGCTCTAGAAGAGCCTTGTGTGGAAGGGGGCTACACATTTAGAGACAAGGGACACACTCCCAATATCCGTGTATAGTGGAAAAATCCCTCTTACAGTATTTTCCACCCGGAAATTTTGGGTGAGAGGCAAGTGCGCTCACCTCTCGACCACCAGTCATACAATAAGCTACAATAGTTGATTTTAAAAGCATTCACGCACAAATATTATTTGGAATTTAACGTGTTTTGTTAATTGCATGAATATACAGCGTATCACAAGTTCATGGAGCCACTCTCATATCTCTGGATCTGCTAATGCGGTTTTTTTGAAATTTGAGTGGTTGGTCACTGCTCCCAATTAGAACTTACTGAAGTAGTAAAATTTTAAAGTCATCGTAGGCGCATGTAGGTTCTAATAAATCGCAACAAGAATCTTCACAAACCACTGATTTATTAATCACTTAATTTTACAGTTATTAATCCTTAAAAATAACACAACTAATTATACTTTAATCTAACATAAATTCACTATTTTAAATCACAACTTGATACTGTTGGGCGCAGTTAGTATTTGGATGGGCGACCGTTTCAAGGAATGCCGCGTCCTCGCCTCACATATCTTCCTGCGGCTTGTATATCAGTGTATGCACGGAAGCTATGCAACCTTAGGCGAGGGTTGTGTAGGTGATATACCATCCCTCGGAGGAGATGTAAAGCCGTCGATCTTTTGCCTACTAAATGTTAGGCAAGTAAAAGATCTACTCTTCTTAAGGGAAGAGGTTCGGAAAAATTCCTGGTTGGGGGTAGATCGTCTACAAGCGTCGATGATAGGCCTCAGTAGCGACATTAAATAAATGTTAAAGAAACTTGATACTGCTTCTTATTTTATCTTATCACTTGCTGTCTAATATAGAAACTGTCCCCAGTGCAGTTAGATCCACTGTATATATTATCACATCGAACGTACTCGTACATTCTACTATCATTCGTCAAATTTCTGCCGCCGTTCTCGAATTCTCTATAAGGCAGTGGCGTAGTCATGCACACATAACATTATATTTTGTTGCATAACTGTATTTTTTGTTTAATCAAACTTCCTTAACTGTTGCATACAGGGGCTATTAGGGCTGCACCACTTAAGCTACATCAAATGCCTATATCTTGTCGAAAATAAAATGTCAACCCACATTAATTAGAATGAGCCCGACTCTGGTCTACCTGAAAAATAAAGAAACACGCCACTACTGTTTTTAGCTTATCAGTTTTACGAACTTTAATTGACACGCAATAAATTCCACATAATTTTATAAAGTAACATATTTAACACTGGAAGCTGAAATTAAAAGAGGTAGTTAATCTTACTACATCATTGGAAGTTTGTCGAAAATGTATTCTGCTATAGATTATATTGCAATTAATTATATTGTATTGTAAGAATCCTTCCTTATATACTTATACACAAAAATCCCAAATTCCATCGTGATGGGCCTGCCTTGTATAGATAAATTTGCTTTCCTTTTCTACAATAATTGTACCGTTAATAACAATTTATTTCATAGTTCTGACAAGCTACGTGACTTAATAGTTAGTAGTCACTTTTAACGAATTAATTTAATTTAATTTACATATATTAGCTTCTGAAGTTAATAAAACATATGGTTTATATTAAGATGATTTAGAAACACTTAACATACTCTACATTTACTCTATCAAATCAAAGCCTGAGGTCTTAATTATTTGAACCCCACATTATAATTTACAGAGAAATAAAGCCGAAACAATAGCCGTTACTGACAATTTTTGATAGGCTATATTCTTATAAACAACGTGTTGACGGACATTTTGTGGCCTATGGCTTATTTTAAATGGTTTCCCTTGACTGTATGACAGACCTGACAGCATTGAATCATCTACCAGATTCACATGTTAAAGAGCTTTCTCATTAAAGACTTTTTACATCAGCCCTTCGGTAAATCATCTTAACATTTTGGACGGCGTCCTTTTCTCCGTTTACTATCTTCTTATCTATCTGCCTTAACCACTAATTGTTCTATATTGTTTTCTTTTCTGTTGACTCTTCGACTCTCTTCGGACTTATTTTGGTGATGTATTTTTTGGAGAATCAAACTGTTGGAGTAATGGCGTAGCTGCTTAAAGAATTTCATTTTATGTCTGCTATATTTTTATTTTTATTACAACTACCCAGACGGACATCCATTTGTAGGATAAGGATTTTACAAATATAAAAAACTAAATAACTAACGTAACAATATAAGAATAAACAAAATAAATATTATTTTAATTATTAATTCGGAAGCTTACTGTGCAGAATTCAGAAATTTCAGATATAACAGTATTAAATATACATATGTTATTGTATAATGAATCATAGTTGTTCTCAGGGCAGGCGAAGATAATAGAGACGAATACGAGTTTGCAAATTGAAATCTAACGCTACCAAGACAAAAATTTTAGGGCAGCCAACGGTGCCATTTAAAATCTTTATCAATGTGGAAAACCTCTTTCTGAGTAATTTCCAGTATTTTTGAGTCAAAGATATGTAAGACAACATTTATTGCTTTTACTACCAAAACTCCACACTATTGAAGTATACTCAAGTTTTAACCCCACAGTGAGTTAAAGAGAAGTTAAAACTTCTCGTGAATATCTTTTAAATTTTTTATAATTATAGATAACGTGGCCTAAATTTTTGAAGAAATTGACGGTAATTTGTTTGACATGATTGACAAATTTTATTGTATTCTGTTCATGAGAGTGTCATACAGCTACATTTCGAGATATTTAGCTGTAAATAATTTACCTGGATAATCCTAGATAATCGGTCATCTGTTCATTAAGTACGATTCAAGAAAGTTTAGGAACTGTTCAATTAGTCTAAATTAGGATATTTTGCAAGCAACATTCCGTGGTCCAGTCTATCGAAGGATTTACAAAAATCCTTATAAACAACATTTACATGACCTTTATCATCCAATCCATCCAATCATGTTCAACTAAGAAGTGAGTAATACACCAAACTGCTGGTGGTAGAGTGATTTGGCATAAATAAGTGTTCGTTGAGACAAATTTAGTATTTAACGTAGAGAATGTCATATTGTGTACGCTCCCTTACGGATAGAGGTTTAGTCACTCTTAATAGAATAGAAATAGGCCTGTCTAATTAGCTACTAATGAAAGAGTAGTTCGCCAGTTGTCCAAGAGATGGCGCCACTGGGTTAATTAGAAATTCAAGAAGTTATGGTTTTATTTCAGAATCATTAACCAGTATATGAGAGAAATCTGGAATAAGAGTCGCGGTCGTTAAAGGAAGCGAAACCAACGCACTGAAATATTATTGTGAGTTAATTAATTATTAAATAATTCAGTGTTGTTTGTGCTGCATTTATTGAATCTACGCTTGGGGTATTTATTAACGGTTGCAACCACGTAATGTTACGTTTTCAAATAATTTACTAAAATTGCACAATATTACTATTGCTCTATAGCTTTCAATAGCAAATCTAATTTTTTTTTAATACTGAACAAATTCTAGATATTTTCCGAACTTCTGGAAGTTTTAGTAGATAAAATAAAAATATTAGCTAACAGTATTGCAACTAAAATAGTATTTGGATTCAACTTTTTAAATGCCTTTAATACGTAATTTTCTGTTATATAGGGAATGTGTAAACTGTTAGTCTAGATTGACACTATGGTATGTTTTAAAAATTTTCACTTTTTACAATTAATGCTCTTGCCCTGTAATTAAACCAAGTACCTGTTGCTCAGTTTAGTAATAATAATAATAATAATTATTATTATTATTATTATTATTATTATTATTATTATTATTTACTATCCAAAAGACCACATTGGTATAGGATTAGTCACAAAGAAATTGAGCACCTTACAATGAATCAAGTGCTCTCATTAGTGCTTAATACTAGATAAAGCTACAGAAAAAACTATATATCTTATTAACTTAAATATTCGTTAATTGAATAAAAAGATTTGACTATTAGGTATTCTGTTGTTTCATTTTTTAATTTTTTTTATATTTTCAATGCTTTTTAGAAAGTCTGGAATCTTATTATACAGTTTTATTCGTACGTAATTTGGACATTTCTCATATTTTGATAGTTTGTGTAACGGTGTGCTTAAGTTATTACTTTCCCTAGTATCATATTTATGGTTGTAATTGTTTTGTAAAAAGTTACTTTGATTTTTTTTAACATATATAAGTATTTCTAATATATAAATGCTTGGCAGTGTTAAAATGTTCAATTCTTTAAATAAATTTCTACAGAACGTATGTTTAGATGCTCCCACAATATTACGTACAGCCTTCTTTTGAAGCTTAAATAATCTTTCAAAATGGCATGAATAGCCTCAAAAAAGAATTCCGTATGTTGCCGTTGAAATAAAATTTGTATAATAATATGCCATAACAGTTATCCTACTTGATATTTTGGATAATCTGTACAACGCGTAACAGACGGAAGAAAGTTTTTTGCTACGGAGTCAATATGAATTTCCCAATTTAATGCATTATCTATATATATCCCCAGAAATTTAGTACAACATACTTGTTCTATAGATTTGCCAGCTACTTTTATCTAGTACATTATGCCTCGGAGAAAATATAATAAAAACAGTTTTAGATATGTTTAAGAATAATCTATTTGATTTAAAGTGGCCCACAAATTTTGTTATAGAAGTTTGTATATCAAATATAGCCGTTTCAAAAGTTTTCCTGCAACATAAATAGGAGTTATCATCCGCAAACATAATTAAAAAGTCATCAAAGAAACCAGGTAATTCACTGATATAAAGTAAAAACAACAACGGCCCAAGGACCGACCCTTGTGGAACTCCAAACTTAATATTCAATTTATCAGATTTTACTCCATTTACTTCTACTATTTGTGTTCTATTTGTAAGGTATGTTATTATCCAGTTGTTTATTTCTTAAACCATATTTGTTCAATTTTTCAATCAGTACTGTGTGATTTACTAGATCTAAGGCTTTGCTCAGATCCATAAAAAGTCCTATGCATTTATTATTTTGGTCCAAATTTTCATACAAGTTATTTAAAAATGACAATATGGCAGTTTCAGTGGAACGATTTTTTCGGAAACCATACTGCGAGTCTGAAATGATATTATGTTGTGTAGTAAATTCAATAATACGACTAACCATAACTCGTTCTAATATTTTGGAATAACTTTAGCTGATTTTAAAATAGATGGAAACTTTCCTTCTGATAGTGACAAATTTATTAAAAAAGTAAGTGGAAGTACTAAGTAGTTAACTGATTGTTTGATCAAATTAGAACTCAAATTATCTAGACCGAAAGAATCACTATTTTTTAATTTCATTATGATTTTGTAAATTTCTGATTCCGATACTGGTTTTAAAAAAAGAGTGGGAAAATTTGAATTCGGATCGAAATTGATTTCAGTAATATTTTCTCCAAGATCATCATTTAGTTTAGCTGGCAGATCTATAAAATACTTATTTAGATGTTGTGCAATAAGATAGGCATCAGTTACTAAATTATCATTAATTTTAATTTCATTAATTTGATTTTTAGGTTTTCGATTATTCAAGTTGTTATGTATTATTGACCAAACAGCTTTAGGTTTGTTGGTAGCTTTAAGATAAATTGAATCATTGTACATTTTTTTAGCAGCAACTATTACTTCTTTGTAAATATTTTTATATTTATTATACAAAATTTTATCATTTAGATAGTTTGTTCGAACTTTTATTTGGTGCAGTAATTTCAATTTTGAAGATAGTGAATATCTCTTCTGACATTACTGCGCTGTAGATACTGTTCCACGATTCCTTGCCTAGATTACAAAAAAATTGTTAACTTAACACGTTGTTTTACAATATTTATCACAAAAATTGGTATAAATGTAATCAATGCAAGTAGCAGAATTATAAGATATTCTAGTAGGTTCATTTATTAACATCTTTACATTGTAGGTTTGTAATAGATCACATAGTTCATTCCTCTCGGTCGAATTTGAGAGATAGTCAATATTTAAATCCCCACATACTATAAGATCATTTTTATTTATAATGTTTAATACATCGTCTAATCTTGTGATAAATATTTTAAAGTTAGTCTACGGTGATCTATATATTGTCAGGAGTTTTACTGAATATTCTGAAAATTTAATTTCAACACCAACTAATTCAATTTCTTTTTCAATTGATGACTGAAGCGCAAGTGGAAATTCCTTAATTTTAAATTCACTAGAATTTTTATAGTGTATGATTACACCTCCATTATTACTTTTAGTCCTGCAAAATATTGTTGCCCTTATATAACCATTTATTTTTATTGCATCAATTTCTGATAATTTAAGCCAGTGTTCTGTCAAACAAACAATATCTACATTATATAAATTCAGCTACAACTCGAGCTGTTCTATTTTGTTTCTGATACATTGTATATTTTGATGTAATATTTTAAGTTTTTTTTTTGGTTTGTTTCACTAGTATTTATTTTATTTTTAAACATATTACCCATTGATTGCTATTCACCAGATACTTGCTTAATTTTTTGCTTTTCAGTATCTAATTTTTTCATATATACAGCACATGACTTGTCAAAAATAGAATGTTCAATACTTAAATTAAGATTAAACTTAGAATTTACCTCTACACAATTAGCACATTTCTTATTGTCACTTTCACAATCCGCTGTTTTATAATCAGATCCACAACACTGTAGGGATTTTTCTTCTCTATCACATTTTTCTGCATTATGATTGAAACCGCCACATTTAAAGCATCTAAATACACCAACATATTCAAAGATTCTGCACCTTGACCAATTAATATATAAACTTCTTTCCCCCAATATCTTTTTAAATGCTAAAGGATCACATTCCACTATAGCCATGTACTTCGTTTTCATTTTTTTAAACACTTTTACTTCCATATGAAATAAATCATGCTGTATATTAATATTTTGCTTCTTCAATGTCTACGATTTTTATGCACGGATTTTTTAATTCAGGAGCTGTGACTTGGTAATTTTTCAATTTCTTTTCTGCCGCTTTTTTATTTTTTCTTGTTCTTCCTTTGTTTTGCATTTAATTACTACTCCACCCTCCTTAATGTCTTTTAACTGAGTAATGCCAACTTCAAGTGTAGCTGGTTTCAGATTTCTTTGTATAGCTTCTTTAGTTTTTCTAGACTCTTGTTTATTTTTTGGTTGGTTCGTAGTAGATAAAGTCAAGCGAATAGGAATTTTTCCTCGAATATTAGAACCATCTATGGTAGAAGAAATTAATGCTCAGGTCTTAATGGTTACTACTTCAATGTAAGGACTTGAAAACTTTTGTTTTATGTTAAGTTTCTGCGACATATGAAATATATACCTTTGATAATTAGTACACTCACTCCGGGGGATTCCAGACCCCATTTTACACCTCCAATTCAATAACTCGCAAAGTTTTCAACGAAATCACCTATAATTGATATTCATTTTAGGTCCGCCATTTTGAATTTTCCAATTTTCACTTCAGATTCGTAACCATGATATGAATATTAGCCGATTTCGTTGGAAACTTTGCGAGTTATTGAACTGGGGTGTAAAATGGAGGCTGCAACACCTCCACCTCCCCCCGGGGTGAGTGCACTAATTTTCAAAGGTATGTATTTCATGTGTTGCCAAAACTTAACATAATGCAAAAGGTTTCAAGTTTTTACATTGAAGTAGTAACGATTAAGAACTTATATCCTTTTTTGCATTCTTTCCTCTACTATTATGTCTCATTTTGTTTATATTTAGATGTGTATAATGAAAAAACTATTATATTTAACATTTATTATACAATATTTCTTTCTGGGCAAACAACAGTTCACGCCAATTCAATTCTTTTGTTTTCCTTCACAAAACTAAAAAATTATCAGTAAGTATTTCTGTGTTAATAAACTATTGCAACAACGCTTATAAGATCTACTAAAAATGTAAATTATTATCGTAAAGAAAACTAATTGCATGCATATTCCAAACTCAGCCAATAAATTAATTAAGAAATAAAAAAGTGTGAAACATTTACTGTATCTAAACAAACATTTGATTTTTTTTTGCTAAATAAATTATTTGGTTCTGGTTATTCATAACACTTATCTCTATTCTGTATAATTGTTTTGATTACGATTGCACTATTTCGTAAATTAAAAGTGACAAGTCATGGTGAGTCGTGCAGAACAGAATAATGCCACAGAAATGCGAAGTGCTACGCTATGTATGCTACGTATGTTCGTTATATTTACTGCACCGAGTGGATTAAGGTGGAAATATCCAAGAGAGAGATAAAGATAAAGGAATATTTATTATTTTTGGCCATAACTTTTTTTAAATATATATATTTTAAAAAAGTATAAGTATAAGAAGATAAGTATGACAGGTGTAGTGATATGAATTTCCACTAAATAATTTCAGTTCTCTGCAAAATTAGTTAATTTAAATTTAAAAATAGTGCCAATCTTCATATCTTGTAATTTTAATTAACTAATTTTGCAAACAACTGAAATTATTGAGTGAAAATTCATATCACTACACCTGGCATAGTTCTATTTAGGTAGTCTTACACTTTTTTTACCAATATATGTACAAAAAAAAGTTATGGCCAAAAATAATAAATAGTTTCTTATCGGATCTCTCTCTCTCTCTCTGGAATATGCGCACATTGAGGGAGATAATTACGGAACATTATCATAACTCCAAGATTTTAGAGATTTAAGATAACAAGACAAGTCCAAAAATCTATGAAGAGTCTAATGGAATGTGCTGAATTTGTTATATTTTTTCTAGTTTAAAACTAAAATTTTTTAAAACAAAATGAAAATGTATATAATATATTTTTTTTATATAAAAAAAATAAGATATCGGAAAGAACATTGCAAAGAAATATGCGCATATAGTATTCGACTCATAGATTTAAAGGGATTTTCTTTCATATGTATGAAGTCAATGACAAGCATATTTCGGGTTCTGAACTTGAAATTGTCATTAGAAACTTATACGGTAGGTCGCACTTAAGAATAGATACCCAAATAACTTCTTTCTTCTTTTCCGATTCGAACCAAATTTTACTCAATTATAGAACAACGTAGAGTCTACTTATGATCAAAACATCCACTCCTTACAAATGCAACCACATGTAATACCAAAATAAACTGAAGAAATCGTATTGGGCGTTTTTATCGGAAATTTTTATTAATGAAGGTTTTTTAGAATTTCCCAAAAATCATAAGTTCAAAATTACAATGCTAAAATTTTCTTTAAACTAATGTCCAAGAAAAATGTGCTAAGGCAATTGTATAATATTTTATTATTTTTAATTTAAAAAACATATAAGAAAATGCTTTGCACCAAAAACACATTAAAATAATATTTTCGGACTAACATTATTTTAAACAAAATTTCGATATTTCTTAATTTTGATGAAATTGTGGACTTAAGGTTTTCAAACAATTCTGAACAACTTTCATTAATAAAATTTTCCGTTTATTTTAGCATCGCAGATGGTACTTGTTGGACTTGTAGGAGAATGTTTTTTGGCTATAATAAGCACATTCTATTTTGTTCTACATTTGAATAAAATTTGGTTCAAATCGGAAAAACAGAAAAGTTATACGGGTATTACAATCTAAAGTGCCACACACTGTATATATGTTGGAGTACCTTTCCAATGAAGCTGAAAAAATTAAATTAAAAATACAGTAATTAAGGAAGCAATTCACTTTATAACTTACTTGAGTCAAAATATAATGAAGAAGTCATCTTGTCATCCAAATTCCATAGATATATACTAGTTCACCTAAAGAATTCACTACCATTATTAAAAAACCGTTTTTGCTCATTTATATTCAGTTACGAAATTTTTATACATTATTTTATAGTAAATTCATAATAGAAATTGAATAGGAACATTGATGTTATGAACTAAATTTTATTATTTCAATCAATTAGACAGTTCATGAAAATTTCCTACAAATAAATCATGAAATTCTTTCAGGGTACTTACCACAACTGACAGTTTTACAGTTGGCTTGCCGACGTCGAATCTTTCAAAATCTCAGACTTTGTATATTTTTTGTTTCACAAAATCTTTCAGCGTCTGTCGCTGCCTTAACTTAACTAATGTTTCATAACAGTTACAAAAATCCCGATTTTGCAATAGTTCCTAAAATTATTTTAGGAATATAAATAAAACCTCATAGACTTTAAATATATTAAACATCATTCAATTATGGGCTAAATAAAGGCCCATAAACTGCCATTAATCTAAAAGTACCTTGTTCAAAAGATCACGCTACATCGTATCTAATAGATACCTGTTGGAACCTTAATGTCAAAGCGGGAATTCTAGTTTAATATTTCGTCCCACCCATCTGAGTTGGGGTTGAGCTTTTCGAATTTATATATTTATCAATATCTTTCTATAAATAAATAATATTAAACATATCTTATGTCACTATATGCAGTATTATTTATTTTTTATTTATTATTATATTATATATATATATATATATATACAGGTACAAACATAAAAACTAGTCAGTCAAGACTACCTTTCTAAAATTTGTAGTATATATATACATATATATATATATATATATATATATATATATATATATATATATATATTTGTTTATTCTCTTAATTTCTATATAACTCCTTACAAAGAAATTTCATGATTTCAAAATTTGCAGTTAAAGAAACAGAGGTACGTGACCTGTAGCCGAAATGAGTGGCAGGGGCACAACTCTCGAATCCATTAAGAGTTGTTCGGAGTGTATTAGTCATCCATGCTTCCAATTTTAATTATTGTAAATGACTTCACGTCGATAAAATGACGCAGCCTAATGTACGGTGTGCTTGGAAAGAGAGAGATAGAGATGTAATAGAATATGACATTGGACAAATTTATTTTACCTAATCTTTAAATTTCTCGGTACATTTGAGGACATTAGGGCTAATTTTATTTTAGTTCTACAAAAGGGAAAATGTTTATTTTAATAAGACCTATGTGGGATGATAAGAATTATTTTTGCAAATCGAAAATAGAAGAAAAAAAATTATTTTTTTTATATATACTTTCTTTTCTCTCGTCATCCCACATTGTAACATGTTCTTAATGTCTTTTAGTGAAAGCCGGTTTTTAAAATAATGATTTATATGAGAGTAAATTGAACCGTCTTTCCGGCTTATATTCGGAGCGCTCTTAAAGGCAACAGTAAAACGTTTGTGAACCAGCCTTTTTGGCTAGAAACGTAGCAAATTTAGGAAAATATTCTCTGGAATAAGAATCTTTTTCAACTAAAATCAGTTCTAAATAAAATTTTGCATTAAATTTCGAAAGAACATTTAGGCCAAATAAAAAGTGAAATTTAATTTTTTCAAAGTTTAATTTTCAAACTAGGGACGAGCGTAGGTGCGTCTTTACTATGTACATACTTCTATATGCGATGTAAAGCAACGTTAGGCGCGGTTAGTAGTTGGTGAAATTAAATATATAGGGTGATACAAAAAACCCGTACCACCTATAAAAAATATTTTATCCTAGCTTAGACACGGACGCATCTAGAAAAATCTCGTGCTCCAAAAATTAATAATTTTTCAAAACATAGACACGCATTTGTGTTTATGTACAAGTCTCCCAATTAACGCCTTTCGCCTGATTTTCTCCTAGATTTGAGATGCATTTTTTATCCAAAAACCAGTCTGGTATAGTTTTTTCCCAGGAATCCAATGCTGTTAAGAAACAGACAGTGGACTCATTTAATGAGTTTTAATAGTAGTAGTTGTTACTTCTTCTGGATAAAATATTATTTAAAATTAGGCGATATTGAACATTTCAGATGAATCCGATAAGTGGTTCTCGAAATATACAACTTTCAAAGGGCGTATTTGAAGCGCGGTGCAACTAACATCATGACGTCAGACAATAGTAAACTAAACGGTCGCGTAATACATCAACGGTCATGCGTTCCGCATGAGAACGTCGAGTTAAAATATATTTGCGTTACACCCTGTATAATAGCAGCTCAGTGTTGAAATGTAAAGCAGCGTATTTCTCACATATCTTTAAACCAAAATGAAAAAACTTATAAAAATTGCTAGTATTTAAAATATATTTTACGTTTAAATTTCAAAAATACTGTATTTAATAATAAATAATTTAACATATAGATACATATATTGAAGTGGTCTTCACAAAGTATGGTGATTTAGTAGTAAGCCTTTCCTCTCTTTTCATAGTTTGTTGCCATTTACTTCGTATTTTTAAATCTCTAGGAACGGTAATAAATGTTTTAGTAGGTGTTTTCACCGTGGTGCTTTGGCACTCAGGAACAATACAATATTTATAATTCCTTTTACTGACACTATTATACATTGTTAATATAAATCATTTAAAATACTTGATAATCCGAAATTTTTCACAAAGACGCATAAGTTTCAATACACACATTGCTTGAGTTAACGATTTGTAATATTATGAAACACTGAAACAGTAATAACCATGTAATAACACTCTGTAACTAGCCGCTTCGGCTGGCGGGTTGCTATTGAGTGACGTCACGGTCGAGACTCGACAAGGCGCGTGCGGTCTATGTTTATGATTTTTTTAGACGATTTACGGGTCTCAAAAAATTCTAATTTTTTGCACAGGGTCTCAGAATTTTAAGATTGAGCATGAAAGATAAAGTTATGGCCGAGAAACTAATTTTATTGGAAAATTCAAAATGACGGATTTTTCTATTTTTTTAATTGACTATTAAAAGGAAGTAAAACTCATCTAGATTTTAAAACCACTTCCAGTTTACACGGCAACTACTTTCTTTTTCTGAAAAATAAAGTTATAATTTTGTAAATATAATAGTAAGAGCATAAGATTATCTTTCCCTTTCCTAATGTACTGATGCAATCTCGTATATTTCTAATGATGTTCAACACAATATGAATCATTTTTTAGTATAAGTCCCCATACTTTACACCCAATAGTCTAATTCACTCAGTCATCCTTGATTCACTCCTCATATGTCAATTATGACTTTATGAGGTACAGTTCACCTCGGCAATTTAGTTCGTGTAAGGAATCACGCAAGAAACCTCCAGTGATATCACGTCCACTAGTTAGTTAGAGATGGAGAAAGAGAGACTGAGAGCTAGCTTTAGTTTGTTTAAACCTTCTTAATGTTTCCTGGCTAACAGTATTCATCTCAGTTTTTCGTAATTTGCTATATGTTTTACGCAACGGAGCTGATCTTGTACAAGTAGCACGTATGGTATTTTAACAAGATCATAAAGCAGTCGTAAAACTACCTCCACAGAAGATCGTGTCAAGTGGGTTTAGGTGTGACTTGCCCATTATTATTTGAAATTATATGAAGTTGAAATATAACAACGAATTTGCCACATATTTTGCTCTACAGAGATAACGTGTAATTTTTTGAACAATAATATGGCCATTCTGTAGTATTTACCAATGACATTAAGGCTCTATCACAATTTTCAAGTTTAATTTGGAATTTACGCATATGACTCCTCTTGTCCTTCCTAACCTGTCATTTAAACCGATAGGCGGGGTCACGTACATATTAAACAGCGAGCTTTGCGATTGAAAGTTTTTTTAGTGATTTTTACACCGACTAAACTGCTGAGGTAAAACGTGCATAGTAGGCACGTGTCAATTGCAATTGTTTAAAATTAGGTGGGGGGCGAGCGTAGGTGCGTCTTTACTATGTACATACTTCGGTATGCGATGTAAAGCAACGACAGGCGCAGTTAGTACTTGGATGGGTGACCATTCCAACGGAAACCGCGTTCTCGCCTCACACATCTTCCAGCGGCTTGTATATCAGTTTATGCGCGGAAGCTATACAACCTTAGGCGAGGGTTGTATAGGAGATATACCATCCTTCGGAGGGGATGTAAAGCCGTCGGTCCCTTGTCTATTAAATGTTAGGCAAGTAAAAAATCCCTACTCTTCTTAAGGGAAGGCTACAGGCGTCGGTGTTAAGCCTCAGTAGCGGAAATAGGCCGACGTTAAATAAATGTATATAAAAAAAAAATTAGGTGCCATCAACGGGGACGAAATTTAATGGCATGATACCGTCAATTACCTTGGCGAGATATGGATCGAAGCCTAACATGGAAACACAATATGGAGGCGGAGTCAAAGAAGCGAAGATAAGGCGCATACTCTACCCCATGCTATGGAGACAAAGCCAGCTCAACCTGAGAAACAAACTCACGCTTATCAGGCACTGATCAAACCGATATTGACCTATCCCTACGTCGCCTGGGGGTATCAAGCGAAGACGTACCTCAAAAAGATCCACACCGTGGAAAACTTCGCGCTCAAGTGCGCTGTCAATGCCTCTTGGTCCCTCAGAAACGCTGATATCTTCAGGGACTTGAAATATACCACAGTAACCGAAGACAAGCAGCAAGCAATATAGTTAGCATATATAACAGTTATAGTTGTACAAAAAAACTATAGGAGCTAGATATTTTATCTATTTAGATCATAGACTATGCATTAAGCTATCGGAAAACAAAACAAACCTCTAGCAAAATATAAGAGAAAAATTGGCTGAGGAACATAATTTACACTGAAATAGATACACTCATTGACATTATAAATCTTTGCTTTTTATTTGATGTTTTGTTTGAAGATTGAATATTTTAGTTCGTAATACTAATATCTAAAATTTTCCTTTTATCCCAATTATTTCAAATAAATGTACGTGTTACATTCGATTCGATGCCTGCTCTGCAGTGTTCTATTCTACTCTACTCTCCTTGAATCTACTCTGACCCTACTCTATCCTATAGAATAAATAGAATAGAATACTATTCTATAGCACAAAAAGTCTTCAAATTTAGCATGTTACTGGAATAACACATTTTCAAACTTCCTGCCATTTTTCTAGGCATCGCGACGCTCATACCGGAATCGTCAACAACATCATTTTAACTTCAAAATGCAGTCTTTAACAGTATCTATTCATTGATGATTGCAGGAATTGAATGTCGCTTTTAGTTTCCTAGTAGTCGATCTGGCGCGGTTTAGCTTATCCACCCTGTATGTTGTTATTATTAATCATAATTAATCTTCTTAAACTTTAAAATTAATATAAATGATAAAAAGAATAAACCATGCAACAGTAGTTCTCATAGAATATCTTTATTATGCATTTTACAATATCAGTTCGGGGAGACTTTAATAGTAGGTCAGGCAAGTAAACCTTAATTATATATAAAAAAAAAAGAATTTACATAATGCTAAGATATGATTCACATAACATTTGTTTTTCCACAGTTTTCAAATAATTGGCATTATTTTAAATTCGACTTATTCAAATTTTTTGGTGATACATTTCAACGTGAAAAAATTCAATAGCAGATTTTTTATCAATTTAATAGACTGATACCGGAGGACTTTCCATGAAAGTCTGACATCTTATTTATGTAGTATATTTAAAACATAACCCTTTTAAAACAAGTTAGAATGAAGCTAATTATTTTAGGCCTTGGTCAATATTTTTGGATATACGAAAAATCCAAATTTACGACTATAAACATTTCCCATATTTTGATAATAGTAGTAATTTATTTCTCAATCATTATTAATAAGTTTTTGTCCTAGCAACAATAAAAATATTTGTTGCTTACGTATTTGATGTTCTAACAATATAATTTATTTGACTCTTATCAGTTTGAGGAAAACTGTAAGTGCTCTAAATATAAGAATAATTTGATTGACAATACTTACTACTCAGTCATTATCATGATTTCATATTCTAATAATCAGTTATACACAAGCAATGCTTCAGTCGTTCGAGGAGTTCGCTGTTCTGTTCTCTGGAGGCGGTTGTCGACGGTGGAGGAACTGGGCGAGTGGGTCACTAGGTCGATCCGCCTTGCAGATGTTAACTATCAACATCAACTATACTACTCGACAACCATGATGCAGACGATGTTCCTACAGATACGTGCCTTAAAATAACTTGCGTGTTTTTAGTCACAACGTACACATTTGCATAATATCTAAATGTGTGGCTGATTTTATCGTAACCCTTATAAAAATTCCACAAACTGCAGTATAAAGTACGACTTTACCGTTTTATCACTTAAAATGCTTAGGTTTTATTTATAGAATTTGTAACCGCAATTAAATATTCTTGCAATCAACAGTAAGCTGATATTTCAATATTCTCATCTAAAAATTAATTTAAAAAATATTACATAAATTTTAATGTTCTTTTAAATATTATAATAATTATACTAAGTAAAATATAAATTTCTTTTTATGTTCGTAAATAATATAGTCACTGTAAGGCTACGTTTGTATTAGCGGTTTTATCTACGACCACTTTCATGTTCACAATTAATGAACGTAAATGTATGCATTTGCTATATTATGTTTTACTGTAGCGGGAACGACTAATGAGGCAGCTAATGAAGTTCTTATTATGAATGTGTAAGCAACCTAACTAACCTTATTTCATATTATTAAGTACTCTTAAACTATTAATTAAACTTTGTAAGCCTTAAATAATAATAACACTTTGACATTAAAGAACAGAAGAAACAAACGAATATTTCTCCTGTAGTTGAAGTGCTGTGGAGTTACTGTCAACATAATTTTTTTCCAAGGACCTGAACAATTTCAAGAAATCACAGAAGGTTCGGTAGAACCTTGAATGTGACTACAAGAGGTAAAAAAAACATTTTAAAAATCAATACAGATATACTGTTTAATAAAGGGAGGACCTCAAAAGTTCAAACAGATACAATTTTATTGTTCTATTATAGAATCATTAATAAATATGAATAGTAACTACTTATTTATTTACTTGTTTTTTTATTATTATTAATTACTACAAGATTAAATTATATCGACGGTTGATCAAGAATATACCTATATCACTAGATTTCGGAAGTACCACATTATTTCAGCTTCCCTTTAAGTATTCTTAAAGTCTAATGCTTTAAATATATCAATTCTGGAAGTATTTGATATAATTTTTTTAACATATTTCTTAAGTATTTTTTTATTTAATTTACCTTTTAATGTTTTAGGCATAAAGCTAAATGACTTGGGTGCCAAGAATATATGGAATTGCTGCCCAACTGTTTTGTTTATTTGTTTAGCAAGTATTAGATTACTTTTATGTCTGGTGTTATAATCAGGTTGTGCATTTTTTCTTTTTCAGAATATTGCATAATGGACAAGGTAAAGAAAAATAGCTGACGTGGTTGATGTTTCCTTGTATAAAGAATCGGTAGGATAGGTAGGGTCTCTGTTGTAGATTATTTTAATTAATCTTTTTTGAGTTAATTCTAATTTGTTTAAGTGGACATTCATTACACCTTCCCACAAGGGTCATATATATAATGTTAATTTATAAAATTTTAAGGTCATTTTGTATAACGAACCTTATACCTAAAATTTATAGTTTTGGATCTATTAACATTTTTAACAAAAAATTGACAGCTGTAAACCTCTAAAAAAATTCTTCATGTGAATAACCCACGGAAGAAATTAAATATCCTTTACTGTGAAAGTAATCAGCACAGCTGTCAGTTACTTCAAAATAATTAAAAACATTTAAATGTTATACAGGATAAGTACAAAAGTGGTCACAACTTTAAATTCAGAACATCAAATATCTTCAAATTTTTAAATGGAAACCCTCATTTTTTATTTTATCAAATTCTACGACTAAAAATGTGGACAGTTTAGACTTACTTCCCTCTACCTAACTACAACAGTTTTTAAGATATTTACGAAAGTTCAGAGAATCCTATTATTTTGTAAGAATTCCTTACTTAACTCTAAGTCGCCCATGCAAACAATTATTGCCAGAAATAGTCTAATTATTTGTTTAATATTTTCTAGTGGAGTAGCATTATGGCTCGTCTGGGTTATTCCAACGAATATTATTTAAATTTATTAAATATTTATGGTGAATACGACAAAGTATTTACAAGAAATGCGATATGTTTGCTTAGAGACATCCTGATAACTTAAGCCATCACCCAGCCCAATTCTTACCTTACCCTTAAGTTGTGCCATGTGTCACTCCGATATAAAATGGCGGTGTCATCAGCAAAATTAACGATGATATCTTCTGTGTTAATTTCTAACAGATAGTTTAGGCAGATAGTAAACAGAATTGGTCATTTATTTCAACTCATTGTTTTCTATTTGTTGGGTAATATGCGTTAGTTTAAGTGTTCCACTTCTAATCCCGACATCACCTAAGTTTTGTAGTAAGAACGTGTGGCTTAAAATACACCGCATACAAACTAACACAGCTAATGAAGAAAACCAAATATAATTTTAATAAAACTTAAATGCCAAAAAGTAGAGATTATACGAAATATGAAAGCATTATGGGATACAGTAAATTATAAAATAAAAAATTCTAACAGAATATTGGTCTCGGATAGATTCACCTCGATAATAATTTCTCATCATTCCATATTTTGAATATATTAACTTTCTAAGCCTTGGTAGAACGTAAAATTAACCTAAAGGAATTTTTCTTAGTATTAAATTTGCAAAGGGCGTTTCGGTACATTCCACATATTAAAAAATGTTGTTTGAAATATTTTTAAAAATTACGTAAATTTTATTAGGGAATTGTCTTTGAAGCCGCCTCTGTGTTCCTTCCGGACATTTGGAAAATAACTTCGGTTAAGTTTTTATTTCTTATTCACTTGTAAAACGATATTTATTAAAACAATATATATATGTTGAAAATCACTGTTACTAGTTTATATATATTTTTACATTTTATTTATTAATGTTGTTAGTTTATCAGTGAATTTGTGTTTCATTATCCAAGTCCTCTCCAGTAATTACATCATTCCAGTTATAATGTATTAGTTCTTGTATTAATGTTTTATAATTTATATACATAATAAGTCTGTATTCATTAGTTTGTATTTTAATTATACCTAATACTAATTGAAAGACTACAGGGTAATGGGCCGTTATACCTCATTCAATTATAAATGGTAATATCTTTTCTTTTACATCTGGATATTTGGAGTTTATAAAAATATGATCTATACATGATTTTGAGGATCCATCTACTCTAGTATGGCTTATATCATGTCTTCAAATATTTCACCGAATGTGAAATATGATATGAAAATAAATACCTTTATTGTCCCACAAAGAATCCAGTTACGGGACAGAATTTAGAAGAAAAAAGTTAAGTAACAGAATTAACATTAATTTCGTATTCATCTAAGTCGTAATGTGAAAAAACTGCCACAAAAGATCAGAATAGAAACTGCAACGAAATTTAAAATAGCGAAACTACCATGAATTTTATAGAATTGACAACGGATAAAGAATTTTGAAAAATGCGTTAAAGTTTAGCAGAACCGGAAATGTGTTATTTACGATTGGTTTCAAATTAAATAGTAAAGTTTGTAATATTGAAACTGTAATAAAATTTATAAGCATAAAAAAATTGAAATTAGTAACTGCAACGAACTTTGAAAATAAAATTTGGAAAATAGTGTTGCATTAAGAAGTATGTAAAAATTGTGACTGCAATAAAAGCTATGTGGTTGAAACAGTAATTCAATTAAAATCATTGTAAAGTTTGACTGACTTTTCCTTGCGACGCCTTTGCGATTGCATGCTGCCAATCACAATTTAATCTTATAAAAAACGTTTCGCCTTTTTAGGAAGTGCTTATAATTTACAAATATAATAAAATACCTTTGGGGATACTTACAAAATCTAACCAGAATAATGTCTATGATAAAACTAAAACAAAATTGATAATTAGTATATTACATACCAAGGTCGAACGTGCTTCATTACAAAAGAGGGCTAAAATGGCTGTAAAGTGAGGCTGTAATGAAGTCTTCACCAAGGTTTATATATTTTATTCATGATCAATTAATTGGTTAGTAATAATGTATAGTTCATTCTATTAAATGCATACAAAGTTAGTGTTAACCTTTGCTTTTTGGAGCGAAATACTTTTATTATTATTTGCTTTTCTTTAACTCACAATGTAGTTTTCAGAATGTTTGTCTTCAAATCTTGCATCCTTTATTTAACACACTTCCTGACATAATGGATTAATGAAATTTTGTACAGTTACTAAAATCGGATGAAAATACAGTATTCTATCGTTACTTTTGCAAATATCCGCTCGTAGGGATGCAGGGGTGAAAATTGAAAAATGTGCAAAACGAAAGAGCGAGAAATCAACGAATTTTTATTGAGCGCTCTCTGGGTGTACATACAATAATCATTAGTAATAATATTTTCCCATGCATTATTTACTATTTCCAGTAATTCTTCGGCATTCCGTAGTCTCACATTTCGTTTTTGAATACTTCTTACGAGTAGTCCCCATACTTCTTCCACAGGGTTAAGATCTGGACTATGACTGGGCCAGTTAAGAACATTGATGTTGTTATCTTGAAACCAGTTAGTTACGGTATGAATACGGTAATATGAGCATAATATTGTCTAAAATCCTGATATACGTTTCACTATTAAATCGTTCCTCAATATGCCACAAGACACCAGGACCACATGCCGATATCCAACATATTGTTGACTTGACAGTTCTTTCATCTGTAAAGATTACATTGTGCCAAAAATTTACATCATGCGCTAAAAATTCAAGCGCAAATCCTACTCGAGCTTCTTTATGTTCAGCATTAAGTAAGTATTTCTGTACTGCTGCATGACAGCGTAGCTCCGATTCTCTTACTCGCCGGCGACCAATACTACTCGATCCAGGAAAATTCGTTTCTTCAGCAGCTTGAATAACTGAGTAAAATGGATTTTCTACTAAAGCATTTACCAGTTGCAAATCTTGTTGTTGAGTTGATATCCTTCGTCGCCCTGATCCAGGATTTCTACTAATCGTACAGTTTATTCTCCACTTTCTTAAAATGTTACACACCGAATTTTTGTCAATTTTATAACGCAGTGCAGTTTGTCTCCTTGATCATCCATCTTCTGCTTTAGCAATAACTCCAGATTTAACTAAATCGCTTATATAAAGCATATTAGTTTTTTGCACACTTGCAATAAATTATGACGACAACTAACTGACAATGTCACAAAAATTAAAGTTAGATGTACACAACTAGATTTTAGCAAATTATCGTTTTTGCTCACGACCGTACCACTATAAATCTTTTAAATACCAATTGCACCAGCATTTGTACGAAAGTGATTGCGAACGTAGGATGGAATATTGCAATTAGATTTTGTATAATAACGTGCAGCCAAACAATG
Source organism: Leptura quadrifasciata (assembly GCA_963675555.1). NCBI lineage: Eukaryota > Metazoa > Arthropoda > Insecta > Coleoptera > Cerambycidae > Leptura > Leptura quadrifasciata. Next base: position 107,262,652 of record OY776676.1, read on the forward strand.
ATTTCTTGGGACTGATTTTATTTTCGGATGAGTCTAGGTTTTACAAATTTGGGCTTATTTAACCGACAAAATACAAAATATTGGTCACAGGAAAATCAAAATTTATTACGGGAGAGTAACTTTCAAGTGAGATTCGGTTTCAATATTTGGCTTGGAATAATCGGTAGTAGAATCATTGGTCCAATATTATTTGAAGGACTTCTGACTGGTGCCAGATACTTGAGATTCCTGAGAAATGAGATTGAGGACATTTTAGATAAGTTACCTTTAGATTTAGGACAGGGAATGTATTTCCAACAAGATGGCGCTCCTCCCCATAATTCAAGGATAGTAATTGATTTACCTTCAACGAAGATTCGGAGAAAACGTAATTTCGACGAATGGTCCTCTGAGGTCACCTGATTTAACGCCCCTTGATTTCTTTGTTTGGGGTAATTTAAAAAATATTGTCTATGCAACCACCATTACAACCCGTGAAGACCTGGAGCTACGAGTAAGACGAGCAATTAATAGCATAACGGCCCAGCAATTGGCGAACGTTCTTCGAGAAACAGCTATGCGAGTTCAGAAGTAAATTGACGTTAATGGACAGCATTTTGAAGAGCTGTTGTAATGTTTTGTGTTAATTTTTTGTATTCCAAAACCACCTTATGCGTAATAAGGTAATTAGAATAAAATTGTATTTTTTTCTTTTCTCATACGACATATGAATAAATTCCTTATTAATAGTACTAATAAACGGTACCGCGGTACCGATATGGTTCCATTTGAAAAAAATGAGTTTTTCCCCAAAAACCATTTTGGTGAATTTTATTTGCTCATAAATCAAGTAATTTAGTGTTTTTAAGGGGATTTAGATTTTTGTAGCATTACACAGGTCATTTAGAATAAATCGGAACCATCATAGCGCACTTGAATGGAAAACTAAAAATTATATTATAAAAAAAAATCGATGTTTGAAATGTCACTTATTTGGCATCGTTGGATTCAGAAAATTATGCAGAATTTAAAATTGCAATAATATACAGCGTGTTCCATTTAAAAATCGAAAGTTAAATATCAATTGTATGCCAAAAAGTGCCGCTTATTATATATGTAGTATATCCTAAACTCCAATCAATTATCTTCAAAACTAAAGGAGAAAAGGGGGTTATACCATGATCCTGTTACACCCGGTATACAGAGTGCGCACGTCTTGCTTTTCTTGCAGTCGTACATTATTTTTTACTTTTGTGTACGACTTTTACAGAAAAGCAAGTTTAAAAGAAATTATTATTATTTTTTATTTGCATTGCCATAATTATGAAGTTTTTTCACAAATCATTATATTTGCCAACAAATATCTTGCTCAATTTGTATTGTATTGCACCCAAATTATGGCAAGTGGCAGAGAAAATATGTAGTAGAAAATTGAAAATGCTATACTGGTTGATGAGTACCATGTGGGTACCATAAACGCATATATATGTTCATTTTGATATAACAAATGTATAAAATAATTGTTATAGAAATACATACTATACAGGAGATATTGTTAAAATATTTGTTCGCTCTGTTTGCTACGGTGTTAATAAATTATCATTTCATATACTTATGTAAGACATTTAATAATGATGGTACAATTCAAGTTTATAAGAATAAAGTAATTACCATACCTTGACTCTTAAAAAGAATTACCAATACATTCTTACGTGATACTTATCCTATATGTATTTGTATTTATGACACTTATTATTTTATTTTTTTATTTTGATTTATTGTCTAAACAGGAATAACCCAATTACAAGATAATTATCAACATATAAAAAAGATATAGTAGTGAATATAACTAAAGGCTAAAAACACCTAAAAGATATGTATAAACAAATACAGACATGTATAAGGTATAAAATTAAGCAAGGAAACTATAAGTCAATGTAAGTAATTACATGGATTATTGAATTTTTGACACAAAGCGTAAATGGGCGATTTTTTAAGTATGTTAAATTTTGGAATAGGTAGGTAAAAGCAATATTTATTTCTACCATGCAAATGTAGAACTTGAAAGTTTAGTCGAAAGAAAAGGTCTGGGCAGTCAATGCTATTGTGAACTAGCTTATACTTATGAATAATTATGCAAGAGTAATAAATCCTGCGATTTTCAAGAGAGAAATAAATATCCATTAAAGAATATGGCAGGCACTCTCTATTCCTCGCGTTGGGTAGATATCATCATCCTTATGTGCTAGATATTTCGTAAGGATTCTTTGAGGGGAGCTTCGGGAACAAAAGGATGCTCATCATGAGAAATATCTCATTTTAAGTTAGATAGAACTAAATCTAATACACGGCCTAAATAATACTATTAAATTGAATGAGATTTAAAAAGCCAATAAACTCTTTCAGAGAGGTTAAATTTGAATAGTTAATTACTTCATAATTAAAATGTGGTTTATTAAAATTACCAATTATTAGAATTTTAGTGTCAAATTTCAAGCATTTCTAGAGTTTCAAATAAATTATGAACATGCATGTCTTGAACAGATAGCGGAATATAAATTACAAATACATAAATACAACTGAACAGTTTTTAAAAAATGTACATCTTGCAATATCAATACTTGGTAATCGATCACTATACAGAGAGCTGTTGATCCGTGTAGCTAGTAGAACATCAACACCATGCACGAGTAACAAAATTGGCTTCAAGGTTTCTATCAGACCTAAACACCACATAATATTATACAAATAATTCAGAACTGAAAATAGATGATTGTAGCCAGGTTTCTAAGATGGTAACAAGTGAATATTCGGAAACAGACACTGCCTCTAAAAATTGTTGCGTTTTTGTGTTTAGCCCCCTAACATTTTGATAGAAGCGCTGTAGTAGTAATTCGTGATCCTGATTAGTTAGTTTAAATTGGATAAAGAAATAAGAGCTTTTACTATTTTTGGTTGGCCATTAATGTATTTAATTTTGATATTAATTTCGCCATTAGCTTTGCATCTCAGTAGTTGCTCTTGAAGTTGTTTATATTGAACAAGCTGTCTTGGAGTTTTATTTGACGTAGCTATTACATTTTTAAATTTACCAATGGATTTAAGACTTGCTTTAAAGATAATACAGTTGACATCATCAGGAGTAGAAAATACTGCTTTAGTTGGCCTGGGTTTGCTGTCAGCGTTCCTACTACCACCGACTCTCAAGATCTTTTGAATTTTCAACTCGGCTATTGACTGATTTGACATACCTCAGTCGTGAGGGTTTTGTCCAAAAGACAATCACCGTTATGATTTTCAGATAAACCAAAAATAATAACGTTTTTCTTACGAACCTCGCACTCAGTAATTTCGTCCAATATCTCGTTTGAAATAGTATTAAAATTAGTATCATTAATATTGCTATCTGAAGATTTTTCTTTTAAAACTTTCGGCTGGGCAATTTCTGCCTTAAGATCACCAATAGATTTTATTATAGCTGATATTTGCAACAGATCACTGGAATATTCAGAGCAGAGAAATTTTAATGCTCATTTTTTTAGCTACATGCATTTAATTTCGGATGAAAACAGATTTGAGAAGTTGACAAGATGGATTTTGTACGTTCTTTGTATCAAATGCCACACGGTATTAAAACACATATACTTTAAGAAAATTATACCTTAGCTTTCAAAAATACATATTTGTTCAAATTTTCCTGTTTGGTGTTATAGTGGAATCAGACAAGCAAAACATAAGGATTTTTTTCCAGCATCAAATTTCTTTTTTTTAACATGTTAGTTACTATACGAAATGGACATATCCTACCTCTAGTAACCGCCGCTACGCAAGTTATCGGCCATTTTGTGAAAAATAGACCGTTTTGTTCGTTCTTTATAAATATAGATGAATATATCTCTGTATAAGTAGGTCCAAAAAAAGCAAAAAAAATTGAGGCTGTTCGTTATGATATAAGCTATCAGCGGTTATAAAATGAATTTTTTATCTGCTGCACACATAACCTCAAAAAAACTAAAAACTGAAAAAACTGCTAAATTTTGGTTTTTTGGTTATAACTTCGGATGTTATAAGTGAAAATTGATGAAATTTACAGAAATTATACTTTATAATGTGAACAATAACTGATATGTAATGTAAGTTAAAGTCATCGTAATTCTACAAACAAATTAAATTATCTTGGAAACTATTGAATATTTTTTATCAAATTTGAACCGTAGTTTAAGCATACCACATACTAAACTTTCAAATAGTTTACACGCGGATATTGTTTATTTTTCTATTAAATAATAACAATTGAGAAATCATTGATTTTCGACGGTTTTTTACGATTTGCGAATAAACTATTGAACCAATTTTGATAAACTATGGCTTTAAATGTTTGTATCGTTAATACCTACATCTTTTATATTAAACTTTTTTCTCACTGAGAGCTACGATCAAAGTTATTAAGAAAAAACATTACAATATTCAAGGTGCTGTTATAAACAAATGCCACCGAATTTTCATCCAGAAAGTTGTGACTTGTTTTTCTCCACCTCGCACGTTGACGTGGAGAAAAGGCGCGGCCACTCTTTGACGCACGAGCTTCGGAAACAAGTTTTCGAATTACTCGGGCGCCAGTCCTAGTTTAAGTGGTAGGACACACTACCCTCAAGCCGAGTACGCGAGGCTGAGCAGCTCAAGTGGAGAAAGTTTATTCCAGTGGGTCAATATATGGGAAATTAGACGTTCACACACAGACAATAAAACTCAGAGTATTTCAATAAAGTCAGTATATTACTATAAACCTATATGTACAAAGCTACTTCAATTACTAAAATCTATAAGTTACTTAGGCCGGGAGGAGCAAGCAAAAATCTAGTACCAAATGACTCAGGCGACAAGGATAGCAAGCACAAAACTACTATTTAAAACATTGGCACCAAGCAAACGGCAAAGTGTTAGCACAAGGTAAGCGGCGTTACGTGGGCAATTTAATAAAGCGATACCAAGGTGAAGATTAGATACGGATACCAGGCAAATGAAGCAAGACCACAGTTATATACAGTATTTAAAATAGGAAAAAGAAAAAAATTACAGTGCAACAGGTTACAGAATACTTGGCTAGTGTTTAATGTGTCCTGAAAAGATAAGGCATGATTATTACAGTTATCCGACCACTCTTTTACAAGATGCAGTTCCTCCGGGCAGCGGCTGAAATAGACAAGGTATGATTAGTAAACACACATGCAACTTTTCAGTACTCTCGAAAACCCCAGCGGGTGGTATCGAGAGCACCTACAAGATGCAGTTCCTCCTGGCAACGGCTGAAAGAGATAAGGTATGGTTACTAAAACAGGAACGGTCAGAGCGGACTGACACACTTGCTTGGTGTACCGGGACTTTTCTGGAGTTTGATTTTCGGAGGAAACACGTCTGCTTGCTTTTAGTCAATCAGGCTGACTGCCTACATGGTATGAATTTAATTACTTCCTTCAGATATGAAGGAGTGGGAGAAACAGCAGAAAACAGATGCGTGATGGATCACGGTGACGTCAGACGGACTTGACAAAATATTTGAACGATTTTGGGGACTTTTGGGGAGAAAAATAATTCCACTACGGATTTGTGGACTTAGAAGAATAATTCCACGATGGATTTGTGAACTTTACCTTACTCTGGTACCACAGGATGGAGAGCTCTACACACCTAACGTGGTCGGTCGCTGGGAAGGCACTGACTCGTGCGTGGTTTGGCGTGTCTGAAATGTAGAAACTCTTCTCGTCGCTTCCCCACCTGATTTCATCAGTACTTTACAATCTGATATACCTACTCGGGGATTCTAGAAATTAATTAATTTTAAACGAATTCGCCTACGGCGGTACAGTATATTTACAAATATAACAGAACTATAAAATATTTTCGAGAAAATAATGATATTTTATACATATTTCGGTAACGAAAAATACTTCGTTACAAAGTATATACATATCATCTTTGATACTCTCTGTTAAGGCCTGTTAATGAATCACTTCACAATTATCCACTCAGATTTAAGTGCTAGTTTGGGTACTTTTGGTGATAATTCCACTAGATTAATAATTCATGTTTAAATTATGGCAGTTTATTTGATTTAATTTATTTTTCAAATGCTGTTCAGTGCCGACAATTTTAAATTTCTATTTATGATAAATATTCATTTTTTTTAATTGTTTAATTTTTTAATGCTATCTGTACAGAATACAAAAAATTTTTGTTTAAAAATTACTTCAGCATACGTCAAAAATGAATTATTAATACAAAAAAAATTGAGTTTTATCGAAAAAAGTGAAATTTTTCGAAAAAATTGACAGAGAAATACAAAAAATTGATTTTTTCCACTTTTTTCAAGTTTAAAATTTTCGTTTTGTTCGCCATCATAAAGTGCATTAAAAAAAACCTACATTTTTTTAAAAGAACGTCATACGATACGATGCACAAAAGTTATTGGCCAGTGAATTTTTGAGACTTGTATTAGATATTTTTACTTGAAATTTTAACCAGTTATTGTTCACATTATAAACTATAATTTTTAAGAATATCATCAAATTTTACTTAAAACATTCGAAGTTATAATCAAAATAACAAAATTTAGCAGTTTTTTCAGTTTTTTCTGAGGTTATGTGTGCAGATAAAAAATTCATATTGTAACCGCTAATAGCCTATATAATAACGAACAGCCTCAATTTTTTTCGCTTCTTTTGGACCTACACATACAGAAATATACTGATCTATATTTAGAAAGAACGACCAAAATGGTCTATTTTGCGTAGCGGCAGTTGCTAGAGGTAGAAAATGTCCATTTCGTATAGTATTTGATATACCTAACGTGTTAAAAAAAATATGACACTAGAAACAATTTGTTTTTCACTAAAATTTGATCCTTGTCTGACTCCACTATTAATGATTCTTTTAATTTTAGCTAAATAAGTTAATTTATAGGTCGCTAATATTAGCTAATCTAAGGATAAATAAGCTAAGGATAAATTTAAAGGCACCTGGCGTCACCCCAGATCAGGTCACTGGCATCTACTGGACTATGTTATCGTACGTAGGAAGCATCTCAAGGACGTCCAAATTACAAAGGCGCGCATTGATAGCGAATGTTGGACCGATCATCGTCCTGTTGTCTCTAAAATGAAAATTGTTATGAGACCCAAACACCGAAGAACTCAAGTAAAACGTAGACTCCGTCTCTGTATTAGTAAATTGCGTGACCAACAAACCGTCGAACAGCTAAAGCAAAAAGTTCAAGAGAATTTGAGTGCACTAGAAGAAACCAATTCTGTAGATGTCGCTGCTACCTGGACACAAATTAAAGACAGTTTACAAAATGCGAGTGAGGAAATTCTTGGCACTGCAGCAAGTAAAAAACAAGAGGACTGGTTCAATGATAATGAAGCTTTTATACAAGAACTTCTTGACCGCAAACATACTGCCTTCCAGAACGCTATCAACCACCCCAACGACTCATCAAAAGCAAAAGCTTTTACCCAATCTAAGTATGAAACGCAACGCGAAATCAGAAGAATAAAGAACGAGTGGTGGGCAAGCAAGGCCAGAGAATTTCAAAGGTACGCCGATTCACACGACTACAGGAATTTCTTTCAAGGAGTAAAAGCAGTGTACGGCCCCAGTCGGAAAAATATGTGCCCTATTAAAGATTTAAATGGAAATCTCCTCAAAGAAGACCAGGAAATAAGAGCCCGATGGAAAGAACACTACTCTAACATTCTTAACCAGCAAAGTCAAGCCGATCACGATATTATAAATCTTATCCCTCAATATGACACCTTCGAAGACTTAGATAAACCACTAACAACGGAAGAGATCTTAACCGCCACTGGGCAGCTAAAAAATAACAAATCTCCCGGCGCCGACTCACTCCCAGCTGAGATCTTTAAAGCTGTGTCGTCAGAGCTCATACCCTACCTGAAAAAACCGTTTGATGTCGTGTGGGAAAGTGGTCAAGCTCCGCAGGAGTTTCATGATACACTTTTAATCAACCTCTTCAAAAACAAAGGGAGCGCTGCGGACTGTGGAAATTACAGGGGTATAGCTCTCCTGGCTGTTGGAGGGAAGATACTCACTAAAGCGATGGCAAATAGGCTAACACCTGTTATGGAAAAGTTACTTCCTGAAACACAGAGTGGCTTTATACCAAACCGAGGCACATCGGATTTAATCTTCACACTTAAACAGCTTCAAGAAAAAGCACTCGAACATCAAGGAGAAATTCACATGGCCTTCATTGATTTAACCAAGGCGTTTGACTCGGTGGACAGGGAAGTGCTCTGGAAAATTATGTTCCGCTTAGGTATCCCTAGAAAATTTGTGGAAGTATGTCGCAGTCTACATACAAACAACAACGCCCAGGTTATGTATAATAATGAGGCAACCGAACCTTTCCAAACCCTCACTGGAGTTAGGCAGGGATGTGTCCTGGCACCCCTACTCTTTAATTTGTTTACCACTGCTCTAACAATTATTGTTGACAACAAACTGACAGTCAGAGGAATAGGTCTCAGATACCGTTTTGATGGCGGTCTCTTTAACATAGGGCGCTTTAGAGCTTTCACGAAGACACGCACACGATTCATTTGTGATCTCCAGTATGCGGATGACTGTGCACTTTTAGCCTCTACGCCGGAAGAGCTTCAAGAACTTTTAAATGTGTATGCCCAGAGCTATGATTCCTTGGGACTTAAAATCAACATTGGAAAGACTAAGATTATGTCAACTCCTCATCAAGTGAACCAAATAGACATTACACTTAACGGAAATTCTCTTGAAGTGGTGGATCAGTTCAATTACTTAGGCAACGTTGTTAATGACAAAGCAAACATGGACAGCGAGATTCGCAATAGAATTAACGCTGCATCTAGGGCACTCTGGGGACTTAGAGAGAGAATATTTGACAACCACGACTTTGCTTTGTCAACGAAAATGGCTGTCTACAGAACAGTTGTCATTCCAACACTGCTATATGGATGTGAAAGCTGGGTCACTTACCGTCGTCATGTGAAAGAATTAGAACGTTTTCAGCAAAGACACCTCAGAAGTATGATGAAAATCCGTTGGTTCCATCACATATCAAACGTGGAAGTACTCAGGAGAGCAAACAGCCTTCCAATTGAGTTGCTTATTTCAAGAGCACGCCTAAGATGCGCAGGTCACGTTCATCGTATGCATGATAACCGCCTTCCTAAATGTACACTTTATGGTGAATTGCTAAGCGGTAGAAGAAGGCGTGGCGGTCAACGAAAGAGGTTCAAAGACGCTCTCCATGAAAATCTAAAATCCTGCGGTATTGCAGACGAGCAATGGAAACAACTTGCAGCGGACAGAACCGAATGGCGAGGGGTTGTGGCCAGCTATCAAGAAAATGTTGCTGCAAGAAGGCCGAATCCAAGACCTAACCAGGTCTATGTTTGTCCTGACTGCGGTCGACATATGCTCTCCCGAATTGGCCTCTATAGCCATAGTCGTGTGCACCGTAGATGAATGGGAATTACAATAGACTACACCTTTCACTTGTTTTTTATTGTACACAATTTATCGACTGTAACATTTTTATACTCGGACTCGAGTAACGGCTAATAATTAGCTAATCAATTCATTGAGCATATAATAAAGCTCAAAATATAATAAAAAAGCTCAGAACCATTTTAGTCAAAGTCAAACTTCTTGATAGTTCCGAAAAGTCACAGTGTCAGTGTTTTTCTTGATTCTTTGTCACTGGCGGAAATATAGGTTCAATAACATGCACATCTGATTTATACTACTTTATAAACAAATATGTAAGTGCTTATATGTTATAATAATGTATAACACAAATAGATATATTTAATGAACTCTCTATAGAAACCGAAGTCTTTGATCCATGGATCGAAAAGTGGAGACGAGTCGTATAATATGAATAATTTCTCATGATTTGAATCCATGAATCCAAGCGATTTTCAAAGGATTCATCCCAATGCTGAGATAAATTTAAAATAATGGTCTAAAATACAGTCATATTCAGAAACACTTTCGTTTTTATTAGGTATGATCTAAATATTCAATTACTTTTCGTTGATATTTGCAATAGCTTCTAAATGAAGCAAGAATGTGCAAAATTTATATTTCTTCGCTACAATCAATATGACTAATTTATCTATTAAAAAAATTAGAATGTCTGCATTATTATTATCTTACATGAGCAACATTTGATAATAACAGATGTTAAATGTACTGATTTCCATCTTTCTATATTTCTTTTAACTTATCTAACATCTGACGCTTACACTAATGCTTTCATCTGTATTTATTTAATAAATAAATAGTACGATCGTTTTAAAAAATTTATAAAAAATATTGTTTGTTCAAATGATTGCTCTAATAATTATACTGATTTGGTAAATATGTAATTACAGTTCTTATAAGGAGTGAAAGTTGCAACTTTGTCATTATTTTGTTAATTATTGTTATTTTTATTCCGGAAATATTTAGATACAAGATTAATAGAACAAAAATGATGGTGTCACAAATGAATGAATTTTAACCGATATTTAGAAAAACAAATTGAGCATTTCAAAACAAAGAACGATAATATTACAATACTAACAAATACTAACTGGTCAAAAATGTACTATAATGAAAGGTATGTAATGAAAGTTTGTGTACATGTACATCTAATACTCCAAACACTGTTTTATAATTTCGTGTAAAAAATCTGATATAATGCCGTCAACAATTCCTATCCTACCATATTTATATACTGTAGGTATTAACAGTTACAAAAATTTGTAAAATGTGAAATGGGAACTGATACATTATATTCTCAACTACAAATTTCTGTTTTTCTTTTAACCTCAAATTAAATGATAAAATTTACTTTCTGTTATTGACGATAGAAAAAATATAAGATTGGCAGTATTAAAAATACAGGGGAGAGGTTGCGATTACATTCAGTAGTAAGAATAATGTTCATATAAATTCAGAAAAGCTGGGTAATTTTATTAGTTTGTATTTGTTAATAATGACTTTTTAATACTGTTATATAGCATGTTCAGACGAAAGAACGTCAATATAAAGATGAAAACTAGAGAGTTTCATATCAGTGTGGAAGTATTACTTGAGTAGTTCCTAAATAATATATTTCTCGAGTATAGTTCAAGTAGGAATAAACCGAAACATTAAAAACGCAAGAAAACTTTACGACCTCATTAAAATACCGTACTCTTTTTAATGCTGTTCGCAAATTGACTTTATAGGGTATGTGCGTCGGGAATGTTTAATGTAAGGCTTGGCGTTTTTTATTTACTGAGATCTATTTACTTCAACTAGCGTCATGGCCCGCGGCGATAATAATTATGTCGTAAAGTTTTTGTTGCGTTTTTTCTGTCTCGGGAACTTTTTCCTTGAACTATACTAATCCATCAAGCAATGAAATGCAATTTGTGATAGTCATACAGGGTGTCCCAAAAGTACATCAAAGTCCAATACCGGCCTTATTAGAAGACTTTGGAAAATTATTTTTTATGGAAGTGGTACAGCGCCAAACGGCGCACATTTTAAAAATATTTTGAAATATACAGGGTAACTCGCTACAGCTTCGCTTCGAGGTCATTTTTTTTTAATAAGACACCCTATATATTTTTACATTTATGAATTCAGTGTAAAATTACTTTTCCAACGACCTCCAAATTTGTTGGCGAATTATTCGAAAAAATATGAAAATTTTGGTCGGAACATGATTTAACAAATTAATTCCTGCGTGTATTACTATTAATTAAGAAGATTTATTTTGCAATTATGTAGACAAGGGATGTACTACAGCGACGCACACACAATATTGATTAAACTTATACAGAGTGTATTTTATACTAGCGCTAATTCAAGACATTTCAAAGTGAATTTTCTCAATTCTTTCAAATGGAACGCTGTATATTATTATATATTTGAATTGGCATGTTAATTTTCTACGATTTTTGTGAATAATATCCTATTCCTAAAATCGATGTTTTTACTTTTTCATGAAAAACCGTTAAATTATAATACTTTTCATTTCGAACTGATCTAGTAGCCATGATTGCGACATAAAAAGAGAATAATTGAAAGTTATCTTATTGACGTTTAATTATTAACTATTGTGACAAAGTATTGTTGCGTGTTTACAGTCTTGAGTAAACACTCTGTGGGTTCAAATAACTCGCAACAGGGATCTTCATTAACCACTATTTTATTAATCACTAAAATTACACTAGTAAATACTTAAAAATTACACAACTAATAATAACTTAATCTAATATAAATTCACTACTTTTAAAACACTATGTACTTTACTTTTCTTCTTAAACTTGTCAACTCTTGTCTAACCTAAAACTCTCTCCGTATACTAGAACTGTACTGTATACTCAACTGAACTGTTCTGTTCTCCCATCTGCTAGATTCACCTCTTTATATCCACCCATAGAATGTACCAGAATCCTATTCCATAATATGCTAGATTCCTTCAGAGTTTTCTACTATGTGCTAGATGACCGTTCGTCAGTTGGCTCATAGATGGCGCCACCTTACTAGCCAGGGAGTAATTACACACTCCTCTCTGTTAGAGGGCAGCACTTAACACTGCCCCCTCCTTAAGCCTGAACGTCCCGGTCAGGCAATTCAGATAACCCAGCATACGGTGCCAACCTGTCCAGGTGCACGATCTTCATCTTGGACTTCTTTCTACGTTGAATCCTATAAACAACGTCGTTGATCCGAGTGATGACAGAATACGGTCCTTCCCAAGGTGAGCGAGGCTTCGAGAATCCTTCTTCACTCCGCTGTGGGTTATACAGTCAAACTAAGCCCCCCAGCTTGAATCCTGCCGAACTGGCATTGCGGTCATATCACTCATATATAGCCTTCATTCGGTCACCACTCCCTGTAGATGATCTCTTGGCAGCCACAGTCGCACAAACCTTGCAACTGCGACACCAAGCCTCTACATCCTAACAGCTATTTATCCAGTAAAATCGTTCCCGTACTCTAGCCAAGGTCTTATTTCTGCTAAAGTGCTCTCTGAATATTCCCTCGTGCACTTCCCGAAGTACTTTTGGTACTCGGCACCTGAGTATCAGCAACCGCATGATAAATTCTTTCCCATCCGGGCTCTCCCATGCTCTCCGTAATAGTCCATCTATAACCCTAAGGGAATCCCATTGCGACCATAAAGCCTTCAGTCCAACACTTTTACTGGAAACGTCCTTCCATTCCGGGTGGATTCCTTTTTCTTTCGCCTTCAACATTGGTCCAATTTCATCGTCGTTCAGTTGTTCCTCTCTTAGAGCTTCCTTTGTCCAGTCTTTCGGAACCTCCATCTTAACTGCCTTCACTTCTGCTATATCGCTGCTTCTCGGCACTCACTTCCTTAGGGCTCCTCTGGCGACAATATCTTTTGACATGCCCCAATTTGCCGCAATTATAACAGCGGATTCCTTTTGTCAGACCTCCAGCACTTTGCTGCTGCTTTGGCTCCTGTTTCGGAGGTTGCGATTGCTGTTTCAGCTCCGGTCGCGAACTTAATTCGTTTAGTACTTGTGCGACCATTTTCTGTATGTCTGTTAACATAACAATCCATCTCATCTTATCAGAGCGGACTTCCTCTTTCTTTGCAGTGTTTACTTCCCCAGGATTCCGTTTTCAACACTGTCGCATTATATGTCCTGGTTTGCTACACTGATAACATTGAATCACCTTCCTTGGCTGTCCATCGCTCTGTTCTCTTTCCTGCTTCCTTGGAGCATCTAGTTTGGTCATCAACTGGCTTATTATTTTGTGCAGGTCAGCCATCAAAGATTCCATATTTGATTTTTCTAAATGGTCCTCTTCTTCTACTTTCATGGCTCGTACTCTCGGATGTAGAGTCTCTTTATAAGCGGCTTCAACTTCGAGGGCATGGATCAAGGCTTCACTACCAGTCTTAGCTCGAGATAATCTAAGGACTCGCCTGATCTTCTCATCTCTTATGCCATCGATGAAAGTACCAACTGTTAATTGTTCCTGGAATTCTTTGGGTGCATCCGGGTAAGCCAGGTATGTCAGTCCCTCAACAGCTGCTTCAAAATCTTGTAAGCTTTCCCCAGCCTTTTGTGTGCGTGATTTGAGCTGAGTCCGGTATAACTGGCCGAGGTGTTGGTCGCCATATCTTAGATCTAGTGCAGCCTCCAAAACTTTAAAATCCCGTTGCTGCGTCACTGAGATAGTCTGAAGCACTTCTGATGCTTGGCCCCTTAATGCTAAAACTAATACCATGGCCTTTTCTTCATCGTTCCAGTTGTTGGCACACGCAGCAGCCTCAAATTGTCTCTTATAGGTCGTCCATGACGTTTGACCATCAAAGGAGGGTGGTTGTAATCGAGGACCTGACGAAAATACTAGCTGGCCTCCTTGCGCTCTTAACTGTCGCTTAAGTTGTTCTACCTCTCCCTTAACTACCTGAAATTTTCCTTCTATATCGGTAACTTTCCCTTCGACGCCCGTAACTTTTTCTTCGACACCAGTAACTTTTTCTTCGACGCCAGTAACGTTTTCTTAGACGCCAGTAACTTTTCCTTTGACTTCAGATACTTCCTCTTCAACCTTATTTACTTTTCCTTTGACATCACATATTTCAGTCTTTATGTTGCCCATATCCTCTTTAATTTCATTTTTGAGGTCTTCAGTTGCTGAAAGGATAACATCTTGTTGCCCCTGTATAATTTTCCTTAATTCCTCTTCACGTTTCTCTTGTTCTTCTCTCTCCTCTAGCATCATTTTTCTAAATTGCTCGAACATTCTTGCATTTGCTTTTCGGCAGCCATGCTTCTTGTTTCCATTCAAAAAGTTCTTAAAAAGGCACTAACAAATCTTATTTAAAGTCTATATCAGGTATAAGTCAACTATTTCTACAAAATTCAGAATAGAATGTTCTATAAATTTTTTTCACACTAGCACAAATTAATCTTGACTAATGTCTATATCACTTTCCAGTTCGACTCACTTCACTATCTCCAGTGTTTTTCAAATAGAACACTATGGAACTTCGTCGAATTCTTCAGAAATTCTGTTGCAATTCCGCTTCCGACACCAATTATTACGTGTTTACAGTCTTCAGTAAACACTCTGTGGGTTCAAATAACTTGCAACAAGAATCTTCACTAACCACTATTTTATTAATCACTAAAATTACACTAGTAAATACTTAAAAATTACACAACTAATAATAACTTAATCTAATATAAATTCACTACTTTTAAAACACTATGTACTTTACTTTTCTTCTTAAACTTGTCAACTCTTGTCTAACCTAAAACTCTCTCTGTATACTAGAACTGTACTGTATACTCAACTGAACTGTTCTGTTCTCCCATCTGCTAGATTCACCTCTTTATATCCACCCATAGAATGTACCAGAATTCTATTCCATAATATTCTAGATTCCTTCAGAGTTTTCTACTATGTGCTAGGTGACCGTTCGTCAGTTGGCTCATAGATGGCGCCACCCTACTAGCCAGGGAGTAATTACACTCTCCTCTCTGTTAGAGGGCAGCACATAACAGTATTTACACTTATTTTAAGTTATAACTTAGTTTAAAATTCGCACTTTCCAATAATGAATTTTTCGAGAGAATAAATGGTCGATATGGTTCTGGGTGCGAGTGATAAAAATTGTTTGCTAACAATTTCTAAGGAGCGATATCCGGAAATAAGACAGCCCTCTAAAAAATCATTTGACAGAGTGATGGAACGATTTGGTAATACGGGGAAGTGGAATATGAGAAAAAAGAACGAAGAAAAAATATAATAAATGAAGAAAAGAAACATTCATACTTTTGAGTTTGATTGAAGATCCTCATCGCGTATAAGAGAATTGACAAGAGAAAACGATATAAGCCGATGTTCAGTCAATCTTATCCTATATACAAAAAAACAAATTTCATCCCTACCACGTTCAACTAATGCAGGAACTGATTGATAGAGATTATGAAAACCTAATACAATTTTGTCAATGGGTAAAACAAAAAATAGAAGAAGAAATTTTTTTGACTTTGTTTTTGTTCGCCGATAAAGCAACGTTTCATAAAAATGGACATGTTAATCATCATAATTTTCATTATTACGACACAACCAATCCTTATATATCACGAACAAATAGCCAAACAAGATGGTCGTTGAATATTTGGGGAGGAATTGTTGGGGATGACCCCCTAAAAATTTAGCATGGGCTTGTGGTCTAATAGTACAAGAGCCCGCGACCAAAATTTTTGTCTCATAGCAATACGGCCAAAACCGCATCAAATTGATAGATTCGATAATCCTGAACTTCAAAATATCAATATCAGAAATTTTCCATGTAGCGTCTGACCTGACCGGATTTTCAAAATATCCAAAAATTTTACCGTACTGTATTATAGCAATCCTTCTGATTTTCAGAATGTAGTTGACTGATAGCGCTAAGGGACCAGAAACACGTTTTTCAGAGGCCAGTATCGTAACGCGAACCCGGAGGATCACTTGAAAAAATTTAAAATGAGGTAAAAAAGTATCATAACAAACCGTTTGAAAATCTTCTTTATGAGTAAATTTAGGTTAATTGTTGCGAAAGTATTATTTTTCAGAAGAAAATTTGAGCACGCTAAATTTAGAGAAAAATTTTGTGTAACACCTTTCTTAGCAGAC
The DNA here is from genome assembly GCA_963675555.1 of Leptura quadrifasciata. Classification (NCBI taxonomy): domain Eukaryota; kingdom Metazoa; phylum Arthropoda; class Insecta; order Coleoptera; family Cerambycidae; genus Leptura; species Leptura quadrifasciata. Next base: position 107,279,338 of record OY776676.1, read on the forward strand.
AACTTTTCGGTACTCCGAAATCATTCAAAAATCGTATTCAGGCATATTGAAGTCTGTGTTACAAGCCAATGAATAAGTTGTGACCTTCAAATCATTAGATGGTGATTAATAAAGAGCTTACCCGAAACCGCCAAACTGAAGTTGAAGGACTTAAATAAATTGCACAGAAGGAAATCGGAATAAAGTTGAAAAAAAAGGTGTTTATTTAAAGTCACATAATGTGCGCATGACAGGCAATCTAAGTCAGCGTCGTTACAACGGTCATAACAGCTGCCGAGTGGGCTGTAGCAACAAATTCAGACGTATATATAGGTGAGAGACGGAGCGTAACAAGTGAAAAGCCGTGGCTGAGGCGTTTGCCGGGCGACTACGAACGTTCTTTTCGTTTTGGGATTATAGGTGACATCGGAAATTTCTAAAAACAGTATTTTGGTAATCCCGGCAGCCATACAAAAGGTTTTTAAAAATCGAACCGGGTTGCTACAATACAGTTCGGCTAAATTTTCTGACATTTTTAAAAATGCGCACAGACTATATGCTACGCGCAAAATTTCTGAAAACAAACATTTTCGTCATAAAATGACAAAATCTATGTACATTTTCAATATCAGACGTAAAACGATAATACCGTCTGCCTCTTTTTTGACATATCAGAGGCGGAGAGTGGGAGGCCCACATAGTTGCTACACTTTTGACCATTACTACCCACCTAATCGGGTCACGATCATATTATCTAACGATTTTATACAGTTTTGGCCGTAAAACGATGAGTCATGGTTCTGGTCGCGGGCTCTCATATTATCACATCTAACGAAT